>CM060591.1:42531463-43731463 GCA_030578255.1 Tiaroga cobitis
AAAAGTAAATGTGGTTTCTCTAAAAAAAGTAATACATTTAACAGTAACAATGCAGACCTATACATGTAATTTTTTTTGGAAAAAGTAATATTTTCACACAGTAATTAATATTATATACTTGCATATTAGAGTATTATTTAACAAGTACTGCTGACCTTCTGAAATATTTGTGCGGCAAGATGTATCCTTCGATGGTCAAAAGGTAAAAATAACGTCTGCTCGTTTTACATTCCGTTTTGCAGATGTGAATACTTATACATTTGATCATTTGCATAAAGCAAGCCCATAAAACATTCACAATAGTTAATAGTTTAAAGTTTGCCTCAAGTAACGCCCATAATTTGTGCAAAGCGTCATGGTACGGAATAAGGTGGATTGCAACAAATTGTTTAGAGCAAGGTAATAGATTTGGAGCCACACCATTTGCAACCTCAAGCTACTATATTCAACCACCCATGGACAAATCTTTGTCTACAGCTGAAAGCATTTACTGAAACACTCTCTCTGGCTTTGTTTTTAGAAGGACAGTAATTTACCCAGGGGCGTCACTAGGCCCTTTTTAGGGGGGCTTCAGCCCCCCTAAATTTATGCCTAGCCCCCCTAAAAATTTGTGATGAATATGCTACACAAATTCGTGTTCGCTTCAGTCTCGTTTTAATCAGATTCAGCGCGTTCTTCATCTTAAATCCAAAGTGGCGCCGAACAGAGAGCGCGTCAAAAAGAGAGAAAAGTGTGTGTGTGTTCATCTGAACCCATTGGTCTGTCACTGCTCGTCAATGTCAGAATATTTGAGATGACCAATCAAATCAAAGTAGGCGGGCTTTACATTCACAGACGCTGAGCGCGAATTTTAGCAGCACAACTCTTCAGTGCACGGGCAAGTGCGAGATAAGATGTAAGTAGCTTAACTTATAACGTTATATATTTTACAGTTTTTTGAGGTCATTAAAGTTAAACGAATGACAAAAAATAATCAGGAAAACTAATATAGTTTTGTCTAAATTCGCCCTTTTGAACTGAAATTAGGCATGTAACGTCAGCCTAATGTAATCATTCGTTTACTGTCATTGTGAGTGGACAAAAAACATTAACAAAGCCGTTTTCATCCTGTCAGGATTAATAATGAATGTGTACATATTGAAAATATACCTAATACAAATTGTAGCCTTTAGTAAAAAAAAGAAAAAAAAGCTCAGCTTTAGGAGGAGAAGAGAACGGGCACGATGAGGAGACTGAAAAAAAGAAAAGAAGATGGAGATGAGGAGAGAGCAGGTATTGACAAATAGTCTACTGACATAGTTTTAAAGCTATTTCTTATCCTTTTTTGGTCTTCAAAGGTCTTGAAATGCACATTTCAGAGATTAAAAAATGTAACCCCCAAACCTCCACCTCAAATGCAGGACCTCTTTGATTATAAAGCCCTGTCTACAGCCCTGTAGTAGGCATCAGAATCAGAAAGAGCTTTATCCCAAGTGTGCTTGCACGCACAAGGAATTGGTTTTGGTGCTGATGCTTCCAGTGCACATATACAAATATGTGATAAGGCATAAGATCAATAATGAATGTGTAGCCTTTAATGTGAATTAATTTTATAAACTTAGTTACCTTTCCTAGTTTTCAGTAAATGAACACGTTTGAGAAAATGATTCATAGGCAAAATCAACCAGTTGACCCCCAAAGAGAAAAAGAGTGTGATGCTGATGAGGAGAGAAAAATAATCAGCTGCCAACTGAAATGGTTTTATCCAAAAAAAATTTGCCTTCAAAACATCTTAAAATTTCTCGGGGAAACCCCCAACCCCCTTAACTAACACAACTCGAATTCAGGACTATAATCCCTGTACGGTATACCGTAGGGATTATAAAACCCTGCAATTGCATGGTAATGAAAGTGAGCATTAGACCCTAAATTAAACTTTTACCTTGTTTTTTTTTTTTTTTTAATCATACCCTCATTGGGGGCTTAGCCCCCCTAAAAGGAAAATCCTAGAATCGCCCCTGAATTTACCACCTCCCTTTCTAGGCTTTTGCCTCCTTATTACACACACACACACACACACACACGCACACACACACCGACTTACTCACACCGACTCACTCTCACTCACTCACTCACTCACTCACTCACTCACTCACTCACTCACTCACTCACTCACTCACTCACTCACTCACCCCCCTCTTTGTCATGGCCATCTTGTTCCAAGCTTCTCCTGATCTGACACTTCCTCCTCTTCAGTCATGGAATGACGTCTTTAAATAACCCTTCCTCTCAGACTTGGCACATACATGTTCTCACGTGTCTGCATGTGTAAATGGAGCCTCAGTTAATGTGTTTGCTTGCCCCTGGCGCTGTGATTTAAAATATGCAGCTTTGTTGTTCCTGTGATTATAGAAGGTATTAGTATAGACTGAACTCGGCATCTTGGTCTCATCTGGCTGCCTATGGGAGCAATTTTTATGTTCTTTTTTTTTTCTTGATTAGCCAACACACTCCAGAGGTTAAGACGTTCCCATGGACTAAGTGAAGTATGCACACACATACTGCAGGTATATAATCACACGATTTAACACCTTACATTGCTCACTTACGCTTCCCTTACTTACAACTTCTCACTCTCTCACACACCTGATATCCTGTTACTCGAAGGTGTCGCTTAACACATTGTGGGATCTCTTTACAAAACACTGAACGTCATGCAGAAGATCTGTTTTTTTTTTCCTATATAGATTATTCTCTGAAAAATCTGATTATATCTTCCTCATACTGTCTCAGATGACTTTGATTTCTTGCATAACAAGCTCTCAGATTTGATTAGACTGAATCTAATGCCATCTTCTCCGATTTTCTTTCCACCGAACGGCCTGCTCATGGGACAGAGGAACCTCAATGCAGTGTCTTTTTGGCTGGCCTGCTGCCCTGTCCTCTGTGTTTCCAGCTCCTCTGGGGTTAGAGGAAGTCATTAGCCCACTTTATCTAAATGCATGAAATTAAAGGGGAAGGATATCATGTTTTGGGGGCGTAATGTCAAATAGTAAATTAAATATGAGAATTTGTGCAACCTACATGATTGATATCTGCGACAACGGGTGCCTGTGACCAAAGTAATTGACAATCGCAGTATCTTTCCTCTGACTCAGACTTTACTTATGGCACAATGGTATAAAAAGTCTGTTTATTTACGACTGTGTCTGTGACTGTGCACTGAAAGCGGCTGGGGCTGATTTAACACAGAAACTCGGAGAAAAGAGCTAGAGTAAATCAATTGTGCCCATTATCGCTGCATTCCAACCTTGTCGTTTGAACTAAGGGATTATGGCTAGCTATCGTTTTATCTGGTTGTCTACCGCAATGATTGTGGCCACAGAGGGAAAGTACTGAGATGAGAAAAGATATTTCACCATCACCCTGAGAGAGAGGGGCATGTGAAAATACAGTCTAATTTGTGTACTTGTTAGAATCACCTTCTGGTATGATTGTAAAGCAATATAACAGGAATCTTGAATCAATGTTTCAAACCATGTATCCTAACGAGGAATGACTGAATTTCGACTGGAGGAGCTATTTCCACCCTGATAAAAAATACAATTTCAAAATAGCTCAATTGAGAGCATTTGTGGCATAACGTTGGTGACTCTTTTAATAAAGCAAAAGCCGTGAGGCATTTACAATGGAGGTAAATAGGGACCAATTTTGGAGGCTTTAAAGGTAGAAATGTGAAGCTATTAAAAGAAATCACTTGCAGTAATTGCGTTAAAACTCATTATTTAATTCGTAATGTTTAAATTGTCATTTTATGTTACAATACAGGATTTACAACATTAAGTTGTTATGGTAACAAATTTGTTAAATTGGAAATGAATTTACACAGAAAGGTTAGTAAGTGATTTTATCACACTAAAATCATGTCTTGGCTATACTTGATTGACCTTGATACTTGATAAAATACTTCATTTTTGAGATAATCAGAATTATGCCACAATTGCTGTAGATTAACTCGTCTTCGAACCAGAAATTCTTTCAAAGAGAAATAGCTGCATTGCAGTTCATACGCATGTAAACTGTCTGAACTTAACCCTGGTATACATACAGTGGTGTGGTAAAAGAAAACATTAAAAGCAGAACAAAACTGGGACAGGTAAGCTTATGATATAGCCTGTTATGTAAGCTGAAAGTCATAAAATTGCTTTTACCTTTTTTGGCATTCTCTCTTTTTGGTTTTTCCCCATTGATTTGTTTTCTGTGATAAAACCTAAGTGAGAACAGTGGGAACGTGGCTAAGAATCTGATCAGAAATAAAGGATGTCTTCCTTGCGGGGTGTGTACGTGTATACTTTCATGGATGTCTTCACTGATATGATCCCTGAGGCAAGACGAGAATAAAACTGAGGTTGTGAAAAAATTCCCTTTATTTTGTAGCCACCAACTGTGCAATGTCACACCATGCATGTGAATCGTGACAAGCACAGATATAATGTCCCAATCCCACAATGTCAAGCTGCTTACCCTTATTTTAAAATCTTTCTAATCAGTCATTCAACTGTTTTTTTTTTTTGTGGTTCTTTTCATCTGCCGTTCTTTGAGTCATTGAGCATGTGGAACGAGTTCTAGCAATTTGAAGCTCAAGCAGTGTGTTATGAAGCACTAGAAGTTAACACCCACTCTTACTTCTTACACAATCACCAACAGTGATTTTCTCTCCTTTAGTGTTTGTGAGAGGTTCTGAGCTGCACAGAACAGTTACACAGAACATGTCACACAGATCAGAGAATCCCACAGCTTACTAATGAGGGGGAGAAATTAGCAGAAGGAGAGGAACGGTTTCAGATTGGACAATTTCATATGTGCTAAGAGAGAGAGAGAGAGAGAGAGAGAGAGAGGAGAGAGAGAGATAGGGAAGACTTATTAAGCTTTTCTCAGTTACAAAGCCTGCCTGAGCTCTCAGATGTCAAGTGCAAGAAAGATTTCTCATGCATGAGTTTGGTGAGATTCTTAGAAAGTAGATCGTTTTTCAGTAATTAGGTGTATTATGGTATTTTAAAAAAACGTACTGCTTTTTTGCATTGGTAATGTATGGACCACAGTTTCAGTGTTAGCATTACTGTTGTATATAATTAATATTGTCTTTCAATGTCACCCCTCTATGATTCCCAACTGGATTCATTGGTGCATTTTGTTTTCTTCTGGTTTTAGTAAAAAATCAGACCCTGGATGAAGTGTGTAGTTTTTTTAAATTGTTCACCTTTCACCTGCTTTTCAATCAGTAAGGAAGGGTAATTCTTTAACTATTGGCCAGCATCACACACATGACCAGCGTCAGACAATAGTGAACCTACGTTCTGACGTACAACCCAGAAGCGCTGCGCTGTTACACTACGTGAACTCACTCAGAGGCCCACACAGAAGGAAATGAATAGTTGAATAAAGCCGTCATTTTTGGGGGGGTTTTTGCACACAACAAGTATTCTCGTCGCTTGGTAAACTTATGGTTGAGCCACTGTAGTCACTTGGACTATTTTGACAGTGTCTTTGCTAACTTTCTGGGCAGGCCAGTTTCAATGACAAATAGAAGCCTATGGAGGAGTGAGACCTCTCAGATTTAATTAAAAATATCTTTATTTGTGTTCCGAAGATGAACGAAAGTCTTAAGGGGTTGGAACAACATGAGGGTGAGTAATTACTGACAGAATTTTTGGGCGAACTAACCCTTTAATGAGTAATGGGTGTGTTTTGGGCGTAATGTGCAATAAACCAATCAGAGTCTCATCTCCCATCCGCTTTAAAAGCCAGATGCGCTCGCGCCATGGCGGATTCGCTATTTACATGGCTGAATTCGCAAGCGGAAAGACTGAACGCGTCTCCAGAGAGGAAACGGATCTGCTTATGTGCGAGCAGACCATCTTTCGGGACAAGCCGGATTCCACCATATATTTATGTACACGATAATAATCTTTTACATTGTAATCCTTTTATTTTTAATATTTGGTATGTTTGTGTGCTGCTGCATGCCCCTGTGTGTGTAATTGAGTGTTCGCGCATTGTGCACCTGCCTATAGGCTCATATTACTTATGCGTCCTTCAATAACTGCCCTAAAATAGGGCCCTAAATGTATCATGACAGCTCATGACAAAATACAGTGGAAGAAAATGTGGTGGATAAACTATCACATCACATCAGGACTTCAGTGGTTGTCTGTCACAGATCTTTTGGTTTTTATTTTAAATCCAGTTGGTTCCTTTGCAGGATGTTTGTGTTTCCTGAAGGAAAAATGACACAGCAAATTCTCTTTTATGACACTTTCTTAGCAGAATCTGCTCTTCTTTCTTCCTGCAGAGTTTAATTCCAACTTAGCTAATCAAGTATACATGCAAAATTGAAAACTTAGGGTTGCAGGTCTCTAGGCGCATCAATGTTTTCTATTCCTTTCATTGCATATACACTGACTTTTAAATAAACTTGTGTACACAGGGGCTTCAGTTAACGCATACTATTCTAGAGCATGGTGTGATAAGCCAACATGCACCAATAAGATACAATATAAACAGTCTTTAATAAATGTACACAGGAGATCGTATGAGAATAACAGGACTACATAAACCACACAAAGCAAAGACAAAAACCAACAATGAGTAACTAAAACACAGGGCAATATATACAGGGGATAAACAAAGACAAATCTAGACACAGCTGAAACCAATTAGTAACTAAGGCAACTAATAAGGGTTAATCAAGAACTAAACTGAAAGGAAAAAAACAGAAATAAAAGAAGGAAATGACAATAAGGGTACATTTACATAACAACAATGTAATAAAAACAGAAACGTTTTTCCTTTGCGTTTTCTGCATAAAACAGTAACGTTGTCAAGGCGATCCCCATTCACACGGATCCGCAAAAAACGACTAAAAACACTATTATGTATGTCAGGCCAGTTGGTGATGTCACTTTGTAAAGGTCTTGGAACCTTTTGCAAAGGTTTGTGCAGTCTTCATTCTTTTCAAAAGACTTTTCTGTATTCTGCTTTAGGAGATTGAGATAATAATACATTTGTGCACCTGCGGTCCACAAAATAGTTTTAAGCAGTCATCAAGTCTGTCATTATGTCTGCTTAGCATTAGAGTGCCGCAGTGTGAAAGGATGAGTAACCGTTTCAAGGCTTTTTTCCGTAATCTCTCATGCTCTGAGGTATTCATGGTAGTATTTGGACTGAAAATTGCTTTTTTTAATGACTCACACTCACGCACACCTGTGAATCTCCAGCTCAGAGACATGGCACACAAGATTTATGGCATAATTTGTTTTTTTTTAGGCTTGATGGACTCTTTGGCAATAAGAAACACATGCCATACCAAATTTCCCATTTTGTTAAACCAAGCTGAATGTGATTAGAAATAGAGGGTTAAAAAATAAGTTACATTATCTGCTGAACTAAAAACAAATAAATTACAGGAATTGGAGGGGTAAAAACGTATTATTGCTAAGTAATCACTATTATTAATGCTCAGATTTTTGCCTTGAAAAATAAAATTTGCCACCTAACTTGTCCAACACCGTTTGTTATGCTACAGACATGAATGATACGTCAGATTATACTGATTATTATTTTCAGACTTGCTATTTTCTTGTGGCGGATGGCATAATGGGCAAAAATACACTACTGTTTAAAGGTTTGGGTTCAGAAAGATTGTTCATCAAATATGTATTAAATTGATCAAAGTCAAGTCAAGTCAAGTCACCTTTATTTATATAGCGCTTTTTACAATACAGATTGTATCAAAGCGCTTCACAGTGATAACATGAAAACAATATAACAAAGTTTGTTTCTAAAAGATATTGCGTCAACGTCCACCTTAAGTAAGGCAGATCAATAATATTGTTGAATATTAAATGTCCCCAACTAAGCAAGCAAAAAGCCAAGGCAACAGTGGCAAGGAACCAAAACTCCATCAGGGACAGAATGGAGAAAAAAACCTTGGGAGAAACCAGGCTCAGTCGGGGGGCCAAAGTGACAGTAAAGACATTTATAATATTTTAAAAGATTTATATATTTTAAATAAATGTTGTTCTTCTGATCGTTCTATTCTATATGAACTTCCTATTTCTGTATGTTTTCAGCATTAATAATAATAAGAAAAGTTTATTGAGCAGAAAATCTGCATATTAGAATGATTTCTAAAGGATCATGTGACACTGGATTAATGAATGCTGAACATTCAGCTTCATCACAGGAACAAATGACATTTTGAAATGTATTAAAACAGAAAAGTTACTTGAAACTGTAATACCATTTCACAATATTACTGTTTTTACTGTATTATTGAACAAATAATCAATTATTAGATACATTTTTACCAAAACCTAAGAACCAACCATAATATCTTAGACAAGCAAGTAATCACCCAGAAACTACGTAACACTCTAAGAATCACACAGTGCACCTCAGGCAAGCAACACTTTGCATTTTCAAAATATTTGTGGTTTGTTGAAATTCAGAGCATCATTTGTAGTTGAGTTCTAACAGTCTGTAATAATGACTGCTCATTTCAGACAGCCATGGTCTTTGAAAATCTCATACCACAAGTCACGGCATATTTACGATTTTGCCTTCCTTCTGAATCCCATGAATCAGTGAAGTTTAGTGACAATACAATTGATCACACTAGTCTCTATAGCAACAATCAGACCAAGCTCACTTGGCTTGTCTGATTCCTCAGCAATGTTCTCCAGCTGACTTGATGTCATCACTGATTTGATTTGCAAACGTTAATGCTAATGCCAATGCATTTAGGTTTATGCATTTGGATGACACTTTTTTTCCAAAGCAACTTATATTTCATTCAATCTATACATTTTTATTAAATTCCTGCAATCCCTGGGAATCAAACCCATGACCTTGCCATTGCTAGTGACATGCTCTAACCCAATATGATAGTATGCATTTTTTTTTGTATAGGTTGAAGTGCTCTTTTCTAACTGTAAACACAACATATAAAAGGATGCATGTTTACTTTATTAGTTTCACATTTGTGAAAATCATTAGGTGGCAAATAGGATCACTACATCACTGAAGCAAGAACATATAATTGGAAACAGGGAAACGACAGTACTAGAAGTAGAAAGCAATCTGTTATCCAGGGAGGTCAGAGAGCTATTCAAGCTGAAAGGCAATACATACTCAAGCATCCTTTACTTAACCTGGCATGAAGATGCGTATCTCTGAACTTAGAGCAAATTGAACCTTGCAGAATGAGTCCAGCAGCAAAAGGCTATGCTAATGTCAGCTAAGAGATCATGTATTGTAGAAACGGAAGGTTTGCAATATAACCTAAATACTGTAAATAACAACTTTTAGGAGGAGACAGCTTCAATAACTAGTGAATCATTGATAATACAATGTTTTTGTATGTTTGCAGTGGCAGGAAGATGATATTTATGCTAAATGTAAATAAAGGTAGCTTGGCATCAAGTGCAAATAAATACAATAGCATCTTGTTTGCACAAAGTGACAACACCATCAGTACCCAAGCTAGATTATTCAGTCCCAGATGAAGAGATTCAATACACCATCAAAGTAGTTTTACTGAATAATGAAAAAGGATGATTGAAGTCACCCCATAGTGAATAAGTTTATATAGCCGTTAATCATTTTAGATCCTGTGACATATGGCAACTCTAATTGGCAGCCAAGAAGGCAGAAAAGCTTTGGGCTTCATGCACTCATTCCCAGCACTGCCACTGGAAAAAGCAGAATCAAATCATCACATCGGTCAAAGGCTTTCCTCTCTGATCCTGCTAGAGCATGGACTGCACTAACAGTAGCACAGCGCCAAAGGCACAGCAATTATTTATTAACGTTCCTTTCCTTTGCTTACCTTTCCATTCCTTTCCCTTCTTTGATTTTGACAACAGTCAGAGCCCAGAAATCCAATATAGAATATATATAGAAAGTGTGTGGCTTGAAGTTGTGCTTTGCATAAATGGCCTATCTAAAATCATCTCAGCGACATGACATTAAGCAATGCATTTGACGCTGAATGTGTTTGTAATCTGTTTATGGTGAAACATAATGCGCTATGCTTCTGACATGCTGAGTTTGAATCAATTCAAAGTATTTTCATAAAAGCTTGTAAAGGAGCCAAGGTAATTTACTCTGTTCGGTGTGATGGCGAAACAAATTACCAAACATTGCTTTGGGAATCATTTTATCTCAAAAAATCAAAAAATGAAACATTCACAGACTCGCATCCCTTCAATTACAGAATGTGAAATTTGACAGTTCTATCACCGAAACTTCCTTCCAGTGTGGTGAATAATGAGCAAATGTATGACATTTTGAATTTGTAAGTATGTCAAACTCAATTTATTTTTCACATAGCTTTGGCCCAAGCGGCACCCATCATCCAGCTGGATCAAAAAATTTATGAGGAGTCTTCTTCAATTGCACTACTTATGCTCTGACTGACAGTGAAGTCTCTCGCCCTTTATCTCTCTCGGACTCAATCCAAAGTGAACATTGGTGTTAAATATCTCATGGAGCTTCGATGTGGATGAAGATAGATTTCCCTTTTCATTTCTTTTACAAAAATCTTTGAATGGTTTGAATAGAAACTCAATTTATACTCCTCAGTTCTGAACCATCGCTACGACAATACGTTTTTTCAGTCAGCTTTAGATTCTCAGTCACATTTTAGAGTGGAATGGAATTGTTTATAAACTGAGAATATCATAATTGTACTGAGAACACAAACATAATATTTGAAGACTTTTGAAAATAAATATAGGAATGTGGTACTTTATGGGGTTAGAAAAAAGTTTAGGAGTATAAACAATCACCCAATGCTACCAAAAACAGTCATCTTCCTTAAGGGCTTTCCAATAGTTTTAAAAAATACTTCCAAGCCAGACCCCTCTGTCTATGTGATCAGCTGTTCTTGTTCTATTTTATTCCAATTTTACAAGCAGAGTCACTGTGAATTGAAAGCTGTGACACTATCCATCTGACGAAAAGAAGATATTATGTATCCATATGAAAAAATATATAGATTTTCTCTGATATTTCTAAACTCATCTGTATACAATATCCAAAATGTTGTAGTCCAATGCTTAGGATCAAAGATTGTATAACATTTTTATAAATTACTAAAAATGTTTATAAAAAAATGATCAAATATAAATATTTAACAGTAACAAAATATTATTTTTTTAAATATTAAAGATTATACCAATAATCTTGATATACAGATCATTTATAACTACGGTAACACTTTACAATAAGGCTCGTTAGTTATCATTAGTTAACTACATTAGTTAGCATAAACTAATATTGAACAGCACTTATACAGCATTTATTAATCTTTGAAAATGTTCATTTCAATATAATACTTTATTCAAATCTTGTTAACATTAGTTAATGCGCTGTGAACTAACACGAACAAACAATGAACAGCTTTATTTTTATTAACATCAACGAAGATTAACAAATACAGTAACAAATGTATTGCTCATGGTTAGTTCATGTTAGTTAATACATTAACTAGTGTTAACTAACGGACCTTATTGTAAAGTGTTACCATAACGACTGTATACGACAATGATTGAATCAAATGATGGGGCTATGAGAATGTCTTATTCCTTCTGAAAAGGAGATGTTGGGTTTAAATATTTTCTTCTACCACTAACTGTTGCATAGTTTATGTTTCTTCAAAATTAGTAACAGTGTCCTACCACAATGTTGACCTAACAATACTGTGCAGCACTGCATAGGCATCAGAGTCACGTTGAAGCAGAAATATGAACATCATTTCAACTGTTGCAAATAGTCTAGGACAAGTATTCAATTAGTTCAGATTCTAATTT
The DNA here is from genome assembly GCA_030578255.1 of Tiaroga cobitis. Lineage (NCBI taxonomy): Eukaryota > Metazoa > Chordata > Actinopteri > Cypriniformes > Leuciscidae > Tiaroga > Tiaroga cobitis. The sequence goes on from CM060591.1 coordinate 42,543,316, forward strand.
TATTGATTTTTTCTGTTCTGAGCTGAATGGAATATTGTACCTGCAAAATGGCAAAACCTCACACAATGTTTAATCACAGCCATTTCAAATTATGATAAGCCCACTTTAGAGACATGAAGAGTGAATTATAAAGCTTATGCTCTGTTCACAGTAAAAAGAGAATTACAATCCATTTATTTGTTCACTTTTGTTTGATCATCAGCTGTGCTTGTAGTGACCTGTCAGTCATTTTGAAGATATCACAAGTATATGGAATAGAAAAAGAGAGAAGCCCAACATCCATAAAGACAGATGTTTCATAATATACAAAAACAACCACAAAAAGAGGCTGTTTTGCTTTTATAAATTTACAACAGCCTCATATATCATACTTTGCATTAAATCACTATGATATTTTGAACAAATGGGAGACACTGTACAAGCATAGCCACAAAGCTTAAATAATTTATAATCTGATAAATAAATTATGTCGATAAATAAATGTTATCATCATTGAAAAGTCTAGTCCAGTAAATGGCTCTTCTGTATACTTTTTTATGGCATGTTAAAGAGCAGCAATGCAATGATTCGTTTCACTGAAGGACAGTTAAGAACAGTCTGTAATAGAGCTCTGTTCAGTCAGGACTTTGCACCCTCAGGATGAACCTCGCAATACTCAAGCACATCAGGGCAACTCTCTCCTTCCATCTGTCATCCGATGACAACCTTTCTCATACTCCCTAACCAACTGTGTCCGTTTTGTCACTCTCAGCTGGAAAGAAACCGCACACTTTCTAGAAATTTACTTCTCTTGTCTTTTTTTGTCACCATATAAAAGGAGACCGCCTTTCATGTTACATAGCTCTCTAGTCACAATGACACAAGCCATATGTGCATACTCATCATAAAAAATATCTCTTGATAACTTCAAAGTGCCTGCAGCCATAATAAAGATAAGCCTGTTTCCTCTAATGCAGTACAGTGCTGCCCAATTCAGGAGGTTTTTTTTCCAAGCATCTTTAGCTTTTTAGTACCACCTGTGACCAGCCTCTGTTGCCCTCACAGATGCAAGGAGAGCATTACACAACGGAGTAGCAAAACATATCAATGTCATTGTTGTGTACAGATTGTCAATGCAAAGAGAGTGGTCTTTCTTGTCAACCACCTGTAAATGGCACTGGATGCTGCAAACTAGCTGCCAATGTTCTCTAAAAAGATCTTTTCCAGGGTTTGCACAGGATCTTCTGAAAAGCTCGCCGGAAGTCCTGGTTGAAAATTGTGTAGATGACGGGGTTGAGGGAGCTGTTGCAGTAACCGATCCAGAAGAAAAACTTGAAAAGGGTGTCAGGGATGGCGCAGGGCTCCCTGCAGATCCCATACAGGCTGTAGCTGAAGAAGAACGGAAACCAGCAGACCACGAACACCCCCATGACCACGGCCAGCACGAAGGTGAACCGCTTCTCTCGTGCCTGGGAAATTTTTTTTCTCGAAATGGTGTTCCTCCTTTTTCTGCGGGAGGAAAACAGATCCAGGGACTTGCTGCTGGCTCGGGACTTTCGGCTGGAGTGCTTGGAGCTGGAGCTGTTCTTGCGGCTGGATCGGCGGTCTTTTCGTGAGGGCTCCGTCTCGTTTTGCACCCGTTTGGCCTTCTCGTCAGATGAGCTGCTGTCATCCAGATCGGCATCTGGGTCATCCTCGCCTGTTTTGCGTTCCCCTGTTGGCGGCGAGGGACAGTGCCCGTTTTCTCGCCTGGAATCCTCACGGCTCAAGCCGTTCTCCAGCCTTGGCGTTCCGGACGCGCCGTCCGGATCGCGGCGCTTTTCCGACATATTTCGGGTTCTCGTCTTAGCCACCTGGTAGATTCGGATGTAAACAAGGATCATGATGACACACGGGGCAAAGAATGACCCGATGCTGGAGTACAAGATGTACCATGTGTGGTCGTTCAGCTGGCATTGCGGTTCGTTCTTGTCAACATCTTTATTCCGGTCCATGGAGATGAGCGGTGGGAAGGAGATTACAGCCGAGATCAACCATACCACCACAATCATGCCCTTTACCCTGCGAGGCGTCCGCTTTAAGTTGTACTCGACCGCCTGTGTTACAGACCAGTACCTGTCCAGACTTATGGCACACAGGTGAACAATAGAAGATGTGCAGAAAAGAACATCTAGTGCTAGATAGATATCACACCAAACTTTCCCAAAAAACCAGTAGCCCATTAATTCATTGGCCAGAGAGAAGGGGATTATCAGTGTGGCCACCAGAATGTCCGCACTGGCTAGAGACACAAGAAAAAGGTTTTGTGGAGGCTTGAGCGCTCTGCTCGTTAACACAGCGATAACGACCAGCACATTCCCCACAATTGTAAACAAGATGAGGAAGCTCACCAGCCCCGCGAGCCCTATAATGGTGGCCGGAGAATAGCGACTTGTAGAATTCCCAGAGGATGTAAACCCAATGTCAATGTAAGTGTCCACTTCGCTCGTAAAGCTTAAGTTATGCATATTGAATCAGAAAAAGGTCCGCTGTCCAATCAATCGTCCACGCGCGTCTTCGCGAATATTCTGTTTGTAAGTTAGTTGCAGGTTCCTCTCCGTTTTTTCTTACCTTGTATTCTTATTTTAATCCCGTTCGCGTCATTTTCTTTTCCAGACAATTCCTCTTACGGCTCATTTGGTTGCGGCTTTGAAAAAGAGACCCATCCCGTGGTGAGTTTGAAGTAACCATCACCGTCTCTTACATCCGTGCGACCTGTTCGTCCTCTCACGGGCGTCTCTCTCAGCATTCTCGCGCTCTCTCCACCCGAGCGAAACACCGCGCGCTCTGCTCTGCGCGCCCGGGACTCAACTATCCACGTGCTGACAACATTAAACTGATGGAGCGCCGCCCCGCCCCTGGAGAGAGTCAGACGGAGAGGAGAACCGACCGCTGAACTAATACCCGAACACCGTTTAGCTTCATTTTGTATGTTACCCTGGACATTTTATATCAGACCATAGCGCGTTTTTATGCATTTCTGCTTCAGCGGTTTATCTTTAGCCTACCTGTCTCTGAACATACCTCAATAGCTATAACATGGGCAAACAAATAAAGGACAGTAGGCTATAGGTAGCCTATGTAAGTAGGAAAAAATAAATGTGTTTTGTTTTAGAGAAGGCTAATAGGCGTTGTCAGGATAACGTGTTCAGAGGTGGGAAAGAGCTGTGAACTGTGAAGAAACTGTCGCTTTCGACATTGTGCTCGCTGGGTGTCACTGTTGTAACAATGGGATTGTGCTTTTAAATAATGGGAAACCCCGTTCAAGTCAACCATATTAATTTCCTCATTACCTTTCTTCGATTTGGTCTTATTTTCACAAGTGTTGAATTTTAGCCGACTAATATCAAAACGGATAACGAAAAATGCACCCCCCCCCCCCCCCCCCCCCCCCCCTCCCAAACACTTCAGCATATTTTCAATACAAGTAGGCTATAGGTTGAAGCTATACACAAAGTCTAATTTCGCAACAAATGTGATTAATCTAAGGCTGCCTTTTATTTAAAGTAGCCTATTTGTCTTTCATAATTACATTGACTTTATTATTATTATTATTTTTACATAAAACCTAATTGGAACTATTTTATTTTGTGTTTTATTTTGTACATGTTCGTTTTTATTATAGGATTACCATAGGCTACCAGAATTTTTTTTGATCTTGTGGGGACATTTTTTGGTCCCCATGAGGAAAACAGCTTATAGGCTACTAAATAAGTTATCTAATAAAGTTATCTGTGATGGGTATATTTAGTGTTAGGTTACAGTTTGTACAGTATAAAATCATTATTTCTATGGAAAGTTCCCATAAAACATGGAAACCCTGCGTCACACAGTCACACTGTGTGCGTGTGCGCGGCTGTGCACGCACTTGCAACTCGTCAACATACTGCTGCAGAGCAGGATAGACTGCAATGGAGAGCAACCAATCAATGATTTTGTGAGAGACCCATCAGAGAGGTTAAAGAGTTGGCCATGGGTCCCGTTAAAGAGATGGGCATCAGAGAGAAGGAGACAGAATGCAGGAAACGTATCGTCATGTCCAATGAAGCTCAAATGAAGTCCAGACCATCTTTGTAAAGGGTGCCGTGTGATAAATGGCTGAGGCTGCTAACTCATCCTGATCTGAAAAGATTAGCTAGTATATATTCATTCAGACTGTAAAACATTTTGTAAAAAAAAAAAAAACAACAACATACATTTTCAGGCATCAGTGAATGGCATTAGAGCAGGTGCATACCAAAAACCGGTTATAGTTTCAATTGGCACAAAACCTCACGACAGCGTCATATCATCTTTGATCAACCCAACACATTGGATTTATTGATGTTCATGTCAATTTGTTTAGGAAGTGTGTGTGTGTGTGTGTGTGTTTTCATAATGTACTGTCATATTTTCCATAAATGTTTAAACGTGAATGTTAACGTTACCAAATTGAAAAAAGGAAATGAAACACAATGAAATGTTTAGTTGTGTGAAAGGAAAGACAGACCTAATGAAAGCATCTGTAGCTTAAGTGGTTTATACTTTAAAATGGGCATTGTGTACAATGAATATTGGTACTCATGACAAATTGCTTGTGATGTGTCTCATTTGTAAATCTCTTTGGTTAAAAGCGTCTGATAAATGGATAGCATTTGCATGAATTACAAGCTTTCATCAATTTGGACTTTTGTGCCAAGAGTTGTTAATCGTAAATGTGAAAATTCTAAATATTAAATCTAATACTAAATATCATTATGAGTCTATGGTCAAGATGATTGACACTATTCTCTGACCCTGATCTATCAGAGGTCCACAATGAAGTGCTGTTCTTGACATTTCATTCTTAATGTTCATCACTAGTAGATGTGAGTCAGTGAAACAAAGGGGCATTTTTTCTTCAATATTACAAAATTAAATATGCTAATGAGGTAAGTGTATTTGCTCGGCTTGAGGTAAAATTACTACTGAAAGGAAAGGAGTTTAACTTATTCACAATACATACTGATACATCGTAGACTGAATGAGTCTGATTGTGTAGTGGTTGTCACAAGTTATATTAAGTACAATATTAAGTTATAATAAGTATAGCATAATAAGTTAGTGTGTAAGCGCGTATGAGCTTGTACATGAGTGTTAGATAGTGTCCATTAACTGTGCATCTCACACAGAATTATAAACTGCACACAAGGGCCAAGAAACTTATTTATATTACATAATTCATGAGAGAGAGACAAAAGGCACAATTTAAATTCATGTGAACTTTGATGACATTAATTATTTTAATGTCCACTGACTGAATGGCTGAGTGGATAAAAAAACTTCAGTTTTTACTGTATAATAGAGAAATATATAAAACGACACAAGCAAAGTTGGTCAAAATTCGGAATTTAAGAATTGACCCCCTTTTAGTGTGGTTTGTAATTTGATTTGCTCTTTGTCAAACAGGAAGTTGAATTGAAATGAAAGAAAATGGAATTTGAATTAATATGAATTTGAATGATTAAAATGATCTCCCTGCATCCAAATAAGCATGCTTCCCCATAAGTAGGTGAAAAACAGTATGTGAGATGAGTTGTATTTCCAGATCAATAGTATTCATCCAATAGACAAAGGTGAAAAACTTCTGGCTGACCATACTTACAGTTATTCTGAACTTTACTGTCCCATGAGGAGTTCTGTTAGGTGACAACATGGCGGATGTATTATGTCCGAATTTATACATTCATATACTATATCGAACATACTTTTTTTAATGGTAGCAATGTGAGATTCAAATCAAATATGGTGCCTATAGAGAGTATGCAATTTCAGACACAGCTTGAGACATTCAGCAGGTAATTTCATTCTGTGAAGTTGTTCGTATAGGTCGCAGATCTTATTTTAAACAGATATGTGCTTGTCTGTAAGGCCCAAATCCTCCAAACTTCAAGACTTTGTGAACTTCCTTAAAACTGTCACCATCCCGTATACGGGATATCTAACTTTACTTCGCTATATTACTATTAAATCCTAATCTAATTATGACAAACTATATATCGTTGGAAAGGTCTAAGACTGCTAAATAGATATTTGACTGCTGTTTTTTGCTACAAATTATGTAGGAAGAGTAACCGATTATTTTTTGACAAGAGTGCACCTCAAAAAAATCTGCATCACAACAGGAGTGTGATTTTTGTGACCTTTGTCACAAAAAGTTGACGCACACACCTTTAATAATTGAAACTTTGGTTTCAATGCTAAAAGTTCATAATAAAACATATAATCTAGTATTTTTGAATAAAAAATTATAATATAATATTATCCTCTAAAAAGTATCATATGTATATTATCCTCTAAAATATAATATTATCTTTTGTATCACATTTTTTATATTATATCACATATTTTAGTAGTTATCATAAATTAGGTATCATTTGAAAGCTTACAAACTCGGAATTTATCCTGTGAAACCTGTTTTGAAATTGAACGTTGCGTTACCATAGAAACGGTACTCTAAACTATTTTATCAGGCTCCTCCCCTTTTGGGCATCATTATATTTCATAATTTATGATCAAAACCTTTTCTAATCTTGACAAAACACATTGTCAGAAAGGTCTGAGTCTCAAGGTTCCAAATTTTGTGACAGAATTGATATTTGGACAGAAATTTATTAATTTGTTAAGGCAGAATGTATACAACTAAATTTAATGGAATTCAATGGCACCCGGTGGTTATTTTTGGTACTACGCCTAAACAAAATCTCATGGGAACTTCAATTTTTGTGATATCAACTTCAAATTTGGAACATTCCTTGGTTAGATATATGGCTTTGATTTTATAGTAATTTTATAGTAAAAAATATTTTGTAAAATATATATTTTATCTAAAATAAAAAATATAGTACAGTATATTTGATTTCCTGTAAATTTAAACTTCCATAACTTTTTCATACTTTCATTTTTTGAAGTGTTTTCACTTCAGCAATAATCTGCTGAGTGTTTCCTTTAAAACAAGACAAAACAAAACAAGAAATTTAGGTCTGTATTCCAAAGCATTCTTGAATTACAACCATTTAAGTTTGAATAGTGCATTTTAACCCCCATTCTCAAAAAGGGGGGTGACAGCTAAGGGGTTAAATTTTCAAATAGGTTTTTTGTCAAAACATAATGCAAACTCCTATAGTTAAAATGTATTCTTATATTCTGCATCATTGTTACTACCTCCATTTAAATACAAATTCAGGGATTCATTTGGAATTTAAATACATTTTCTGTTCAATTCAGAATGGCGCTCAACCTTATAGAAGATTAAAAATATTGATCATTACAAACTCTCAGTATGTGTTCTCTCCTGCTAAACCGTCTATATTCTAGGAAGTTTTGTTTCGGGACACTTCAGGTGGACGTGTGTGGCTGTGTGTGTGCAGATGCATTCATGTTGCTGAACATCTAGTGCCTTTGTTTGCTTGAAGAAGGAATTCACGTGCATGAGTGTGTGAACAATCAATTTTGTGATACACACCTATCTGACTGCGTTGGGTTCCTGTTGTTCTGTTTCTGTTGTTAGTTGTTTGCGTGTGTAGGTGGGATGGCGGGTGGGCCTACAATTCAATGCTGTTAAGAGCAGTAGAAGTTGACCCTCAGGCTCTGCTCTTCTCAAAGCTGATTTGTATTGAGCCTTCCTGGCTTGTGATCATTAAAGGTTCCCCTTGGGCCACACTTGTGTCTGTTTAATTGAAGCGTGTGTGTGAGTGATCCACATCATTACCTTGAGTTGATCCCTGTTCTGTCCTTTCTTCCCTCTGCCCGTGTTGGATTCACATGTAAGCAATTCAAACGCAAAATGATGTAAAGCAAACCAATGCACAATTTTAGTACATGGGGCAATCTGAGATATCCGATTAATTTTGAGAAATGTGGATGGTGTTTATAATTTTGTACAATGTTGGCAACATTTTGCAGTGAGAAAAATATGAGTATCAAATGTAATTTTCTGAAAGACATTTATAGGATCATCAAGGTTAATGGATACTTCTGTAAAGTTAAAAGTTAAGAACTGTATCTTGCTCACTGAGGGACAGTGTAAAAGGTTACCTTGGTTTTGAGCCAAGGTTGACACATATGAAGATTGATTGAAACACTGTAGGCAATTATTTTAGCAACACTGCTGACTGCTGACAGCTAAAGAGACAAAAGTGTCTATCCACATGACATAAGCCTAAACTGTGTGTGTGTGGTCCAGGTACATAGTGGGGACATTTTTTGGTCCTCACGAGGAAAACAGCTTCTGAATAAATTAGTTTTTTTTTTTAAACTATAGAAATGCAGGAAGTGTTCTGTGATGTTTAGGGTTAGCGGACAGAATATATCATTGTCTATGTAAAGTCCCCATAAAACATGGAAACCAAAAGTATTTGTGTGTATGCCATTTACAGGCCCACACAGTCAGACGCCATGAGACACTTCGGCGGGTTTGATTTTAATTCCCTAGTTGGCGGGTGCACACAGTGTGAATTGTAATTGGCCTCAACAGCAGGATTTGTTACAATTGAATTTCAGACCATCAATGACAGTTTTTTGACAGTATTATTGAGTAATATGGTCAATGAATTTATTAGTTTGTGTTTCATCCAAATCAGCCTTTAGTAAATTAAATCAGAGCTGCTACTAAAGGAATTTGTGAGGGCACAACGGTTAGTTGAACTATTGTTTTAGAAAGTCTCTAGTTCGGGTGTTTGTGTTAAAGAAAATCTCCCATGAGAATGCTAAAGGCAGATCTAATAACATAAATTGTCCTTTGTTGCTGCGGTTCAGTGTTGGGCAGATTTTGATACAGGTGAGACCGGCTGTTAGTAAGCTAAATCAGCTTTAGACAGATGGCTGATGTGAGTAAGAGAGATGGTAGACGGAGAGAGAGGGATAAAGTGTTTATGTCTTGGAGAATAATAGGTCAGAATGTCCTTTTGCTGTTCAGTGACTGAAATGGCTTATAGTGCTCATGGGGGACTCTCACAAAACCTGTCAACATCTTCATTCCAAAATAGCAGAAATGGCTAAAATAGGAAAGAAAATATAATTTGTTTTCCCATTGTGGCATGAATTTAATTATTGTGAGACTATTTCTCATTGTGCTGCTGCATAAACATAATTATGTTTAAAAATGTGGTAACTCTTTACAATAACGTCTCATTTGTTAACACTAGTTAATGTATTAACTAACATGAACTAACAATGAGCAATACATTTATTACTGTATTTTTAAATCTTTGTTAATGTTAGTTAATAAAAATGCAGCTGTTTGTTGTTTGTTCATTTAGTTCACAGTACATTAACTAACGTTACCAAATACAACTTTTAAAATTAATAATGTATTAGTAAATGTCGAAAATTGATATTAATATGAATAAATGCTGTATAAGTGCTGTTCATTCTTAATTCTTGTTAACTAGTTAATAATGTTAACTAATGAAACCTTATTGAAAAGTGTTAGGGTTATTTCAAGTAAAAAAAATGTACATCAAGCTTTATCACTTTTAATTTAGACTGGTTCGAATTTAAAAAACTGGGAACACTTTACAGTTCCATTTGTTAACATTGGTTAACTACATTAACATGAAAATTAAAAATACTTCTAAAGCATGTATTAATCTTTGCTCATTTTAATTTCAACCTTTACTAATAGATTTTTAAAATTAAAACTATCTGGACCTGAACAAACCTGAAACTGAAGAACAAAGATGAATACTGTAAATACTGCAACACGTGTATTGTTCATTGTTAGTTAATGTTAATGCATTAACTAATGTAAACTATAATGGGACCTTGTTGTATAGTGTTACAAAAAAAAAAAAAAAGTGATTTATTAAAATAATAATGATCAGTTTGTGTTCTCTTTTTTCTTTTTTACTACATGTCTTTGTGAGATTCACCCTTTTAGTAGCAACTAAATTATAAACTACTCCTGAGATTCTCTAGTGATTTTACAAAAACAAATGAAGGGCCTATTTATTCGAAAATATTAATATTTGGGCATTTTAAATTGGCACAACCAGGCAAGTAATCTTGCACTATATATGGGCTATATCTTACTCTATGCTCTATACCTAGAAGTTGTTTGTGTGTGGTGTGTGTTGTGTGTGCGTGCGTGCGTGCGTGCGTGTGTGTGTGTGTGTGTGTGTGTGTGTGTGTGCGTGAGTGTGTGTGTGTGTGTGTGTGTGTGTGTGTGTGTGTGTGACCATACAGTATTTCTTTTGAAATGGACACAACCAATCTGTGCACAGTGTGCAGTATTGATATCTCTAACGGACCAATTCCAGTCTTTTGCACTGACCACTGCCTTTTGGAAATAACCGACTGCTGCTTCATGCACCCAAATTTCCCCACCCTTGGTGTACGATCTCATTTCACAACAGGAGATGTTTGAGTTTTCAAATGCTTGAATTTATGGATCCTGGTTCCCTTCACCTCTACAGTCTATATTTTACATTGGCAGTCACAGATGAAACTCTTCAGGATACACAGCTTGTCTTGAAGTTAATGGATATTCCCTGACTGAGGCTCCTGTCCCTCAGTGACTGTCCACCATACTCAATATAAGACTTCTCTGCTGCTGTTTTGAGGCACATGTTGATTTTCCAATATCACAAATGTCATGTGTGTGAGATGAATGCATATTGTTGGCCTGCTGCACAATCCTAAGAAGCTGTTGGAATGAGTCAAGATGGAAGCGGCAGGAAGTAAGAAGAAAGAAGGGATAGCTAGTCCATTAGAACACTCTGGAGGACTGACAAGGTGTCAAAGAGAGAGATCTTTTAATGATGGAGAGAGCAAAATAGAACGAGACTCGTATGTGAGTGTGTCATATCTTTCCTTTTCTTGCAAGTTAATGGGTGATGACAGCATTGAGGATGAAAGAGAAGAAGGGGGCGAGAAAGGGGGAAATAATGTTACAGGGAACAAAACAACGTGCTGAATTTCCATAAAATCCATAGGGAGTGGTAGCTCTGGTCTGAGAAATTTCTTTATATCAGTACTTAACTTTTCTTTTTATTGCACCTTTGTGCTACATTATAATATGGAGTTAATACATGTAAATATTTCAAATTCATGAGACATTTTGTCTCAGTGCACCACAATGGCTATATGGCAAATAATAACAATTACTTATTTTTCTGTCTAAAATCATACCTTCGTTTAATTGCATATCAAAATTGAGCCGTAAATCACTGATATAATTAAGAATATAACTAAAGGAAGTCACGGATGAGACTCAGAGGGACCGTGTCTAGTTATTTTAAGTCCTCAACATGTTAGCAACGTGGAGTTGATTGGAAAGCACCAGACTCTGTGTGACTTTGCCTGAGGTTTGCTGTCTGTTCGTTTGAAGTGCTTGATTACTGATCTTTTTGCAGCAAGAATATTTATCGGCTTATTCGTGATGCTGGACAGTAAGGATCAGAATTCAGATCAATGTGCGCTAACTGATGAATATGTCAGAAGTAATCGAGGCTTATGCAGGGCAGGCACACTGCAGTGCAATTTGCTCATTTTCTCAGGCCCTATCACAATAACTCAATAACTGAAAATGTATTCTGTTTATTGGAATACATCAGAATAAATATAGGAAGAAATCTGTTTTATTCCACAATAAATATTGCTGCACTGCCCAACTGGATATTATGAGGTCATGAATAATTCCTCATATAAATTCTGCATCTACATCCAAGTTCAGACTGTTATGTTGGTTATTGACATACTTCTAATTAGTTAGTCTGCAAATAAGGGACTCTTGATCTCAGTGATTGTGTGAGCTGTTGGACTGATTTTGTGTACACAATTATATGCATGAGCTGTTCTGTGGAGAAGTTCATCATGTCACTCACAGTTCCTCTTCTCATTGTTCAGATCAATGCTCACAGTTCCTTATCACTCTCGGTTAATACTAACCCTTTTATAACTCTCCAACTTCTTTAATCACACAGAGAGAACTGATGTTTATATTGCATGTGCTTGCTGCTGAAATTGCAGTGCTTTAACTGTGATGCTTAAGCACCTACTTCAACCTGCTTGATCCGAGTTGAGTGTTTGTTATTGCTGCATGACAAACTGCTTCTTGCAGTATGTTGTTTTCTCTCCGAAAGGTTAAAGCATGTCGAGTGTGTGTGTGTGTGTGTGTGTGTGTGTCGGTGCATTACACTCCATCTAGATTTCTAGATGGGATGTCCTATTTTTTGTTCAAAACAAGAAACTGACAAATGTGTGCAGGCACGCAAAGCTTAATTCCACAATACAGAAAGGTGGTGTGACTCAAACATATGACATAAACACTCGAATGCGTTCAGACTTACATCCCAGGTGGTGAAAGTGGAGAATGTGAAATATGAAAAAGGGGGTCAAGGATATGTCACTTTACTCTTCCCCTTGCTGTCATTGTTGTCAGACTAGCCACCCAATCTGAGCATGTGCTGTCCCCTGTGTGTGTCTGCATGCATATGCATTTATTTGTGTATATAGTACCTGATCTAAACCTTACTTTTTTTTTTTGCCTGAAACTGCTTGTCATGCAGATTTCTTTCTTTGTTACAATTAACTGACATTGTGGTGACAAGGTTACCTTAATGCTTCATGAATTTATATTAAGCATATGTTCACATTAATGCACTTGGTTGAGTTCTCCCACATCTTGGTTTCTTGGATCTGTTGAATGAGGGTAAACAGCTGAATGCCGCTGTCCTTGGTGCTGACATTCATTTGCATGGTAGAAATGAGTGAGAAATTCTATTATGCTGTCATGGAAATTTCAGCTGTATGGAGCTATTTTACTTATTCAAATTGAGTTTTAATAGTGGTAAGATGCGATTTGAATGTGTACAATAGTTATTTCTGCACATTTAGAGCAAGTGTTTGAATGGTCTTTTAACAGTGTTAATGAGTTTATTACAATATATATAGTGCCCTAAAATGAACATAAACTGAAAAAAATTCCAGTGCATACCTTTGTGTGCATTAAATGATCTATTCATTACTCAGGATACACTGAAGGCATTTAAATACTCTAGTGTAAAAGCTGATTGCTGATAAGGGCGTATAGACATTTATGCAAAGCTATGGTAAATCAGATGGAATTTAATCAGTAATCTAAATTCAGACCAGTCCGCTTTACAAATTATTTGTCTCAGGAGGGGTAAGACGGATGTCCCTTTATTAAACTGCATTAAATGTTTGTCTTGTCTGCGTTTATATTTATTAGAAAGTATTCAGACTCATCGACTATTATAATGTAAATTAAAACCTATTACTGTAGCAAATGCAGCATTTCGTGTTCTGATGAATGCGTCAAACTTTCGTTTTTTTTAAATAAAATAACTTATTCCAGCATATAAAGGGTTAAATGTTGTGTTTACACAGTATTATTGGATCCTGCTGCTTCCAGTACGGAGAATGAATTTGTTCCATATAGTAGTGTTGATCCAATAACCTCAAACTCCACAAGTACCATGGTAAATCATTGGCTCAAGCCTGCATGAATAGATTTTTAAAATATTTTTATATAATACACGCTGCGTATTCTGTAAAGTCTGTCTGTATAGTAGCTTGATTGCTTTAAATTGGTAATTCCCAAATTGCTAAATTTATGTTCCTAAAATTACACATCATTTTCATAATTTCTTCATATTAGTACATAATTCCCATCACTGCCAAGTATGCCAAATCCCTCAAAAGTACTAAAAGTGAAAGAACGGGTAATTTTTTTTAATGAATAATTATTTCCTAGTTTTAGGGAACAGTTAAATTCTCTTTCATCACTCCTTGTTCACAGTATTACAAGCAGTTCGGCTCTACTGAGCACAAAGTACACCTCTGGTATTCCACTATAAAGCAGATTCATGGCTGAGCCTCTTCTTCATTTTACTTCTCGTGAAATATGAAATAAAAAAAGAACGTGTGTTAAAGGCAGTGTCAGTGTTCAAGAGAGGACATGAACCGTTTATTGAGCACAATGCACCTTATGATCTTTGACACAGCATAACAACTAAAATGCAAGCAAAGTTGCATTTGTGAGTGGTTTCACCTAGACGTAAAATTATATATAACTACAGTACATGCAGTCATGCAGTGTGCTCTTTTCCAGCAAATAATTGCTTTGTCTTTCACGGTTAAAGTTCCCTATTATACTATGGTTCCTATTTTGTTTAGGAGGTCTTCTAGGTTTACATGCATCCAAGGTCAAAAAGACAAATTTTCTCACAGTGTCTGAAACGGTTTACTGTAATAAAGGATTTGGTCTCTCTAAACCCCTCCTTTGTGAGATCCAACTCTGCTCTGATTGGTCAGACGTACCAGTCTATTATGATTGGTCTACTGCTTACAGCGGGCGTCAGAAACAAAACATCCATTAACGTCCATCTGAATTTAAAGGGTTAGTTCACCCAAAAATGAAAATTAAGTCATTAATTACTCACCCCTATGCTGTACCAACCCCGTAAGACCTTCGTTCGTCTTCAGAACACAAATGAAGATATTTATGATTAAATCTGAGAGGTTTATGACTGCTATATAGGCTCCCTAAGGGAATGACACCGGACGGCCCAGAAAGTCATTAAAGAAAATGTTTAAATATTCCATGTCACAACAGTGGCTCAACTATAAGTTTATCAAGCGACGAGAATACTTTTTGTGCGAAAAAACAAACAAAAATAACGACTTTATTCGACTATTCCTTTTCTTCCTTGTAGGCCTGAAACGAGACTTCAAGAGATCGTGGAAATCTCTTGAAGTCTCGTTTCATGCCTACAAGGAAGAAAAGGAATAGTCGAATAAAGTCGTTATTTTTGTTTGTTTTTTCGCACAAAAAGTATTCTCGTCGCTTGATAAACTTATAGTTGAGCCACTGTTGTGACATGGAATATTTAAACATTTTCTTTAATGACTTTCTGGGCCGTCCGGTGTCATTCCCTTAGGGAGCCTATGTAGCAGTCATGAACCTCTCAGATTTAATCATAAATATCTTCATTTGTGTTGCGAAGACGAACGAAGGCCTTACGGGGTTGGTACAGCATGGGGGTGAGTAATTAATGACTTAATTTTCATTTTTGGGTGAACTAACCCTTTAAGCTTTGCAGGCTCAGCAGGCATATCAATGGTCTCGGTTTTACTGTATCAATTCGGGCCTAAGTCCTCTTTCTTTGGAAGTGCATGCAAAGTGGATTTGCTTTCGCAGCACAGAAAACAGCGTGTTCTTGACATGTCGACAACATGAACCAGACTCTTCCAGACTTCTGCTACAACTAAAGTGCCTGAGGGCAGGTCAAAGTACACAAAATGGGGCTAATAGTACCATGATACAGCTGTAATATCATAGTATTTCGATTATATACATTTCCCATGGTATTTAAAGGACCATTTTCATGTACCATGGTATTTGCATAGTGCTCCTGGTTATTAAAAGAATGCCATGAATAACATGGTACCATGTCCAAAAACATGGCAATGCAATGATACTTTTTATTAGTGAGAAAACAATTTTCAAGCTACCCAAAAACAATATAAATTGAAATGCTAATTCACTCTCATGGCAAAAAAATACAGTTATTAATGTTCATGACCTTTCGACAATTGTCAACACATCAGGCTACCCTGGAGCCTGCTTGTTTTCTGTCTCTGTCTGCTTCCCTTTTTCCATCATTAAGACTGAACTGAAAACACACATTGCTTTACCCCAGCAGGAGCTGCTATTGATCATTGCCTCTATTTAAATAGTCATCATTATTTGTCTGCATATTTGCCAGTTTCATCACACATACTGTATAGCTTTTATGGGTTAAGACCTGGAAGAGAACAGATTTTGAAAACAGATATTTTAAAAAGGGAATAAATAATTTACATGTAATTGTTATGTGAACTTTAACCCACATACTCACAATAGCCAACATTTGTAATTATGAATTTGTCACCAGTTCAAGCAGGTTCATGTTTGAGTAAGTTTGTCTGAGCATGTTCACTCTTGTTTGATGTTTTGGCAATGACTGCCTACCTAAAAAAACAAAACAACAACAACAACATGGTGGGTGTGCCAAGTTTGGGTAATTACGAGGATTTTATCATTGAGTTTCTGCAAACTTAATTTTTGCATATGCAAATCGCTGACTTTTCTTGCTGGATGGAATGGATGGATTAATGTTTTGGCAGCCAGAATGGAAAAATGATTAACAGACAGATAGGGATCATTTGCATAAGCTCATGGTGTTTGGTGCTAATTAGACATGTTTTATCTAAAACTCTTGTACTTTATATAATTACAAATCGGTGTTATGATAATGTTGTATAAATTCAGTGTCCCTTTTTTGGTGCGCTCCACTTTGTCTTACAATTGAGTGTTTTTTGTTCCCTCATTTACTGTTATAAATTCAAACCAAAGTTTTTCTTGCACAAGGACACAAAGTCAGCCTAAGCTTTCATCTGAAAAGCCCACGCTTGCTTTCAATTTACAGTTCAAAAAGAATACCAGCAAACTCTACAAATTACCACTTCATGCCAGAGAATTAGACTTCAATTAATGGCACAATCTCATTTCAAGATCCTGAGAGTTCTGCTGAGCGAGAAGCCTCGCACGGTATACTCAACATTAAGTAACTGCCTTAGAGAGGAGAGAATTACAGAACAGATCAGATAAAACAGATAGAAAGGAAACTCCATAGTTGCTCTTCACATCTATTGATCCAGCAGAGAGGACTGCAGATCTCCAGCTAGCATCCGTCCAATAATTATTAACACGGCTGGAATTTTAACGTTTTCACCAGTTTTATTGTTTAACGCGTGACTTTAAATTTCCATCCTAAATATGGGTTTAGACGTTTCAACATGTCATCAAAATTCACCATATTCACTTTCTTAATGCATATTCTTGTGAATGATTCGTTTGTGCACGTTATTCCAAATAAAACATTGTTCATAATCATAAGTTAATTGCTTCATCTTCCTCTGAAATGACACTCCATTTCCGCTGACATCACTTTTATTTTAGGTTCTGAAGTAACAGCAGCTGTTCGGTTCATCTGAAAGAAAAATGACAGTGGCATTAAAGATTTGCGCAGTTCTATCAGTGTAATGGTGCTCTTTCCTGACCAGCTATAGAATGACCAGGACATGCAGATGGCAGCCTGATAAGAAGTAAGATATCCTTCCGGGAATTCAGCCTCAAAGTTTCAGTCTGTGTAATAGGCTACATAGAACATCGGATTGCATCACTCACCCAGCAGGTCTGAAGTGGCTCATAAGGGCCATTCAGTTGTTTGTTTCTACAGAGAACTCTGGAAAATGAAGCGGAAAATGATAGCAGCAGCTGGGACTAAAAAGGCAGATATCTTGAAAACTGCTTATCAGAAAGTACTACGGTTTTAAAGGAATATGCAAGTTAAAATGGCTGTTCACAGAAATAGACCCAGAATCTGCTTTGTATTTTCTGTGCTGATTTTGGGGAATGGCTTTAAACATTGTAAAATGGGAATTTTAACATAATAAGGGAGTATAGGGAACTCCTATGACTTACTGAAAGCAAAATCAAATTTTCCTAAATATGTAATAGATTTGTTATAGACCTGCTCATATAATATCTGAAATACTAAATTTGCTGTTACTCTAGGCATATCATTTGCCCCTAATATATATTACTTTCCTGCTTTCTCTCTGCACAATAAAATGGCAGTCCTTGTATACTCTCTTTGTCTAATAATCTGTCCTCTCATTTTCTTTCTGCAGCGATCTGATTCCCTTGCTGCAAATGAAATAAATGACAGACATCTGGGCCACAGGCGTGATGTGTTGTCACCTCTCTTTTTGTCCTTTCCTCTCTCTCTCTTTCATCATTACCCCCAGGTCCTCTTCCCACCTCACCATCTCTTTACTCTCTCCGACTCAGTGGCACTCTCAGGGTTTCTCAATTTACCCATAATTCTTTTACTTACCTTTCTCAGTGCTGTACGCTCTCCTTCTCCTCTTATGGTCCGGTCTTTACAAAACTGATTGTGTGAAGAGGCACAGGAAAGTAAGAGATGTGCTTTTGTGTGAAGGAGTGACTCTGTGGTTCCTCCTCTTATCAGTTCTGTCAGACAGATGTTCTTGATAATAGTCAACAGTGTTTGTTTTTAACGTTTATTTTTGTTTTTGTCTTTTGATAAAAGAGCAAGGCAACCTTTATTTAAAAAAAAAAAAGAAAAAACAGTAACAACAGTAATTTTGTGAAATATTATTACAATTTAAAATAAGCATTTTCTATTTTTAATGTTTCTATTTTAAAATGTAATTTATTCCTGTGATTTTCAGCATCGTTACTCCAGTCTTCTACACTACAGTATGCCACATGAATGATCCAGTAATCATTGATGATTTGGTGTTCAAGAAACATTTCATATTATTATAAATTTTCTGTCAACTGTTCATTTATTTTCAAGATTTTCTGATGAATATAAAGTTCAAAAGAACATCTCAGGTTACGTCTGTAACCCTAGTTCCCTGAGAAGGGAACGAGACGATGCGTCGACGGTGACGTCATGACCAGGAAGATATAAAAGCACATCCATTAGCTTCTAGAGCCGAAGCAAAGTCGATCGCAGGGATGGAGGAAGTATGGCAGGGCGACGCATTGTCTCGTTCCCTTCTCAGGAAACTAGGGTTACAGAAGTAACCTGAGACGGTCCCTTTCGAGGGAACTCGTGATGCGTCGATGACACTTTGGGAACGAGAATACCCAATTTGCCATACTTACAAAATGCCAGATGACAAAACTGTCGGCAAACTAAGTAAGAAGCACCTGGGACCCTGGGGCAGCATCCAGGTAAAGGCTATAAAACCTCACAAATGTGAGCGGTGAGGACCAGCCTGCCGCATCACAAACCTCCTGAAGGGAAACCCCTGATAATAAGGCTTTAGAGGCCGCCATACTCCTAGTAGAATGAGCTCTGACCACCAAAGGGCACGGCTGGCCAGAGGACTCATACGCAAGAGAGATGGCCTCGACTATCAACTTGCTAATAGTCTGTTTAGAGGCTGGAAGACCTTTCTTGGGTGATCCAAAGCAGACAAACAACTGATCAGATTTTCTCCACAGGGCAGCTCTGTGGACATAAGAGACAAGAGATTCAGTTTTTCCTGGTCCGAAGAGGCAAACGGAGGAGGATAGAAAGCCTGCAGTACAATAGGCCTCGGAATATTGGTTGGCACCTTAGGGATGTATCCCAGTTTAGGGTATAAGAATGCCCTGATCATCCCAGGTGCAAATTCAAGACAGGTGGGAGAAACCAAAAGGGCCAGAAGGTCTCCGACTCTTTTGAGGGACAAAATAGCCAACAGAAAAATGGTCTTGAAAGACAGAAATTTCTCAGAAACTGACTCTAGGGGCTCGAAGGGAGCCCTTGAAAGGCCTTCAAAGACTTTTGCCAAATCCCAAGCCGGCACCCTAATACGCATTGCAGGCCTCAGCCTCAAGGTGCCACGAAGGAAACGTGTAATCAGGCTGTCTCGACCCAAAGATGTACTACCCACCGGGGCGTGGAAAGCCGCAATGGCCGCCACATAGACCTTTAAGGTAGAAGAACATGAACCTGATGAAAAGTGATACTGGAGAAATTCAAGTAGCAGATCCCACTGATGCTGGTGACACCACGAAGTGAAAACTCTCCACTTAAGTGTATATAATTTCCTTGTGGCTGGAGCTCTGGAGCTGAGAATGGTCTCAACAACCTCAGTTGAGAGCCCACTCTCTATAAGTTGGACCCCCTCAGAGGCCAAACCCACAGTTTCCAAATCTCTGGCCGGGGGTAAAATATCGTGCCCCCTGCCTGAGACAGAAGGTCTCTCCTGATCGGGATCTCCAAGGCAGGGCCGTCGAGGAGATGAATGAGGTCCGCAAACCAAATTCGACTTGGCCAGCGTGGAGGGCGGCTGGATACGTGAGGGAGAACCAAAGTGGACAGTGCGTCGTATGCTGAGACGCAAACAGATCCAATTCTGCTTGGCCGTAGAAGTCCCATTTGAGCTCCACCGCCTCGAGTGGAGTCTCCAGTCCCCTGCCTCGACAGGGTGTCTGCTCCTATATTCTGGCACCCTGGGATATACACTGCCCTCAGAGAGAGTATCTTCCCTAGGGACCACAAGAGGATCTGGTGCGCCAGTTTGCAGTGTGGACGCGAACCCAGACCCCCCTGACGATTTATGTAAGAGACCACCGGTGTGTTGTCTGTACGGACAAGCACATGATGGCCCCTCAGGTCTGGAAGGAAATGTTTCAATGCATTGAAGACAGCCATCATCTCCAGGCAGTTTATGTGCCAAGAGAGATGATGACTCCTCCACAGACCCTGAGCTGAGTGGCCTTCCATTACCGCTCCCCAGCCGGTGAGGGAAGCATCTGTCGAGATCGCAACTTAATGGCAAAGAGCTCCCAACACCGGACCTTAGGTCAAGAACCAGTGTTTCCTCCATATAACCAAGGCGCGTGGAGACACCGCCGCGTTATCTTGATCATACGAAGTGGTTTTCCCCTCGGGGAGAACCCTCTGATCCTGAGCCACCACTGCAAAGGTCTCATGTACACCAGGCCAAAGGAGATCACATTGGACGCTGCTGCCATGAGACCCAATAGTCTCTCGAACTGTCTCACAGTGCGTGACTGGCCTAGCTTTAGCTATTTCGTGGCTGTGAGGATAGCAGCTACACAAACGGGCGATAGTGTGGCCCGCATTGTGACTGAATCCCATACCACACCAAGGAAAGTGGTTCTCTGTAGTGGAGAAAGCACACTCTTCTTGGTATTGAGTCTCAATCCCAATCTCTTCATATGAGCGAGGACGACATCTCGATGCCGAACCACTAACTGCTCCGATTCCGCCAGAATCAGCCAGTCGTCGATGTAGTTCAGAATGCTTATGCCCTGCAGCCTGAGCGGGGCCAGAGCTGCATCTACACACTTCGTGAACGTGCGGGGTGACAGAGCTAGACCGATTGGAAGGACCCGATATTGGTATTCTTTGCCCCCGAAAGAAAACCTCAGGAACTTCCTGTGTTGAGGGAGGATGGAGACATGGAAGTAAGCGTCCTTTAAAGCGTCCTATCGTGACAAAGCAGTCCACGGAACTGATTTGAGTCACGATCTGTTTGAGTGTGAGTATCTTGAACTTGAGTTTCATTACTGCACGATTCAACAGACGAAGATCTAAAATGGGACGCAACCCCCCATCCTTTTTTGGAACAATAAAGTAGCGGCTGTAAAACCCCGATTCTCTGTCGGGCGAGTACACCTGCTCTATAGCTCCTTTCGCTAACAGAGATTCTACTTCTTGCTCCATTACCAGAGCCTGCTCGGGATGTACTAACGTGAGTAACACCCCGTTGTAACGAGGTGGAGAACCAAACTGGATTCTGTAACCTTTCTCTATTATCTGCAGGACCCAAGGAGATATATTCGTCAGATTCTTCCACTCTGTCAGAAAATCTACTAAGGGTTCCAGTCTCTTTCGAGACTGGCCTCTGGTGTTAAAGGAACAGCCACCTTGGCGACCTGAAGCGTACTGGCAGGAAACAACCGAACTGACTGTTTTTTAACCCCCCTCAGAGGGCGCGAGTCTGACGCAATGTCGAGTTGACACTGCGCCAAGAGCTCGCTGGAGACCGCTGCGCACCGAGGCACCAAGGGTGGCGGGGTTGGCAGAACGGTCTCCTGAGGACCCCGAAGTGGCACGGGCACCGTATAATGAGGTGAACACCATTCCACCCCGGCTGGGGCTGTCTTCAATGGTCTGACGTACATAGCGTCAGGACCTTTTCTGAGCCGAAGCCTTCTTCGCCATAAGACGAAGAGGACTTCGACTGAGAGTGTTGGCTCGGCCCCTATGATTTAGAAGGGGGAGCACGAGACGCAACACTCATTTTCTGTTGCACACGTTGCGAGGAGCTTGGCTGGGGATGCTCATGCCCAGCATCCCCAGGGAGATGGACTCGGCGAGGGAGGAATTTTTTTAAAATCCTCTGATTGTTTCTTTGTTTCTTGAAACCTATCAACAACTGTGTTCACAGAGTCACTGAAAAGACCCCCTCGAAGGCTGACACAGCATGCTCCACTTCCAAACAAACTACACAAAGCTCATGTGTATCCCCACCTGTAAGGATACGAGGGCAGGGAGAAGCACAGGCTTTAAATAGTTGTTTCGCCATACTAGATATATATGAGAGACAGACAACAAAAAATATTCATAGACAGTTTTGACACAGAGCGCTTTGCCGAGGCACAAAAGCTAACGCGAGTAACGCACCGGATGTGCTTTTATATCTTCCTGGTCATGACGTCACCCGCCTGTGACGCTCATTCTTTCCATTGGACTAGTTGACATACGTACTTCAGACATAAACGCGCGGAGGCGTTCCCAAAGCGTCATCGACGCATCGTGAGTTCCCTCGAAAGGGAACAGCATTAATATCGAAATGGCAAATGATTTTAGTGTAAAATTAGTATAGATTAATCTGAACATGTATCAATATTGTCTTACCTGAGCTCCTAAAATGGCATTAAAGATATATGATTTCAGTCATCGTCCTTGTGTTTTAAATGGGTCAGAGTTCACTCTTCCGCCGGAACTAGACTTGTGTACGACCGTAATCGGAATCCAGTAATTATAGTTTATAGTTATAAATATGGATATGTTTCTTACAAAAGGGCATCGCTTTGCTTCAGAAAGCCATTATTAACCCCCTGGAGCAGTATGGATTACTTTTATGATGGATGTATGATGGATGGATGTGCTTTTTTTGGGCTTCAAAAAACAAGGTACCATTCACTCCCATTATAAAGCTTGGAAGAGCCATAATATTTTTTTAATATAACTCTGATTTTTTTTGGCTGAATGAAAAAAGTCATATACGGCTTGAGGGTAAGTAAATTATAGGATAATTTTCATTTTTGGGTGAACTAACACTTTAACTCTTACATGTTTACTTGCATGCATCACAGTCAAATGAAACACCTGCTTGTTTTGTGAAAGAATTCACATTTTCCAAATGCTATTGCTCAGTCTATACAACGTTAAGCAGATGTGGCCCTAAACTTACAATATCACACAGGGAGCTTTTATCTCACACATGAATGCATACACACCGGTTCTCACACACCGTAAATCTTGCAGCATTACCTGTTCCAGTGGCTCAGACTTAGCTACATTGGGCAAAATTAAATTGGCACAGAATGACCAACAAAATATTCCAGACCTTCATCCGCAGCATTGGGAGGTCTTACTGTATGGCTGCAGATCAGAGGATGTCCTTCAATCTCAGACACAGCGGTTTGATTGACAGTCAGAGCACAGTACACCTGGATGTCTGTGAAGTGGGAATAAGCCTGCAGTTTCATCGACTCTTGCAGCTTTTACTGTGATGGAGGGCGAGAGCGAGAGAGATTAAGAGAGAGCAATGGATAAACCTGGAAATGGAAGGTGGACGTGTGTTTAGAAATAGGATGAAGAGCTTTGAGTAAAAAGGAAAATGGGATGGATTAACAGGGATCGAGGGAGATGATGGAATTGGAAGGAAAGAGGATGGAGATAGATTTACGTTTCTAAACAGCTTTTGGACGTCAAAATTGTGGAAACAAACCGATATTGCAGAAGAGCATACAGCTGTATATTAGTCAGCTGAATTGCGTGTGTGTGTGTGCGTGCGTGTGTGTGTGTGTGTGTGCGTGTGTGTGTTTTTGCATCATATCTCCAAGGCTGATTTGTGCAGGCTGTATTTGAAAAACTAATAAAACCAACACTGTTTTTGACCCTGCTTTAACAACTCTCTTTGGGCCGCCCACGAGTGTGAACACTCTTCACGATTTTTCCAAATGGAGTTATTCATAGACTTTCAGAGCAGTTTCGCCATCACTTAATAGTGGTGCATAGCTAATAAACACCTCTGCACAGTTTTTTTCTTCTTCTACGAACCCAAAGAGAGCATATGTATTGTATTATCAGAGCTAGACTTCTAAGCATGCAGGCACTGAAGATGTTGAGCTAATGAGCCGAATGTCATGATGTTAAGTTCATGTCAGTCACCTCCGAAGAGACAAGTGGGTGATAATTGCATAAACTTTGCCGTGCAGGGCTTCTAATTAGAGTAATGTCAAAACACGTTAAAGAAATTATTTTTTGTAAATCAGACACTAGTTATAACTCTATGTGGCTTACGTCGCTTCATTACTAATGGGTATTAAGCATTTTCTTTCGTTAATTAAAGATAAATGCTTTACTGTAATTAGAGCACATATTTTATCTCAGTTTAGTTCTTATCTCCTTTTATCAAAGCAAGGCTTTTCTTGTCCTCAGTAAGGGGTCAAATAAAGATTTTTTTGTAAGAAGTCTCTTCTGCTCACCAAGGCTGCATTTATTTGATCAAAAATACAGTAAGAACATAGCCTGGTTAAAACCAGACCATTCTCAGTTGTAACTGAGTTATGGTCTGGCAAAGCGTCATAGACAAATCATTTCCAGAGGGGCGTCACCAACGGACGTCGCGGATAGACCTAAAACCAATCAGAGCGATGAAGGAGATGACGTATGCAGAGCGGCGGAGAAACATCTAGTGTTGTTCTTTGCTCGATTTTTAACAAAAAGGAAACGTTTAAATCGGTTAAAACAGATGCGATAGCTGATTCGAACGAGTGATGTTCGACGGATGCGGCATCCATCTTTGTAATAAAATCTGCTTCAAAATCCCAGCGCTGTCGTCATCGTGTAAAGCCCGCCCCAACGTTTCTGATTGGTGCCTCGATTTCGACGGATTGGAAATGGGCTTGAATGAGCTCTTTGCCAGACTAACTTTCAAAGCAAATCTAAATTTCCCAGAAGTTGTTTGGGTTTTCCCAGGCTAGTAAGAACATTCATTTTGTGAAATATTTTTATAGTGTAAAATAAGTGGTTTCATTTTTATTTTTATGTAAAATGGCGATGCTGAATTTTCAGCATCATTACTCCAGTCTCCAGTGTGACATGATCCTCCAGAAATTATAATATGCCGATTTGGTGCTCAAGAAACACTTCTTATTATTAACAATATTGAAATCTTACCCCAAACTTTCAAATGTATGATTTTGACCGCCTCATGTGAATTTCTCAGAATGGTACATTTATATCACACAACTAATACTTGTGTGAATGTGTAAAGCAGGGGCGTAGGAGCAATTTTGAACCTGGGGGGGACAGTAAATGCTGGGGGGGGGGGGGGGGCCGAATTTTGTATATATTTTTTTATATATAAGGCACTTAAATGCTAATTTCTAAAGACTTATGGGAACAGACTGTATTACTTTGTTTCTAAGCAGTGATTAAATTGTGATTTATTATGTGGGCTCTCCCTAGGGGGGTCCGGGGGTATGCTCCCCCGGGAATTTTTTTTTGAAAAATAAACCATTAAATGGCACTTTCTGGAGAGTTTTGTGCAAAGAAATTGAGAAAATGAGTCTTACATGATATTTGAAAAACTGCAAGGTTAAGAGCATATACTTTGCATTGTTGTAGCATCAACAGGTATTAGGACATTTAGCATTTACATTACTGTTAATCAGTCATGTACTGATTAACTAAAAATTAAAAACTCAAATAAATGGTTGATTTAATTTCCATTAACCACCTAGCTTACCCCCCAAGGATAGATTGAAAAATAAAATCAATCTATGTGGAAAGGTTCCTTGCTAAAAGTAGGTCTAGCAAGTCTTATATTTCTGTAATTCACACAGATCAAACACAAAAATGCTGCCTGAATAGATTGCCAGTTTATTTTGAGTAGCCAGCTAGCAGTTCTCTTGGCAGTTTGCTGATAATCCGGTGTCTGAAGTAAAATGCTCGAAACATCTCCTGAGAAAAATCACATGGCCAATCTAGTCTTGGTTATTTAATTTAGATTTAGTCTTATTTTCCTTACCTTGTCATTCAAGGCCAGGGCACTTTATGTACATTTCTGGAACTTTTGCACGCTTCCACATCCCGCGCAACTAGGATCTCCCAGGAACACTCATTATATATTGCTGCGTACATTTATCCGTGTCACCTAGATGCGCATGCACGAGCGGTGCGCGATCATGGTCGACTGACAACGAGATTAGCAGCTGAAGAGTTCGGCCGTTTTTTTAAATTGAATTATGTATTTAAAAGTTGCCGAATGGATTAATTTGGAGACTCAGAAATCGGCAGAGATAGGCAGGCAATGCAAAACAAAATCTTACATTGGGAAATAGTGGGGGGGACAAAACTTCGATTTTGAAATGTGGGGGGGACATGTCCCCCCCACGTATAATGGCTCCTACGCCCCTGGTGTAAAGTATCTAACATCCACAATGACCTGCCACATCTTTAGTATTACTATATTATCAAAAAGTTTTCTCAAAGATGTGATGTCTATTTTCCACAAGGTTCCTTTGCAATGTTAGTCAAGGTTGACATAAAAAAAATGCAATTTTGTTTTACATTTATATCTCACTGACTCTTAGAATTAACCAGGCTATTTTACTCCATCCTTCAATTTCTCAATCCTTCTTCTTCTCAATCTTTACAACAAAAAAATTAAAAACCTTGTTATATTGAGACAGGTTCGCAAAATAGAAATGTTCTATTCAAATGGTTAAAGTCAGACTAAAATGATCAAGGACACGATTCAAATCATCTTCAGCCACTCTATTCTAAAGTTGTACAGTTCCACTACCAGGAAAAGCATGTTTGGGCAGACTTTCCGAATAAGGTTAGTTCCCTTTCAAGGGAACTCGAGCTGCGTCGAGACGCTGTGGGAACGCCCCCGCGTGATTGCGCCATGAAGCACGTGTATAATCAGTCCAATGGAGAGACGAGACGTCATAGGCGGGTGACGTCATCGACCAGGAAACTATAAAGCACACCTGAAAACAGACCGCGCTAGCTTCTGTGCCTTCAGCAAGCGCTCTGTGTGATCTTGTCTCTGTCAATAAAGATTTGGCTCTGATCTCGCGTTTGCCGAGGCAGCGCGTAGATTACGGGTCTGCAATAAAGATTCTGTGACTCGATCTCGGATCTCACGTGTGCCGAGGCAGCGCGTAGATTACAGGCTGCATAAGAGCCGAGGTTCGGATCTCGCGTTTTCCGAGGCAGCGCGTAGATTATGGGTTTGCAATAAGAATCTATTGGCTCAGATCTCGCGTTTGCCGAGGCAGCGCGTAGATTATGGGTCTGCATCTCTACAATAAGAATCTATGGCTCAGATCGCGTGCTTGCCGAGGCAGCGCGTAGATTATGGGTCTGCATATCTGCATAATAAAGTGGCTCTTCTCACGTTTGCCGAGGCAACGTGTAGATAATGGTCCGCAATGTATAGGCTAATATGCACAGGGAACCGAGTAGACGGGAAATTTCCCTTTCTCTCGTTCTCTTATGATTGTTTGAAAACTAATTTTGTATTCTTTATTGTTTGAGATTATAATATGAGGTCTATATTAATATACTATATTCAGCCTTTAAACTAGACCGTTTCTACTTGTCTAGTTGATATTTGGCTGCATTTAATTTTTGAGAAAATTAAATATGTACTCATCTAATCTTTGAGTTAAATGTCTGTATTTATAGGCTACTATTCAGCTTTTTCATCCAGACCGTTTCTACTTGTCTGGTTGATATTTGGCTCCATTTAATTTTTGAGAAAATTAAATATGTACTCATCTTATACTTGGAGTTAGATGTCTGTATTAATATAGGCTACTATTCAGCTTTTTCATCCAGACCGTTTCTACTTGTCTGGTTGATATTTGGCTGCATTTAATTTTTGAGAAAATTAAATATGAATTCATCTTATCCTGGAGTTAGATGTCTGTATTAAAGCTACTCAGCTTTTTCATCCAGACTTTGTTTACTTGTCTGGTTGATATTTGGCTGTATTTAATTGAGAAAATTAAATATGTACTCATCTGATCTTTGAGGAGTCATTTATTTCTGAGGAAATAAATGGTTGTTCCCAGGAGGAAATGGATAACACCTCATGATATGGTGCCCATCTCCCTTCGGTGCCCTCCAGCGAGTTCTAGTCTCAGTGTCTGACTCACAGAAGGGGGGTTTAAGAGGGGTCAGTTCGGTTATTTCCTGCCGGTCATCCGTTTCAGGACGCCGGATTGGCTTCTCAAGCTATACTAGAGACCAGTCTCGAGAGGCCGGTTCCTATTAGTAGTTTCAGCCATAGTTAAGCTAAGCTACTGCCAAATATATCTCGTTGGGTCCTGCTCACTATAGAAATGGTTTCAGAATTCAGTTCGGTTCTTCCACCTTGATTTCTAGGGGTCCTCCCTACGTGGTGGACCCCGAGTAGGCTCTGGTTATGGAGCAAGAAGTACAGACTCTTCTGTGAAAGGAGGCTATAGAAAGGGTTCCTCCTCCCAGTAGGGAGTCAGGGGTTTACAGCCGTTACTTCATTGTTCCAAAGAAGGATGGATGCTTACATTCAAACAGATTGTGTCACAGATTCAGTCCAAGGACTGGTTTGTCACGATAGATTGAAGGACGCGTCCTTCCATGTAGACATCCATCCTCCACACAGGAAGTCCCTGAGGTTCATTGAGGGGCGAAGTGTACCAATATCGGGTTCTTTTCTTTGGCCTAGGTAAAACTAGGCCAGTCACTCACTGTGAAACAGTTTCAGAGACTGCTGGGTCTCATGGCAGCTGCGTCCAACGTAATAACTTTTGGCCTCCTGTACATGAGACCCCTGCAGTGGTGGCTCAGGATCAAGGGGTTTTCTCCAAGGGGAAATCCGTTTCGCATGATCAAGGTCACGCGGCGATGGCTACGTGCCTTAGTCATGTGGAACAAACCTTGGTTCCTCGCCCAAGGCCCAGTGCTGGGGGCTTCTCTTCTTGTCGGCGCGTAGCTATCGACGGATGCTTCCCTCACAGGTTGGGGTGCGATCATGAGTGGTCGCTCTGCGAAAGGTCTTTGGCAGGACCATCTACTTTCTTGGAAAATAAATCGGCTAGAAATTATGGCGGTGTTTCGATCTCTCTCTCTCAAGCACTTCTCTCTCTCTCACGCACCAGTGGGGCTCGACAGCCTTAGTCAAAGGGTTGGCGCGTATGGTTGGGTTGCGGAGAGATTGTGAGATTGTGGTTAGGTCTCAGCAGCAGGAGGGACGTAGAGGTCAGTAAGCTGGGCTGAGTTGAGTGGGGGACGGAGGGGGGTGATTTTGGGACGCAAGAGTCACTGTCTTCATGTTTTGTCATTTACGCCTGTGTTATGGAAATCATCATTATGAACAGCAGCTACGCTAATTATTTTCCCTTTGCTTTTCTGCCTGTTATCTCGGGACGCGAGTCCCGAGAAAATGGCGTTCGTCAGCTCCAGTTTGTATCCAGCCTCTCACGGAGACTTCAGATGCTCCAATCACAAAGCCTATGAAGTGACGACTCAACACGGGCGATATGGACTCTCTATGGTGGACGGCACTGATCCTCAACAACTCGTCTTAAGACCGGCGTGCATACTTGGACTTCCAAAAAATACTCTAAATGTTCAGATCCAATCTGACTTGTAACGCTGCCCGAATCATGCACTGTTCCTTCGTTGGCCAGAGGAGAACTGGCCCCCCGACTGAGCCTGGTTTCTCCCAAGGTTTTTTTCTCCATTCTGTCCCTGATGGAGTTTTGGTTCCTTGCCACTGTTGCCTTGGCTTTTGGCTTGCTTAGTTGGGGACATTTAATATTCAATAATATTATTGATCTGCCTTACTTAAGGTGGACGTTGACGCAATATCTTTTAGAAACAAACTTTGTTATATTGTTTTCATGTTATCACTGTGAAGCGCTTTGATACAATCTGTATTGTAAAAAGCGCTATATAAATAAAAGTGACTTGACTTGACTTGACTTCCTGCCAGACCTGAGAGGTCACCATGTGCTTGTCTGCACGGACGACACATCGGTGGTCTCTTACATAATCCAGGAGCAGATATCCTGTCGAGGCAAGGGCCAAGGCCCAGGGAATGGAGACTCCTCCCCGAGGTGGTGGAGCTCCTATGAAAAACTTTGGTCGAGCAGAAGTAGACCTTATCGCATCTTAGAGAACACACTGTCCACTATGGTTCTCACTCAGTCAGCCAGCTCTTCTGGGGCTGGACGCTATGATGCAGACGTGGCCGAGGTCACATCTGTACGCATTTCCCCCGATCTCTGCTCCAGGGAGATCTGGAGAGAGTTTGCCGGGACGGGGCCCTTCTTCTGTTATTAGCCCCGTGTTGGCAGGCCCGAGTATGGTTCTCGGACCTAGAGTCTCTCCTCGATGGCTCTCCTCTGGAAATTCCGCTCGGGGGGACTTTTTCTCTCAGTCAAGCGGGTTGAGCGGGTCAATTATTTATGATAAATCTGCATTTTATAATGAAATGGACATTTAATACAATACATTATTAACAGAAACATGAAACATTGTACACACATCTAAAAAACATTTTTGCTGTGGGACAAAGTGAGACTAGCCTCCAATCAAATGCGGTATGTAGATATTATGTTTATATAGTGGATCAATGCATTATGATGGGTCGTTCGCAATTCATGAGCGTTTAGCCGTTAGTGATGATGGGTCGTTCGCGAATGAGCATTATGGTGCATCAAATCAAATACGCGTCTATTGCGTCTAGTTAGACGCTTGAACATTCGCTCGAGTTAAAATTTTTCAACTTGCGCGGAAGACATTCGCGGCAAACCCATCGCCCAATTCGCGTCATTCGCAACGCCCTGCGCGAATGATGCATCTATTCGCGTCTTTGCATTGACTTTGTATGTAATCCACTCGCGGAAATAATTAAATTCGCGTTCGGTGTGAACACACCATTAGTGATGATGGATCGACTCGCGAGAATGAGCTTTTGATGGGTCGTTCGTGATTCACGAATGAGCCGACTCTAAGAGCCGGCTCTTTTAGGTGAACGTCGGGAGCTCTCTAGCTGGCTGGCATATCTGAAGAGCCGACTCTATTTTTACAAATTTAGCCTATAGAAATTAAATAATTATGTTAAAAAAATTGAAATATTATAGTCAAAGTCATTTAAAGAGCCGTTTGTGTGCCAAAAGAGCCGGCTCTTTTCAGTGAGCTGAGTCAAAAGAGCCGAATGCCTATCACTACTATGCGTGCTTTCAAACACCTGCCCAACTCTACCTCTGATTTGCTTACAATGACATTTTACTCTACCTCTGCAAATCGTCAGCATTTATGCGCTTGTCTCGTGCTCTGCCCACTAACCAAGGAAGAACAGTAAAAAAAGTATTTGCCTCTCGCTCAGAGATCTAGTTGGTCTGATGAAAAAAAAACAGCTTCATCAGTTATAGTAACGCGCCACATTTTTTGGCAGTAACGGTAACAACGTTATTAAGATGAGAAGAGTAATCAATTAGATTACTCGTTACTGGAAAAAGTAATGCCGTTAGTAACGGCGTTATTTATAACGCCGTTATTTACATCACTGCCCCCTCCACACTAAAGGTGTACATGGCAGCCTTAGCTGCTTACCATGTCCCTTTAAGTGGTGTATCCTTGGGGAGACACCCTGTAGTACGTTTCCTTCGTGGCACTGTGAGGCGTCTGACCAAGATACTAGGAGTATGGCTGCCTCAAAGGCTATGACTTGGATCTAGGCTCCACTCCGGGGTCTAGGGTGCTTGCTGCTTAGTGTGCGCAATGACTTCACACAGAACAGGCATTTGCTATTATGGCGTAGTGGGTATAGTGTTCCCACAGCGTCTCGACGCAGCTCGAATTCCCTTGAAAAGGAACGTCTCAGGTTACGACTGTAACCCTGGTTCCCTGAGAGGGAACGAGACGCTGCGCCGCCCTGCCATACTCCCTGCATGCCTGTGATCGACTTGCTTCGGCCTATCAGAAGCTAGCGCGGTCTGTTTTCAGGTGTGCTTTATAGTTTCCTGGTCGATGAAGTCACCCGCCTATGACGTCTCGTCTCTCCATTGGACTGATTATACACGTGCTTCACGACGCAATCACGCAGGGGCGTTCCCACAGAGTCTCGACGCAGCGTCTCATTCCCTCTCAGGGAACCAGGGATACAGTCGTAACCTGAGACGTTTTATAATTGGAATGATAGTGATTTTGTCTTCAAGTGTTTTAGAATAATAGGTTTTGGCTGATGGCATGACCCCGTAAAAATAATTATTTTGTGGTTGACTTGTTAAGTTTTGCTTTTTCAAAGTTTTGTTTAAAGTGCTAAGCACGAAGGAGTGAACCTTAACGTGTTCAGACTAAAAAAAAACATCAATGCTGACTTATGATGGATAAAGGGATTCGTGTTAACTGTGTTCACAGAATAACTCTCCTGGAAATGCTGTCCTTTCGAAAAACAAAAAAGCCATTGGTCTCTGCAATGTACAAAAGACTCACAAAACTGATACCTGTCAAAATACATTAAAAGCATCAAAAACACCATATGATTTTAGATTTTTTATTCAGCACACTACTAAAAATAAAGGTTCTTTATTTTCATATATGGTGAAACAGTGAACAACCGTTTAACATCCATGGAAGCTTTCTCTTCCGTTCTTTATAGTGGAAAAAGATTCTTTAGATTATTAAAATGTTCTTCAAACATGAAAAAATTGTTCCTTTAAGAAAGGTTCTTTGGGGAACCAAAAATGGTTTCTCTATATTATCCATGCAAAAACCTCCCTTTGGAGCCTTTTTTTTAAAAGAATATTCGAAAACCGTTAGCTATGCGTGTCAAGAAATGCTTTGGTTAAATGGACCTAAATTATAAATTATCATTTAAAGCAGAAATGTGAATTATAAATATTCAACTATACTAATTCACATGCATGTTAATAGCGCCTGCTGAGCATGCTTGCCATGGTGCCAGGACTCTCTTAAATGTGGTGTGTGTATGTGTGAAAAAGACTGACAAAGAGAGCGCGAGAGTGGGCCGCGAGGACAGACAATGATGAGAAGAAGAGCTGAATGTTGGAATTGCACTGCCTGTATATTCTCTCTCTTTCTTATTTCTTTTCATGTCTTTTTTCACATGCTGTACCTCTGTTCATGATGGCAGCTGCTCAGAACATGTCCTCCAGCGAATATGCCCAACACACACACACTTCAGGAACTCATTCTGTGCACCTCTGATGTGCTCTCATGCAAACACTCTCCAGGTAACCTGTCATCACCACCTTTCTGACTGCTGCACTTGCACACATACTTTCTCACACACCCCCGCACAAAATGTGGCATCTCTGCTAATTTGTTTATCGTGATAGTTTGAGAGACATCAACACAGTTCGAAATCTATACAGAAATCAGTTGGCGAACCGTGGAAATGTGTGCTCTGATGAATTTGATTGTGAGAATTAAATGACAGCTAATTCATTTAATTACATCTAAAGGATGTTAGAATTGGTTCTTGGTGAAACATATGTAATATATATATATATATATATATAAAATATAAAAACACATGATTAAATAAGAAAAAAAAATGCAAGGATAATTTATTAAATTTATGACTGTGGTGTGTGTGTAGAGCTAAAGGACAGTGTATGTGTGGAGAATCTAAAGTGGTGTCTGAGCTTGGAAGTAATTGGTCCCGGGGGAGGCAAGCACCTTTTCCTTTTGTCTATGTCCTCTACCTTTATTCGTCCTCTGAATGCAATGATTTAACGCTGCTAAGCTGATGCATATCTTAGTCATATTTGGGATATCTGCATATGTTTGCATACTTATGCAGATATGTGTGCCTAACACTTTGTGTGTGTGTGTGTGTGTGTGTGTGTGTGTGTTACACATTGTCACTGTTGAGACAAGTGAGACAAAGTATTGTCTTTATACCGTTTATCATTCATAACCTTGTCCTCAAATCAGTGGCGGTTCTAGAGGGAGGCCAGGGGGGGGCCAGTGCCCCTGTGACAAAAAGCTTGGCCCCCCTTGTGGCCCCCCTAAATGTGGAGTTTGAAATAATTTTTACAAAACTGTTTTTTTGCTATCGTTGTAATCGTATGCGTATTATTTTTTATTATTCTATCTTTGTGGATTTGCATTTTCACGTGACAATTCGCATCATATTCGCGGGAATCGCGGCAGAGTAGGCTATAACGTCTGTCTCCTGCACGCGAGAGAGGAGAAAGTTGGTAAATGTCAGTTCAGTTGTAAGTTCATTCTTTATGTGCGTATGGGGTGTGTGATGATGTGTAGCCTATTGTCTATTATGATATTGTAATCATTGTTTTAACTATGTACGAGGCACTGTGAGCTGACATCGCATTTGTCTATCGTCCTTTCACTGCTGTGTGCAGTTCATAGGTAGGCTATGTCACCAAATTAGTTTTTGTCTTATATTTATATCATATTATGTTCTTATATTAGAATATCACATCAGCAAGAGTGCCGTTTTCCCGTTGCAACTGTGATATTTATGTTATACAACAGTTAAATTAACAATAAGTTAACTTTGGGAGTTACTTTTTAGACACAATATTGTCAATATTGTTTGTTTTCCCTTTATTTCGCCGACTAGAATTTCATAATGAAACCGTAGCAGAGTCTCAATGCAACACAGCGATGATTTATTGACTAGTCTGAAATCCGCGTTTTGAACGAATCACTTGCTTCTTTCCCGAATGAATCAGCCGTTTGAACAAATCGGTTGAATGAATGAATCCCTCTTACAGGGACTTGCCGCCGCCTACTGGCGGTTTTAGTTTCATATTTAAAGTATCCTTTAATTAAAACGTTAAAATTAGAAATCATTTCATATTTAAATATTGATTTAAAAAAAATCTCATAGCTTTATTTATGCAATTGTAAATGGAGTGTAAATATATTAATGCCACTTCTGTGTCACCTCTGCACTGCAAAGATGGATTTTGATTGAATTAATTAATTTGACTGGTAACAGTGGTACTGTATAATTATTGTATAATTAAGTATTATTGTATAAATAAGTATAATTATTGTTTAATTTGAATGTTAGTATTTGACATAAAAGGTGATGCATTGCATAACTATGGAAAAAATGTCCATATATAGGTGAAAATGCCCCTGGAAATCAGTTTAAGGTGGCAAATATTGCTCCTTAATTAAGGAATTTATTTCTTTCACTGCTGTGAACTGACCACTGCATATAATATGAAAAATATTAATATCTCCGTGAGTCAGCTGTCAACAACAGGCCTAAACCAGCCATGGCACCAGCACAAAACACAATCAGTAAAATATCATCTAATTATTATCAACAAAACGTTGAAAATATTTAAATATATTTTTGTCAATATTGCACACCCCTACGGTATTAATTTTGATTTCTTTAGGTCTTAAAAAGCCTTAAATTTGACTTTAAAAAGTGTGCAGGAACCCTGTAAACGGTTAGACGTAGTTACCTAAGTCAGTTATTTTCAGTATAAGCTTCTTGGTCCCCATTGCTTTTGCTCTATAGTTCTCAAAATGAAGAGAAAGAAGGACATCATGTCTATTACAGTTACTGTGACTAATACTGAATATGTAATGCAAATGTAAAAATATAATGGAAATGCAAATACATTGTTGAATGATTATAAACACGGTATTTTGCCTGTTAATGCCTGCAGCAGTGCAGAAAATGATAGGACAACAATAAGGTCTAAATGTAACTGGCCCCTCTAACAGTACAACTGGCCCCAGCTTGGCCCCCCCAGTTGAAATGGGCTAGAACCGCCACTGTCCTCAAAAGAAAGACTATACAATATTGTGTGAATGTGTGTGTTTTACGAATATGCTGATGAAACTGCAACTGGGTCGGACAGTAGAGACCTTTGAGCTGTCTGGTCTGTGGTCACTTGTCGCTGTGGAAACAGAAACTATATTTCCGTTTGCCGAGAGCAGCTGTGGATTTTTTAATTGTATTTGTTTCCTGATGCATGAAGGATTCCCTGTCCATTCAGTGACTAAAGGCTATTTGTATGCTTGATTTTATTAATTTTTTAAATGTTTTCTTTTTTATTTGCTTGTTTATATTTCAAGTTACAGTATTTATTGGCTTTAGCATTTTTCTGTTTAAAAATGCCACAAATTAAAATGATCGGTAACACTTTAACATTGTTTGGGGACGCTTATTGTTAAAAGCATATGCACTTTGCACTTTGCACTTTATACAGTGATTACTAGGGATGGGCATCGTTAAGAAATTATCGATATCGATGCCATTGTCGAGTCTGCTTATCGATGCGATTCCTTATCGATTCCCATATCGATTCCTGTACCATTTGCTGAACACTTAGGGTGGCTTTGAGAGTTGTTGGCTTTGAATGTCTAATTTAAAGTGGTTTTAGAGAATGAAAACCAAGTGTGCAATATCTAGGGCCCTATGAAATCAGTTTTATTTTTTCCCAAATTCCGTTTTATTTTTTCCCAAATTCCGTTTTTTTCCGTTTCAATTTTTGGGAATTCATTTTTTTACCCTTTACTGTTATTTTAGTCATACAAAGAGTGTGCTTTTAAAGTTAATGATTAAAATGTATACAAATAAAATAGGAATGACCTTAAATTACAGACATTTAGCCTTTTCAGGACAAATACTGCATGATGCCACATGACACTGCATTCTTCAAGTAACAACAAAATATGGTTATGAGCTTTAAACTGTCCAGTAAAATAAATGATATTAGTTTATATAAGTTTAAATAAAAGTCACACTCTGTCTCTCTCTCGCCCAGTGTCGCTCGCGGAGTTCGCTTCGCTTTTGTCCAGTCCGGCGCCTTATAGACAGACGCGGTGTGTGTGTGTGTGCGCGTGTGAGAGAGACACGTGATTGATAGAGAGACGGAGGGAGAGCGGGGAAAGTAAATACAACGGAAAGAATACGCTGCGTGTTTTAAATACCATAAAAAATGAACGAAACGCAATATGTGGCGGCCGGAGTTGATTTTGTGGCCGCGAATTAGTCTATGTGTGGGAAACACTGGCATAAAAGTCGCGTGCGAACTGCTCGGCTCGGGACTGAGGGCTTATAGTGTTGAGTTTCTTAACTTTTTCCCCGACGAAAGCAGAGCCGTGGACTGCCGCTTCGCCATGCTTTCATTGTTTTGATGCCGTCTGTAACGATCACCAGCTGGAGTGCCCTCGAGAGCCACCAGAGGGCGCTCCATAATAGACTTTGATCACTTCCTCACTAACTACATTTCCCATCACTCACTGCCCGGATTCATCGGAATTCATCATCTCATTCACCTGTGTCTCATCACCTGGTTGGTCTCTGATTGCATTCACCTGTTTCTCATCACCCTGTTAGTCCCTGTCTATTTATTCCATGTTCATTCACTCACTCATTGCGAAGTTTTGTTTGTGTCCCACTGCATCTCTGAGCGGTTACCTGGTTTCTTGTATTTTGGTTTTTGGATTTCTTGCCCTGTTTCCTGGATTACTCTTTTGCCTCTGGTCCCTCCCTGTTTTGTTTGTTTCTTTGTTTGTTTCTTTGTTTGGACTGCCTACCTGTGTTTTGACCCATTGCCTGTACTTTGGATTACGCCTTTGGATTGCCCACAAATAAAGCTGCGTTTGGATCTTTACTTGCCTGTCTCAGAGCAGTTCCGTGACAGAAAACTTCGCCACACCCAGATCCAGCAGCACAGATCTCACCTGATCTTCCCAGCATGAGCCGGGAGTTCGCCGGTCAGATCGCGGCCTTGGCCCTGGATAGCCGCGACCTGTTCCAGTATACCTGGGGGTTTGCCCCTCTCGCTGCCTCCTGCTCTCTCGGTGATGAGGCGATTAAGCTGTGTTACCGGCTAGGGGCTAAGGAGGTCGACCCGAGGGAGCTCCCCGATCTCTCGGGTCTGAATTGGAGAGAGGCACTCGGCCGATGTCTGGAGAGCTTCCTTCCGCGGTACGCCAGGTCATCACCTGATCTCCACATCCAGCCAGAGACCGTCCAGCCAGAGACCGTCCAGCCAGAGACCGTCCAGCCAGAGACCGTCCAGCCAGAGACTGGCCGTCCAGCCAGAGACCGTCCAGCAAGAGGCTGCTGTTCACGTCACACCTGCCGAGCAAGAGGCTGCTGTTCACGTCACGCCTGCCGAGCAAGAGGCTGCTGTTCACGTCACGCCTGCCGAGCAAGAGGCTGCTGTTCACGTCACGCCTGCCGAGCAAGAGGCTGCTGTTCACGTCACGCCTGCCGAGCAAGAGGCTGCTGTTCACGTCACTTCTGCCGATCCAGAGACTGAGCTTCACGTCACTTCTGCCGATCCAGAGACTGAGCTTCACGTCACTTCTGCCGATCCAGAGACTGAGCTTCACGTCACTTCTGCCGATCCAGAGACTGAGCTTCACGTCACTTCTGCCGATCCAGAGACTGAGCTTCACGTCACTTCTGCCGATCCAGAGACTGAGCTTCACGTCACTTCTGCCGATCCAGAGACTGAGCTTCACGTCACTTCTGCCGATCCAGAGACTGAGCTTCACGTCACTTCTGCCGATCCAGAGACTGAGCTTCACGTCACTTCTCCTGATCCAGAGACTGAGCTTCACGTCACTTCTCCTGATCCTGATCCTCACGTCACTTCTCCTGATCCTGAGCCTGATCCTCTTCCTCTTTCTGAGCCTGTGTCTTCGGACAAGATGGCCGCCTCCAAGCCAGTGTCTGCGGACAAGATGGCCGCCTCCGAGCCAGTGTCTGCGGACAAGATGGCTGCCTCCGAGCCAGTGTCTGCGGACAAGATGGCCGCTTCCGAGCCAGTGTCTGCGGACAAGATGGCCGATTCAGAGACTGTTCACGTTACGTCTGCCGAGCCAGAGCCAGAGCCAGTTCCTGTCCCAGTTCCTGAGCCGGTGTCTGTTCCGGCGCCCTGGCCGCCCGATGGACTGTCTGCTCCGGCGCCCTGGCCGCCCGATGGACTGTCTGCTCCGGCGCCCTGGCCGCCCGATGGACTGTCTGCTCCGCCCTGGCCGCCCGATGGACTGTCTGCTCCGCCCTGGCCGCCCGATGGACTGTCTGGTCCGCCCTGGCCGCCCGATGGACTGTCTGCTCCGCCCTGGCCTTCCGTCCTGTCGCAGTCTCCAGGTCCTCTTCTGCTCCACGGACCTGGCCCTCCATCCCGCCCCCGGATCCGCCTCCATGCCACCACCCACCTGGACAGTTTTGGAGCGTCTGGAAGCCGCTCATTGGGGGGGGGCTATGTAACGATCACCAGCTGGAGTGCCCTCGAGAGCCACCAGAGGGCGCTCCATAATAGACTTTGATCACTTCCTCACTAACTACATTTCCCATCACTCACTGCCCGGATTCATCGGAATTCATCATCTCATTCACCTGTGTCTCATCACCTGGTTGGTCTCTGATTGCATTCACCTGTTTCTCATCACCCTGTTAGTCCCTGTCTATTTATTCCATGTTCATTCACTCACTCATTGCGAAGTTTTGTTTGTGTCCCACTGCATCTCTGAGCGGTTACCTGGTTTCTTGTATTTTGGTTTTTGGATTTCTTGCCCTGTTTCCTGGATTACTCTTTTGCCTCTGGTCCCTCCCTGTTTTGTTTGTTTCTTTGTTTGGACTGCCTACCTGTGTTTTGACCCATTGCCTGTACTTTGGATTACGCCTTTGGATTGCCCACAAATAAAGCTGCGTTTGGATCTTTACTTGCCTGTCTCAGAGCAGTTCCGTGACACCGTCATTGGAGCTGAAATGACGGGAGAGGTTGTGTCGCCCAGATTTGCTTCCCCGGTCTGCATTTAAAGGCCATGGTGCAGGTTTTTTTTTTTTTGTTTTTTTGGCAATTTTCTAGTTGGTAATAAACATTAAAAAAGTTATCAATTGTATCTGATATTGTAGGGTACTCAAAAATTTAAATATAATACGGAAAAGTGGGTGATATGTTATCTTTTAGCTACAGCTTAGCGAGGATTCTTATTTCTCCCACAATGCATTCCATGACGTCACATGAGGTACTCGCTGACTGTTGGACGACAGACGAAAGCCCGCGGCCCGCCTTACGGCCCGAGGGAGAGTGATATGAGGAGTATATAGCTATTCGCCTTATTCACCTGGCGGCCATTTTGAAAACTCGAACGCCGTTGAGGGGTACACAAACCCGGAAGTTTGACTCCGACGAAGCAGCACCAGCAATGGAAACCTGTGTGGACTACCAATCTTTCCATGTATAATTGTATTGATCAGACTCAATCTGACTCCTGTACATCCTCCTCCTAGCTAGGAAAACTGATGTGATGTATCCCCTAGGTTAGCTTGTGACTAGAAGCTAAATACCACACACCGATCACGCCCGCGCCTCTCTCTCTCTCCCTCCCTCACACACACACACACACACACACACACACACACACACACAGAGTTCGATCGCGCCCGCGCCTCCATTTTTATACCGTGTAACGTTATTGTCCGTGTAAATTCGTGCACCGAACCGTGACGCCCGTACCGTTTTGGTTCAATACGAATACATGTACTGTTTCACCCTACTCAGAATATGCTTATACTAGTGAATCTGTGGTGGTAGATTTTAATAACATACATACTACTGATCTTTGGGGAAACGGTGAAACGTTTGTCCTCTGTTGGATTTTTTCCTGTGTGATGAGGTGCAGCGGTGAACACAGCAGTGAGGCGCCATTGCACTGAAAGAAATCGTGTTGTGAGAACTACTGGAAGTGGTAAGTGTACCTGTAAAGGACCATTAAATCTCCCTATCTCTGAAATGGGCCGTCACCTTTACCTCCAGCCATAGAGGGCGGTGTGGTCATGGAATACCTGAATAACTGAAGGTTTTCACAAAAAGGGGACTCTTATTAAACCTGAGCTAAAAAAAAACTCTTTATTTGTTTGTTTTGGTTTATTAATGTTTTTCGCTGAATACAAAATGTTGACATTGTATTTTTATTTTGTTTTACAAGAGCGTCTGTCACTTACCAGACATGCTTTTATTTTGAAGTCCGTGTAAGGAAGTGCAATGGCGCTGTGTGTATGTTGGCGCACTTTCTATGTGACGCGTCATTCTGATTAGAGCTTCCAGAGGAGTGAGATGAGAGTTTTCTAACTGTGAAAATATAGATTTAAAAAGGGTTTCTTTCTACATCTTAGCTCCTGGCTGACGAAGGGCACAAGGTACCGTTTTAATTTTATGTTGTATGTTAAATTTTGAGAGACTAAAGTGTTTGTTTCGTTATCATTTGAAGCTGTTAATGGGTCGTTAGCATAACTTATGCACATGTGTAAATCAGTGATATGTTATTAGAGTGTGTGTGATTGATTGCTTTCACATGCAAAACTCACTGTAGTGTTGCTTCATTTCTCTTGATTTGAACGTCTGATAGATTGTTTACAGGAAGGCCTTTATTTGGTCATTTAATATATTTTAGGTTTTTCTCTCTGAATTGAGATCGTCAGCTATACAAAATAATTCCTAGTTAATTCAGTTGTGTCATTTAGCACTTTAAAAGGAGATTGTTGTAATTAAAACTATTTATAATTCACATTCAGGTTTTATACAGTACAGAAAGGCAAGGTTATTACATTAGCCTGCTCACTAAAACGAATCGGTTACCTAACGTAACCTCGGTTCTCTCTAGAAGAGGGAACGAGTATTGCGTAAGCTAGCTTACGCTACGGGAAAGATTCATCTTTGCTGAGATATTGAAGCCAAAAATTATTTCATAATTTGTATCCATACACAACGCAGTTCCTCTGCGGCAGACCTAGAGCGGGCTAGCTAGCAGCTCATTGGTTCGCTCAGAGAGAACTGCTTAAGCCTATGGGAGAGCGGGGCTGAACCCGCTTCCAATGAGAGGCGCCCGCGCGCTCATTGCGTCATGGCCCGCCAGAATGGGCGTGGCCATGGTGTATATAACAGTCTCTCCCAGGCTTATATGTTGATTTATTTCAGCGTGAAGCGAAAACGCTAGTAGCGCAAGCACGGCCGGGAACGCAATACTCGTTCCCTCTTCTAGAGAGAACCGAGGTTACGTTAGGTAACCGATTCGTTCTCTTACGAGAGGTTCTCTCGTATTGCGTAAGCTAGCTTACGCTACGGGAACACCTGGTCAACGCCGTGCGCGCTATGAATCCACTCATGAATCCCAGGGATATACCAGGGGATTTTTAACGTGGAGTGAATGTATTATGAGGCCGGCAGAGCGGGCACATGAAGTGTACACATAAGCATGTATGGGGCCAGCAGGGCGGGCACATGAAGTGTATAAGCATTTAAGGAGAGCACAAGGGGCGAACCGGTTGTGAGGGACTCCCAGTAATGCAGCTTCTTAGAGAGCTGGTCGTTAGACAGCTAGTAATTTTGCCTGCAAGGCGGGGACTTCCAAGTTGTATAATCTGACAAAAGTGGACGGGGAGGCCCATCCCGCGGCCACACAAATGTCATGAATGGAAATTCCACAGGACCATGCCCACGATGAGGCCGTGCCTCTAGTGGAGTGCGCCCTGATGCCCAGAGGGCAGGGCAGGCATTTAGATGCGTAAGCAGAGGCAATAGCGTCCACTATCCATCTAGACAGTGTCTGTTTAGAGGCGGCCAGACCTTTGGTGCGCCCCCCAAACGACACGAAAAGCTGCTCAGCGCGTCTGAACGCGGCAGCGCGCGTAGTGTACAATCTCAGAGCCCGCACCGGGCAGAGGAGATTGGCGTCGCGCTCACTATCGGATGAAGGCAGAGCCGATAGGGAAATAATCTGAGCCCTGAACGGGGTACCAATCGCTTTCGGGACATAGCCATGCCTAGGTTTGAGAATGACAACAGAATCATTCGACCCAAACTCAAGACACGCGGCGCTGGATGAGAGCGCGTGAAGATCCCCTACGCGTTTTACTGAGGACAGAGCCGTCAGGAAAACGGTTTTGAGCGAGAGGTATTTTAGGTCCACAGACTCGAGCGGTTCGAACGGGGGTGCTTTCATAGCTTCGAGGACTATAGAAAGATCCCAAATAGGAACCGACGGGGGCCGCGGAGGGTTCATCCTCTTAGCTCCCCTGAGGAAGCGGATGACTAACTCGTCTTTGCCCAGGGACTGAGCGCGTCGGGGTTCAGCGAACGCCACGACGGCTGCCACATAAACCTTGAGAGTGGAGGGGGCCCTGCCCTTGTCCAACATCTCTTGAAGGAAAACAAGCAAAGACGGCACCTCGCACGACCATGGGTCCAGCTGTTTGTCGGTGCACCATTTTGAGAACACAGACCATTTATACGCATAGAGCCTTCTCGTGGAAGGTGCTCTAGCCTGTATGATAGTGTTTCTTACTCCCTCTGGCAAATCGACGAATAGTCGTTGATCACCCATGCATGTAGCGCCCAGCGCCGTGGATGGGGGTGCCAAATCGTGCCGCGAGCTTGAGAGAGGAGATCTGCTCTGACTGGGATGGGCCACGGGGCTGTCTGTGACAGCTGCGTGAGCTCCAGAACCCAATTCTGACTCTCCCAACGCGGGGCTATGAGGAGCACCGAGTGGCGTGTGTCCCTGATCCTCTGAATTACCTGTGGTAACAGAGCGATCGGAGGGAATGCATAGAGCGGGCGGCGAGGCCATTCCTGGGCTAGCGCGTCCTCGCTCCTCGAAAAATATATTGGGCAGTGAGCGTTCTCTTCTGACGCGAAGAGGTCTACTTCTGCTCTGCCGAATAGCCGCCACAGTAATTGGACCGTTTGTGCGTTCAGGGAGCATTCTCCTGTGGAGATGAGGTTCCTGGACAGTATGTCTGGACCGTCGTTCAGATGGCCCGGCACATGCGTCGCTCTGAGCGAGAGCAGGCGGCTCTGAGACCAAACTAGAATGCGGTGTGTCAGTAGACAGAGATTTCTGGATCTGACACCACCCTGACGGTTGAGATAGGAGACCACAGCCATGTTGTCCGAACGGATCAGGACGTGGTGTCCCCGAATGAGCGAGAGAAAGCGCGAAAGCGCGTTCTCGACCGCAAGCATTTCCAGACAGTTTATGTGTAAGGGGCTTTCCTGAGTCGACCAATGGCCGAAGGCCGGTGAGCCCTCGCAGACTGCACCCCAACCCGTGTTGGATGCATCTGTCGAGATGACTTTTCGGCAGGAAAAGGTCCCCATCGTGACGCCCTGTCGAAACCATTCTGCTACTGTCCATGGCTGCAGCGCCGTGAGACATGTCTGCGTAACCCTGATCAGCTGGCGGCCCGTGTTCCACGCGCGGTGGGGTACACGGCTGTTTAACCAGAGCTGAAGCGGGCGCATGTGCAGAAGGCCCAGCTGAAGTACAGCGGAGGCTGAGGCCATGTAACCCAGCATCCTCTGAAAAGTTTTCAGAGGTGTGCGGGTGTCCATCTGAAACGAGGCGGCTAGACGCTGAACACTGAGCGCGCGCCGTGTAGACAGGCGAGCCGTCATCGTGACCGAGTTCAAATCTATTCCTAGGAAGGAAATCGATTGACTGGGAAGAAGGGAGCTCTTTGTCCAGTTGACAGAGAGGCCCAGCGTTTCCAGATGGTCGAGGAGAACTGCGCGGTGCGACAGAAGCTCCGTCTGTGATTGGGCCAAAATCAGCCAGTCGTCCAGATAATTCAGAATGCGTAGCCCCTGGCTTCGCAGGGGGGCGAGCGCCGCATCCATGCACTTCGTGAATGTACGGGGCGCCAGAGATAAGCCGAACGGGAGAACGGCGTATTGATAAACAAGACCCTCGAAGGCGAAACGTAAGAATGGCCTGTGACGGGGATTTATCTGGATCTGAAAATAGGCGTCTTTCAGGTCTAGAGAGATGAACCAGTCCCCCTGGCGCACTTGCGCGAGGAGTTTCCTGGTAGTGAGCATCTTGAACGGTCTCTTCATGAGCACTTTGTTCAAAGACCTGAGATCTAAAATCGGTCTGAGGCCGCCGTCTTTCTTGGGAACCAGAAAATAACGGCCGTAAAACCCCGACTCGGTCATAGATGGCGGGACTCTCTCTATAACGCCCCTTTTGCAAC
This sequence comes from Tiaroga cobitis, assembly GCA_030578255.1. Lineage (NCBI taxonomy): Eukaryota > Metazoa > Chordata > Actinopteri > Cypriniformes > Leuciscidae > Tiaroga > Tiaroga cobitis. The sequence goes on from CM060591.1 coordinate 42,588,229, forward strand.
AGCGTCACAATTTCTGAGCGGAGCGTGCCGGCGGCCAGCGGGCTGACAGTAGATTCGAGCTGCGCGCACGAGGCAGGCGGCGGCGAAACTGTAGCAGATAGCCGCTCTTTATAATGCTTAACACCCACGGGGAAAAGCCTGGAATGGCTTCCCACGCTTTGGAGCATGCGGCTAACGGCCGAATGGCTATATTGCCCTGATTGCTGCACATAGCGGGCTGGACACAGTGTGTGGGCGCGCTTTGAATGTGTGTGGCAACGGGATTTGCACTCAGAGAGGAGTCTATGGGCCGTGAAACAGAGCGAGCAGAGAGGGGACACGCGCACGAGCTCGTGGGCGTGTTTATGTTCTCTGATATTAGAGCGGGCTGTGCCCGTTTCATGTGATGGGGCTCTGATAGAGACACGGGATATGTTATGCTTGTGTGTATGGGTGAGCACATGATTGTGGGCACATTTTCTACACAACTGGCAAATTTTCTCTTTTTGAGATTTCTCTGGGTAGCCGCAAAAACGGCTTATTGTCGCTCGCAAGCGGGCTGGGACACCGGCTTGTTTGTGGCGGTCAACACTACAGCAGTCGGCGAAATAACGGGGACTGGCAGAGGGCGAAGCTTTGACGGCGGTCCGGCCACAGCGGGAGATTTTTCTACCCGTGAGGCTTTTACCGTGAAAACGGTGTTTGTGCACCTGCAGTGTTTTGTGTATGAGTGAACACAGTGTTGTGGGCACATTTTCTACACAAGAGGCTTTTATGCACTTTTTTTTTTTTTTTTTTTTTTTTTTTTGATTTCTCTGGGACGCGGTGAAAACGGCGTTTGTGCACATGCAAGCGGGAAAAGAGACCGGCTTGTTGATGGCGGTGTACACTGCTGCAGTAGCCGTGTGAACGGGGACTGACAGAGGGCGAAACCTTGATGGCGGTTCAGCCATGGTGAGAAATAGCCGTCCTTTCCTCAGCTGAGGCTGGTCACGTGAGCGGCCTGCAGCGGGATATACATATAGCTTGAAATCGGCTGCACTTGTGACGCGCGTCGCGTCCAAGTGCGTGTTAGAAACGTGAGCGCTGCAAGCGGGCACGAGACTATTTTTAGCCTGCAGAGGCTGGACTTGTGACGGCATAAAAATTATCTGCGAGAGCCGGAATCGAACGCGGGTCTCTGGCGCGAAAAGCTTTGTGATACACCACTCACTGGGGTAATGACACAAGCACAGTAGCGCGAGCAGATAAGAGGGCGTGATAGCAGTAACAGGTTCGGCCTCAGCGGAACTAACACACTATAATCCATTTGTCCAGCTTTATGCTCGGAAATGAGAACGTTTCTCATGAGCGCGGGAGAGCGCGGCCGCTTTCTGTCACGTAAGAGAGCTGGGCGCGAGCTCAGAGCTGCATAAAGATTATCTGCGAGAGCCGGAATAGACACTTTATGTAGCGTTATATGCAGGCGGGAGAGCGCGGCCGCTTTCTGTAACGTAAGAAAGCTAGCCGAGAGCTCAAAGCTGCATAAAAAAATTATCTGCGAGAGCCGGAATCGAACACGGGTCTCTGGCGCGAGAGGCTTTGTGTTCCACCACTGAGCTAGGGGGGAGACACAGGCTCAATAGCGCGAGCAGATAAGAGGGTGTGATAGCAGTGACTAGTTCGGCCTCGACGGAACTTAACGCACTATAAACCCATTTGCCGGTGACGGCCGGGCTAGCTCTCTTGTAAAGTAAAGAAAGCTAGCCGCGGTTGGCACAGCTGTAAGCGGCTCGTCCCCCATTCAGCGCTCGTAGGCGGTGAGAGGGGGAGGCGGCTTAACGCTTCGAGTCGAGCCCGCAGGGTCAACAACAGAAGCCCAATCGCAGAGGAAACATCCGCCGTTGGCGAGAGAAAGCTCTGCGTGTCCCAGTCCCAGGCAGAGAGCGCAGAAGAAGGCGGGCTCTGGCGCTGAGAGGGACGCGGCATGAGCCGCAGGTGTGCGAGGCATCTTAAAAAAGACGCTCGCTGCTCTTTTAGATACACACACACACAATACAGAGATTTTTGGTAAGGATATGAATCCGTCGGATGGCGCTAGCTTGCAGGACGGCTGAAGGTGGCGAAGACGGCCGGCTTCCTCAGACTCCCAGATGCTCGCTAGAAGGTGCCTTTTCCACGACGGCGGCTTTTCTCAGGACAGCAGAAGCGTGTAGCTCGCTGAAGATGAAATTAATCAACATATAAGCCTGGGAGAGACTGTTATATACACCATGGCCACGCCCATTCTGGCGGGCCATGACGCAATGAGCGCGCGGGCGCCTCTCATTGGAAGCGGGTTCAGCCCCGCTCTCCCATAGGCTTAAGCAGTTCTCTCTGAGCGAACCAATGAGCTGCTAGCTAGCCCGCTCTAGGTCTGCCGCAGAGGAACTGCGTTGTGTATGGATACAAATTATGAAATAATTTTTGGCTTCAATATCTCAGCAAAGATGTGTAGTGGCAATTTTAATGATATTCATTGATCTTTAGTCAAATATAGATGATTCAAAGAATGTCACATGTGTGTCTCTCACTTGTAGTGAGAGGATTCTGTTTATGTACCTGGGGAGGCAGAAGAGGGAGACACTCCAGAGAACAGACGAACAAGGACCTCTGACCTAGATGTCAGAAGGCCATTTGGTGCAGGGGAGCTTAGTGGGCCAACTAGTGACGTCTATGGAAAACTACTGGAAGGAAGGCTCTGGGGGGAAGAAAGGCCTTGAAACTAAGATAAAAGCTAGTTCAGTCTGTCTGGGGGTGTGTCACTCTTCTGCACAGGGTAACAACTGTGTATTAGACTGCTCCTATTCTTGCAAGAATAAATACTTCTATTTTATATAATTTGACTCTGAGTGTCTCTTACGCAGTGATGTTTGTTTGAGAATTTTTGCCACAACAGTTTTGGTGTCAGAAGTGATATTCCTTGAACGTGTTCCCTGGACCTGAGATCGGACGGTGTTTGGCCACCTGGACTAAGTAAGTTCCAGCTCTACCTCGTAAACTTGAGAGAGAGGGGCCGACCGATATCAGGGCCGGGAGAATCGACCACTGGAATCTAAAGAACCCGCAAGTGGCATGAAACAACGTCTCTGGTAAGGGTCATTTAAATTCAGTTTAATAGAGGGGAAAGAGAGAAATTGAACCATATTGGCTGAGGGCTGTTTCTGTGGTGCGTAATCTGAGATTAATTGAGATCTATATATAGATCAAGAAGTTTCAAACAGATACGAGAGGAAATTATCTGAGATTAACTGAGATTTGTAGCGGATCAAGAGGTTTCAAACAGATACGAAGGTTATCTGAGATTAACTGAGATTTGTAGCGGATCAAGAAGTTTCAAACAGATAGGTAACCTGAAAATCAGTTGTTCCACCACGGAGCAAATTGTTTTTTAGGTGCTGAGGCTAATTAGGGGGAGCCAGAAAAGATTTTTTTTGGTAAACCTTAATTAGGAGGGCACTAACAAGTGCAACCCGACCGATTTGGGTTAAAAGAAAAATCGGGTCTGTGTGGGGACGCCTGACAGATCAAGAGAACGCGCGGTGAGAAATCCACAGAGAACAGAAAAGCAGCCAGTATGGGGAAGTCTCAGAGCAAAATTATGAAATTTGGTACACCGGTGTTTTGTCAAATGAGGTATTGAGCGCCACAACATTAAAGATGGTGCGGGAATCAGTTGAACAGAGCAGTGAGAAACAAAAGTTGTGTCTGTGTTCAACATGTGTGTAAAAAAATGTGAACAGATAATGGATTGTTGGCTTGAAGATAAAATGTCGAACTGCCAGGAGAAATAATGTTTTTTTTACTTCTTCATCCAGTAAATGGATGCATGACATTAGATGTCTATAGAACTTAAATTTATATGACAAGGATTGTAGCAAGAAGCAATAAGGCTGTCTGTGTGAAATAGAGGGAACTGTAAGTGAGACTTGGTGGAAGAGGGAAGTGAAAAAACAAAAAGGTTGGTGTGTGAGATATGTGTGTGTGGGGATTGTTCAAACAATCATGTACTGGTTAGATAATGAAGGAACTGGCATGTTTGAGAAAAGAAAGGAGAGGATAATGAGGGAACTGGCATGTAGGGAAAAGAAAGGAGAAATATAGTAGAAAACTATATGTGATGAAAATAGACATGGTCTGACAGAATTTATGGAAGTCAAATTAACTGTTTAAATGTTGAAATGAAAAGTCAGTTTTAGAATAAAATAAGGCATTGTATGATTGACAGGGATTAACATGATATGAAGAATGTTTTAAGCAGAATGGGGAACAATTCTAGATTTTGATAAAAAAATGATTGAAATGATGATATATCTGCTTTATTTTATTAATGTTAAGAAAATAAGGGTATTGAAGCAAGTAGCTATAATGGTTGTCTGTGTAATTTACAGACTGAGTAATATAATCTGCTTTGGAGAAACAGTAGAGATAAGACTGAGACAATAATGATAATATTAAGTTGAATCTGCAGACTAACCATGTGATGGAAGGGAAAAGGCTTCAAACCAGTTGTAATGAAAATAATGATGTACAAATTGTTACACTTTATGAAGAGTAACGGAACAGTCCGGGAAAATAAATAAATAAATAGTGAGACAGAAGAGAGCAAATGCTGTAAACAGCTCTGCTCAGAAGATCTCACTTTGAAGAGATTTGCAGATGATGTTTTGTAAAAGATAAGCTGGGAGAAATGTGTAAAGACAGAAAACAAATTCGAATATTTTGAGCATTTTCTGTGCTGCTCATGAAATTATGTTCCGCCAATAAAATGATGAAGATTATGATTTGGCTATTGTGATTAAATCCGCGAATGGTGGACTGTAAAGGAATACAGGGGACTGATTATCAGTGGCTCTGTTTACATTCCTGAAATGGGACACACACTGCTTCAAGAGTGTGCAGTAAGTTGGAGCCGTTTGCAAGCTCACAGTGATCAAACTATAGTCAAGGACAGGTGTCTGATGCTGAATTTTAGGCTGAAACAAATTCACTAGATGACAGAGAGTGTTTGGTGGTCATCAGGACAATTTAATAGGTAACTAAATGCCCACCGAGAAGGTGTTTGAAAATGTGATAGTGACACATTTCTGATAATAATGTGGGTTTGAAAATAGATCAGTGTTTAAATGACGACAGTAACATTTTTCGTCTGAGAAATAAGAGATAAAAACAAGGTCAAAAGGATTGAAGTCTTAAAGTGAATCCTATAAGAAAGAAAAGATCTATAATAGTGAATTGATGAATACAGGTTGATGTAAAATTAATGACTCCAACAAATGTGAGTTGCAAAATATATCAAAGTAACTAACAGGATGATTGTGTTTTAATTAAACATTTTAGAAAGGGTTTAGATTAAGGAGAGAGACTAATCTCACGAATGATTTATAATAATTGCAAAGATGTATCAAGCAGAGTGCTAGCCTTGTCAAAGTTAACGTAATTGAGAACTTGACAAACTAAAATTGAGATGAAATGTGAAACGAATAATTATTTAAGATCAAGTAAGCAGAAGCAATACTGGATTAACAGTTGCTGAATGCTGATTAAACAAACAGCTTGAAAAGTTGACCATGAAAGAACTAGAAGCTGATGTTTTGGTTTCAAAAGATAAGTTTATTATTGGCTGTAATGAAACAGTTTGCTTATCTGGATCTGATGTGTACTGTGGCTGAAACTGCCAGTGCAACAGAGACTCAATCTGAGTGGAAATTTGTAATGTCTAAATAAAGACAACTATAAAAATTATGTTTATTTGGAAACACATGTAATTTCTGGCAAATGTGCCTTAAGCTGGGATAGAGTTATAGGATGGTAGATAAAAGTTTGATGTTAGAAGTTTATGAGAGTGCAGTGTGCCAGTCCTGAATGCCTCAGAGTCTCTCTCATTCAATGTCAGCTCAAAGCTGTTATCTGTGATAAGCTATTTGTAGTAAAGCACAGTTTCAGTTGAAGAATCATAGACACATAGATGTTTAAAGAAACAATTGCCATAAAGGGCAATTTGTATTTGTAAATGTAAAACTGAATGACTTTAAAGAAGTCTTTAAAATAATAATGCAGAACTTGAAGACATTTTATTTTATTTTAGGACCAGTAACTTCTTTGTCTCATTTAGTCTCCACCATTCAGGACCGATGGCTCCGTCTACAGGTAAAGTTCACTGAACGTACGGATGATCCAAATTCGCTGAGTATAGTCTAAGCAGCTGGGTTTCTGCTTTTAAGATAAAATAATGGATTTAAGTGATTAAATACTGTTGTTATTGACCTGTCTCCCTGTGTGAACACTATTAGGCAATGAGAATGGCTCTGGTGACTCTTGAACGTGCCTTTCCTAAGCTCCAGAAAGCAGCTGAGTTCTGTTGAAGAAAACCGATTGTGTGATGGGAAAAAAAGCGGTCACCAGTGGGCACGAGTGACCACCTCCATGACGGGTAAGACCTTCTTTGGCCAGACAGGGGGCAACCCAAGCCAGAGGGCTCACGTAAAGTCACTGGGCATTTCCTGAATGGGGGTGTTTTATGTGAGACAGGTATGAGAGTTGAGCAGGAGCTGTGAGGCCAGCAGCGTCCTTATGCCGTTAGGGGGAGATGAAGCTATGACGAGTCACGCCAGTCTTCCCCATGATGCAAAGCTCCTCTATACCACTCACCAGAAGAAACCGCATTAGTTGTATGGCTTGTTTTTCATTGTGACAAGTGTCTGCAACTATACCCAGGGGGGGACAACACCCTGAGAAGAAAATTATAGACAAAGAGCTAATGGCAATGGGCTTTCAAGAGCCAGCTGAGACCGTGGGGGGATTGCCATTATTAATTGTTGTGGAGACAGTAATAAAACTTTTTGATGTCGGTTGCCTTATGGGCAAGGAAAATGTATAGAAGTTGATTTAGAACTAGTCTATAACATAGTTCTAACTCCTGAAGGTCGTTAGACATGGTGGTGACTAAAGATAAAGACAGCTTTTGTAGATTTAAGTCTGGATAACAAAGGTGGATGGTCAAAGGTTATTGTAATGAATTTAATATTACATTTTGTATAAGAAATGGATTTATAGTGAGAGAGACTGCTTGAGCTGGAGGAAGGAATGGTAACTGTGTCTGTCTTTCTGTTATCGGCCTGCTAGAGCAAGCTGAAGAAAAATAATGATAATGAATCCAAAACAACCCAGCTGACTTGTCTAAAAAATCTAATGAATAATGAACAAGACATGCTTTGAAAGTGGTTAAGGGACCATGTAAAATTAGGGAAAAGCTACAGAAAATATGTGAAGTTTAAAATCTTATTTAAAATTTAAATCCTTTTAACGATGATATAAGGAAGGGCAAACATTGAGAATGAGCAGTTAACATATGTGTGTCTAGTATGAGTGTGTGTGTGATGGTGACAGCACTTTGTGTCTTGTATGTATTAGTTTGGGGTACTAATATTAGAACAGTATTGAAATTAGAACAGAACAGTTTTATCATTACAGATGGGTTAAGGCAAATGACAAATTTTAAAGAAGCCGATAATTCTGAGGGGATCGGTTGAAAAGACAATACAGAACATGGGACGAGCTTTAAGTTGATTGGACATCAAGCTCTGTCTGGTAGTAATACTTTTGTCATGCAGGATGTCGATTTGAATTATGTTCTGGATCAGTTTAAGTATTTGTGTAAATTGGAATTGTGTAGTTGTAGATCACCATCTGGCATGGGCTGAGATAAATGAAAATGTTGTAGATTTGATGGCAAAAACAAAATGACATATTGGCTAAGTCAATTTCGAAGTATCAAGAGAGCCCTTAACATTTATGATAATTGTGAACAAAGGGGGAGAAATGATTGACTGACATTGACCAAGTCTGTACAGCACGACCTGACCTGAAAATTGATGACTTTAGAAATGTTTGTAGATGACTGACTTGAGACCAAACAACAGGCCTGAAAAGCAAGATTCACTGTGAGACTCAGGGACGTTGCCTTTCAAATACTTCGATAAGAAGATGAGATTGGGCTTTAAGTGAAGAATGTATTATTTTTGTTTCAGAGGCAGAGAAGGATGTCTGGGCAAAATTTGGCTGAAGGACGCCGTTTGGGTTGGTGTTGATGGCAAATCAAATTAGTTTAAATTGATGCTCGAGTTGTGTCGTGCATCAAGAGGGAGATGGTATAACAATTGCCAAATATGGTTTACTTGGGTCCCAAACAAAATTTGCTGTCTGTACATGTATTTGCAGGACTGTTTCAACAGGAAACGCTAGGGCAGATGCAGCAGCGAAGGCCATGGCAGCACAGCAGACAAAAGAAACTACGTATTTTACTATCTGAAAATAACCTCGACATTTGTTTTTCTTTACAGAGCATGCAGACTTTTGGATACAGGGGAGAATGTCCCCTATAAAATGATGGCTATGGATGAATTTGACTAACTATCCTGGCCTGGGTTATTATTGTAGCAGAAAGGTGCCACACCTGTGCAGCGCATAACTTAAATTTTCCTTTTACAGAATGTCAGGATGGATTGCAGAAAACAGAACTGATTCTGTTCCAAATGTATAAATATTGTTTTTCAGGGGAAAAGGATCCTGAGTGCTATTAAGTGAGCGAGAAATTATCCGGTGATAATGTTTCAGGTTGATTCCACAGGTCACACCAAAAGGGGACGAGCGGCTAGACAAGCGGTCACTAACAAAATACTTAAGGTCTCCATTCACAGGTGAAAGCAGGCAAGAAATGGTTCACTCCAGTGGGGGTGCAGTCGTGATTTAAGGGAAACCCTTATAAGGATCAGACACCTGGGTCCAAGCCTCTCACCTTAGACAACACCAACAGGCCACAACCATCCCATAGTCCATGGGGCGAACGAGATTATCAACACGCCTGGAGGAGGAACCAACTGCCAACTGATGGTTTAAGTTTAACAGAAGAATGTGGTTTTGTGATTATTTTGAGGATTTGATTTGATTAAATCAAAATAGGGCTTAGTATTGATATACAGTAGATCAAAAGATTTGATTGGTTACTTATTTATTAGGAAATATTTAAGGAAAATGTTTTTGGGAAGAGATCTATTAATTAATGTAAATTATAGGGATAATTGTTGAAGCTTATTAAGTAGAACCACAGCATGTTTGAATTAAAAGTATTGATTTGATTGTAAATGTAGAAAATATATTGATTGTCCGTAATGGAAATATTAGAGTTAATATTGAACAACTGCATTGGTTAGAGGAATGGGAAAAATTATAAGACTTCTCTGGTTAGATTTTGTTAAATATGGCATTAAATAGAGCTTACTAAATTGAATTAGAAGTAAATGAAATATGGAGATGGGCGTAGATTAATGGAAAAGGCTTAATGATAGGAGTTAGGATTGTTATTCTAATAATTTTGTTATTCATGGGTGAATATGATTACAGACAGGTGAAACATGCTGTCTGTTCAATTGGTGAAAATGACAGTCTATCCCAAGGATGAACAAAATTATGTGACGACACAGGTAGTGGGAGCTACAGTGAGATATGTGTTAAATGTATGTTCTGTTTGTTTTTCTTCTATTTGTTTATTTTCTGAGAAAGATTAAGGGCAAAAGATTTAAAGAGGGTTAAAAGCAGCAGTCATCCGTGTTACGAGATGGCGTACAAAGATAGGGTATGAAACTGAGTGATTTTTATTATACTTTATATATATATTTTTTTTTTGTTTCCTTACTATGTTTACTTGCTTGCTAAAATATTACGGGGCCTTTCCCCCACAAAAACAGCCTTATGCTTCTTCATTCTAAACTTTTCTTCACAGGTTCAAGGAGAGTGATCATTTATGCAAAAATCAGAGATGAAAAGTATAAGTGTGATGATATGACTTAAAATTTGTCTTATTGTTTATTATTGTGATTATGGGTAATCAGAATGATAAAAAGTGAGGAGTTGTAGTGGCAATTTTAATGATATTCATTGATCTTTAGTAAAATATAGATGATTCAAAGAATGTCACATGTGTGTCTCTCACTTGTAGTGAGAGGATTCTGTTTATGTACCTGGGGAGGCAGAAGAGGGAGACACTCCAGAGAACAGACGAACAAGGACCTCTGACCTAGATGTCAGAAGGCCATTTGGTGCAGGGGAGCTTAGTGGGCCAACTAGTGACGTCTATGGAAAACTACTGGAAGGAAGGCTCTGGGGGGAAGAAAGGCCTTGAAACTAAGATAAAAGCTAGTTCAGTCTGTCTGGGGGTGTGTCACTCTTCTGCACAGGGTAACAACTGTGTATTAGACTGCTCCTATTCTTGCAAGAATAAATACTTCTATTTTATATAATTTGACTCTGAGTGTCTCTTACGCAGTGATGTTTGTTTGAGAATTTTTGCCACAACAGATGAATCTTTCCCGTAGCGTAAGCTAGCTTACGCAATACGAGAGAACCTCTCGTAAGAGAACTTGAGTTGTCACACTATTTACTAAAGCCAATTGGATTGTATGTGTGTATTCTCATGTGTTACAGTGAGATGTCTAATATTTGTTTGTTTACTTTCATTTAGCTCTTACGGTGTTTCTGGGAATACAATTCTTTAAACATCAGTCCCTGAGAGTACCTTGCATCTGTTCAGCCGGGAATGCTACAGTATACCCCTCAGGCTCGGTGGAACGTTCGAGGTGAATAAGGCGAATAGCTAGTGAAAGAGTGACAGTGACTGATTTATAGATAGATAGATAGATAGATCGATAGATACGCATAGCATACACAGAGGTGGAAAGTAACGAATTACATTTACTCGTTACGTAATTGAGTAGTTTTTTTGTGTACTTCTACTTTTTTTAAGTAGTTTTTTAAATCTCTACTTTTACTTTTACTTAAGTACGTTTTGTTTGAAGTATTTTACTTCACTACATTTGAAGTTACTGAGTAAAAAATAATAATACAAGGGAGAAAAAAAAAATCACACTCCGGAAACTACTGCATTGGTTGAAGGGCGGGAGAACAAACGCGCAAGAAAGGTGACGCAAACCCAGCTGAAGCTGAAAGCAAAGCGCCCTCGAAGTCTTATGAAACGGATTATGGCCAGTATGAAAATACTTTGTAGAAAAAAACGTGTTTGTCCTGAGGATAAATATCCAATTTGGAAAAAATGTGGACGCAAAGTGGCTGAAAAAGGAGGATACATAGGACACACCATCCCTCCTGCAGAAAAAAGGTAGGCTATGTCCTCCTGATTATAACTTAAGGCTGATATGAACTAAAATATTAATTTTTCCACAACAAGGCCGAATGACTATGACTTACGTGATGCAGAGGGAATCCCGGAATCCAGTCATAAAAATGGAATTCACATAACGCAGATGTCACGTAAAACACGCAAAATAATGGATGCATGAATACATGGAAAGTAGAACTGTGCAATAAATCCAATCGCGACATGGTCTGTGATCATTTAAGCACAAAAATACTGCATGTAAATATATCCCTATTTGTTCTGCTGAGCTGCGCCGCTTTGTCTGTTACATACTCAAGTAACGTTACGCGTGACGTTCATGGTGTTTTCACCGTCTCACAAACAATTTGAGGATATGATACATGAACATTTCCAGAGCTGCTCTGAGAGAACGCCTAATGAGCATTTTCATCATTTTATTTGAGAAAAACAAAACCATTGTCAACTACACTTTGAAACAATTTTCTACATTTTTGGTCTTCACTACAACCCGTCAAAATAAAAGTTCGGTCTTACTAGGAGAAATTATGACAGAAATATATTAGTATATATTAAATTATTATTTATAGTATATATTAATAATATTAATATATATTTAATAATATTAAATTATTAAATTATATATTAAAATATTAATTCGTATATATTAAACATTAAAGGAATATATTTTTTGTCCATGGTTTAATTTAGTAAATCCGTTTTTGCATCGCTTCCCCAAAAAATAAAAGGACACAGGTTTAAATTCAAATTTGATTACCACCGTTTTTGATAATATATTTGGATTAAATCATAAAAAGAAACATTAATTTTCTGAATAAATACATTTCATAGGACAATATTATTCTTAAACGTTATTCAATATTATTCTTAACGTTAAAAATAAGTTGTTAATCTAATTCATTATCAATTATCAAATTTAATTGATTAGACATGTTTTATTGAAATATTTATTTTTTAATTAACAAAACAAACAAATGGTTTCAAGTTTGTTTTAATAAAAGGAAAAGAAAAAAACTGTTTTCATTAATTTAACTGTCATTTTAACTGATGATAATAATAATAATAACCATAATTTAATAATACAGTTTATTTATTTAATAATTGATTAATACTGTAAACCGTGATATTTTCTTAGACGTTATCATACTGTGAAAAACTCCTACCATTACAACCATACACGGGAGAGTCCCCCACCCCCGCTGTTAAAAAAGTAACTCAGTAACTTTTACACTGAGTAAATTTTAAATGAGCTACTTTTTACTTTTACTTGAGTAGATTTTTTGACCGGTAATTTTACTTGTACTTAAGTAAAATTTCATGGAGGTAGTAGTACTTTTACTTGAGTAGAATATTTTATTACTCTTTCCACCTCATATATAGTGAGAGATAGCATAGCATAACAGATAGCTTAGTGATAGATAAAGAGTAGATCATAAATAACGTTAGTCAAAATGGTTTATTACTGTGTTTCCCAGCCAACACACCCATGTGGGGCCCAAAAGGATTACACTTGGGCTGATATCTGGGGCCCACCTGGGCTACCCAACTGGGACCCAGGTAATTTTGTCCTCAGTTTCCATGGAGGCCCAACATGGGTTAGCCCAGATGGGTTGATGATGGGATCTTGATGGGCTCCATATCGGGCCCATATGGGTAACCTAGGTAGCTCCCACTTAGGGCCTACAGGAGTCTGCCCACATGGGTTGATGATGGGACCCAGATAGGTCTTATATAGGGCTCTTATGGGCCACAACAGGTATATATATGGGCTACTATATTTGTTTGTTTGGGTTACCTTATTTTACAGTAAACCCCTAAATACAAACATTACATAGTGCACTAAACTACACTAAAATATTAAAGGTATTCAATGACCAGAAAGCAGTAGTTCATGCTTTACTTTATTAAGCAAGTTATAATAATAATTTTAACATGACTATTAGAACATTGCACATTTACAACTTTATAAAACACAAGTATCAAAATGTTAACTATAAAAAAAGTTAAAGCTCCTGACTTCCAAAACAGATTCTCACTCCTCTGTTGTCGCTCTCCCAACGGCCCTTTGAAAAGAGAAAATAAATGAATCAACCATTATGCCACTTTTTAAATTCCTTTTCACAGTTCAAACAGATGTGTAAGGTTAGCCTTTTGGTGCCCCACATCAAGTTTATCAAAATAAGGGGTTTGCAAACCTGTCCTGGAACACCATCTGCACAAATTGAATGCACAAAATGTACATTTTGACCCACTTTTGAAGTCATTTCAATATTCAAGTCATTAAATGTTCACTTTGTTGTTAAACCGTTATGCTGCCTCATAAGTTTGTCTGAAATCAGTTTTGTGAGGCACCTTAGTTTGTAAACGCTGCCTGCTAAGACATTGCCTGATAGGGCAGCGAGGCAATGAGTCCGCTGCCTAAGTTTTCGGATGCAGCCTTTGTATGTCTCCCACATTAGCTCATTAGTAGAAACTGCAAGACCTGAAGTGGGTGTGCAGTGCTGAGGGTTCCCAGGACAAGTTTGAAAACCCCTGATTCAATATCTTTTGGCAACGATCATTCTTGTCTTTTTAAAGTTTGTATTTCCAAAAACAAGCATATCTTAAGACTTTTACCCATCTTGCTCTCCACCATGTGCCCTCGCAGTACGCTTTCTTCCCCTGTCCCTGGCACCGATTAGCCACTTTGACACTGACTTTTCGGCATCTCTTCTGGCAATTTGGTTTGTAGGGCATTTTTTTTCAAGCCTCCTGAAAAATACATAAAGAGCATTAGAGTGAGATTAAATTCCATATTTGAGCCCTTGCAGCAAAGCAGTTATCTCCACCGTGACATTTTTCAGGAAATACAATAGTATTGGATATAAAATTCATTGTCAAGACATAGACTATACAGTGTAAAGATTGGATAAGGCCATCCTCAACCTTACAGTAGGCTACTTGTATAACACTCCATCTGACACGATTTCTGTTCAGCAATCAACGATTGTTGTTATGCACTGGGCTAACGTTAGTTAGTTACCGAACTAAACTGCCAATGTGAAAGCACCCTCAGTCACTTAGCCTGCGAATTCCTAGCTAGAAGTTACTGGCGTAAACAAATAGGCGCTAACGTGTACAGCAGGCTACTAAAGTTGGCTTACTTGAAAAGTCTAGGGTGCTTTCACACTGGCAGTTTAGTTCGGAACGGAGCACTGTTTGCACGAAAAATCACTAATGTGAACGCTGTCATGCGGACCCGCACTGGGGTACCGAACTCGAGACAGCCTGGAGGAGGCGCTCTGAGTTCGGCTGCTCCCGAACCGTGCCGCGGTTCGCGTAAATGTGAAAGCAACACGGACTCGGGTGCGCACTTGTTCAGGAAGTAAAGTGACCTGCGCATGCTTTTTAGCTGATTATGATGTATTTAGTTAAATAAAACACATGTGAGGGGTGATAGTGTTGATAATTTACCTTGGATAAGAGCGAGAGTGACTCCACCATGCCAACCTAAGGAAAAACAAGATTATCATTATGGGGGAGACAACACAAAAAATTAACCTGAATCGCAATTACATTTCCTCCCAAATCGTGCAGCCATAGGTTAATCGATGGCTATTTTACATCAGAAGTAGTAATCTATTGTGTATCGAGTCATACACTAGATAGATACACAATACATACAATACAATATACAATACATACACTGACATTATGGATTCAGAAGGCAATAAAATCACGACTTACCCCTGTAAATGTTTAAAATAATGTACATGTGTGTTACCAAATCCATCAAAATGAATTACTAATTATTTGAAACAGTATTCTAAAGTGTAACTATATTGGGTATCTTTTGTGCAGTTGTTTTTGAATTAGCACTACATAATGAAAGGAAAAAATAGCACAGGAATTCAAAGGGTTGCCGAGATGGTGTTAAAGCTTCTCAGATCTCATAATTCAGTGAAAACTAGTTGTTCTGTGACAAAATAGACATTTATTAAAGATTTATTTAAAATTAAACATCAAGAATGTAGCCTAAATATTTTATTGAATGTGCACACTTTTAGAATAAAAGCTAAAATGGTCGCTGTATGGCGCTGTTCTGTGATCACAATATAGACTGTAGCAGACAGATTAAACAGGCTTGTCTGGCAACTTTTATTAAATTCGAAATATTAATAAGTCCTGCTTTCCTTTTGAGTGTTTAATGTGCACATCTTATAAACATTAAGAAATTGCTGCCATTGATTGTGGGATTTATATTGTAAAACAGTGGTCCAATTTTTAAGCTGGAGTCTCAACTCCAATCAACTTGTTATAATACACAATTCAGTATTATTTCTACTATTTTTGACTGACAAGAAGCCGGCGGCTAGAAACAACAACAGCTAAAATACGGTCAATCTTAATCTTCCGTCATATTTAAGTTATGCTTTTAAACGAAGGTTTGCCACGGGTAGATTCACAAAAAAGGCCCTAGGTTGCATTTTTGGGAGAGTTAACCTTTAACAATTATAAGAAACTAAGAATGGTACTATAATAGCGTGCAGAGCGACAGAAATATGGGAAAATGGCGCGATCTGAGGGAACTCGAAATTCTAACTGAAATTCTAACGTGATAATAAGCTTTTGGTTAACATTATGTTTTGAAAACAATGTATTTTAATTAACATTTCAGTTTTTAAATGATTGTAGTTCTTACCTTGAATACACTGACAGCAAGAATCTCCTCCCTAAAATGACAGCAGAATGAGTGAGAGTGCAATGGCGCCCGCGCGGTTCAGGGCGTGGAGTGGGGGATGGGAATTGCTGAATGAAATCTCGCGAGATCCATCCTGCCAAAGTTTTGTACACTTTCAAGTCTTTTTTTTTTTTTTTTGCCCTTTTTCTCTGTATCTGCAGGCTCTTGGTCCTTTTAAATTGCAAAAAAAAAAAAATGGGTACAATTGCAATTGTGTTGGTAGATTTTTAATAGATTAAAGTCACATGTTAAAGTGTCAAAATAACAAAAAAAAATTTCAATGGTGCAGTGTAATCAATCTTTGGCATTGACTGTTTGCACTTGGTAAACTGAATTAGTCCCCTTGTAGCCCATTTTCAACCCATGTACTCAATTTCCCATTAGTGAACCAACTAGGTCCCATATGGGGAGCCCACCTGGGTTTGCCCATGTTCGACCTACTTAGTTGACCCAAGTGGGCCCCAGATAAGATGCCCATTTTGAGCCCATGCCCACTCTGTACCCACGTAGCCCATGTGTAACCCATGTGGGCCCCACATACACGTGTTTGCTGGGTTGTGGCGGGTGCAAGAACTCCAGCAAAACTGGACATAGGGTCCATTCCTTCCCCAAGGACAAAGGGATCTTCCGAAGCTGGGTGCAGTTTGTCAAGATTAGGCGAGCAGATTTTTCAGATAAGTTACCTCTTACTAACTTACTCGCCGCCTAACTTACTCGAGAATATGCAGCGCGCATTTCAAAGAGGAGGATTACCACTCAGGGGATGCCAAGATGGTCTCATTTGGATAAAAGAGTGAGAGGAGTGCTAAATTACTTCCTATCGCCGTGCCGTCTGTGAACGCAAACCTCTCTGCTTGCCCTGTCCCGAGGTCGAGAGACACCGTCTGCCGCAAGCGAGAAATTGCCACGGTAAGCATCATGCTAATGTTAATGTTTACAAGCTGCGTGTTAGCTAGCTGCGTGTATTTTGTATAGCTAACGTTACCGTGTTCCCTTTGACACAGCCTCCACTACAAGCACGATCACTCTGACATTAGAAGAGCATTTTTCGTGATCCACGAATTTGAGCCAAAACAAAATTGCCCTAAAGTAAATGTCCATATCGTCATTTAAGCTTCGTGGCTAGTGTTTGGATTAGTGGTGATGATCATCAAGCGGCTTTCGCAATCGTGTGTTTGCGTTTTGTGTTAGACTGCTACGGTTCTCTTTCGCATTTGACATTACACATAATATATTAATTGTGTGTGTGTACATACACACACACACACACAATTCATTTATTTAAATGGGTTAGGGTTATGTGTGTATATATGCATAGGCCTACATACATAAATGCATATATATATGTATATTACAAAGAATATATACTTCAGGTTACCATATGTTAGCTAACTTTAATGAAGAGTTGGTCATGTAAGCTATAGCTAGCTGCAATTAACCCAATTTCTTCCAATAAGCATTAACTAAAACTGGCTACATAAAATGTACTGACTAGATTCACGAGAGGTCAGCTAATGTGTGTAAAAGTAAAAAAAATACAGTAATTTAATTAATTTACCAGCTCCACAACACACGTTACTTCCTCTTTCCAGAGTTCCTATGGCGGTCTATGGGAGTGTCGTAACTCTCTCTCTCTATGGCTCTGGACCACACTATTGCAGGCAAAAGAAACAATGTGCAAACGTTTCAGGTCTAGCCCTTCATCAGTGGGCTTTTTTTATATATATTTGTTTACTTGAAACCTGTCTTTGTTCAGTAATCTTTGTCCTTGTTCAGTAAATGTTTAGTAACCATTACAAGCAATGCCAATAAACTGTTTTTTTCTTATAAAAAATCATGTGTTCTGTGTACTTTAAAACATTTTGAGGGCAATTGGGTGATCACAACAGAATAAACAATTTTTTTTTTTTAATTAATTTTCATCCAAACGAGGCAATTGAAAGCCCTGATAGGTCTGGTCACGACTTTGGAATTGTTGTCTGATGGTTGAAACCACACGAGAGGCTTCTTATACTCCTGCCTAAAACTGTAGTTGTATAGTGTATAGCCTGCCTGTACGCAGTGTACTGGTATTGCCTAGGGATAAGTAGGAAAGATTCTTAAGTTAAGTAGCTTGGAAACGTCTCTGATGCATGTTTATTGTGTATGCAACACATCTCCTATCACCTATAGCTGTTCTTTAAAGGACTTCATGTAAAAAATAAAAAGATGAAGTAAACCTAAGCATGAACATACTCGTGTGTGTGCTGGCTTGAAGGGGACCGTTATCCTGCATGAAGTGTGAGTATGCTATGTGTAGCACAAATGGATTCAGGCATTATGCCTCATATCCAGGATGCTGCGTTAGGCACGTTACATCTGTATTTAAAGTATAGCCTATGCCGCCTCTGTATGGATAGAAAATGGTTATATTACAAGACATAAATTCAGATACGGCTTCTCAGAGCCTGTTTTATTACAGGTTTGAATGAATGAAATGTCTCTTCTGTATTAGAAAAATAAATATATAATTATTACAGGTTTGAATGAATGAAATGTTTCTTCTGTATTAGAAAATAAATATATAATTTAGAAATAACTAAAAGAAATACCTCCAAATTTAACAAAAATAGCTCTCACAAACTTACAAAAACGAACTAACAAAATGTATCTTTAGTTTTCTTCCTCTTTATCCTGTTTTTCTTCCTCATCCTCCTTGTTTGCCCATCTATGTTTTGCTTTAGAGCTGATCTTTCCCAGAAGTTTTTTGAAAACCAGAACATTTTCATAATTAAAAAAACAGTCAGGACAGGACGTGAAAACAGAACATGTCCTGGGAAAACAGGACTGTTGGTCACCCTAGTCTAAAGTCTGGCGCGTTGCGAGCATAGGTTGCGCGTACATTCAGATGCTATTTTAAGCGCGCATTCTTGCAGATACAGAGTGAACAACGCGCATGTAGATGATTCTCTCATCTACACAGATGCATTTTACTTTTTGCAAATAATACATTATTATAAGGAAAACTATTTAAACACGAGTGAAATCATTGTTGTGTTCATGACGATAGGAAAAATAGGCATAAAGCTTACACATTTACCCATATGCATGTTTAACCGAAGCTAATATGGGTAGGTTTGTCCCATCCCCAATGTCACTTCTCTTTCTTTTACGGCCCTGACGAGAACATCGATCTCCTCAGCTGTGAACCATCAGACTTTACTGTGAACCAATTTCTGAAGCGCGCCGCTGCCTGCAGCCTGCGTCTACCCTGCGTCTACCTCATGTGACGTCATCGCCGAGTCGCGTAAAAAATAACCGTTACTAAACAAAAACTACAAAAACTGGACTTTAACACCATTTTGGAGATATTTCTAACTTTATATACATATCTTAACTGCTTTATGTACCCATTCATCGACAGTAGTGTTTAACCTGCACCATGCCCTTTAAAATGAAGCCACACTCTCGATCGTTTACGTCTCGTAGCCATCCCGCTTTTGGGGGATTTAAAAATCCAGTCGCATACTGTAACGTCATGCCGCGACGCGGGAATGGATGGTACGGAACATTCGGAATCGTTAGTGGAATCGGTACGTGTGGACGTGTACGATTCCGATGGATCGGAACGTTTGGAACCGGTTCCAAACCGGAACCTGGAACCGATTCCCAAGCCTAGTGATTACCAGAACACTTTTAATTTCATTGTGTCATCACACACCCAGTAATCAGCTGCAGTATTTTATCAATGAGACATCGCATTCGACAAATCCCTAAATACCTAGAATGCTTTAGAACTGCCACTGAACCTAGAGGCAATTGATATGTGTGTGCTGCAGTTGCTTTGATAGGTGTTATATCAGGTTATACAATCTCTGCTGTCTTTCTTTTGCTCGCCGGGAGCTGTTTGTACTTCTCTAGGGTAATAACAGATAAACGTCTCCTTCATATAAACTTGAATAGAGAGATTGAGACCTGGCCCCTACCCTGCAAGTTCCCCAATAAACCTTGATCAAATTCATGCTCGTTTTTTTGCCAATCAAATCGCTAGCCAGGCTTGTGTTAATCGTATTGACCTTTGGATAATGTCATTGCTATTGAACACTATGAAAAGGTCCCCAAATCAAATCTCAGAAGACCTGAGCAAATAGGAATGAGAGGAAAGCGATCCAAAGGGGCTTTTCACTCCACCATGCTTTTATTGGCATTGTAAATGCCTGGTATATTTTAGAGTTTTCGATTATGAACAGTCTAAACATTAATAAACTGGAAAGCTCAGATACCACAAAAATGCCTCTTGGCATTTCACTAGGTTTCTACATGGCTGACATGTCTAAACTTAGAGCGAATGAGCGACACAATGTGAAAACTGAAACATTTCTGATATTAGCAATAGGCTACTGTTGACTGTATGTCAAGAGTTTTCAGTGTAGACCGCATTGTTTATAATGAGGATGTTCAAGTTTTGTCCTTGCAGTGTAGACATCTTGTTAAAGTTTGTTTATGCAAAGAGTAATATTCACTATGGATATTTGCCACAAATAAGACTATTCACACAAGGAATGAAATGTTGTTAGATCACAGAACAATGTATGGGTTGATTTTTCCTGGTATGTTTACTTAAAAGGTTTTCCATTTTCAGTTGAAATCGGTGTTATGTGTTTTGGCCGTTCATTTAAGTGACAACAGTGTTGTGGGGGCCTGAAATGCAATATTTTGAAGACGATTCTTTTACCGTCTCCGTGTAAACAACAAAAATGTGAATAAAAATGTGATTATGTGGAAACAGAGATGTTATGCCCATGCGTATTACATTTTCTGTGTATTCCGAGTTCGCGGGGTGTTTCTTGACAAAGTTACTACTGGCCTGGCATGCATAATACAGCCTTTTTATCGCAGATCCGTGTGGACGGGGATCGTTTTGACAACGTTGTCGTCTGTTTTTAGTACATCTTCGTCGTCTAAACATATACCCTTAGTGACAAAAACTCAACAAGCAATAATACAGAGTAATGTGTCTTCAATCACAGCATCATACTCCAGAACAAGTGGTGGCGTTAACGCACTGAAAGCTTGCCATTGACATTAAAGGCGCATTCAAGAGTTGCGTCCCAATTCTGAGGCTGCATCCTTCGAAGGACGCGGACTTTAAGGGCCATGCCTTCGAAGGCCAAGAAGCTTGGAACGAGCGTTGTTAAATGTGACGGTCTAGCCGACGGAAGACTGTTCTTGTCGCCTAGAAACTGTGACAGCTGCCACTGATGAGTGACTGTCTGAAAACTAAACAGGGTTCACAAACTGTCTAAATATGTTCACCATGGTCCATTTCTGTATATAATAAAGAGTATAAGCTATACATAATCGCATATTTGTAAGATATAAGTCAACATTTGGACTGCTTTAAAGTTTTTCTTTATTTTGACATTTGTATCATTAGATATGTAAGGAAACTCAGCTTTTTGGAAATATTAATAATCAATAATAACTTATTATTATTAGTTATGAATATTTAGGTCAGTTAATTGGATTAACTTGATGTGGCTGAATTAATATTACAAGCAATTAATCAGTTCGTCCAACAAACTCTTTTGATTATTAATTTATTCTAAGAAAAGGGTATCTTCCATGGCCACAGAAGAATAATTATTTCTTAGCATGTACAGCACTTTGAGCAAGTAGCAAAAACCGTGATCGTAAAAGTGACTTTGTATTGCAAACAAAACAGAACCAAATACATTTTATGTACAAGTTTTATTAACTAAATATAGATATTTATATGAATATAAATAAACAAAACAACATACACACATGAATACATAAATAGGTGAGTGGTAGAACGAAACCGAAAACGGAACTATTGAGAAGTTCCGTGTAACTATATGAGAAGAACATCAGCATTTAATTTTCAAAGCATCAAATCAAAAGTATACTTGCATGCCTGGGTAGCGTACACTATTATCAAAGTTGTTGAAAACTGAAGTTGTTGATGATTCTGCGAGTGTCCGATGTTGAGGTCTCAATCATTTTCTTCTTTGTTGGATGAAGAAGATATGATGAACTTGCATGGTGGGTTAGAGCCTTTGTTACAAACTCCTAAGATTGTCCTTGGTTCTTTGTGAGAGAGTGTCCTCTCTCTTCCATGAGGCCGGATCTGGTTGGGATCCAGGCCTGCTGGGAGGCCTCTGGGCCCCCATGGAGGGGGGGAGGGGGTTCCTCCGTATCAGACAGTGTTTGCAAGGATGAAAACTACCAAGAGAGGGTGGTCACTGTTGCCTGCCTCTGATATAGCCTTAGAAAAGAACCAACCCCTAAGGTTTGAATGGACCAATGAGTAAGGTGACATGTCCGAGAGGGGAAGGTTGCTTTCAGATAATTTACGAGTCTTTGTCCCAAGCGTGATTATACCTTCATTAATGCTCAGATAGATATAACACATCCACACTGCATTCTAGAAGAAGGTGATGCACATCAAAGTGTGTGCAAAAATAAATTAAATGAGGATTAATTAGGTAGGAGGCATGATACAGGTGAGGTTACATTGACCGTTAGTTGGTTGTATACCCAGGTACATACCATAATATATACATAATAGTACACAAGACCGTAAGTCATTTACACAATGCTGTGAAGCATGTTCATTTATAGATCCGTTAGTCTATGATGAATGCAGAAAAGTCTGTTTTAAAGAAGGTTTCTGTCTTCCCATTGTCTCTCTCTTAGGCATGTCATTGGCCAAAGGAATGTGGTCGTAAAAACCCCCTTATCAGCCCTGTAACATAACACTGTTTCAGCCCTGGTGTTTGTTTCATAAGTCAAGTCAAATATATTTATATAGCGCTTTTCACAATACAGATTGTATCAAAGCTGCTTCACAGTATCAATCAAAACAACTTAACAATGTTTGTTTATTACGCGAAAAAAAGACATTCAAGTTTGGTAGAGCTGATCAATGGTATGATTGGTTAATTAATTTGAATATCCCCAACTGAGCAAGCCAAAGGCAACAGTGGCAAGGAACCGAAAAATTCCATCCAGTGACCTAAAGGTGTACACCATCAGATGACCCAATGGAGAAAAAAAAAACCTTGGGAGAACCCAGGCTCAGTCGGGGGCCAGTTCTCCTGTGGCGTTTAAGAACTAGAGGCCGAATTTACAGTAACTGTAAGATAAAAAAATTTATATGAATGCCTGTCTAAATAGATGCGTCTTCAGGTCTAGTTTTAAACTGGGAGAGCGAGTCTGGGCAACGAACAATATCAGGAAGGCTATTCCAGAGCTTCGGAGCTAAATGTTAAAAGGCTCTGCCTCCTTTGGTGGATCTGGATATCCTAGGAATGACCAGAAGCCTCGAATTTAGTGATCTTAAAGAGCGCGATGGATTGTAAGGCGATAGAAGATCCGTTAAATAGACTGGAGCTAAACCATTTAGAGCTTTATAAGTCAAAAGCAATACCTTGTAATTAATACGGAACTTAATAGGTAACCAATGAAGTGATGATAAAATCGGTGTTATATGATCATATTTTCTTGATCTATTAAGAACTCTAGCGGCTGCATTTTGGACTAACTGTAGCTTGTTTATTGAAGATGCAGGACAACCAGCTAATAAAGCATTCCAGTAATCTAGTCTCGAGGTCATGAATGCATGAACTAACTTTTCTGCATCAGAGACTGATAGCATATTACGTAGCTTAGCAATGTTTCTAAGGTGGAAAAAGGCTGTTTTTGTAACATATGTAATATGCTTTTCAAAAGACAGGTTGCAGTCTAATGTAACACCCAGGTCATTTACTGTAGCGGATAAAGTAACAGGGCATCCTACTATGTTAAAGTCGTGCTGTGAAAGGTTTTGTGGACGGTTTTTACAACCGATAAGTATTACCTCTGTCTTGTCTGGATTTAATAAAAGAAAATTACGCGTCATCCAATCTTTTATATCTTTAACACAATCTGTCAATTTGGATAATTTAGCGTATTCATCTGGCCGTGATGAAATATATATTTGAGTGTCATCAGCATAACAATGGAAACTAATTCCATGTTTCCTTAGAATATTACCAAGTGGCAGCATATATATTGAGAATAATAAAGGGCCTAACACAGATCCCTGCGGCACTCCATAGTTTGCCGAAGTTATGATCGATTTTTCTCCATTTAAGTAGACGAAATGGTAGCGGTCAGATAAGTATGACCTGAACCAGCTTAATGCTTGTCCTTGAACACCAGTGTAATTTTGTAGTCGATCTAAGAGTATTGTGTGATCTATAGTGTCGAACGCAGCACTAAGATCAAGTAAAACTAGTACTGAGATACAGCCTTGGTCCGAAGCTAAAAGTAAATCATTTGTGATTCTAACAAGCGCAGTTTCAGTGCTATGATGTGGACTGAATCCAGACTGAAACTTTTCATAGATGTCGTTTTCTTGCAAGAAAGTGCCGAGTTGACTGGACACAACTTTTTCTAATATTTTGACATAAATGGAAGATTCGAAATGGGTCTGTAATTTGCTAGGTTATTTGGATCTAAATGTGGTTTCTTAATAAGAGGTTTTATAACTGCCAGCTTGAACGTTCTTGGAACATGACCTAAAGATAAAGATGAGTTCCACTATAGGTAACACTTCTTTCAGTAGTTCAGTTGGTATATGATCTAATAAACATGTTGTTGTTTTAGATGAAGTGATAAGTTTATTTAACTCTTTTTGTTCTATGGTTGTAAAGCATTGTAATTGTTCTTGCGGGGTGATAATTGCGGCTGAATTATAAGGCGCGAGCAAAGATTGAACGTTTACAATTTTGATTCTGATGCTTTCAATTTTCTCGGTGAAGAAGTTCATGAAATCATTACTACTAAACTGTAACGAGGTATTTTGTTCAGAAGACGTCTGTTTATTTGTTAGTCTAGCCACGGTATTAAATAAAAACCTTGGATTATTTCGGTTGTTTTCTATTAATTTGCTGAGGTGCTCAGTCCTGGCCGTTTTAAGGGCCTTTTTATAACGTGACATACTGTCTTTCCACGCGATTCTAAAGACCTCTAAATTAGTTTTTTTCCATTTACACTCTAAATTACGGGTTTCTCTCTTTAAAACATACGTAATATTATTGTACCATGGTGCTATACTTTTTTCTCTGACCTTTTTTAATCTAATGGGTGCAACAATATCCAATGTTCTAGAGAGAATGGTGCTCATAGTGCTAGTTATTTCATCTAGTTCATCTGTTTGTTTGGGTTCAGGCAGCAGCTGAGACAGATCAGATAAGCTATTTGAGAAATAAACCTTTGTATATAATGAATAATTAGTGTGTGTCTGACGGATCCAGACCCTACAGATCTTTCGATCTTCAAGGAGGGTAAAACATAATAAACATACACTTTACTTTATATTTCGTTACATATTCTTGTTGTTCAGCCCAAACGCATTCTGGAGGTATCAAGAACGCTGTGTAACAGTTATGGGAGTCGCCAGTTATTTTTAAAATGCATAATGAAGGCATTTATACTTCACTTCATGCTACGATAAAATCATAGTTATTCCAATGTGACATGGACAAACAGACACACATAAGAACACATCGAATATATCTGGTTAAATGTCTTTAAAAATAGAACTTCTTTCTCCTTAGCAAGAATCATTTTCTTTGGGACATTCCAATGGGTCGTAAAATTGCTTGTAACTGGGCACCACTTGGGGTGTATGGGGGGGGGTGCTCGTGTGGGTGGGGGGGGTGGGGGGGGGGGGGGGAGGGGGTTCCAACTGTGAGGTTGAAGATGCCCAGCTGGGAGACTCTAGAATCTCTACAGATATTTGAGTAAGTTGAACCCCAATACTTACGTTTAAAAGGAGAGAAAGGCAATTTCTCTCAAACAAATCCTGTTGTCACTGGCGGGCAATGAATACTGTGGTAGGCAAGGCTGCGAAGGATCCATTTGTTGTATCCTCATTGCACGGGAAATGAAGGATGCATTTGAAGGAGCCTTCGAATTGGGACAGCCTTCGTCACGCCGCTGTGTTGGCCTTCGAAGGATGCAGCATCCGAATTGGGACGCAGCTAAGAATAATTAGCTGCATCCTAGCTGCATCCCAAGTAAAAACAGAAAAAAAAATATTGCGTCCACCTATTGACTCCAGGATCAGCATAGAAATAGAGCTGCTGTTGTCTTTCCTTTCTGGTTTATCCTTCTTTTGCATTTTGTTTTGGGTTGCAGTGTGTTTGACTTTCTTATTCGTCTCTATATTTAATGGTGGGTTGCAATTTGAATAGTTTTGTGCTTTGCGATTCGCTGTGTGAATAGGCCTTTAGTCTGACACAGTGTTTGTGATGGTTATTTTCATTCTACACAGCAGCAGAGTCCAAGTTATATCGGTTAATTAATTCTTGTGTGATTAAGCTGCTCAGTGGAAGATTAATAAATGGATGATCGCTTGTCCTCAGAGGGTGCATAAGCCCTAAGCATTCTTGTACAGAACAATAGCACGTGAATGAAACCAAACAATCTGCAAACTCAGATAAATCAATAAGTTAAATAACCCACTAACTCAATCTGCAGCAACAGTACATATTCATGTTTCTCTCTCTCCTTCTCTCTCTCTCTCTCTCTCTCTGATGCTTTCTATCCTCATAATTATTTGCCCCCACAACTCTTATGTCACGTTGTGGGTTTTGTGTCTTCGACGTGTCGACTAATTGGGATCACGCTTAGAGAGCCTGTCATCTTCGAGTACTATTAAAACAAGCCAATGGAATTGGCATGTGTGAAATGCATCAAACACTCCGCCCCCCGCGGCGCGGGTATAAATACGGAAGTGGATGCACGCACTAGTTGTCTTTCGCTTCGGAGCCGATTGTTTGATGTCTCTGAAGAGTGCTGTTGTTTACAACGAGCGAGTGTGTCGGTGTTCTTCTGGAAGACGCTTTCTAGTGCTGGTGGTTTCTACAGCGGTGATCGCGAGCTTTGAGCTCAGCTTGCTCCAGGCGCTGCCAAGCCAGGTGGCAAGTGGCAGCGAAAGCATTCCGGAGTGGGCCGCTCAGGGATGGAGGGATGCTCACCGATCCACTCCCACCCCCCGGGTGAGGGCCGGGTGGAGTCTTTGTTTTGTGTGTGTCTGTTCCATCGCTGACTCCTAAAAGACGCGGAGCAAGCGGTACCCACACTTCAAATAAAGAGCAAATTCCTCTATTCCTGTGTCCCAAGATGGCAAGTCTGGCGGTGTGCTACCCTGTAAAGCCTTGCACCCCTCAGCCCCCTCTTGTTCGCCAGCACGGCAGCTGGGTGCGGTTCGAGGACCCGGTCATCCGCCTTCTCAAGCATCTCTGGTCGTCTCGTGGAGACAGGTAAGTGTTGTGCACCACACTCAGACCCTGCTTCGGGCCGCCTCCGGGCCTTCCGAGCCGGGTCCCTGTCCTCCACCTTGCTGCCCCACCTCGGGTACGTCTGTGGTTCCCTGCTCCCTGCCACGGTGTGTGTAAGCCTAAGGATGCTTCCTACCGCTCCACCTGGCCCCGAAACTCCAGCAGACTCGGCTTGCGATTCATTTCGCTTGGCTTCGCCCTGGCTCAGTGATATTTATCACACCTACGTGTTGAGCGCTGCTCCTGTCCTGTGTGCGCACGTCGTAGTCCTACTGGCGAAGGACCCGATGTAGCCTCTTCATCCAGCCGATATGAAGACCGTTTTTTATATATATATACTTATATACTTCATTGTACCCTAGATATGTGGTGGGTCCACTCCACAGACCATTCTGTGTTCTTGCGTTCGAAGGTGTGAAGTATCAGTACAACTCCTACCCTTAGAGTTATCCATAGCCAGGTGGATCTTCAGGTTAAACTGGGAGAGAGTAATCTCGCCCACGGGCTGAGTATCTTTTTTTCAGTTCAGGAGAAGGACTTGGTCCAACACGTCTCTTCAAGAAGAGTGTGTTCGGCTGGTGCTAGAAATGAGAAAGGGTCCCACTGAAAGAACTTTCAGAGGCTCCTGGGGTATATGGCAGACACAGCCGCTTGGCTTCCTCCATATGAAGACCGCTTCAGCACTAGCTTTATGATCGAGTCCCGAGGTGACTGTGGTAGAGCGGCACGCCCTGTGTGACAAAAGATCACCCCGGCCTGCGACAAACCCTCAGCCCGCGTTCAGACCTTTGTTTCTCCGGGCCAAACCGCTCCTAGAACGAGGTCTACTAACACCGACTGAGGGGCCATGTACAAAGGGCATGCTTTAACCCTCTGGGGTCTAAGGTGTTTTTGGGGTCCTTGAGATGTTCTGACATGCTGTGAAATTTGTGTTTTTTTCAGTTTCTTATAAACATATTAATGGCACAGGTGAAATTACACTATATTTAGCACAAACAGGGCTACGATAATATTTGAGCAACATCTATGT
Organism: Tiaroga cobitis; assembly: GCA_030578255.1. NCBI lineage: Eukaryota > Metazoa > Chordata > Actinopteri > Cypriniformes > Leuciscidae > Tiaroga > Tiaroga cobitis. The sequence continues at coordinate 42,616,500 of CM060591.1, forward strand.
ACATGTTTGTATATTTGAGAGAATATTGTTTATGCGTGGTTATTGAAAAAACTAAAAATGAAAGTTTCTGAAATAAGGCTACAAAACACATAATAAATATGTGTCCACATTACTTTTGACTAATGGATGTTGTTGCCTAGTGTTTTTTCTTCAAAATGATCTGAAAAACATCCTGCCTAATCATTCACATAAAACTGTGAATTGGGTTTTATTGTGAAAAACTTTTTTTTGTTTGCCAAGGCAATATGCGAATGGGCTTGAACAGTCCAAACCCCAGCATGAATAATTAGGTGATTCTCACCTGACCCGCATAATAATGAGCCTTTCATTCAGATGACACACAAGGAAAAATTGAAAGGACAACATACATATACATATATATATATATATATATATATATATATATATATATATATATATATATATATATATATATATATATATATATATATATAAAATCAAAATATAAATGAAAGTCAAAAACCCATTTTTAGTCATACCTGGAAACAAATCCTGGTAAAATAGGTTATATGGGTCATTGTATAGAATTGGTTCAAAGTTAGAGTTGGAAATATCTTGAAAAGATTTTTTTTTTCATATAAAGTATTATAAGCTTGCATTGGATAACAGTTGATTAGTTTATTTTTGACAAAACATACTATATATATTTAACATATGAGCAGAAACTGTCCAACTAAAGTTAATTTGATGTCTATTTTATAGTAAAAACTTTCTAATCTATTTCGTCTGTAACAGTAGGCTATGCATCTGTGCGTTCGTTCGTTCACACACCCAGACACCCGATTAGTATTTAAACAGTCTTTTTGGTTTTACAGATACTATTCTATATTGTGATTAGAACAAATCTCAGTAGTCTTACTAATGTAGGACCGAGAGTGAATGAACGCACAGCGTGCGCGCGTCTGTGAATTCGTCCATTCATTCGCACACAGACACGCATTTAATATTTAAACAGTCTTTGTGCAATTTACAGACACTATTCAATAACGCGATTAGAACAAAGCACTTAAGAATAAATTACTTACTTCATCAGCTGAATCCGTGCTCCTCGAAATGAAACAGGTAACTGAGTGAACTTTTCCAGGAATTATTCCTCACTGCGCAGCAAGACGAGATAAAGGTTAGGGCGTTCTGATGTGGGCGTTTTCATGGCTTGCCTCAACATTAACATTTGAATAGCGCGCGCTCTCAGTGGGCGTGGTCACATTAACACGTCATACGCTATAATTAGGTGAAAGGAAAAAGACCGACATCTCTCTCTTTTCATACAGATTACATCAACTGAGAATAGTTGCTTTTTTATATAAATTACTTCATTTAAAAGAAGAGAATTTCAGCTTCATAAAGAGAAATCTTTCGTGTCTCTGTGACAAGTATTTACTGAGTTACAGTTAATTTTTCGGACGCGTTTCAGAAAGATTTTTGCGGAGACAGAGTGAGCTGAAAGCGCACCCTGTTTATTTTATTTATTTTACAAAAACACAAGGTTTTGATGTTAATAAGAGTGTACACAAAAAAAGAAGACATTTAACAGTATTGAATGATGTGTAACACTTACATGTAAGATCAAAATCAACAAAGTATTTTGAGTTTGTTTTGCACTGATAAGAAAAAAAGTGAGCAGATCTCGCCGGCGTGATTGCCGACTCCAGAGGGTTAACGGAGGCCTGGGCGACCTCCAACTACATTGGTACTCATTACCTCGAGTTGGCAGTTCACCTCGCTTTGAGCCACCGCTGCTCAGCGAGCTGGTACTGTTCTGAAAAGACAACATAGCGACCGTTGCGCTAAGCTTCCCTCGCATGTCACAACTCGCCCGTCACCTCCTCCTTGGAGTCAGAAGCTTCTGAGGTCGCTTCATTCCACTATTTTCTTCCGGCCTACTCAATCGTGCTGCCGACGAGCCTCACAACAGCTATAGCCAGGGAGAGTGGAGACTCCATCCCATGGCGGTCCAGCTGGGCAGGGACCACTTCGGGGCCGAACATCTGTTGCCTCTCCGGACTCGTCCCTATGCCAGTTGTGTTTCTGTCTGAGCGGACAACCCTTGGACAGACACTGGCTCTCAGCTGACCCCAGGGCTCCGCAGAAATGTGTTCCCCAGTGAGCAACTATGTGATTTATTGTCGCTTGACGCTTGCTCAAGTTCAGTGATTTTCATCACACTCCGGTGTTGAGCAGAAATGCTCCTGAAGCTCAGTGAAATTTATCACACTCAGGTGTTGAGCAGAGATACTCCTGAAGCTCAGTGATCTTCACACTAGTGTTGAGCAGTGCTCCAAGCAGGTCTTGATAGTTGCCTCTTTTTGGCCCAACCAGACCTAGTTCCCCTCGACAGCCTTCCTGACTTCCTCTGAATACTTTCAGGGATGGGGCATGATGGCACCCGCGTTCAAAAAATCGACGCGGAGGTTCAGAATGACTGCCACAGGAACATGTGGTATTTACCATCACTTCTGCAAGCACCCCCTAAAAAGAGGCAGTTGTGCTTCGCTAATTAGAAGTGGATCCTATTCGTTGAATGAGTCTTTTCTCCGCGAGGAGATCCTGAGAGCGTTCGGTCATTTCAGTGCTCTCTTTCCTGCAAGATGGGTTGGAGTAGGCTGTTCCTTCACCCTCAATATGATGAATCATCATGATGCAGAAGCATGGGAAGCACGTCCTGATGGTCAGGTTCCTGAGGGAGCAAGGGAAATCCCTGCGCCCCTCTTTATCCTCTTGGGCCAATCTCTGGTGCTACTGCACTGCAGATACCTCCCCTGAGCCACTGCAGGCAGTGAGTTTAAAAATTCTGTGTTAAACAGTTCTCCTGCTCACATGATCTCTACTAGAGGGAAGGAAGGGATGCTGCGGAAGCCACATCCTGCCCTAAGGGATGTAACATGTGGATACACATGTGAACTGGGCGGATGACCGGGCAGTACAACATATGTAATGTCACTGGGGTGGCTCCACCCTAAGACAGGGGGGAGACTCAACTGGACAGTGATGTCCACTCAACTGGACAGTGATGTCCCTCGTCAGTCAACGAGTTGTGCCTGGAATTCGGACGGCTACTCTCACGAGATGAGACACCAGCCTGGATATGTGCTCAAGGTTCCTACCTCTCCCTAAGAGGGACCAGGTGGTGAACCTGCAAGCGCTCCCTGGAGGAGGCAGACCCAGCCCTGGCTTTTCTCTGTACGTCCGCTCCATTGCAGATTTACGTGCACAGAATGCAAAGCCTGGACCTCAGACCAGCTCTTGTCTGTTACGGAAACCAGCAGAAGGGAAGGCTGTTTCCAGGCAGAGGTTGGCCCACTACATGTGGTTGCCTTCATCTTGGTGATTCCAAGGTGCACGTGTCCACCTGGGTTGTGAGCTCCTCCTAAGTGAGGTTTGCTCCCTCCTAGGCGTTGACACAGAGTGCCTTGCTAACAGATGTTAAATAGAGTTTGGGGCTGGGCAACACCCATACATGTTCATTAGAAAACTAGCCTATGTGTTGAACCGCTGCTTCCTGTGGGCTCCCTTCACATGAAGCCAGTTTCACTGTAAGCCCGGTTCGTTGTGTTGGCCATTCCCCTCCTATGGACTGAATACGTGCGCAATTCTTGCTCCTGTTGAGTTCCCCTTTTTTAGCTGAACCCTGTCGAGTTCCTCCATACCCTTCGGCAACGGACGTGGCGGAACGTCCGAAGCCAGGCCTATCACTCGTATGCACTGGTGGAACCTGTGTTAGGCTGGGTCCATATGCTGTGATTCCTACGGCGATCCTATATGTGTATTCTTTCACGGTACGGCTCCCTGCGGCGAGCCTGTGTCTTCCCTCGGCAGAGCCTGCTCTGCCATCACTGTCCAGTTGAATCTCCCCCCTGTCTTAGGGTGGAGCCACCCCAGTGAAATTCCATATGTTGTACTGCCCGGTCATCCGCCCAGTTCATATGTGTATCCACATGTTACATCCCTTAGGGCAGGATGTGGCTTCCGCAGCATCCCTTCCTTCCATGTACAGGGAACGCTTTTCCAGTGGTCCTGTAGGAACAGCAGTGACTTCCCTGGCCTAAGCCCTGTCTCTTTCCCACCTTAAATTGCGGGAGGATCTGGATGCTTTTGTCTAGGCACTGGAAGGTGGCAGGACTAAATGGCGTTTTCATTGGGATCCCTCGACAACAACGAACGAGAGCGACTGAAAGGGAACGTCTCGGTTACGTTTGTAACCCTCGTTCCCTGAAGGAGGGAACGGAGACGTAGTCCCGTCGCCACTATTGCTGGACCACCGCTGACTCCGAGTTACGCTCGGCTCCTCAGCGAAAAACAACTAGTGCGTGACAGACTCTCTAAGTGTGATCCCAATCAGTCAACACGTCGACTACGTCTCCGTTCCCACCTTCAGGGAACGAGGGTTACAAACGTAACCGAGATGTTCCTTGTTCTTGTCTGTCATGTGATTCCCTGATTGTCATGTGATCCTACCATGTGTCTTGTCATTTGTTAATCATCTGATCATTGTTCACAGTTGTTCCTTGTCTTATATAATTAGTCTGTGTATTTAAGCCCTCATGTTTGCCCTGTGTCTTTGTCTAGTATTGAATGTTTGTCCAGGTTCTTGTTCTGAGTTTGAGTTCTGAGTTTGATGCCTTGCCATGCCCTTGTTTTATGTTTGATTATGTTTTGTAGTAAAGTTGCATTTGGGTTCTCAACCAGCTTGCCTCCAGTGGATTCATTCATAACATCCACCTTTTCTTTTTTAAAGATTTAATTGTTTCCTCTCCCACTTTCTCTCTCTCTCTTTAGTTTTGAGAGCACACAGTGAAGTTAAATTAAGAAGTCAATTATAGCTCTTTGTCATGTGGCGGTCAGGAAAAAAATTAGCAGTTAATTATGATTAATTATGTGCAATACAAATCAGAATGTAGTCAGATATATTGTAGGCGAAAGAGAATGAAAGAACAGAGAAGGATTGACGCAAGGGACGTTTTGTCTGTTTCTGACAGTAACAGTGATGATGGTAATTTTCTCCATTTCCTGCTGATTTAATGGGTTTTAATTCTTCTCTCATACAGTTTATTGAAGAGATGACACTAATGATGGCGAGATATGATGCTGTGAAAGAAAAGATAAGCCCTTTCTGTAAAAAATAGGGATTTAAAGGTGCACCTTTTTGTTAAATATATTAAACCCCAAAAGAAATCAGTAGTTGAACAATGGGTTTAATTATGTACACTCACCTGAGATTAATAGTCATATCAGTGTCCTAATAAAGATTTTCTATTACATTTTCAGATCACATGACCAGTTGAATACTACTCACAGTGTATCTGAGAATAAACGAATAATGGCTGACTGTGAATCAAGCGTCAGTAATCAAAACCTACACCTGTTGCTATGTTCATGTTTCTATGTGTCAGCTCGAGGTCCAAGACAAATGTTGTATCAGCCAGCATACATACACAAAAATGACTGAGAACATTATTGGTGGAGAAGGTAGAGAGACAGAAAGAAACAAGGTGGATGATGAAAAACTGGAATGATTTTGAGAGAGAAAGAAAGTGGAAAAGATGATGAAGGCTGAAGCATTGATAATGTACAGACACCAAATGGAAAAGGGTCCATTGCAAAAGGGAAAGTTTAGCAAAAATTGAGCTGCATATGAATAATTTAAATGGACCTGTGTCTGTGTGCAATATAAAGTGCATTTTGATGAGGTTTAAATAAAATGTATAGTTGCTACTGCAAGTTAGATGTGTGCAGGTAGGCTACTAAATGTGTATTTATATGGCTATGCAATTTTGGGTTACACTATTTTACGGTGTCTTTGTTACAGTGTAATGATACAATTAAGTAATAGTAATTAATATATAATTAGGCTTAGGTTTAAGGTTTGGTTGAAGGTAGCGTCAGAACTATGCATACTGTAATTGACAGTTATTATTACTATAGTAACTGCATGTAGCCTAACGTGTAACAGGGACACTGTAAAATAACGTGTTATCCAATTTAGCATTTTTTCTGAATAAAATTCTGCTCATGGGTGTACATACACCTTACAGAATATGCAAGATCTGTCATGATTCCTGTCTTGTGTTCCCCTTGTCTTGTGTGGACCTTTTGTTATTTCTGTCTTGTGCCATGTTTTGTTGTTCTTTGTAGTTTTTCATGTTGATTAGTCTTCCCCAGGTTTGTCTTGTTAACTTGTTAAGCTTGTTTGCCCCTGTATAAACCCCTGTGTTTCCTGTGTTCTTTATCAGGTCTTGTCCTACATGGATGTACGTTTGGTGTGTCTCAGGCCCCGTTTACACGTACATGGTTATTTTGAAAAACGCAGATATTTCCCTTCTTTTTGTGCCCTTCGTTTACTCGCAAACGGAGAATTCGCCTCTGAAAACGATTCTTTCTAAAAACTCCGGAGATTTTGGAAAACTTCGTTTGCACGTTTGCATGTAAACAGATAAAACCAGAGTTTTAGGCAGCCGACGTCACAGTATGAGACAGAACTTGCACCTGCGTCAAAAGTGCGACCTATGTATAGATTTTCATTTGGCTTTGGTGATCATGGATGCATTCAGAGTAGCAGTCACATTTATATTGGTGCAAACCCTTTTCGCTTGTTTGCATTTGCAAATACAGCTGCTCTATCATGTCGAGGTATTGTTACTATTTTCGGGATTCTGATTGGCTAACAAGGGCTTGAGCTTCTCGTTACACTGCCACCTACAGGTTTGGCATGCTCTTGAAGGCATATACACACGGGTTCGTGTAAACGAACACTTTTCTGAAAACTGACAGGTGTGCACGATATTATTTTTGAAAGGGGTGAAATGGAGAGAATGAAATGTCCGACGGAGAGGGTGAAATGTTCGTTTATGAAAATAGCCGGCCACGTGTAAACGTAGCCTCATGAGGATGAGCGTCATCTACCTGACGCTAAAGGGTGCCATGTGCGTCGGATGTTGAAGCATGGTCAAAAGTGTGAATAAGATGACGCCTTGGGATGAGAATGCGAGTATCTTTTTTTAATCATTAAAATTGTATTTATTTTTATTTAGTACTGCCTTGACACATCTGGCATAATTAATATTTGCATATTCCCTCAGACAAATCATTCTGTTCAAAATTCTGTTCTCATAAAAATCATTCTTCTAAACTAAATTCTAAACTTTCTATAAGAACATAATGCTTTTCAAATTATGAGCACAGTTGTATTTGCATTTTTGTGGCCATTCCAACCTGACAATATATGGTTGGTGGCTGTAGCTTTTAATGGGAGACAGCCTAATTGTCATTCCCTTAGTTTATGCTGTAGCATAATCGTATTGTGTCTGCATTTATATCTCATATATTGCTGGTGGCATATGTTGTCTACTAATTCTCTCTGCAAGGGTACTACGTGGCTTCCACTCGATAGTCATTAATGATAAATTATACTCAGATGCACTGCATGCAATTTAATTTGACCAGAAAAAAAAAATCAATGCTGAGAGTATGAGAGGACAGGCTGGTGACATTTTTTGGGGATGCACTGCAGGAAATTCAAAATGTTTTACTTCTGCTCACAGCCCTATAATACCACAATATAATAGGGTCCCTTCGAGAATCTCTCACACACACACACACACACACACACACACACACACATCAACATTATGTCAGACAGCGCATGCTGAAACACACACACACACACACACACACATACAGGCCATAAGACAAAGATAAGAGTTTCGTTGACTGACTCAGGGAGGAAATCACATCAACTGTGTAATTGATCAATTGCTTGCTATCACACACTCTCTCCAATCTCTCTCTCTCTCTCCAATCTCTCTCTCTCTCTCTCTCTCTCTCTCTCTCTCTCTCTCTCTCGATATGTGTTTATGTTTGCAATGCCAAGGATGAAATTCTATGCATCTTTTATACATCTTTCATTTTATGACATGCATGAAACATTCATTAAAGTCACACAATATATTTTTCAGCAGCACGGTAAAGAGCATAATATACATTTTGGTTATTTTTTCAGAGGCAGAAAAAGTAGTATGGTAGTGAACCACTACTAACTGACTTCACAGAAAGAATAATGGGAATCCTTTATTAAAGCTAATTATAATTTCATAATTATATGATCTTGAAATGGATAATATATAATCAACATTCCTTGAAAAATGTACTTTTGGTCATTTGGCAAATTAGGTCACCAGCTATTTAGTTTTTCCAATGACACAGTGGAGATGCACTTTACGCCATATGCACAAGTTAAACTGCTCATTGTAACTATACACTATACATCTAATCATATCTACCCTATATGGCTCATCCAGATTTTTTTTCCTCAGACAACTATTTACCTGTAATATTAAATTTGACCATGTGTTTTTATGAAGTATTCTCTGCTCTACAATACAAAGAGAATAGAGGCCTCACAACAACAACAAAAAAATTGATCTTCTTTATTGTAAGCCATGTGTGCAACCATGATGAAACCTCATCTATTTTTACATGTGCCATTTTGGGCATTTGTTTTTGTGCCATTTTGGATTATTTGGATTAATGCAATTCTGTCAAATCAAACCTTCTGAAAAAAAAGAAGATCTGGTTGTCATGTTAGCATAAACATGCTTATTCACCTGCCCTGCTTATTCACCTGCCCTGTAAAGCGACTTTGAGTTCGAGAAAAGCGCTATACAAATTCAATTTATTATTATTATTATTATTATTATTATAAACGAACAGTAAAGACCAGCTATAATTACGAAAGATGCATGTGTGTGTCACTGTCGCCTGGTTTTGAAATGTGTCTGATTAATTTCTTTGTGTGGTGACAAGAGCGGGGGGGAAAACAGCATTGGCTTCTTAATCAAGATTAAGAGAAGTGTAGAGGCCTCGCTGCTTGACCCCAATAAGAGCACAGTGCTGTAATCAGGACACTGTAAATTATACACAGGAGACACATAAGTGATTACATAAAGCTTATAACTCTTTCTTTCTCTCTACACCTCAGGGGTGGAAAGAGTACTGAGAAAATGAACAAGCCCTTGTAAATCACCTTGCATGATTACTTTGAATACTCTCCTCCCACAAATTTTGCATCTGAAAAGGAAACTCCTATGCAAGGTCAGCCACAAAAATAGCTGTGTCCAAGCCTTTTCAGCGCAAATTTTTCACTGTGTGTCTTTAGTAAATCCTGACAGTAGTGTTTTAATGCCAAAAGAGGGTTTGCGCTGGTGCAAACTAAGTCTGGACCATAAGCGGTTGCCTATAAGGCGCAAAATGACACGGGGCGCCGTGTAGACCGCTTCGGTGATTATAAGGGAAAATGCAGTATTATTAAAAAGTGCAGATGGGGATCATTTGCACCAATGAAATATTGTGTTCATTAGCCTACCTCCACCCATATTAATCACTGTTATAATTATGAAATGTTCTACCTTATTATAAGTGGTCCCTGGTCCCAAAAAGTCTGAAAACCCTGGCTGTAGATATAGGCTACAGATCATCTGGCAAGCAGAAATCTGAAAATGTTTCTTCACATCAGTAATGCGCTCATGTAAAGTACACATTTTTAAACTACAATTTCTGATTTAAAAAACTTACTGTTATGCGAGTATTTGTAATTCGTTACTTCACACCCCTGCTACTCTTTCTCTTCTAGTTTAATTTTAGCTATAACATTGTCTGGCTTACTTGATTTTAAAGTCTCAATTGAATTTAATATTACATTTAACATATAATAATCATTATCATATAACATATAATAATCAATAATCATAATCAGTTGTATTTACATTTGCATATTTTCCATAGGTTGCAAAGTAAGTTTCATTCTTTTTTTTGGACATTTTATATAGCTTTTATGCTTAGATTAATGTTGTTAGTCTTTTCTTTGAACTCATACAGTCAACACATAATGCTAGATTTAACTAGACTGTTCTGAACATGTAATGCTTTTAATTTGAGCATTTAGCATTTGACATTTTACCGGCAGTAATAACAGCTTGTTACTTTTGTGTGATTAGTAAATGTTGTGTGTTTGATGGGCTTAAATAATTCAACATGCCATACAGATCAACAGGAGACTAAACACTCTGTCATTCAAATGATGACAAGTTTGTCAAACATTGTTGTTTCGATGAATATTTCACACAAAAATCATGATTGACTAAATGTCCTGACTATGAGTTTATATTAATGGCATTTTGCCTTCACATTGTGAATCATAATGTGTGAGAACAGTTGGGATGCACTGCCAGGTAGTTCGCTAATTATTACTTGGTTATTACAATTTTTTTTTTTTAAATCACTAACATGCATAATGAAAATTCTGAATGAGAAAATCATTGTCGTAGAAAATTAAGACAAATATTAAGAAATATGACTGTTTTAATAAATAGCATGTTAATATAAATTATAAATGTTTTGGGTTACACTTTATTTTAAGGTGTCATTGAGTGTAATGATATATTTAAGTACTGAGTAATATTAAGCAACTACATGTACTTACTATAGGGTTAGGGTAGGATTAGGATTTGGTTGAGGGTTAGTTGCTTGTAATTATGTATAATTTACTGTTATTACTATGATAAGTGTTATGCGGTTGCAGGATAGACGAACCCAAAAGCAGACTGATTGCTCTACACACAATTTATTGAGGACAAAACAGAAAACAAAAACCCACGAGGGGGCAAAACAGGACAGATGGGGCAGTACAACTAGACTAAGACAGGAAATAAACTAGGACTAGATACTGACTGATAAAGACAAGATGAAGAAAACAAACAACTACATAAACTCACAATTCTTAATACAATATTCAGACAAAGTACTCACAGGACTCTCACAAAGAATATCACGCACAGGTTGACAATGTACCGACACAGGACAGCAAACACAAGGGGATTAAATAGGGAGACACTAATGACAAAGACAGGTGAAGCCGACTAGACAAGGACAGGTGAAACTGACTAGACAATAATGACGAGACGAGGATAACAAGGGGGCGGGGTAACATAACGAGACAACACAAGCACATGGCTCAAAACACAAGACCATGTGCTTGCACACAAAACATGGGTCTGTCATGATCCTGCCTCAAGACTAGAGAAATGAAATGACAAGAGGGCAGAATCATGACAGATAAGTACATGTAACATATGTAACAAGGACACTCCAAAATAAAGTGTTACCATGTTTTGTTATGTTATGTTATTTACCTTGGTTACATGTAGGTATAAAATAAGGTAAATGGTTTTTCATTTAACTTTACCTTTTGATCTGTAAGCTGCATAAAAATTAAATGGTCTGAAAAATTTTTTTTCTGGAAAAAAGTTCCAGATTTGCCACCTCATTTCAGTCCACATTGCATTTATGGATATTCCTACATTTACATATCACACAGAGGTACTGTACACCCCTATACACTTTCACATCATGCTGACAGATTCTAAAATGATTGCGACATTTGAAAATGTCACCCACAATTGCGCTCACAAAGGTAACCCACAGACACCAGAATGGAATGGAACTTTAATTGAATAAATTTAGCTGGTTTAAAAATATATATATATATATATTTAATTTACCTGAATCCACCCAATCGTGCTAGAATAAAGTCAGTGGTCCTAACTCACACACAGAAACGCATAGAAACAGCAATTCTGAAGGCAAAGCAATGATCTGATGTGGGCGTTTAACTTCTAGAGGAATGAAGCTACTATGGCCAACCCACATAATGGCAGCTAACACATGCACAAGAGGCTTACATTTTAATTTACTGATCAAACTGAAACAAGTACCTCACCTTTTCATAACTGTGACAAGCTTTGTTTTTATGTCTTCTACTTGGCTCCGTAGAGGAACTTCATTAATTTTTACATATGCTTGTTTACATATGCTTGTTTTTTGTTAGAGTGTTTTTGTCTGTTTCCCACCTTTTCTGAGTCATGTAGATTTTATAACTAAGCACTTGTTGTGGGAGTTCAAAGGGGCCAACTGGTACTAATTATTTTGCCTCAGAAATGTACCAAGTCTTCTCCCACTGTCGCTCGCATTTTCTTCTGCACAGGGCAAATTATGAATGATTTAAGCTCTCATCTGTCATGTGGAGACCTGTGTCACGCCATTTAGGGGTGGATTGTCGGCTTGAATTCTGCAAGGGGAATTAACATGGTTGGTTGCCTCCTGCCCTTCCTCAAACCTTTCTCAACTGTATTCTCAACTTAACCTTTCATAACTTTCCTTTCAACGTGATTTTCTTTTACTTATGCATAATAGTATTAGGCTAGACCTTTATCCAACAGAATTAGTTATTTTTTTTTAATGAATGAATGAATTCATGCTAGCTGATTGTAAATCTAGAAAGGGATTTTAAAGTGATTGTCATGCACAAGACATATAATAGGCAAACAAGATAATCTTTGGTTTCAATGTTAAATCCTTCTTAGTCCAGAATGTTGCATTTCAATAAAAAATGGCAGTTTATAGATCTATCTATCTATCTATCTATCTATCTATCTATCTATCTATCTATCTATCTATCTACAGTATCTATCTATCTATCTATCTATCTATCTATCTATCTATCTATCTATCTATCTATCTATCTATCTATCTATCTATCTATCTATCTATCTATCTATCTATCTATCTATCTATCTATCTATCTATCTATCTATCTATCTGTCTGTCTGTCTGTCTGTCTGTCTGTCTGTCTGTCTGTCTGTCTATTTTTTCTTCTTCAAAACAACACTGAACCCAACTAAATTGTGTATTGTATGGCTAAGAAAAAAAGAGGGGGACAAGTAATTGTATTAGAACACCCTCGCATCACTATTTATTGATTTATTTGTAATTTACTGACAAGGTAAATATATAACACAAAGTATAGTGTAATAAATAAACATGTAAAGTAAAAACATTTTTAAAATGAAAATATGGAAAACGTTACTAGATTTGTGATGTGGAAACGTGTCATTATGGTCTGTGAAAAGGGTCCGTTGTGAAGTATATCCGAGTGAAACAGCTTCCCAAACAAGAAATGTAAGGCGGGGCTTCCTCCATTAGGAATTGATTGGATCACTGGATGGTTGTGGATTGCTATTGCTGTGATCTCATGTGAATGACAGGTTGCCCCACACTTACGACGAGAGATAACTCTGCAAGGGGGTGGGGTTAAAGATTACGAAAGCACGTGATTTAAAAAAAAAAAAAAAAAGATGTGCACAGATATTGCGGAATAATACCGTTTGAATTCTTCAATAAGCTATACAAGCACTGCACAGCCTCCTACCCAACATCTTAATTTACCAACCTACACACCGTTTAGCTGTGATAAGCCAAAAACATAGCAAAGCATGCGAAATGCACTTCTTAACTTTGTATAAGCATGAAACATCCATAAGCTAATCCAAGGACTAACATCACTTATAGCTACAGAATAATAGCTTACACAGTTTATTTTACATTAACACAGGGCCTGAAATTCATTTTGGAAAATGGGGGGGAAATCCCCCCTTAGATGATTCTGAAAGGGGGGATTTTTTTTGTTTGAGGGGGAGAAGGGCGGGGGGCATTTTTTCCAAACAAATTTATTACATTTATCTTGCCTAAATGTTTGCGCTCATTGCATTTTTACAATGGGGTAATATTGTTGTTAAGAATTTACACATCACAAGGAAGCTTGATTTAAATTGTTTAATTTGTTGAGATCAAATCCAGAGATTTCCACGACGCCAGCACGAGAATTGCGATCTCCTTCAACTACTTCAGTTAAGTTCTCGCGCGTGCGCGTCGTGGAAATCTCTTGAAGTCTCGTTTCAGGCCTACAAGGAAGAAAAGGAATAGTCGAATAAAGTCGTTATTTTTGTTTGGTTTTTCGCACAAAAAGTATTCTCGTCGCTTCATAAACGTATAGTTGAGCCACTGTTGCGACATGGAATATTTAAAAATTTTCTTTAATGACTTTCTGGGCCGTCAAGTTTCATTCCCTTAGGCAGCCTATGGAGGAGTGATCAACCTCTCAGATTTAATCATAAATATCTTCATTTGTGTTCCGAAGACGAACGAAGGCCTTACGGGGTTGGTACAGCATGGGGGTGAGTAATTAATGACTTAATTTTCATTTTTGGGTGAACTAACCCTTTAAATTGAAAAAAGTAGCACAAATAAATACAATAGAATAAAGATACAAATAAAGACAAATAAAGAGAAAAGTTTTTGAATAGGTCTAACACTACTATTCATATACAGAAACTGAATAAAGTAATCAAATGGAAAATAACACTGGGTAGTATTTTAGTCCTGAATAAATTAAATACATAGGCAATTAATCCTGATTCCTTTAACTTAAAGCTATCTTTTGTTGTTTTGACAACAAAATTAAAGACAGACATGGCTGCCGTCACTTTAAGAGCTAGTGCACGGATCCTGTGTTCATTATAGGCTACTGGCATGCGTTTTATGCTGAAAGACAAACCCGACTATGTTTAGAGTATACTCACGAAGACCGAAATTGACACAATTTTGCGTGTTAAAGCAATATAATCCGCGAAAAATAACTTTTGTTACTGGCCAGCTGCTTTGAGGTGGATTTTCTATGAATGTGCGCATAGAAAATCTTCTCAGAGAGCGTGCGAGCACTGATTAGTTTAAAATCGCTTGAATGTTTAAACTGGTAAGACTCAAAAAGACGTGCCAATGGTAAACTTCAGTCACGATGCACTGCTGGCCCGATTGTGCAAGTGAATATTCCGCCATGTCCCGACTCCTAAACGCGAGTGTGTATTATCGCCGCAGGGCTTGATGCTTGCCTTGCACAACACATTTTGAGAGAAGAGAGAGAAGAGAGAGAAGAGATAGAAGACGCGGCACCGCTGAACACTCACGCTGTTTGTGAAATTGCGTCTGGAAGATAGTTGTTAAAAGAATGATTTGATTTTATAATCTGTGTGGATTGCGATTGCGGGAATTTCCCGCATTATAAATGGGAGACCTGCGGAAATTATTAGAATTATGCGCAATACCGCGCCGAAATTCGAGCCCTGTAACAACAGAGGAATTTCACTTCTCACAGTTTTGCTTGTCTGGATTTTTATCCATATTTGTGCTGTGAGTGTTCCCCTTCAGGGACTACCGCTGCGTGTAATCGCAGTGGGAACGCCCTCCAGCGTGACGTGTCTGAAGCATAAATGAAATCAGTCAATGGAGAGATGGAGCGTCATAGCGAGTGACGTCATCGACCAGGAAGCTATAAATATCCCCTGAGCACACAATACACCAGCTTTTTGTTACTTGAGCAAGCTCTGTGTGTGTCTGAAGTCTTTCGATTGTGTTTGTCTGTTCTGTCAGGAGTTTATCACTATATATATATATATATATATATATATATATATATATATATATATATATATTAAAAAACAAAACGAGAAACATTTCCTCCCAGACCTAAGGGGCCACCATGTTCTTGTCCATACAGACAACACATCGGTGGTCTCTTATATCAACCATCAGGGGGGTCTGTGTTCTCGCCCACTTTACAAACTGGTACGTCAGATCCTTCTATGGTCCCAGGGGAAAATTCTTTCTCTGGGAGCTATTTATCTCCCGGGGTATTTCAATCAGGGGGCAGACATCCTGTCGAGGCAGGGGCCGAGGCTCGGGGAATGGAGTCTTCACCCCCATGCGGTGGAGCTCCTATGGGAACATTTCGGTCGTGCCGAGGTAGACCTATTTGCTTCCCGCGAGACATCACACTGTCCACTGGGGTTCTCTCTCAGCCTGCCAGCCCCACTGGGGTTGGACGCGATGGTACATCCGTGGCCAAGGTCACGTTTGTACGCTTTTCCCCCGATCGCTCTGCTCCCGGGAGTTCTGGAGAGGGTTCGCCGGGACGGGCTCAGTCTTCTGCTAATAGCCCCGTTCTGGCCGGCCCGAGTATGGTTTGCGGACCTAGTGTCTCTCCTCGACGGCTCTCCCCTGGAGATACCGATCAGGAGAGATCTACTCTCTCAGGCGAGTGGGTCGATCCTTCACCCCTGCCCAGAACTATGGAGACTGTGGGCTTGGCCTCTGAGGGGGCCCAGCTCAAAGATTCTGGTCTCTCGACTGAGGTCGTTGAGACCATCCTCCAATCCAGAGCTCCCGCCACGAGGAAGTTATATGCCGCGAGGTGGAAACTTTTCACCTCTTGGGGTGGAGAGCGCCAGCAGGACCCAGTTAACTGCCCGGTTGGTACAGTGCTGGATTTCC
Source organism: Tiaroga cobitis (assembly GCA_030578255.1). Taxonomy (NCBI): domain Eukaryota; kingdom Metazoa; phylum Chordata; class Actinopteri; order Cypriniformes; family Leuciscidae; genus Tiaroga; species Tiaroga cobitis. The sequence continues at coordinate 42,632,736 of CM060591.1, forward strand.
TGCAGGACCGTCTCTCCACAGGGTTATCCCACTCCACACTGAAGTTGTAAGTGGCGGCCTTAGCTGCTTACCACGACCCTTCAAGCGGAGGTTCTCTCGGGAGACACCCACTTATATCTCGCTTCCTTCGTGGCGCCTTGAGGCTGAGGCCTGCAGTTCGCACGAGGGTACCAGCTTGGGATCTGGCCATGGTCTTAGAAGGTCTCTCCCTAGCTCCTTTCGAGCCCATCGCGGAAGTTTCGGAAAAGTTTCTTACACTAAAGACTATCCTTCTTCTCGCCATCTCATCTCTAAAAAGAATTGGAGATATTCAAGCACTTTCGGTGGCTCCTTCGTGCCTGGAATTTGCTCCTGGCATGGTTAAGCCCTTTCTCTGTCCGAGACCAGGTTATGTTCCTAAGGTGCCAACTACTTTTGTTAGACCTATAGTTCTGCACCTTTCTGTCCTCCGCCTTTTCTGACGTCAGACCAGAAGAAACTTAATTTGCTGTGCCCCGTTAGGGCTTTAGATGCTTATGTCCACAGAGCTGCCCTGTGGAGGAGATCGGAACAACTGTTTGTCTGTCTTGGGTCACCTAAGAAAGGGTGTCCTGCATCTAAGCAAAGGATGAGCAAGTGGGTGGTCGAGGCCATCTCGCTTGCTTACGGTTCGGCCCATCAGCCTTCACCTTTGGCTGTAAGGGCTCATTCCACCTGGAGTATGGCTGCCTCTACAGCTCTTCTTTCAGGAGCTTCTCTTCAGGACGTTTGTGATGCGGCAGGCTGGTCCTCACCGCACACTTTCGTTAGATTTTATTCCCTTGATCTTAGCTCCACTCCCGGGGCTCAGGTTCTCTCGTCAGTTTGTGTTTCCTAATGACACACGACGGGGATTTGGTCATATGGGGATGTGGGTATTGCGTTCCCACTGCGATTACACGCAGCGGTAGTCCCTGAAGGGGAACGTCCCGGGTTCCGTATTGTGGTAGCCAGAAGGAAACATGGCCCTCACAACACAGCACAATCACCTGCAGCACCATGGAGAGCACCATCAGAGGAAGACACAAGGTTGAGACTACACAATGAGGTTCAGGACCAAGGATAGCTCCACACAGGTGTGCACAGTTTCCCCCTCTGACAGGGAACCTCAGCTGCAAGCTGTTGGGCCAATTAGAGAAAGCTAAGCAGCCACAGTAGGGGAGAGAACAAAGGAGGTGAACACACACTGAGTGCAGACCTGACCCAACCACAAACTGGAAGATAGAGGCCTAGGGGAGGATGTGAGTAGCCTGAATGACATCTGCTAACGCTACACTTCTTCTGCCTCCCCTTTAGATATAAATTTGACGCCAAAAGGAGCTACCGAAGAAAGAAGGAAAACCTGAGTTACAGTTTTGTCCCCTTCCCCCTCCCACATTTTTGAAGAATAAAAGTTAAGTTTGTTGCATTGAAACTCTGCCTGGTGAATTGTTTTGAGTTAAACCCTCCAATTCTGGCCCGTGAAGGCTACAGTATGTAACCCTAGTTCCCCGAAGGGACGGACGCTGCGTGTCCTGTCATACTCCCGGCATCCCCTTGGGTCGCTTGCTTCAGTAACTTTAAGCTGGCGTATTGTGTGATCAGGGGATATTTATAGCTTCCTGGTCGATGACGTCACTCGCTATGACGCTCCATCTCTCCATTGACTGATTTCATTCATGCTTCAGACGCGTCACAATGGAGGGCGTTCCCACTGCGATTACACGCAGCGTCCGTCCCTTCGGGGAACTAGGGGTACATACGTAACCCGGGACGTTTTCAGGACATGCTGCATAATTGCTTTTTCTGCTTGCTCTATTATCATAGACATCATTTTTCTGGCCACACAGAAAAACATTGCAAATATAACCAGGAATACTGAATTGCTTTAATGACTCTTGCAAATATTTTCAACATAAGGAGTTTAGATATGTGATTGTTGTTGATAAAGATTGACGTGCCCTTATATCACATCATTTTAAAACTAATCCACTAAATAACAAATTATGTAAAAAAAAAAATCATTCATCTTGCAGTATCAAATGGCATAAACGCATAACAGCAACCTGCAGAAAAGATACAGGACTTTGCAGAATGTTTCTACTCTAGCCAGAGCCAGATGACGCATCCTCACAAAACACAGAAATGTGATAATCAGCAAGTCCCAACTGCCTGCTGCTCAGATAGATCCATACAGAAATCAGTATCACATAAAGGAAAGTGTTCAAATCTTAAAATGGTGATGTATATGATAAACTGATCAACATAATAACACTGCAGTAGCAATGTGTTTTTGCATGGTAATTAGGGTTGTCTATGCAGTAAAATGTGGCACCTGGCACATGCAGTTTCACCCTGATGTCCGACTCATTGAAGATTCATAAACAAGTTATTTAGTTGTTATTTTCCGGCTCCAACACACCACCACGAAGCCTGGGTGGTTCCGCGGAAGCCGCGAGCCAGGACAAGAATCTTTTCGCCCCTCCCGGTGTTCGAGATCTCCACTCAGAACCGCTTCTCCCCTCTTCGTGAAATGGAACGCGATTCTGTGATCATCGGCGATTCCACCGTCCGACACGTCCACGCTACGTTAGGTAAAAGTAAGGTGCACAGTCACTGCTTTCCTGGTGCTCGTGTTCTCGATATCACTGCGCGGGTAACTGAGATCTTGAACGGTGACGAGCGCGTCGGAGCTGTTGTGCTGCACGCGGGAGCTAACGACACTAGGCTGCGACAGACGGAGGTTCTGAAGAAAGACTTCAGGAGCCTTATCGATACGGTACGCAGTACATCACCTGAAACATCGATTATTGTGTCTTGTAACTGAGATCTTGAACGGTGACGAGCGCGTCGGAGCTGTTGTGCTGCACGCGGGAGCTAACGACACTAGGCTGCGACAGACGGAGGTTCTGAAGAAAGACTTCAGGAGCCTTATCGATACGGTACGCAGTACATCACCTGAAACATCGATTATTGTGTCTGGACCGCTTCCTACGTACCGACGAGGGCATGAAAAGTTCAGTAGATTATTCGCGCTAAATGAATGGTTATTGTCATGGTGCAATGAGCAGAAACTGCTCTTTGTAAATAATTGGAATCTGTTTTGGGAGCGACCAAGGCTCTTCCGCGCTGATGGCTTACACCCAAGTAGAATCGGGGCAGATCTTCTGTCGGATAACATCTCTAAGATATTAAATAGCGTTTGACTAGTATCCAAAAATCCAAATCATAGTCTCTACTGCACCAATTTAATTGATATTAATACTAGTGTAGAACATCGCATAGAAACTGTGTCTATTCCTCGTTTACTAAGATCAATAATAAATCTACTGCGGGATCTAGAAAAAATCTAATTGTTATTAAAACAAAAAATCTCGCTATTAGTGAACAAAAACAATTTCTAAAGCTAGGTCTTCTGAACATTAGATCGCTCACACCGAAGGCGGTTATTGTAAATGAAATGGTCACAGATAATAATTTCGATGTTCTGTGCCTTACTGAAGCCTGGCTTAAACCAAATGATTATTTCGGTCTAAATGAGTCTACTCCGCCAGGATACTGTTATAAGCATGAGCCCCGTCTGATCGGTCGTGGCGGCGGTGTTGCAACAATCTACAGAGATATCCTTAATGTTACTCAGAAAACTCGTCATAGGTTTAATTCGTTTGAAGTACTTGTGCTAAATGTTACGCTCTTAGATGTAAGAAAAAAATCCCTATTATCTCTAGCATTGGCTACCGTATATAGACCTCCAGGGCCTTACGCCGATTTCCTAAAAGAGTTTGCTGACTTTCTATCAGATCTTTTGGTCAACGTCGATAAAGCATTAATTGTTGGAGATTTTAACATACACGTAGATAATTTAAATGATGCGTTAGGGGCTGCGTTTACAGATTTATTAAACTCCTTCGGGGTCAAGCAAAACGTCACCGGACCAACTCATCGTCTTAATAATACACTCGATTTAATTATATCATATGGAACCGATCCAACCGATATAGATATCATTCCACAAAGTGATGATGTCACTGACCATTACATGGTAACTTGCATATTAAGTACTGCTGTAATATTTCACGCTGCGCCACGTTATCGACCAGGTAGAACATTTCTTCCATCCACCATAGAGTCTTTCTCAAATAGCTTATCTGATCTGTCTCAGCTGCTGCCTGAACCCAAACAAACAGATGAACTAGATGAACTAACTAGCACCATGAGCACCATTCTCTCTAGAACATTGGATATTGTTGCACCCATTAGATTAAAAAAGGTTAGAGAAAAAAGTATAGCACCATGGTACAATAATACTACGTATGTTTTAAAGAGAGAAACCCGTAATTTAGAGCGTAAATGGAAAAAAACTAATTTAGAGGTCTTTAGAATCGCGTGGAAAGACAGTATGTCACGTTATAAAAAGGCCCTTAAAACGGCCAGGGCTGAGCACCTCATCAAATTAATAGAAAACAACCGAAATAATCCAAGGTTTTTATTTAATACCGTGGCTAGACTAACAAATAAACAGACGTCGTCTGAACAAAATACCTCGTTGCAGTTTAGTAGTAATGATTTCATGAACTTCTTCACCGAGAAAATTGAAAGCATCAGAATCAAAATCGTAAACGTTCAATCTTTACTCGCGCCTTATAATTCAGCCGCAATTATCACCCCGCAAGAACAATTACAATGCTTTACAACCATAGAACAAAAAGAGTTAAATAAACTTATCACTTCATCTAAAACAACAACATGTTTATTAGATCCTATACCAACTGGACTACTGAAAGAAGTGTTACCTATAGTGGAAGACCCTCTTCTCAATATTATTAACTCGTCTTTATCTTTAGGTCATGTTCCAAGAACGTTCAAGCTGGCTGTTATAAAACCTCTTATTAAGAAACCACATTTAGATCCAAATAACCTAACAAATTACAGACCAATTTCGAGTCTTCCATTTATGTCAAAAATATTAGAAAAAGTTGTGTCCAGTCAACTCCGCTCTTTCTCGCAAGAAAACGACATCTATGAAAAGTTTCAGTCTGGTATCAGGCCACATCATAGCACTGAAACTGCGCTTGTTAGAATCACAAATGATTTACTTTTAGCTTCGGACCAAGGCTGTATCTCAGTACTAGTTTTACTTGATCTTAGTGCTGCGTTCGACACTATAGATCACACAATACTCTTAGATCGACTACAAAATTACACTGGTGTTCAAGGACAAGCATTAAGCTGGTTCAGGTCATACTTATCTGACCGCTACCATTTCGTCTACTTAAATGGAGAAAAATTGATCATAACTTCGGCAAACTATGGAGTGCCGCAGGGATCTGTGTTAGGCCCTTTATTATTCTCAATATATATGCTGCCACTTGGTAATATTCTAAGGAAACATGGAATTAGTTTCCATTGTTATGCTGATGACACTCAAATATATATTTCATCACGGCCAGATGAATACGCTAAATTATCCAAATTGACAGATTGTGTTAAAGATATAAAAGATTGGATGACGCGTAATTTTCTTTTATTAAATCCAGACAAGACAGAGGTAATACTTATCGGTTGTAAAAACCGTCCACAAAACGTCTCAGGTTACGTATGTAACCCTGGTTCCCTGATAGGGAACGAGACGCTGCGTTTGAGACGCGGTGGGAACGCTCTGCGTGATTGCGTCATGAAGCACGTGTAAAATCAGTCCAATGGAAGCCCGATACGTCATAGGTGACGTCATAGACCAGGAAACTATAAAGCACCCTTGCAAACAGACCGCGCCAGCTTCTGAAAAGTCTGAAGCAAGTCGATCAGGGTGTGCAGGAAGTATGGCAAGCAAACGCAGCGTCTCGTTCCCTATCAGGGAACCAGGGTTACATACGTAACCTGAGACGTTTCCTTTCAAGGGAACTCGAGCTGCGTTTGAGACGCGGTGGGAACCCCATACCCACTACGCCATAGTGACAAATGCCCGTTCTGTGTGAAGTCCATTGCGCACACTAAGAAGCAAGCAACCTAGCCCCTGGAGTAGAGAGGTCAAGGTCATAAAACCTGACAAATGTATGCGGAGAGGACCATCCTGCCGCATTACAAACATCAGGAAGGGAAACCCCCGAAATTAAGGCCGTAGAGGCCGCCATACTCCTAGTAGAATGGGCCCGTACAGCCATAGGTGAAGGCTAACCGGCCGCTTCATAAGCTAGTGAAATAGCCTCGACTATCCACTTGCTCATAACCTGTTTAGATGCAGGGCACCCTCTTTTGAGTGACCCAAAACATACAAATAATTGCTCTGACTTACGCCACAGGGCAGCTCTGTGAACGTAGGCATCCAATGCCCGAACTGGACATAACAGGTTCAATTGTTCCTGATCTGGGGTATTAAAAGGTGGAGGATAGAAGGCCTGCAGCACTATTGGGCCCCCAACATTGAATGGGACCTTAGGAATATAACCCGGTCTAGGGTATAGAAATGCTTTCACCATACCAGGTGCAAATTCCAAACATGACGGAGCAACCGACAGGGCGTGTAAATCTCCAATTCTCTTGATAGATGAAATAGCAAGGAGAAATAAAGCTTTCAAAGTGAGGAATTTTTCTGAAACCTCTTCAATGGGCTGGAACGGAGCCAGAGCCAGACCCTCAAGTACAATGGCTAAATCCCAAGCCGGTGCTCTGGAGTGCAGTGCAGGTCTCAACCTCAATGTACCACGGAGAAAACGAGTAATCAGAGGATCTCTCCCAATAGAAGTACCCCCCAGAGGGGTATGGTAGGCCGATATAGCCGCCACATAAACTTTTAAGGTGGAAGGAGATAATCCAGCAGAGAAACGGTCTTGCAGAAAATCGAGAACTGAACCAACAGGGCAGTTAACAGGATCTAACTGACGCTCACCACACCAGGTGGAGAATAATTTCCATTTCAGCGCATACAGTTTTCTCGTGGAAGGGGCTCTGGAATGGAGAATGGTCTCAACGACCTCAGTCGAGAGACCGGATTCTATGAGCCTGGCCCCCTCAGAGGCCAGGCCCACAGTTTCCACAACTCCGGTCAAGGGTGAAATATCGTGCCCTCTACCTGGGACAGCAGGTCCCTCCTGATTGGAATCTCCATAGGAGAGCCGCTCAGAAGAGACACCAAGTCCGAGAACCACACTCGAGTCGGCCAGTAAGGGGCTATTAGTAACAGACGGGCCCCTTCCCGGCGAACCCTCTCCAGAACCCCCGGGAGCAATGATATCGGGGGAAAAGCATACAGGTAAAGCCTCGGCCAAACCTGCACCATCGCATCCAGTCCGAGAGGAGCTGGGTGCGTGAGAGAGAACCACATGGGACAATGGGTTGTATTTGAGGATGCGAAAAGATCTATCTGAGCACGACCAAATTTCTCCCAAAGGAGCTCCACCACCTCGGGGTGAAGTCTCCACTCCCCGGGCCTCAGCCCCTGCCTTGACAGTATATCTGCTCCCACATTCTGACGCCCCGGAATGTAAACTGCTCTGAGAGATAGCAACTTTCCTTGGGCCCATAGGAGGATCTGATGGGCCTGCTTGCAAAGGTGACGTGACCTCAGACCCCCCTGATGGTTGATATATGATACCACCGACGTGTTGTCCGTACGGACCAACACATGATGGCCTCTCAGGTCTGGCAGGAAATATTTGAGAGCTCGAAATACCGCCATCATCTCCAAGCGATTTATGTGCCATGACAGATGATGGTCCTGCCAAAGACCTTGCGCCGAGCGGCCACTCATGACCGCCCCCCATCCCGTGAGGGAAGCATCCGTCGAAAGCGTGACGCGTCGACAAGAAGCCCCCAGCACTGGGCCCTGGGCGAGGAACCAAGGTTTCTTCCACATGACCAAGGCACGAAGGCATAGCCGCGTGACCTTGATCTTGCGGAACGGATTTCCCCTCGGAGAAAACCCCTTGGTTCTGAGCCACCACTGCAGGGGTCTCATGTACAGCAGGCCAAAAGTAATCACGTTGGACGCTGCTGCCATGAGCCCCAACAGTCTCTGAAACTGTTTCACAGTGAGTGACTGGCCTACATTTTTTACGGCTGTGAGAATCGCAGAAATCCGAGCAGGAGATAGACGTGCCTGCATTGTGGTCGAATCCCAAATTACACCTAAAAAAGTGGTCCTCTGAGCAGGGAGGAGAACACTCTTCTTGATGTTGAGCCGCAACCCCAACTCCTTTATGTGAGACAGAACGACATCTCGATGCCGAACTGCCAACTGCTCTGACTGAGCTAAAATCAACCAATCGTCGATATAATTTAATACGCGAATGCCCTGGAGTCTCAAAGGAGCCAGAGCTGCATCCACGCATTTTGTAAAGGTGCGGGGTGATAAACCTAGGCCAAACGGTAGAACCCGATACTGGTAAGCTTCGCCCCCGAAAGCGAACCTCAGGAACTTCCTGTGATGAGGATGGATGGATACATGAAAGTAAGCGTCTTTTAGGTCTATTGTGACAAACCAGTCCTCGGACTGAATCTGTGATACAATTTGCTTGAGTGTGAGCATCCTGAACTTGAGTTTCTGAACTCTGCTGTTTAACTGGCGTAGATCTAGAATAGGACGCAACCCTCCATCCTTTTTCGGAACAATGAAGTAACGGCTGTAAAACCCTGACTCTCTGCTGGGAGGAGGCACCCCCTCTATCGCTCCTTTTTGAAGAAGTGTCAGAACTTCCTGCTCCATAACCAGAGCCTGCTGTGGGTCCACCACTGTGGGAAGGACCCCTTGAAATCTGGGCGGACGAGAACCGAACTGAATTCTGTAACCCTTCTCTATTATATGCAGGACCCATAAAGAAATATTTGGCAGAAGTTTCCACGCTGCCAGAAATTCTGATAAGGGAACCAGTCTCTCGAGACTGGCCTCTGGATTTGATTGAACAATCATTTCGGCGCCCTGAAGCGGCGAACCGGCAGGGAACAACCGAACTGACCGTTCTACAATCCTCCTCAGAGGATTGCATGGGGACGCTGACACCTCGGTGCCCTGAAACGGCGAACCGGCAGGGAACAACCGATGTGGCAACGCTGCGACTCTCCTCGGAGAACCGCCCCCCGGAGGGCGCCAAAGAGAAACGGTTCCTCGGAATCGTTCCTCCCTGGAGGGGACCACCCTCAGAAGCCTGGCACACTTGGCGTCAGGACTTCTTCTTAGTCCAGGTTCTTTTAGACATGACAGTCCTCAGATCCTGTCTGCCCCCAGCAGGCCTGGACTGCGAACGCCACTCGGGAACCCCAGATTGTGGAGGAGCCCGAGCAGCAACGCTCTGTTTCTGCTGGTATCTGTATGAGGAGCTCGTAGACGGACGAGGCTGCTCAACCTTTATATTGCGTGCAGCCTCGGGGACATTAGACCGGCGAGGAAGAAACCTCTGAAACGCAGCCGCTTGTTTTTTATTTTCTTGAAACCTATCGACAACACAATTTTTTAGCATCGCCGAACAGACTTGTAGGAGAAACCGGTGCGTCCAGAAGAACAGATCTATCTTTGTCTTTTATCTCAGAAAGATTTAACCATAAATGACGTTCCGTGGCCACCAGGGCTGCCATAGAACGGCCCACAGATTTGGCCGTCTCCTTGGTGGCCCGGAGAGATAAATCTGTCGTGCGACGTAATTCTCGAATTGCATCAGCACTAACTTCCTCACATTCATCTATGTCCCTCAGCAGGTCAGCTTGATAGGCTTGTAATATCGACATTGTATGAAGGCATGCCGCCGCCTGACCTGCTGCCGAATACGCTTTACCCACCAGCATTGATGTATTTTTTAATGGTCTGGTGGGTAACGTCGGGGCTTTCAGTGATGACGCTGACTCGGGGGAGAGATAGCTCGCAAGCGTCTCTTCCGCACGAGGCATCGTCAAATAACCGTAATCATCAATACCTCTCACTTTACTGTAATTACTAGTTTGAGGATTATGAACTCTGAAAGATGCCGGTTTATTCCATGATCTAGACACCTCAGTGTGAAGATCAGGAAAAAACGGGAGCTCCCGACGAGGAGGTCGTGATCTAGATGGTAAATAACGATCATCTAGAAGACTCTTTTTTGATTCAACATCAATATCATCAGCTGGCCACTCAATATTTAATTTAGTAACAGCACGAGATAAAACCTCCATTAACTCCTCATCATCGGGGATATGAGCTGGCGAAAACTCAAAATCCCCCATATCAACGACATCCGGTTCCTCAGAACTGGATAGCCGCAACATTGGTGCCTCAACCTGGGGAGGAGAAACCGCAGAGCGGGCTCCTTCCTGGGCTGGGACACCGGAACTAGCAGGTAAGGGCTGAGAAAGGGCTGGGCCCGTCTCAAACCCCGCTACTAGATCCATCTGTGAACCCCATGATGCACGCCGCCGCTGTGCCTCAGCAGCAGCGGGACCCGCACCACGGGGAACACGAACCGAACCATCCTCCTCAAAGAATGCCCGGCGGGAGCAGAGAGTTTTCATGGACAAACTCATGCAATGCTCACAATCAGCCCCCTCGAGGACTGACTGGGCATGCTCAACTCCCAAACAAGCAACACACATCTGATGTGTGTCCCCACCCGTAATGAAACGAGGGCAGGGAACAACACAACGTTTGAAATCTTGCTTGCTCGCCATCATGATATATATATATATATAGCAATATGATCGGACAGACAACAATAAATAGACAAGGACAGAATCACAGAGAGTGCTTGCTGAAGACAACAGAAGCTGGCGCGGTCTGTTTGCAAGGGTGCTTTATAGTTTCCTGGTCTATGACGTCACCTATGACTGGAATAGCCTTCCTGATTTTGTTCGTTGCTCAGACTGGCTCTCCCAGTTTAAAACTAGACTGAAGACGCATCTATTTAGCCAGGCATTCATATAAATTTTTTATCTTACAGTTACTGTAAATTCGGCCTCTAGTTTCATAAACGCCAGAGGAGAACTGGCCCCCGACTGAGCCTGGGTTCTCCCAAAGTTTTTTTTTTCTCCATTGGGTCATCTGATGGTGTGTTAGGACACCTTTAGGTCACTGGATGGAGTTTTTCGGTTCCTTGCCACTGTTGCCTTTGGCTTGCTCAGTTGGGGATATTCAAATTAATAAACCAATCATACCATTGATCAGCTCTACCAAACTTGGATGTCTTTTTTTTCCAGTAATAAACAAACATTGTTAAGTTGTTTTGATTGATACTGTGAAGCAGCTTTGATACAATCTGTATTGTGAAAAGCGCTATATAAATATATTTGACTTGACTTGACTTGACTTGACTTGTTATTCAATTATTCAGATTGACAGCAGATGATCTAACAAGACATGACACGTTATCAAGAGACACTATCTTTCATTCTTTCTTTCTTTCACACTTTCTTTTTTCACACATTCTTTCTTTCACATTTTCTTTCTTTTAAATAATAAATATTTATATTATTTATTACATTACTATTTGTCATTATATTCTAATTTCCTGTTTTTTTTTATTTCGGAATCAGTGTTTCTACTCTTTCCTGGTTCATTTCTTATCTCACTGATAAAAAGTACTATCATGCAAGGGTGTAAGTTCACCACAATTCCACTGACACAGTGTGTTCCGCAGGGCTCAGTTCTTGGTCCGTTACTTTTTATCTTCTACATGCAGCCACTTGGTAAAATATGCAAGTATGGACTTCGTTTTCATATGCTGACGACGTCCACATCTACCTTACCTACCTTACCATATTTCATCTCTGCCTGACTCACTCACTGCATGTATTAGAGAAATCAAACACTGGATAACTCTGAACTTTCTTAAACTGATTGGCTCCACCAAACCTGTAAATAGAATGGACCTGTCCTTTGACATAGATGGGGTTCTTGTTAAACCCACCTCCCCTGTACGTAATCTTGGTGTTTTATTTAATTCCTCTCTTTCTTTTGTTTCCAATATTGCTTCAGTTGTTAAAAACTCTTTTTATCACTTTCGTAATATCGCATGTCTCCGCTCCTCCCTCAATCTGGCTGATGCGGAAACCCTCGTTCATGCACTTATAACTTATCGTTTGGACTACTATAATGCCTTATTACTGTAATTGGCTTACCAAAAAAACATATTAAAAGGCTACAGTATGTACAAAATGCAGCTGCGAGAACACTAACCTAGGCTAGACATCTCACATAACTCTATGTTTCTCTTTGTTCTTCACTGGTTAACCTTTGAGGCTTTAAATGGTCTTGCACGTATATCAGACCTACTCCACCCATACCTGCCCACCCGGTCTCTATAGATCATCTGTGTCTGTTCCTAGATTCCGGCTGTCTAGGGGAACAATCTTTTTGTGTTAACGCTCCCAAGCTCAGGAATTCAATACCCCCCTCTCTTCGCAATCTCAACTTAAAATGTGTTTGTTTGGAACGTATTTTCAATAAATTGTATTTGATGTTTTTGTGTTTATTTTTGTGTTGTTTGTAAACTGTAAATGTTGCTCAACTACCTTTGTGAAGCGACCTTGGGCTTGTGGAAAGGCGCTATACAAATAAAACTTCTTTAAATAAATTTTTTTTCCACTGTCTGTTTCCAAGTTTCTTTTGTGTTGTACGCTGTGTTACTGGGAAAATTAACCAAGTATGAATATTTCATATCCTTAAAAATACTTTATTTAGTATTATAATTTAAAGCATTCGTTTAGTTTTTTGTCCTGTTAATTGACATATTGCAAGGTATTATTGCACTGTATTGCAATTGACATACTGAATGTAATGACTTCAGGTCATTTTGTCAATCCATGGTTTTTATGATTTTTTATTTATTTATTTTTTGCCTTTTTGCCTTTTTGCTGGGAATGTTGCGAGCAGTATTATACATAGATGGCATTAATATGGAGTTGGATTTCCACAAGTGTCTGCAGGTTGGAGTAGGGGTGTGGAGAAAGGTCTTTATCATTGGTCACGAAAGCTGTCTGCCAGGGGCTTAGTTTCTTATTTGTCTGGTAGGGTTAGTAGTGCTTAGTTTCTGTTGTAGCAATTCACCTTTCGGCATGCCTCCTTTCGGCAGGCCCATTATTCTGACCTGCAGCTGGCAATTTCCACAAGATTTTGGAGTGTTTCTGTGGGAATTTGTGCCCATTCATCCAGTTAAGCATTAGTGAGGTCAGGCACTGATTTTGGATGAGAAGGCCTGGCTAACAATCTCTGTTTCAGTTCACCCCAAAAGTGTTCGATGGGGTTGAAGTCAGGGTTCGGTGCAAGCCAGTCAAGTTCTTCCACGCTGAACTCATCCAGCCATGTCTTTATGGACCTTGCTTTGTGCACTTGGGCATAGTCATGCTGGAATAGAAAAATACCTTCCCAAGTACCTCCGTTCCCCAGACGGTTCCCACAACATTGGAAGCATTGCATGTTCAAAATGTCTTGGTATGCTGAAGCATTAAGATTATCCTTCACTTGAAATAAGGGGCCAAGCCCAACTCCTGAAAAACAGACTCACACAGTACCATTATCCCTCCTCCAACAATCTTTATAGTTGGCACAATGCAGTCAGACAGGTAATGTTCTCCTGGCATCTGCCAAGCCCAGACTCACCCATCAGACTGCCAAACAGAGAAGCGTGATTCGTCACTCCACAGAACACCTTTCCACTGCTCCAGTGGCAGCGTGCAACACCACTCCGTCTAACACTTGGCATTGTGCTTGGTGATGCAAGGATTGCATGCAGCTGCTCGGCCATGAAAACCCCTTCCATGAAGCTCTCGCTGCATAGTTTTTTGTGCTGATATTAATGCCAGTGGATGTTTGGAACTCTTCAGCTATGGAATCAGCAGAGCGTTGGCGACTTTAACCCGCCATGCACTTCAGCACTCAATGACCCTGCTCTATGACTTTGCGTGGGCTTTCGCTCTGTAGAGTTGCTGCTGTTTCTAAATACTTCCAGTTCCCAATAATACCACTTACAGTTTGCAGTGGAATATCTAGCAGGGATAACATTTCATGAATTGACTATTGCAAAGGTGGCATCCTATCACAGTACCATTCTTGAATACAATGAGCTCTTCAGAATGACACATTTTTTTCCGCAAATGTTTGATAATGCAGACTGCATGGCTAGGCGCTTGATTTCATACACCTGTGGCAATGATTGAAACACCAATATTTTCGTCCATAGTGTATATAAATTGTTGTTTCTTTTAGGTTACATTATGTTTTGTGTGTCACAGTACTACGGCACTACCTCATGTGCATTATTAATTTCTTTCCCTCACTCCTTCTTTTCCCTCTCCCTCACTTCTTTTATATTTTCAGATTCCAGCACATACTCTGGAGGATACAGCAGGGAGCATGCTTGCCTTTGAAGCATAGCTGCTTTGAGAGATGAGAAGATTTGTGTGAGTGAAAGAAAGGGCAGTAGGACAGTTGGCCCACATGGACCCAGATTATACCTTGTATTACAGTAATATCTGTCTCGGGGTGATGAGTGGGATGTTATAACCCATATGAGCTGCAAAAAGACCTGGAGGGTTTGGTGAATAACAGTTAATGAGGTTTATTTTGTTTTATACTGTGGGTGTAAAAATGGCACATTTTTGCATCACTCATACTGTATGTTAAGCTATTGCCTTTGGTTTAACTTTTAACATGTTTTAGATTTGCCATTTACGTATAATTAATGTTCTCATTCTATTGTTCTTAATGATTGTCTACTTTTATATATATATATATATATATATATATATATATATATATATATATATATATATATATATATATATATATATATATATATATATATATATTTCTGTGTTCACTTTGTATTTGCAAATTTGGCCTAGTGCTCTGATAAAGCAGTATTGCTTACTGTTTAGTGTTTAGCACAGAAATTTGTTCTGAAAACTGTGAATTGAAATGGATGGATCGATTTACTTGCCAGTTCATGCATGAGTGACTGGTTTTTCTTGATAAATATTTGATAGCAACCAACTGATGTAATACGCCAATCACACTCCATTCTAAAGCCCATAAATTGAACACATAAATTCAGCCCCAGAATCAGTCTGGCGACAAATGAAGTTCAACTGAGGGTTACACTAAAGAATAATCAATTAACCTCTGACATTTTACAAGAGAGCAGAAGTCAGCTTAAAGTCATTTTATTTTTTATAACAGTTCTGAGTTCTTGAGTTCTTAAGCACTATTGTGTAACATAGAGAAATTGTTCAGGTGTAGCTAATAATAAAGGAATAAATATCCAGATATACCAATTTTTTGGTGAACAGAATTCACCAGAATGGACCAGGCTATACTGTAAATCCCAAAGGTCCAACAAGTCTAAATTACTTTGTGATGAAAAAGCAGTGGTGAAGCTCGCCATCACAATCCATCAATAGCATGTGCTAGTAAATTTTCTTCCTTCACGCCTATACCCTATCTGAGATTTTTTTTTTAATAGAACGTCTGTTAGAGTGATATGAATCGGGTGTTGTACATCAGCCCCGAGCTTCTACTCTCTTTATCTACCTCAAACTCAATTAACAACTATTCAGGTAATTACTAAGAGGATTTTTCAATCTGCATTTGTAGGTTAAAATGGGGTTGAGATAACTGATACAGAGAAAACATATGCAAATGAGGCAAAGTGATAAAAGCTGTAACTATGCATTTGCTGAGATGTGTGAAGGCATAAGAGATGAAATGCAAGTAAAAATATTGTAAATAAGAAGTTCTTCATGAGATCTGATCTCACAGTTGGACAAACAGGACATATACTGTAAGGACAAACTGTGCAAATAATCAGTTCATAATCTGATTTATTTGTCAGAATTTTGTCAGTTTCACTTGCGTGAGGGTTGATGAGTAATTTAATTTCATGCAAACAGGAATGTACCTGAGATTATCATTTACACATATCTCAGACGAATACTTGCATTGGATCATAATCTGGCACCTGCTATGACTAAAAACAAATCAGATCAAAAGGTCAAAATGTTGGTATTTTAGAAAGAGTGTTGTGCTAATTGTATAGACTATCATTTCATTGTGTAGTTAACCCAGTCTAAATCATACAATATCATATTTGGTACATGAATTTCTAAGGCCTCTGAATTACCAACATTATCAAAACTTTGCTGAAAAACATGTCGTACAGAAGTACTACATGCATTCTGCCTTCTGATAGTAACTCAATTAGCAAAGTAGCCTTTTAGAAAATGTCAGCCTTCAGGTGTTATACCCTCTGAATAAAATTAAGATCTTTTTGTCTTACTCGAGTGTAAGTTTCAAATTCTCTAATATCATACTTGACCCATAAAAGCCTAAAAGCCATAAAACACATATGCAAATATATATATATATATATATATATATATATATATATATATATATATATATATATATATATATATATATATATACACTCACCTAAAGGATTATTAGGAACACCATACTAATACTGTGTTTGACCCCCTTTCGCCTTCAGAACTGCCTTAATTCTACGTGGCATTGATTCAACAAGGTGCTGAAAGCATTCTTTAGAAATGTTGGCCCATTTTGATAGGATAGCATCTTGCAGTTGATGGGGATTTGTGGGATGCACATCCAGGGCACGAAGCTCCCGTTCCACCACATCCCAAAGATGCTCTATTGGGTTGAGATCTGGTGACTGTGGGGGCCATTTTAGTACAGTGAACTCATTGTAATGATCAAGAAACCAATATGAAATGAAATGATTCGAGCTTTGTGACATGGTGCATTATCCTGCTGGAAGTAGCCATCAGAGGATGGGTACATGGTGGCCATAAAGGGATGGACATGATCAGAAACAATGCTCAGGTAGGCCGTGGCATTTAAACGATGCCCAATTGGTACTAAGGGGCCTAAAGTGTGCCAAGAAAACATCCCCCACACCATTACACCACCACCACCAGCCTGCACAGTGGTATCAAGGCATGATGGATCCATGTTCTCATTCTGTTTACGCCAAATTCTGACTCTACCATCTGAATGTCTCAACAGAAATCGAGACTCATCAGACCAGGCAACATTTTTCCAGTCTTCAACTGTCCAACTTTGATGAGCTCCTGCCAATTGTAGCCTCTTTTTCCTATTTGTAGTGGAGATGAGTGGTACCCTGTGGGGTCTTCTGCTGTTGTAGCCCATCCGCCACAAGGTTGTGCGTGTTGTGGCTTCACAAATGCTTTGCTGCATACCTCGGTTGTAACGAGTGGTTATTTCAGTCAAAGTTGCTCTTCTATCAGCTTGAATCAGTCGGCCCATTCTCCTCTGACCTCTAGCATCAACAAGGCATTTTCGCCCACAGGACTGCCGCATACTGGATGTTTTTCCCTTTTCACACTATTCTTTGTAAACCCTAGAAATGGCTGTGCGTGAAAATCCCAGTAACTGAGCAGATTGTGAAATACTCAGACCGGCCCGTCTGGCACCAACAACCATGCCACGCTCAAAATTGCTTAAATCACCTTTCTTTCCCATTCTGACATTCAGTTTGGAGTTCAGGAGATTGTCTTGACCAGGACCACACCCATAAATGCATTGAAGCAACTGCCATGTGATTGGTTGATTAGATAATTGCATTAATGAGAAATTGAACAGGTGTTCCTAATAATCCTTTAGGTGAGTGTATATATATATACACATACATACAACAGTTCTTTCTGGTTCTCGAATCTGATTGGCTGAGAGTCTTTTTCCAGTATTCCAGTATCAGCACTCTAACTGTTTCACCGTTTGGCGGTCAAGCGAATTCACCATTTTTTTTTTTTTTTTTTTTACAAATACTACTGTTGTTGTGTCACTGAATGTAGTTTTAAAGCAACACTAAGTACGATTTTTTACCTTAAAATAATGTTTTCAAAATCCTTTCAGTGGTTCATCAAGTCGTGACATGGTGAAACTTATGCCACCGCTTTGCAGTCTTTTATCTGATATATCCACGCTATGTAAGATTGCCAGATTGGGTCGCGTTTCTGTAGTCCGAATGAGACATAAGAAAACTACAAATTTGACTTGCTTTACGGCAAGCGTTACAATTGCCGATAGGTGGAGCGTACTCGACTGTAGACTATAACTACATGTAAGATACCTAGCAGCCGGGTAGCTTTTGAATTGTCATCAGGATTCCAAAGCCGGTGCTGGATAAACAGAGAGCATGTGTGTGCGTGCGACAGTAGGATGCGGTAGGTTAAATTATTTACGACAGCAGTAATGGACAATTCCGCTTCCAACCTGTAGGGCGACCGCAGAGGAAAAGTTACTTGGTGTTGCTTTAAGAGTTTTTTAGGCGAGAATGTAGTTATTTAGACCTCAAATATGTGACTCATATATAAACATAGGGCCCTATTTTACAATTTGTTTAGAAGTTTTCGGAGATTGAGCTCTAGGCCGTCAGCGGCTGTTCAGTGCTCATACCTGCAGACAACAGCTTTATCTCGGTCAGTCCTTCGGGAATTTGCCGCTGGCTCTTATGTAGATATTGGTTAAACATGAGATATAATTAATTTGGGTTATATCAAAGGGCAATCTTTGGTCTTTTTAATCTATTACATGTTCCAGAGCAAATCGAATTTGGTTAAGGGGAAAATTAAGTTTCATAATTTTATATTTAAGCTATATTTAACTTAAGTTCTTTATAGCCTAGAGTGCTCCTTTTGTACGTTTGACTGAATTGTTTGCTTGTGTTTATTATTTCCTATTGTCTTTTATACTGGCTATTGTTGTTCATTTAAATATTGTTGTTCAATACATTTTTATATAATTATTATATATTATATATAGATAAAATGCCGTATTTGGTATTGAGAAATGGTCTGTTAGTGATCGTGGCATGGACTTTTGGAAAGTTACATTATTACACCATTAGATTGCAGCAAAGACTGCCTTTATGAGTGAGTCAGTACAAGGAAATTCTTTTAGCGCTGTCCTCAGCGGACATTCAAACTTATTTTTATAATAGATATAATATTATGGACATCGACTTGAAGAATGAATGCTAATGCAGGTAATACACTCGTTTAGTCGATCTCTCTCTCTCTCATAATACCATAATTGTCACAATTATGTTCTGTCTTATCTCCACCTGTTCTAGTTAGTCTCTGGTCTTGTCAGCTGTTCCTTGTTTAGTCTGTGTATAGACGCTTTCATCAGACGCGTTGCCATGGTGATGAGCTGGCTCAAAGTTAACTTCCGTTCTGTTTGTTTATTAGTGTTTATTGGATAATATGGCATTGACTACAAATGCAGTTAAAGTTAAGGTGATGAGCAGGTTGTTGAGCTGTGGGGTGCAACCTGACCTTGGAAGCAAACGCAATTTTTTTAAATAAAAACGTTAAGGTTTCCTAACAAAGAGGGAGATGGCGGTATTAATATAGCTATCTTTATCTGAGTGATATACGGTACAGTGTTTCCCATACATTTATTAGTGGCAGCCCACCACATTATCAGCGCTGACCGCCACATATTGATTTCCGTGTTTTTTACAATTTAAGATGGGGAAAAGTTGTAGCTATTTGACTGCAGAATTGCATGCAGCGCATATTCGCTCGCTCGCTCCCTCCCTCTCTCTCTCTCTCTCTCTCTCTCTCTCTCTCTCTCTCTCTCGCAAACACATTGACAGCGGACCAGTCTGTGTATTGAATGGTTAGTATCATAAACAACGCTGCACAGATCCATCCAACATGCTGTCAATGTGGAGACCCACCTTGAAAAAGGTTATTAGCAAGCATGTAAGAAGCCTAGCTAATAAGGAGAGCTATCTTAACCTTATAAAACCCCGTCGCCGCGGTCGCCAGTTTTTTAACACTGCGGTAAATCAGACACGTCGGTAGAAAAACATTCTTGTCTCCATTTTTTGTTCAACGGGTCTGGTAGTGTCACATTTCAGTTTGGCCAAGTAACATTTCTTTTCTTTGACTGGCAAGAAATACCAGCTAATACTAAGGTTATTTACTTGTTATGGATTGTCTGCGGAAGTCTGCCGGAAGTTAAGTTTGGGCCAGAGTAATGCACATGCGCAGTACCGTTTGTTTATGTTGTTACTGCTGAAAGCGTCTATTTATACTCCCTGTTCTGTTCTATCCTTTGTCAGATCTTGTTTGTGTCAAGTGCACACTGTCTCGGACGTTGGCTCGTATTCACGTTTGGAAATAAATCCTCCTTTTATTTGAATCCGAATCCGCATCCGCATCGTCATTGTCTTTATTTGGGAACCAAACGGGACAGAATAACCGATCCTCATTTGTGAGAAGATGAACTTGATGGACTCACCCACGCTGCAGCTTCTCCTCTGCCCGGAGAGCAGGCCCTACCTGGGTTACCTGGCCTGGATGATCCGGAATGGCGACCTCTCCCTCACAGCCAGCGAGCCTGAGGCGCCCACTGAGGTCGTTCCTGAACCAGCCCCGGAGTCGAAGCAGGCGAGTCAGTCCATCGCAGAGCCAGGAGCGGACTACAACCTATGGTCTGCGGATCCTATTCCCACCCAATTCCCCACCCTCACATCATCTTCTTCGCCGATCCCTTCCGGAAGTCTTCCATACTCATCCCTGACTGTCCTTGAGTGCCATGAAAGGCGCCTTTAAATAAAATGTTTTATTATTATTATTATTATTATTATTATTATGGTTTCACCTCCATCAATTGGTCCCAGGGTTCCGTCCGCCCCCTCAGTCTGGACTCCTCCCTGGTTCCTCCCACCATCAGCTACACCATGGTCGGCAACTCCACTGACTCCTCCTTTTCACCATCTGTCACCAGCTCCACGCCCTCCGCCAAAGCCTCTGCCCTTTTTTCCAGTTTTTTTCTTGTTGTCATCATGGCTCGAGGACGCGGCTATCCGAAGGGGGCGTAATGTCACAATTATGTTCTGTCTTGTCTCCACCTGTTCTCATTAGTCTCCATGGTTCCCAATCAGTTAAGTCTTTCTTGTCAGCTGTTCCTTGTTTAGTCTGCTTGTGTATTTATACTGCCTGTTCTCTTCTATCCCTTGTCAGTTATTGCACACTGTCTCGTACGTTGGCTTGTATTCAAGTTAGGAAATAAATCATCTGTTTATTTGAATCCGCATCGTCATCGTATTCATTTGGGAACCAAGCGTGACAATAATAACAGACTCTGCTACAATAAGCTTAAGTGAAGTGACTCAGCGTTCCTTCTTTACTAGTGACGTTTTAGAATTAGTAACGGAGGCTTGGGCTCAACTGTTAAACTGTCAACTTGAGATTTGAATCCGTGACAGAATTAAGTATAAGTAACTAAGTAATAACTTAGTATTAGTAATAAATAAGTAACTTATTTGTAAGTAACTATAGTTCTGCTCAAAAGAGGATTTTAAAGGCACTCCGGTGTTGTTTCTTATTTATTTACTCACTTGTGCCATCAAACTGTTGTGTAAACCAATATCACGCGAGTAGCTGTGCGATATGGCTGTAGATCAGCACGCTTTGATTACCTGCGGCCGAATCACAGCCATATCGCACTTCATGTGATATAGCTTATATATAGTGTTTGATTTGAACAAAAATAGAGATTTATCTGACTCTTATATCATATGCCAGGCTTTACTAGATTAAAAAGTCTTATAAATAGCAAGGTATTTTGAATAGGATGCATGGGCATCAATATTTAATCTTTTGCCTCATTTCAGATTCTGTGAATGTCCTCTTTGGGGTCACTTTACTGACACTAAAAGATTATTTTTGGCCCTGGTTCAGACAAAATTAAGAAAGCCTGCCAAGTAAGGAGTGTAAAGTGTGTATTTTCTATGCAGGTTTCACAAAGATGATGGTCACTGCTATTGGTTAAACAATACTGTAAAGCCAACACTGTAAAAATATTTTAACATTTTCACGTTCTGCTGTATTTTCTTTAGTTTCAAGTTTTAGATCGCTATCATCATTTTCTGTGTTTCCTTTCTGTTTTTGCCCACTGTCATGGTTTCTCATCATCTCATTGATTACACATACCTGTTCCTCATTTGTGTATTAGTCCCAGTGAATATAATGCCCTTAGTTTCATTCATTCATTGTCTGGTGTTGGTTTTGTTTAAGTGCACACTGTTACTTTGCCTTTCTCTTGTTTGGATTACCGTATTTTCCGCACTATAAGGCGCACTTAAAAGCCTTTAATTTTCTCAAAAAACGACAGTGCGCCTTATAATCTGGAGCGTCTTATATATGGATGGTGAACACACGTTCACCAAGACGGGGAGACAGTGCCGGGCGACTTACGCCATTATCTGCCAATGGATCGTGGATGCCTGGGCTGATATATCAGTCTCAACTGTGATCCGAGCTTTCACGAAGGCAGGAATAACCTCTTTATTCAGCCAGCTCACATACCCGTATTTACTTCCTGTTTTCGGTAGTTGATTGTCGAGTTCGCGCGCGCAATCAAACCTCCTCCGTGTGTTCAACATCTGATTCGGATGAACTATCCATTTGAGCTGATATTCTCAGAACACCACACAGCACCATCATCGGCTGACAGCTGACAGTCTGAGTCTCCACTGTTGCGTAGTTACCTGGTAGTTACCAAAGATCGCGCGCGCGCACTCGACAATCGCCTACTGTGGACTTAGACCGAAAACAGGAAGAAAATAGCTCACGGGGTATGTGAGCTGGCTGAATAAACATCACGGGTATGTGAGCTGGCGGAATAAACATCACGGGTATGTGAGCTGGCTGAATAAACATCATTTTTATTCATATCTTTCACATTTACTGCAGTCAGATTCACCGTGTTCACTCAAATGGCTGTGCACTTGTAATGACACATTAAGGTTGTTAAGAGGCTAAAAGCAGGTTTAAAACTTGCCCCGTTTAAGTCAACAGGGTGCAAATTGTAAAAAGAGGATAACACGGTGTAGTCAACACCGGTTTTTGTCGTTGTTATCTGTACTGACAGCACTCCAAATTTACAAAGAAAATTAGCTCTATGTTAAAATTGACCGGAGTTCTCCTTTAATGTTTGAACAACGTTACCATGGGAGTGAACGGAGTTGTCAGAACGCTTAACAAAGTTTGACTTTATCTGATTGTTTTGTTGACATTCCCTTTAGCACATCTAGTGGATGCAAAACGCAAACCCAGTCAAACGTTTGACTGCAGTATCTTATGCGCCTTATAATCCGGTGCGCCCTATATATGAAAAATGTTCTAAAATAGGTCATTCATTGAAGGTGCGCCTTATAATCCAGTGCGCCTTATAGTGCGGAAAATACTTTGTTGGATTATAGCCTACTGTTTTGTTTTATTTAATAAACACTACGCTTCATTAGATCTGCTTCGCCTCTCCTCATCTTCATCCTTAGCCCAGCCATGAAACATTATTTATCACAGTAAACATCAATCTAATTTTAGCAACTGCTATACAAATTTACCATGGGACAGCTGCACCTCTTTGGGTCTTTGGGTACCCACATGCAAATAAAAGATGTTGTGGACCAATGTTTGCTAAACCAACATAACGGCAATGTGAAATAGCGCTCTCTCACTTCCCAACCCCACACATTAATCACAAAGTCCTCTGTGAATTTTAACAAGACCAAGAAAGTGTTTTTTGTTTTTCTCATTTACTGTTTAACAACCCCTTAAACTACGAACTCATAGCTCTTCTTTGAAGGACTGTGTTGCCATTTATCATTGTCTTTGTTGTCATGTGCATTTGTTACATCACATATGTGCTTTTGAAATGTTGCAGAAGTTTGCCTAAGCACTAGTTCCTGGAGGCTACGAAAGCCATTTAATGTTTCAGTTTGACTGATGACTACTTAGGGCCTGAGGTCAAACATGGGGAGAGGAAAAGAAACAGAAAAACAAACAAAGGCCATTTGTTAATGAAACAACAGCCCAAATAAATGAGATGGAATAATAATTGAAGTCGGACAGCATCTGGTCTGAAACAGAAGAGCGTAGGAAAGTTCAAAAGTTCACATCAGGGGAAAGCAAAAAAAAAAAGGCTAAGTTTATGGATCTTAGCCTCTGGTTGTTACATTGGATTGTTGCCATTTATTAGGGCTAGTGTGCTCTCCGATGATTGACGGCCGCTCCAGTGGCCAAACCTTTAAACGTCATTTTAACCATTCAGGGTGTGATGATACATAGGTGCATTCCCCTTGACTATTATCCATAATTCTGTATGACTGTCCTCTTTATATGTCATAATGGATTTTATTTATGACAGCACAAATTCCAAATGTATACCAAAAACCTCTGTAATATTTACTACTATCTTTTATTGCACAGATATCTCAGAAACTATATCAAATACTGTATAGCATTACTATAACTGTCATGTTGTCAGAAATATGGCCTTTTGGGATCACAGTCAAGCTTTTTTTCAGAGAATGGTGCGCCACTTTCACACAGCTGCAGAATACGGTTGTCAGTCCTGTATTTGGGGCCTTAATACAGTGACAGGGGAGCCTGGTAAACCCAACATTGTAGAGACCAAATGTCCCCACAAGGATGGCAATACCAGAAATGTTTGGTATGTTTGGGGACTTGTTTTGTCCCATGAGGAAAACAGCTTATGAATCATACAATGTTTTTTTTTTTTTTTTGAAAATGTGAAAAACGTTTTCTGTGATGAAAGGCTTATAGGGTTAGTGTAAGGGGATAGGATATACAGTTTGTACGGTACAAAAAAAAAAAACATTATGCCCATGGAGATTCCCCACAAACACATACAAGTATGAATGTGTGTGTACTTTCTATGGTAGGTTTACTGTTAATTTAGTAGTTATAGGTATACGTTATCTCAGGATTTATTTATTTTTTGTCAATTAATGTGACTCCCAAATTTACTATCAAATTAAATAATTGATCATTTTTTTATCATAATTGATCAGATAAATCTAGAGATTCATCAAGCTCCGGTGTCAACTCAATTGTGACACTGAATTTAAAAAAATTTACTACTAAAAAGTCTACTTACAGTATTAAATTGCAAAATTCAGTAATTATAATTTTTGGTGAACTAAATAACTTTCAGTGTGCATTAAACTGGACATTTGGACTGGCCTTATTATTTTGATATATACACACACACACACACACACACATATATATATTAGGGCTGTCAAACGATTAAAATATTTAATCGCGATTAATCGCATTAATGTCATAGTTAACTCGCGATTAATCACAATTATTTTTATCTATTCTAAATGTCTCTTGATTTTCTTTTTGTCCCATTATTTTTTCTCATTTTAATGCTCTTATCAACATGGAAAAGTGGATCAGCTTGCTTTGTGCAAATGTTTTTTATTGAAAACAACATTGGCATAGGCCTACCATGTGTTCAATTTCACACTAACATTCTCACTTGGAGCAAATAATCTCTCAATGTAACAATAAACGGGTGAAAGAAATACTGACGAGGTCCTGATATTGACGAGGGGGCTGAGAATTCGCATCAGCTGTGTGTATGTGTGTGTGTGTGTGTGTGTGCGTGTGTGTGTGTGTGTGTGTGTGTGTGTGTGTGTGTGTGTGTGTGTGTGTGTGTGTGTGTGTGTGTGTGTGTGTGTGTGTGTGTGTGTGCTTGGCCATCAAGTGGTGTTTCAGACTGGACGCGCTGCGATGATGATAGCTCAGTTCACAACAACAAAACACACAGATCACTTTGGTCTTGTCAATGGAACCATTTGGCAACTTTTTAAAAGTAAACTTTCCATTCAGAATCTTATTGGCATCCATTTCGGCGTCTCGCGCTCGTCATCCACTCAAAGCGTAACGTTAACTAACTATTTAGCCGGCTCGCAAGCCTAAACAAGTGTGTGCGGCGCGCCTGTTGTTTTGTTTCCGGTCTAGCTAGATCCGCTTGCGCTTTGTTCGACGAAGCAACAAAACGTCCTCGCGCGGCGCAAGCCATTTAAACGAATGGGTTTCATAGCGCAGCGCCGCGCATGCCGCATCCTGTTGTAACAGCATGTGAAAAAAAACTACAAAGTTTGCTAGGCCAAAAAGACCGTTAATCGCGCGATAAAAAAATTTACGCCGTTAAAATGGGTTTGCGTTAACGCCGTTAAAAACGCGTTTAACTGACATATATTTATTTATTTTATTTATTTATTTTTCAGAATAGCAAGATAAAAAGAAGTCTACTGCATTGCCAATCATTTCCTGTTCCAACTCCAAACTTTCCAAAGTTCACAAAGTTCAATCTCCAGAGCACCTTTTGTTCTAGAGTGTTTGAGCAGACAACTGCAATACTCCATTCAAGAAGAATTATTTCACTAAAGCATCATCTTCAGTGCCAACAGTAAGGAAGTTTTCTTCGCTTTATTTTGAAGGAAAAGTTCAACTAATGGAAATGTGTGTCATTGTAAAGCTGTGCCTCTCTGTATGCGTGTCTGTGTTGAGGTTATCGGTACATTAACTTGCCAGAACTTTATAGATAAAAGTCTGGAGGAACAATCTCTATGCAACTCAGTGTCTTTTTCGAGACTCTCTCTCTCTCTCTCTCTCTCTCTCTCTCTCTCTCTCTCTCTCCTCTCTCTCTCTCTCTCTCTCTCTCTCTTTTAAATTTATCACAGCCTCTTCTTTTCTCTCATATTCTCTCTGATCAGTGAGATCAGAGGCTGACAGTAATACTTTCAAACGTATTTAAGTATTTTGTCTCTATAATCATTTATCAAAATGAACAAATGAGCTTTACTGATAAGAAAAGAATAATTTTTCATCTTGTTTCTAGATGTCAGTCGTCTTTGCCAGCCATCTTTCTTAAATCACAGACAAACCAGGGCACAATATAATGCTGAGGACACGTCTCTTTGTTATGTGCTTATGCACAAGTTCCATACAACATTTCCATGCCCCCTTGAAGTGCAATCCAAAAAGTGGACCCAGCTCAAAGGTTTGATGAAGCGAGCAACTAAATCCCTTCACAAATTAAGGCTGCTATCGAAGAGTACAGATGAAGGTATTTCAAGGAATATTGCCATTTATGATCCTGTGATCCTCAAATCAAAACATAATTTGTTTCATAGTGTAGTGATGCTTATTTTGAATGGATTTCGTCCTGTATGTTCCATAGCTAGCAGGCCTACTAATGATCGATTTGATAAGGTACAGGGAGGAAGAAATCAAGCTTTAATCAATTAAGCACTGTTGCGAAATTAACAGGGCACCAGAGCACAACTCTTTAAATTGCACACTGGACAACTAAACTAATTAAAAACTCCTCTAAAACTCTTCGTATTCAGTGCACTGTCACGTAAATCTTTCCCAATGAAAAAATAAAATAAAAAATCACTTCAAGACCAAAGCAGCTTAAGTCCCATTTACCATAGCTTTGGTTGGCTTACTTTCCCTAAGGCTGTGAACTCATGGCGCAGTGATGCATGTGGAATACTGAGATGTAAGTAGTAAGAAAGCATTAGGCTTCCTGCTGTTTTCTTAGATAAATACCCATGCTCCCTCAGATATTGTGTATATGTTGAAATAAAACGGTATGAATACTTTTGGTTGGTACATTTTAAAAATTCGTTAGCCTATATATATATATATATATATATATATATATATATATATATATATATATATATATATATATATATATATATATATATACAGGGCCTGAAGTTAACTTTTTTGGCCACCAGCCACTGTGCCAGGTGGATTTCAAAATCCACCTGCCACAGTGACTTTTTACCAGGCTTTTCTTTTTTTTTTTGCCTCATAAAGGTGAAAAACGTGAATTTCACAATATTGTTCTTTAACTTGTAAGAATACACATTTAAGTGCTGTCAAGTTATTAACGAAATCAGTATAAGTAATAATAACTTTTAGAATATAATTTTTTTTTATCCTTTTATTCATTGATTTCCCGTGTCACAGACAGTCATATACTGACTTCTGCTAATCTGAGTCCATAAAAAAGGAGCAGATCCACTCCTCTTCCTCCACCTCTGCTGCAGCTGCATCTTCCATGAGGTCTGGTCTCCTTGGCCGTATGCTGCTGGCATGTCACATCTCAACTCCTTGTTATTGTCACCAATTGTCCACTTTGTATTAAAATGTCTTCTTTTACTTTTCTTTGACTCATCCTCATCTTTTTGTTGGTTGTTTGTTTCAGCTGGCCTCTTTACCCCAGTAATGTGCCGCCACATTTTAGCTAAAGTCCAACAAAATGGCGGACTTCGTTGAAATGTAAAAGAACAACAGTTGCAAAAAAAACCTAATGAATCACTCAATTCCACATTGGCAGGTAGATTGACAGTGTTACCCGCCAATTGCAAAATTCACCCGCATTTGGCGTGTGGTCGGGTGTTAATTTCAGGCCCTGTATATATATATATATATACTGTATATATATATAATGAATTTTTAAAAAGCGTCCAGAAATAACAGCATCCAATCGAGTTGCCCTTTCCATGCACTTTAATCCAGCCATCTTCATGTTATTTGAAACAGAGGACAAGTGGTTTGGAGAATGAATGAATGGAATATTGTAATGACCCGGCAGTCAGCACTAGCAGCTGGGTGCATTATGGGTAATTGTTTGTTGGGAGTTGATTTATGTGTTATTGCAACAAGATCGTTGAGTTTTTGTGATAGTAAAGTTATGTGTGTTTATGTTCAAGTTAGGTTAGGTGTTCTTGGTTCATTTACTGCCTTGTTATGTAATAATGTGTCTCTCACCGTCATGGAGAGAGATGTGTAAGGGAGGGTATTGGCGATAGGGCCTTGCCTGTGTGAGTTGTTCTATGTTCAGAATAAAACGAGGAGAAAGACACAGTACTGCCTCCTGCTGGTTTATTTTACTAATGCTTCACCTGCTGAAACACTTATGGTTGTGCGGTGTATGGGACACGAGTGTTCATATCTCGTGCTAGTAATTAGCATAGTAAAAGTGAAATAGCATAGCTTAGCTCCGGTCAGTCCCACGTTATATTGAATAACTACAAGTTATTACAGTGGTGTCAGAAGTGGGATTTTAAAAGCTATTTAGAAGACGCCATTATGGAGCGAAGTATAGGCGAATTAGAGCGTGCCATTCAAGAGAACAGCATCATGTTAGAGCGTCTGATGAGCGAGACAACGCGGAGGAGCAGGGCTCCGCACCAGCCTGACGGTGCCAGCGTTCACTGGACCGTGTACCGCTCTCCTAGTCGCAGGCAGAACGAACTTCCGGTCGTCTCACCGACACTCCAAATGAATGGCCGACCAGGCTCCCTCACACGATCGCCCGCTAAGCTGCCACGATATAGCGGGTTGACGCCCCTGGAGCCCTACCTGGCACAAGTTGACCTGGCCGCTCTCCACGATGGATGGAGCTGTGAGGAGACAGCGATTCACTTGGCCCTCGCCTTGGAGGGTCCTGCACTCCAGTTCCTCATCGATCTGTCTCCTGAGGAGCGGCGTGATCTCCAGGCCCTCACTGCTGCTCTCAACCGCCGCTTCGGGCAGAGAACCTCCGCAGAACAGAGCAGGGAGGAGCTAACTAACCGACGTCGACGTGAAGGAGAGAGTGTGGGCGCTTTCGCCGCTGACATCCGGGTTTACGCCCGGAAGGGCTACCCTACCTGCAGCAAGGGAAGAGCTGAGCCTCCATGCTTTCCTGCGGGGTCTTACACCTGAGCGACTCCGCCAACATGTCCGCCTAATGTCACCCCGAGATCTAAGTGAGGCGCTGAGAGAGGCTGAGAGAGCTGAGGAGGTGCTACAGGCTGGGCCGGCAACAGGTCAATCTCCACTCCAGCGTCATCTGACGAGAGCCGCTGAACAGGAGGTGGATGGGGTCCGATCTGAGGAGGAGGTCAGCCGGGTTCAACCAGCACAGACCCCGCGAAGGAGGATGAGGCTAGACCGCTGCTACCGCTGCGGAGAACCCGGGCATTTCGCCAGGGACTGCCCTGCCCCCGGCCCCGGGCAATGTCACCCCCGGGAAACGACCTCGGAGTGAGGCAGTGAGGGGACCCTCACCCCGTTATTCAGCACCCCTCCACAACGACTGCCCTACTGTGGGGCGCTGCGGGTTTGCCAAAGGACTGTACCTGGACTGTGTTGTTGACGGTCAGCCCTGCAGCGCCCTGGTGGATACGGGGTCCACCATTTGCTTGCTGCGAAAAGGACTGTTTTCAGGAACGGCCGGTCCTCTTCCGGGGGACTGGACCCCCACCAATACCGAACTGCTCACCGTCACGGGTGAAAGGACAGTAATGCCTGGAAAGAAGCTGTTGTCTGTGGCGGTGGGGATGAGCCAGACGAGCCACGAGTTCTGGCTCGCTGATATCAGAGATGAGTGCATTGTTGGCTTGGACTTGTTTGCCCACTGGGGAGCACGTGTCGACGTGCCGGGGGCCGCCCTATGCCTAGGTAACGAGACTGTGCCGCTCCGATTGGGCCGGAGCCGTCATGGAAAAGCTCTGACTCCCAACCGCCACACGAGAGCTGCAGAGACTCAGGGGGAGCCCCGGGGGAGTATTGCAGCTCAGACTAGTGAAACTCAGCCACTACCACCGCACGCTCCATCCGCCCCCCCGTCACCGGAAACTGTTGTTGCTGTTGAGGAATTGGGGCGGCGAAGCAGTGAGCATCTGAGCACGCCGCAGCAGGAGCAGTTACAACACCTATTGGGAGACTTTGTGGACATTTTTGCAGCCCGTGAGAAGGACTGTACCAGAACAGCTCTGGTGCAGCATCACATTGACACTGGCCCCGCTGCCCCCATTCGCTTGCGCCCCCATAGACTGCCTCTCTCCAAGCGCCAGGCTGCTGAAGAAATGATCCGAGAAATCGCAGCTAACGGCATTATTGAGCCCTCGGACAGTCCCTGGGCTGCACCCATGGTCATGGTGCGGAAGAAAACGGGGGCGTGGCGCCCTTGCGTGGACTTTCGGCGGCTAAATGCGGTCACCCGCAAGGACTCATACCCACTACCACGCATTGACGATGCATTGGATTATGTACCTGGGTCCTGTTGGTTCAGCTCTTTGGACTTGCGCAGTGGGTATTGGCAAGTGGAGCTGGCGACAGAGGCCCGGCCCAAAACTGCATTTACAATAGTGCAAGGACTATGGCAGTTTAAAGTGATGCCCTTTGGACTATGTAATGCCCCAGCCACCTTTGAGAGGCTGATAAAGAGGGTCCTTAAAGACATTCCCCGCACCCGCTGTGTGGTTTACTTAGACGATCTGTTGGTCCATGCCAGAGACTTTGACCAGGCTGTCCACAACTTACGGGAGGTCCTGACGGCCATCCGTAGCGCTGGGTTGCGGTTGAACCCAGCCAAGTGCAACATGCTCACCCGCCAGACACAGTTCCTGGGACACGTAGTCAGTGAGATCGGGGTGGCTACGGACCCAACAAAGGTGGCCGCAGTGAGGGACTGGCCCCCACCAACCAACCTCACTGAGCTGCGGAGCTTCCTGGGCCTGGCCTCCTATTACAGGAGGTTCGTCAGAGACTTTGCAACCATTGCCAGCCCCTTACATCAGCTGACAAACAAGGGCCGGCGTTTTGGGTGGTCTGACGACTGCGCTGCGGCCTTTCGACCTGGCCTACCCTGATCCCAACCAACCGTTCCTTGTGGACACTGATGCCAGTAACGTGGGGGTCGGGGCCGTACTATCCCAGAGGGGGGAGAATGGAGTGCGAGTGGTGGCCTACTATAGTTGCAGCCTCAGTCGCCCAGAAAGAAATTACTGCGTCACCCGGCGGGAGTTGCTAGCAGTGGTCCTGGCCGTCCGTCACTTCAGGCCCTACCTCCTGGGAACCAGGTTCACACTGAGGACAGACCACGCTAGCCTCACTTGGATGCTGAATTTCCGCCTGCCAGAGGGTCAGGTGGCAAGGTGGCTGGAGATCCTTCAAGAATACGACTTTGAGGTTCAGCACCGACCAGGGCGGCAGCATGCTAATGCTGACGCCCTCTCCAGACGTCCATCCTTTGTTGACGAATGTCGGTACTGCAGTCGCCAGGAAGAACGAGGTCTGGGGCCATCGTCGGCAGCAGTAAGGCCGGGTGACTGCGGCGGAGATGGGGAGCCGTTCACTACCGAGCAGCTGAGGCAACAGCAGGCGAATGATCAAGTACTGGTGAAGGTCAGGGGCTGGTTGGAGGCTCAAACACGTCCGGACTGGCCAGCCGTGTCCTCCCAGGGGCCCGAGATCAAGACGCTTCATTCTCAGTGGGGCAGCCTGGAGCTCCACGAAGGTGTGATCTACAGGCGATGGCAGGCGCCGGGAGGGGGGATTGACCGTCTGCAACTCCTGGTTCCCCATGCTCTGCGGTCGGAGGTCCTCCGTTGGGTTCATGGGGCAGCTGGAGCCGGCCATTTCGGGAACTCCAAGACAGTGCGGCGGCTGCGGCAACGTTTCTACTGGCCAGGATGTCGGCAGGATACAGAGCTGTACGTTCATTGCTGTGATATTTGCATGGCACAGAAGGGACCCAGCCAACACTCTCATGCGCCATTACAGCAGTACCTAGTCGGGGCGCCTATGGAGAGGATCGGGGTGGACATCTTGGGTCCATTTCCCATCACAGATGCCGGCAACCGTTTTGTCCTGGTCACTATGGACTATTTTACGAAGTGGCCGGAGGCGTATGCGGTGCCGGATCAGAGTGCTTCCACTACGGCGCAGCGACTAGTGGACGAGATGTTTGCCCGGTTTGGGGTGCCGGACGAACTTCACAGTGACCAGGGGCGTAACTTTGAGAGCCGATTGTTCAGTGAGGTGTGCCAGCGATTGGGGGTGAAGAAGACAAGAACCACTCCCCTCCACCCGCAAAGCGATGGACTAGTTGAGCGGTTCAACCGCACCCTGGCCACCCAACTTGCCATCTTGACCAGCCAGCACCAGAGAGACTGGGACCAGCATCTGCCTCTGGTCCTGTGGGCATATAGGACAGCTGTGCAAGAGTCGAGTCAGTGCACACCGGCGGCGCTGATGTTTGGGAGGGAGCTCCGCACGCCGGTGGACTTGGTGTTCGGGTCGCTCCCCGAGCCGGAGATTGCTGGTGGGCCAGAATTGAATTACTTCAGGAAATTGAAGGAACATCTGAGCACGGTCCATCAAATGGCCAGGGAGGCTCTGGGGGGGCGCTGGAGCCCGCCAGAAGCGGGCATATGACGCCCGGGCCCACGGGCCTACGATTGGGCCAGGGGACAGAGTGTGGGTGTTCTGCCCCCAGAGGAAGCGGGGGTTGTCACCCAAACTGACTCATCATTGGCAGGGACCTGGGGAGATTTTGGACAAAATTTCAGAGGTGGTCTTCCGGGTCCGAATGCCGGGACGGGGTAGACGGGTGGTGCTTCATAAGGACCGATTGGCACCGTACCACCCACTGGTCCCAGAGCAAAAGACTGATGGAAGCCAGAGAGGCTCCCCGAAATCCACTCCCAGCGCCGAAACAGACAATAACGGACTCAGGGCTGAGCCTGGCGCTGGGGGTAGAACACCAGGGAGGCCGAAGCGTGTTCGACACTGGCCGGGACATTTGTTGGATTTTGTTGTGGGAGATTAGGGTTGTGGGGACACTAACCCTCTTGGGTGGGGGCTATTGTAATGACCCGGCAGTCAGCACTAGCAGCTGGGTGCATTATGGGTAATTGTTTGTTGGGAGTTGATTTATGTGTTATTACACCAAGATCGTTGAGTTTTTGTGATAGTAAAGTTATGTGTGTTTATGTTCAAGTTAGGTTAGGTGTTCTTGGTTCATTTACTGCCTTGTTATGTAATAATGTGTCTCTCACCGTCATGGAGAGAGATGTGTAAGGGAGGGTCTTGGCGATAGGGCCTTGCCTGTGTGATTTGTTCTATGTTCAGAATAAAACGAGGAGAAAGACACAGTACTGCCTCCTGCTGGTTTATTTTACTAATGCTTCACCTGCTGAAACACTCATGGTCGTGCGGTGTATGGGACTCGAGTGTTCATATCTCGTGCTAGTAATTAGCATAGTAAAAGTGAAATAGCATAGCTTAGCTCCGGTCAGTCCCACGTTATATTGAATAACTGCAAGTTATTACAATATTATATCAAAGCTGTTCTTTTTTCATAAAAAATGCTTACTAATCACTGGCTATATGCAGTATGTATAGGCCTATCGGTTGCAATTTATATATATATATATATATATATATATATATATATATATATATATATTTATATATTATATATTATATATTATATATATATTAGGGCCGGGACTCGATTAAAAAAATTAATCTAATTAATTAGAGGCTTTGTAATTAATTCATCGAAATTAATCGCATTTTAATTGCATAAATATTTGACCTGAGAACAGTGAGAAGTAATTTTTTTCACATGGATTTTTAGTATACCATTCAATAATGACTGAATACATAAGCTTAAGCAACAAAATATTGTTTATTTTTGTTCAACCAAGTCCAGCAGACCAGTGTTTTTTGCCATTAAGTGTAGCAATAGCATATTGCTACACTACACTAATAGCAATAGCGAATTCCTTGTTGCATAGCTTGCACACAACCATGCTCTTATCGACGCTTCCATCCGTTTTTGTAACAAAATTTCCCATCCACCGGCCAACCAAAGTTGGTGCGCCAGTATAATCGGTCCGCCGAAACTCATCCAGTGAGAAACGTTCCGCGGTGCAAAAATAAGTGCGATTAAAAATAATTTTTTGTGTAATTAATTAACGCGTTAAAGTCTGTAGTTAATTAATCTTAATTAACGCGTTAAAGTCCGGGCCCTAATATATATATATATATATATATATATATATATATATACACATACACATACTGTACTATATATGTATCTGAATATATAGCTTGTGTGCGCAGGCAAAAACACGCCACACATTTGAAACAGTCATTCAAGGGCAAACCCTCCTCTTTTTTCAGAATCTGTCCTTTCAGTGCTGAGAGTTGACACGGCAACACTCTAAACAAAACACACACAAGCCACATAGAACTCTCTATCAAACTCACATGGATGCAGTCACAAAAAAGCACACACACAGACACAAAGTTCCCATCTGTGCCTTCTGTTCTTGCTGTAGTCATGTCAGCGCGTCCCAGCAGGTAGCAGCAATAGCCGAATGAGGCGTCAATGTGAGCTATGAAGATATGGCAGGTTTTATAAGTTCAGTGCCAGACTGCAGACTCATAGGTACCATCTTGTTTTACTGCCTCGCCACTGAGCTCACCAAACCTAACCACGACATGGCTTTAAAGCTGCTCTTGGACATTTATTGTTGTAGTTAATGACACTGGAGCTGCCATTTTGGGATATTTTCTTTTTTATTATCTTGATAAAATTCAGAAGTTGTCATGGTGATTCGGAGAGTCTCGGGGCGAGCTCACGCAGCATTTCTCACCATGTTATGCTGACCCACTCACTCGGTGTGACATGACTTACCTAAGAGCCAGCAGAGTGTGAGTACCTTGACAAGCTGCCAAGCACACACACACAGAGACTTTTTCTCTCTATATAGCTGACACCACTACGCCTCAGGCCAACAGACCTGAAAAACAGGAAGTCATTCTGTCCGAATGATGCTCAATTCTACAGTCAGGAGAAGAAATGCATCTCCTTAGATGCATCTTTCCTCAGTATGAACTATTAATGCCTTTAAGGAGGACAAACTAAAATTTAAAGGGTCCTTCTTGAGTTCACTCTTAAAAATAATGGTTCCAAAAATGGGTTTTTGGGTTTGCAAAACAGCCTTTCAACCTTTTTCTTTTCTTAATCTGAAGAACCCATTTCCACTATAAATAACCACTATTGTGAAATGGAAAGCTTCCATTGATGTTAAAGGTTCTTCATGGAAGGCAAAAAAATATATATATATATTTTTAAGAGTGTTGCAGAATGTCTAACATTGTTTGTGAAGTAAGGGATTTTTATTTTTGCTTTGCACAATACATATTGTTCTAAAGCAATTATCTGCCTCCATTTGAATGCTACAATTCTCAAGACAGCAAAGAAATCAAAATCCATAGATTTTGAAAGAGAGGACATGAAGCATTCATCATAAATTAAGTGTTTTAGAATGAACCATGTGGCAAAACAATTACCAGCGTAATCAAACAAGTTGCTGTGAATTTCCATTTTTCATTTACCTGCAGTATATCACAATCATGGCTTTGTTTTCCGGTTTATTCCCTGTCGGCTTTGGTGTGATGACTTGTATGAGGATTCCCATTGTAAGGACTCCCACTCTTGTCAGTAACTGCCTTCTTGTTATTTTGGCATCTTATTATTTTCCATCTGCTGTAATTGCCTGCACAGCCGTTGAATTGAAATGCTGTTGGTATATTGTGTTGACTGTAAACAGTATGCATTGATATTATGGGATTCGTTATCATGCTTTACCACAAATGTGTGTTTTTTGGAAATTGTAATCATTAAATAGTTCCCACAGTGCTCACATCATTCTCTATCTTCTCTTAAATAAGTTTTTTAAGGATTAAGATTAGATTAATTTTGAAGCCATTCATGCAAAAATGTAGACAATGGCAAGGGCTTACAAACATTTCTCACAATTGTGTTAGTGAATGCCAGGACATCAAGACGAACTCTATTTCACAATATATCTGAAAGCGGGCCAAAGTGCTGTTTTTCAGTGATGTTGTCTGTGAGGACAGAGGAAGACAGACAGATCATCAGCGTGGAGAAGGATTAGCATGTTGCAGAACGTGATAAGGCTTATCTTTACTGCCAACTGCACAAGACGTAGAAAACTTTCTGTCACAGCTGATAAACCAATCATCTGTGTTCAACTAAATCACTTTAACCCTCATGTGGTGTACGGGTCAATTTGACCCGGAGAAGATTTTCTTATTCCCGAAAATACTAGTTAATGTTATCGCTTTGGACTGAAATTTAGTGACTTTGTTCCCAAACGGTATAACTAAATCTCAGTGTTTTTTTGAAAATTTTCTTATTTTTTTGTGGGAGTATTGTTACCTTGTTACACTTGTGGTGTTCCCGGTCAAAAATGACCGGCCTATAAAAAATAGCTTATAAGTCACTCATTATACCATATTTTCACCCAATCTTGGATTCAATCTTTTTGTCAACTTGTTCTCTTTCAATTAGGACTGGTTTTATATTTCTGTTTGAATCTGATTAATCGTGGGCCTCATTTGTCTGAGAGTAGGCATCTCATTTTTTGAGTAAAAAACAAATAATTTATGAGTAAATTTGGAAATATGAAAAAAAAATATGAAAAAAATGGCTACGGTTGATCACACTAGTCTACTCTAATGTTTCACCAGGAATTTTGTTTTGAAACTTTTGTTTTGTAAAAAAATATGGCACATAGTCACACTTGTGGTGTTCCCGGTCAAAAATGACCGGCCTATAAAAAATAGCTTATAAATCATTCATTATACCATATTTTCACCCAATCTTGGATTCAATCTTTTTGTCAACTTATTCTCTTTCAATTAGGACTGGTTTTATATTTCTGTTTGCATCTGATTAATCGTGGGCCTCATTTATCTGAGAGTGGGCATCTAATTTTTTGAGTAAAAAACAAATAATTTATGAGTAAATTTGGAAATATGAAAAAAAAATATGAAAAAAATGGCTACTGTTAATCACACTAGTCTACTCTAATGTTTCACCAGGAATTTTGTTTTAAAACTTTTGTTTTGTAAAAAATATGGCACATAGTCACACTTGTGGTGTTCCCGGTCAAAAATGACCAGCCTATAAAAAATAGCTTATAAATCACTCATAATACCATATTTTCACCCAATCTTGGATTCAATCTTTTTGTCAACTTGTTCTCTTTCAATTAGGACTGGTTTTATGTTTCTGTTTGCATCTGATTAATCGTGGGCCTCATTTATCTGAGAGTAGGCATGGTCAAAAATGGTCACAATGGCCGACCATTGAAAGTGAATGGGAGAGACTGAAACTAACAGAACAATTTAGTTTTCAGGAGCATGTTCATTATTTTCATGTACACATATGAGTATGTGTGCTTGCAAACATTGAGCCCTTGGACCTGTGCATGTATCGATACATTTATACACACGCTACCCAGACACACACACGTTAAAACACACAAACTTTTTTGAGTATTACACACATTCTTTTCCACAGAGAGAAATTTGATCCTACCCTAACCTGCATCTAATATACATTTATCCATCTGACATTACCACACACACACACACACACACACACACACACACACACACAAAAACTGGCCGTGACTGCAGTGACCCGGCTTCAAAAGAACCTTTCTTTCATGGTCTTGTTTCATCACAGCTTCCAGACAAAATATTATGACATTTTGTTTTGGAACTGTGAGGTTCTCACACAGAACTAGACAATATTTACAAATATACATCATGTGATAGCACAGGCATATATAAAATGCCTCACAGCACCTTGCTTGTCATTCATTTGTGGCAGCACAATGGCAAAACAGCTCTGCACATGATGTTATTCATCAGATTTTTGACTCAGAAACTAGTGAGGAGGAGGACATGCAGGATGCATCTTGCAGTGAAGATGTTTCTGAAGAGGAAGGCCTTCAGAAGAAAACCTGCCTTGCCTCATAGGTGGGGATGAAGGCCAGGACAAAGTTCCACCTTTTGACCAGAATGAAACGGTAACCTCAGCTGGGCCCTCATCACTGGAAGACTGCTCCTCATCAGTTGTTTCAAGCTCCGTAGCCGATTCAGTGGTGCCTTCCTCTTCAGAAATATCTTCACTGCAAGATGCATCCTGAATTTCCTCCTCCTCACTAGTTTCTGAGTCAAAAATCTGATCACGGCCTGTGTGTGTGTGTGTGTGTGGTAATGTCAGATGGATAAATGTATATTAGATGCAGGTTAGGGTAGGATCAAATTTCTCTCTGTGGAAAAGAATGTGTGTAATATTTAAAAAAGTTTGTGTGTTTTAACATGTGTGTGTCTGGGTAGCGTGTGTATAAATGTATCGATACATGCACAGGTCCAAGGGCTCGATGTTTGCAAGCACACATGCTCATATGTGTACATGAAAATAATGAACATGCTCCTGAAAACTAAATTGTTCTGTTATTTTCAGTCTCTCCCATTCACTTTCAATGGTCGGCCATTGTGACCATTTTTGACCATGCCTACTCTCAGATGAATGAGGCCCACGATTAATCAGATGCAAACAGAAATATAAAACCAGTCCTAATTGAAAGAGAACAAGTTGCCAAAAAGATTGAATCCAAGATTGGGTGAAAATATGGTATAATGAGTGACTTATAAGCGATTTTTTATAGGCCGGTCATTTTTGACCGGGAACACCACAAGTGTGACTATGTGCCATATTTTTTACAAAACAAAAGTTTCAAAACAAAATTCCTGGTGAAACATTAGAGTAGACAAGTGTGATCAACAGTAGCCATTTTTTTCATTTTTTTTTTTTTCATATTTCCAAATTTACTCATAAATTATTTGTTTTTTACTCAAAAAATGAGATGCCTACTCTCAGATAAATGAGGCCCACGATTAATCAGATGCAAACAGAAATATAAAACCAGTCCTAATTGAAAGAGAACAAGTTGACAAAAAGATTGAATCCAAGATTGGGTGAAAATATGGTATAATGAGTGACTTATAAGCGATTTTTTATAGGCCGGTCATTTTTGACCGGGAACACCACAAGTGTGACTATGTGCCATATTTTTTACAAAACAAAAGTTTCAAAACAAAATTCCTGGTGAAACATTAGAGTAGACAAGTGTGATCAACAGTAGCCATTTTTTTCATTTTTTTTTTTTCATATTTCCAAATTTACTCATAAATTATTTGTTTTTTACTCAAAAAATGAGATGCCTACTCTCAGATAAATGAGGCCCACGATTAATCAGATGCAAACAGAAATATAAAACCAGTCCTAATTGAAAGAGAACAAGTTGACAAAAAGATTGAATCAAAGATTGGGTGAAAATATGGTATAATGAGTGACTTATAAGCTATTTTTTATAGGCCGGTCATTTTTGACCGGGAACACCACAAGTGTGACTATATGCCATATTTTTTACAAAACAAAAGTTTCAAAACAAAATTCCTGGTGAAAATGTTAAGTTGACTAGTGTGATCAACAATACCAATTTTCTTCAGATTTTATTTAATATTTCCAAAATTATTCAAAAATTTTTAAAAAATTACTCAAAAAATGAAATGCCTACTCTCAAATAAATGAGGCCTATGATTATTCAGATGCAAATCAAAATATAAAACCAGTCCTAATTGAAAGAGAACATGTTGACAAAAAGATTGAATCCAAGATTGGGTGAAAATATGGTATAATGAGTGATTTATAAGGTTTTTTTTATGGCCCGGTCATTTTTGACCGGGAACACCACAGGTGTTATAGGGTTTTGAACACCACATGAGGGTTAAGTAAATACAACACCTATGTGAATTTGAACATCATTTAATCATCATCCACATTTATTTTTGAATTTCTAAGGTAGTTAACTAATGTTATGTAAGGGGTATATAGTTAAAGACCCAGAACCAGATATGAAGAATGAAGACCCGGAGTCAGAATTATAAAAAATTAAAGAAAAGTTTTACTGAAGATAGTTTGCAGTTTCATCAGCAGAAGTCAGCTTCAAGACTCGCACAGGAGTTCGTAGGCCGCCTCGCTTACAGTTACAAAGATCACAGCAGTTATACCATTTCCAAGGTCTAAGCTACGTCATTGCTTACAGGTTGAATGATTTTCATTGGCTAAGAAACATTAAGAGCCTAAACAATTTAACACATGTGAGGAGATAGGGGTGCCTATCGCCATTAGTAAAGATAGTTGTCGTCCACTCATTAGATGTAGGTCTGTGGTGCACCTCGCAGGTTAGAGAAGGGCGCCGGGGTGTCTGGTCCGAACGTCCAGAACCTACATAGAATGTCATACGCACACACACACAAATAACAGACACTAGCAAATAACAGCTCCCATCAAGGCTGAAGAGAGTCTGAGCTCCTTATTATCAGTTAAGTATACCAAAACATAATGCTAAAACATTCACTCGTTTGGGAGAAAAACAGATAACTGGCATTTACTCCCAAAGAAAGAAATATACTGGAAAGAATATACATTTTAATACAACAATTAAAGTTCGATAGTAACGCTCAATATAGCTTGACCATCTGTCCAGCGAAGGATCATATGTGTCCACGCTGCCTTTAGGACCCTATATTAACCTTTCTACTGATCCCAGAGAAAGAGACAAACGGCCTTGTGGGTTACGTGGCCTTCGTGTCCGGCATGTACTACGTGCAATCTCAAAGTAAGATTGGAATGCACCTAAAAGAAACTGGTTACTTCCATCATATGCATTTAAGAAAATATAATTTCACAAGCACAAAGAATATAAAAATGAGTATGTGATAATGAATATATTTGATTATTGATTTTTATAAAGGAAGTATATAAGCATTCAAAAGGATTTATGATTATAGATGTATTTGAAGAGGCAAGGGATTTTGACCAACCCTTCAGTCCCCCGTTTTAGACCAATGTGGGGTCCAATACCGCCACGTCTGGTCTAACCAGTGAGGTCACTACGGAAGGGTGGAGTGGTGACGCATGCTCCCCTGACAGGTCACACTTGTCTCTTCACCTCGTCACGGACATGCTGGTTACTAAAAATTCCAGTCCCCATTAAGAGGCTCTCCCACCTTCCACTCACAACAGGACATCAATGTAATTCTTCCTCAGTTTATCAGTCAGGTTAAAATTTTTATAAAACACATAACTGATTACGAAACAAGTACATATTTATTCTCTGGAAGCCAGGCTAAATAAGCAAGCATTGTTGCTGTATTCCTAGCATGGGCTAGATCCACAGTCACTACTCAGATCCTAAATGAAGACATTGTCTATAATCATGAATACCAGAATATATGCACTAGGTTTTTATTTTTATTTTTATAAAACTATGATTTCCAAATCCTTTTATTATAAACAAAGTTGGATGGTGAATCCATTATTTTCACTACCCCTTTTATAGACCCTTTAGGTTCAAAACACAATGGTTGTCTAACTAAAAATAAACAACAAAAAATAAAATATTTATCATTAAGACCCATAATAATCGATGTAAGCATTTTAAGTCTTTACTGACATCATCCTTCAGTTTACGGTCACATAGCATGTACTTATACCCTTTTTTGTTTGTTTCAAAAATAGAAATAAAATAAAACAAATTCACATCATCATTTCAGTCTAAAATATAGAATTGTTCCCCATTCTGCTTAATAAAGCTTTTGTTCATTCCTTATCTTTATATCACTTGAATCCCTGTCAATCATACAATGCCTTATTGTTTTTATTTTGAAACTCACTTTTCATTCCATTTAAACTTAATTTGACTTCCATACAGTATTTGTCTATCAAATAGTTAGTCTAAAGATTATTAGAGTATTAGAAGTATATTACAAATATACATATTATAATTATTCTCTCAGTCCCACTTATCTTTACAGTTTTACAGAAACCAAAATATTATGTTACTCAGATTCCAACCCACAGCCATATATCTGCTTTCTCTTCTTACCTTTATTAAATTGTAATTTTCTTAGACCTCTAATGTCATACATCCATTTAATGGATTGAGAAATAAAACCTTTTCTTTTTAGAAGTTATATTCACTCCTCCTTTGTTCGCCCTCCGGGCTTTCAATAAAAATGAGGGAGCTCACTCTAGATAATTTGGACAGTGACTTAGCCAATGTGTCACTTTGTCTCTCTGCCGTCAAGTCTATATATACGTATAGTTTTTTTTTCCCTACGTTTATCCTTATGATCCCACCTAGTTGTCTATTTAAATTTAGACCCTCAGTTGAATTTAGACAAGAGTTTTACCCCATAATGGACGGCAATCTTCAACTTTACAATTCCGCTTTATATAAAATACTAATCCAGAGAGTAATTCAGATCAATATCATAAATGACAAAAGCATTCATAATTACCAATAGCAGACAGAGCTGGAAAACCACTCCAATTAAAGCTCGTCCCATGTTCTGTATTGTCTTTTCATCAGATTGACTCAGAATTATCAACTTTTTCTAAAGTTTGTCATTTCACTTAACCCATCTGTAATGATAAAACACTAATTCCAGAGGTTAATGACACAATACCCTCAAAATCAGGAAATAATAGTACCCCAAACTAACACATACAAGACATGACGCACAGTCACCAACACATTCATACCTGACTATGAACTGCTCATATTCTCATATTCATATATTTTATATTGTTGCTAAAAGATTTAAATTTTAAATAAGATTTTAACCTTTCCATTTTCCTGTAGCTTCTATCTAATTTTACATGGTCCCTAAACCAGTTTCAAAGCATGCCTGTTCATTATTCATTTGATTTTAACAAGGTCAGCTGGGTTGTTTTGGTTCATTAACATTATTTTGTTTAAGCTTTCTTTTGCAGGCCAATGACAGACAGACAGACAGACACAGTTACCATCCCTTCCTTCACTCAAGCAGTCTCTCTCACTATGAACCTTTGACCATTCACCTTTGTTAGCCAGACTTTTCTTGAATCTACAAAAACTGTCTTCATCTTTAGTCACCACCATGTCTAACGACCTTCAGGAGTTAAAAACCATGTTATAGACATACTAGTTCTAAATCAACACTATAATTTTCCTTGCCCATAAGGCAACCGACATCAAAAAGTTTTATTACTGTCTCCACAACAACTAATGGGAATCACTTCATGGCCCCGACTGAACCCCGAAAGCCCATTCCTGTTAGCTCTTTATCTATAACCTCCATCAGGGTGTTTTTTTTCCCCTGGCATATTTGCAGACGCTTGTCACAATGAAAAACAAGCCATACAACTAATGCGGTTTCTTCTGGTGAGTGGTATAGAGGAGCTTTGCATTATGGGGCAGACTGCCGTGACTCGTCATAGCTTCATCTCCCCTTAACGGTATAAGGACGCTGCTGGCCTCACAGCTCCTGCTCAACTCTCATACCTGTCTCACATAAAACATCTCCATTCAGGAAATGCCCAGTGACTTTACGTGACCCCCCCCCCCCCCCCCCCTGCCTTAGGTTGCCCCCTGTCTGGCCAAAGAAGGTCTTACCCGTCACTGGGATGGTCACTCGTGCCCACTGGTAACCGCTCTTTCCCATCACAGAATCTTTGACCGTTTTCTTCAACAAAATCTGTTGTTCTCTGGAGCTTAGGAAAGACACAATCAAGAGTCACCAGGGCCATTCGGACTGCCTAATAGTTGTAACACAGGGAGACAGGTTAATAACAACAGTATTTAATCACTTAAATCCATTAACCATCTTAAAAGCAGCAACCTAGCTACTCAGTGGATTTAGATCACAACCGTACATTCAGTGTACAGTTTCTGTAGCCGAAGGCGTCGGCCCGTCCCCGTTTCATGGTGGGGACTAAGATCAGACAAAGAAGTTACTGGTCCTAAAATAACCTAATCAAAGATGTCACTTCTATAGTTTATGGTCTGTATTATTATTTTGAAGACTTCTTTAAAGTCATTCAGTTTTACAAATAATCTTTTCTTTTAACATCTCTGTGTCTATTATTTTCAACTGAAACACTGTGTTTTAATTCAAATAGCTTATTATCACTAATGACACAGACTCAGATAACGTCTCGGTTACGGATGTAACCCTCGTTCCCTGAGTAGGGAACGGAGACGTTCCGTCGGATGACGACGAATGGGAGTTTCACTTAGAAAGCCTATCCACTTCGAGTAATACAAAACGAGCCAATGGCAAAGAAATGCCATGGGTCTGCAGAATTTGCATGGAGCAGCTCCGCCCCACCTCGTGGGTATAAAGGGCGGAAATTCCAGCAAAGCAGTA
This sequence comes from Tiaroga cobitis, assembly GCA_030578255.1. NCBI lineage: Eukaryota > Metazoa > Chordata > Actinopteri > Cypriniformes > Leuciscidae > Tiaroga > Tiaroga cobitis. Next base: position 42,677,511 of record CM060591.1, read on the forward strand.
TGTTTCCTCGCTGAGGAGCCAAGACTGAGCTCAGGCGATCCCCGCGGTACAGCGGAAAGTGGCAGGAAGACGGAACGTCTCCGTTCCCTACTCAGGGAACGAGGGTTACATCCGTAACCGAGACGTTCCCTTTCGTTGTCACTCCGAGTTCCGTCGGATGACGACGAATGGGAGTATCAGTCTAATCACGCCACCTTTTCGGCTGTCTTCCAGTGCCCTGTGTAATCTGAGATCCCTGTCGTGAGATAGCACGGACGAAGGAGTCCTATTAGCACAGGAATACCAAGGTACACTGGGGAGCATATCCCAAGGTTTTTAAGGGAAATATGCAATTACTGCCAACCCAGAGGGGGGGGGGGACTTAGAGAATACACATATGACCCGAGGGATGCATATGGGGAATCACTGGGGTGTCCAGCCGCAGGTGGAATATTTCAACCCCAGGGGTGGCAAGGTGGCTTGCCAAGGGAAAGACACATGCTCAAAGAGGCTTACAGTGGAAATACACATGTGGGGGTAGCTCAGAGGAGGTACCATGCACACGGGAGGCACCTAGCCGACGCGCAGGCAAAAGACACTGGCGCCAGCATCAGGAGTGCTGGAGGAACTCAGGGCTTTCGGGGAAGCTCACCTGAGGGGAATATCGCACGTATCCAGTCCGTGGAGTGGAATGGCAAGCAAGCGAAGACACCTGAGCGGGTCCGGTACTAGCTGGTTGAAGCGAGTACATGAGAGGACACTGGCTCCACTCGGAGATTGTAGAATCTGGCGAATGTGTTGGGTGTCGCCCAGCCTGCAGCTCTGCAGATGTCTGTTAGCGAGGCGCCATGCGCTAGAGCCCAAGAGGACGCCACACTCCGGGTGGAGTGGGCAGTCACACCAAGGGGGCACGGTCGACCTTGCTGTTGGTAAGCCAAAGCAATGGCGTCCACTATCCAGTGAGACAACCTTTGCTTGGAGAGAGCCTTTCCCTTCAGTCTCCCACCATAACAGACAAAGAGCTGGTCTGAGGTCCTGAAACACTGCGTTCTGTCTACATAGATGCAGAGAGCACGTACTGGACAGAGCAGTGCCAAGGCTGGGTCTGCCTCCTCCGGGGGCAGCGCTTGCAGGTTCACCACCTGGTCCCGGAAGGGAGTGGTAGGAACCTTGGGCATATATTCAGGCCGGGGTCTCAGGGTCACGTGAGAGTAAGCCGGCCCAAATTCCAGGCACGCTTCGTCAACGGAGAATGCGTGCAGGTCCCCTACCCTCTTAATGGAGGCCAATGCAGTCAGGAGCGCTGTCTTCATTGACAGGAAGTTAAGCTCAACCGACTGCAAAGGCTCAAAGGGAGCACTCCGCAGGGCAGTTAGCACCACTGCGAGGTCCCAAGAGGGTACGAGAGGAGGGCGAGGAGGATTCAGTCTCCTCGCTCCTCTCAGGAACCTGACGATCAGGTCATGCTTCCCTACAGACTTACCTTCTATAAGGTCGTGCTGTGCGGCAATAGCGGCGACATAGACCTTGAGGGTGGAGGGAGACAGCCTTCGTTCCAACCCATCTTGAAGAAAGGAAAGCATGACACCGATCGAACATCTCCGGGGGTCTTCTTGGTGAGAAGAACACCAGTTGACGAAGAGGTTCCACTTCAACGCGTAGAGGTGTCTCGTGGACGAAGCTCTAGCGGAAGTGATGGTAGCCACCACCGCTGGTGGTAGGGTACTCAAACCTGCCTTGTCCCGTCCAGGAGCCACACGTGGAGGTTCCAAAGATCGGGACGAGGGTGCCATAGGGTGCCCCGTCCCTGAGAAAGGAGGTCCTTCCTCAGGGGAATCGGCCAAGGAGGTGCTGTCACGAGGAGTATAAGTTCGGGGAACCAGGTCCTGGCGGGCCAGTACGGCGCGACCAAAATGACCTGCTCCTCGTCCTCCCTGACCTTGCGCAGGGTCTGCGCGAGAAGGCTCACTGGGGGAAACGCATATTTGCGGCCCCGCGGCCAGCTGTGCGCCAGAGCATCCGTGCCGAGCGTGCCCTCGGTCAGGGAATAAAACTGGGTGCAATGGGTCGAGTCGTGAGAGGCAAACAGATCTATCTGTGCGTCCCCGAACTGGTCCCAAATCAGCTGAACCGACTGGGGATGGAGTCGCCATTCTCCAGGGAGGGGCTGAAGCCGTGAGAGCTCGTCGGCTGCACAGTTCAGAGCTCCGGGGATATAAATGGCACGAAGCGACCTCAGATGCTTCTGACTCCATAGGAGGAGCTGGCGGGCAAGTTGCGACATACGGCGGGAGCGCAGACCACCCTGATGGTTGATGTACGCTACAGTCGCGGTATTGTCTGAACGGACTAGTACGTGCTGGCACTTGAGCACGGCTCGGAAGCGGCGCAGGGCGAGCTGTACTGCCAGCAACTCGAGGCAATTGACGTGCCATAAGCGGTGGGGTCCTGTCCAGAAGCCCGCGGCAGCACGTCCGTTGCACATGGCGCCCCAGCCCGTGGCAGAGGCATCTGTCGTTACAACAACATGCCGCGAAGCTCGTTCCAGGGGCACTCCGGCCCGTAGAAAACTGAGGTTCGACCACGGGGTGAAGGTCTGACGGCAGGTCGGAGTAACTGGTACTCGGAAGGTGCCGTGATGCCATGCCCACCTCGGGACTCGGTCGCGAAGCCACAGCTGAAGCGGTCTCATATGAAGCAATCCGAGCGGTGTTGCCACGGCTGCAGATGCCATATGCCCCAGGACCCTCTGAAAAAGTTTCAGTGGAACCGCACTCTTGCCCTCGAACTGTCTCAGGCAAGTCAGCAGTGATTGTGCGCGCTCGCTCGTAAGCTGCGCGGACATGGCGACCGAGTCGATCTCCATACCGAGAAAAGAGATCCTCTGCACGGGGCAAAGTTTGCTCTTCTCCCAGTTGACCCGAAGGCCCAGACGGGCTACATGGCGGAGCACCAAGTCCCTGTGTTCGCAGAGCTGATCTCGAGAGTGAGCTAGAATCAGCCAGTCGTCGATATAGTTCAGGATGCGAACCCCGTGTTCCCGGAGGGGAACAAGGACTGCCTCGACGACCTTCGTGAAGACGCGAGGAGACAGGGCTAGCCCGAAAGGGAGAACTGCGTACTGATATGCCTGCCCCTCGAAAGCAAACCGAAGGAACGGTCTGTGTCGAGGGAGAATGGAGACATGAAAGTAGGCGTCCTTCAGGTCGATCGCTGCAAACCAATCCTGGTGCCGCACACATTCGAAAACGCGTTTGGCGGTGAGCATCTTAAACGGCAGCCTGTGAAGGGAGCGGTTCAGCACGCGCAGATCCAGGATTGGCGGTAACCCACCAGTTTTCTTGGGGACAATGAAGTACGGGCTGTAGAAGCCGGACCTCATTTCGGCTGGAGGGACAGTCTCGATTGCACCCTTCGCCAGCAAGGTTGCAACCTCCGCTCTCATGATAGGGGCATTGCCACCGACCATAGTGGAGCAGACTCCCCTGAAGCGGGGAGGAGACCGCGCGAACTGAATCGCGTAGCCGAGCCTGACTGTTCGAGCGACCCAGCGGGACAGGTAGGGAAGCTCTTGCCAAGCTCCCAACGACTGTACCAGCGGGATCAAACGAACTACAGACTTCCCACCGGTGGTGCAGCGAGGCGGAATGACTGGCCCAGACGTGGAAGGCATAGCGGCCCGGTGTGGGGGCACAGTCATTGACCGCGTCCTGACAGAACAGACCAGGGAAGGACAAACGTTCCGCGGGGGTCTGCTCTGCCAGGGGTCTGGCGTCAGAGGAGGATGAGAGTGGTACGGTCCGGGGACGGCGCGCACTGTCATCCGGCTCTGGGACAGAGGAGGACGAGGGGTGCACGGCCCGGGGGCGGCGCACCGTGTCGTCCGAGAACTCTGTGTGCTCAGGGATAATTGTGTCACTTCTTTCTTTAACCACATTAGGGTGCTGCCCACCCGTGGGTGAGCAGCGGTGGAACAAAGGATTCTCCCCCGGCCCTCCACCGGGGGAAGGAGTGGTCCTGCTACCATCTCCTGAGAAGTGCACATCATCCCTGAGCAGCCCATCTCAGGAGCGCCGCTTGGCCCGGCGTTTAGCGGGGGGCGGGGCAGGAGAGGGCTGGGGCGCCTTCTTGCGGCTTCCTCCACGACCGGGCCCGGGTGAAGGCTGCTGCTTGGGCCGGGCGGGAGGGGCGGGAGCCGCAGGAGGGCGCCCTCGGCGGCGAACAGACTGAGTATTCTGCCCGGTCGGCTGGGTGGAGGCAGCAGCGGGCCGTCGGGGCAGAATGTGCTTAATCGCCTCAGTCTGTTTCTGCGCAGTCGAGAACTGTTGGGCGAAGTCCTCGACTGCTCCGCCGAAGAGGCCGTCTTGTGATATGGGGGTGTCGAGCAGCCGAGACCGCTCGGCATCCCGCATATCTGCAAGATTCAGCCACAGGTGTCTCTCCTGGACCACGGCTGTGGACATCACCAAACCCAGGGAGCGTGCGGTCACCTTCGTCGCTCGGAGAGCAAGGTCGGTGGCGGCGCGCAGCTCATTGAAGAGCCCTGGGTCTGTCCTACCCTCGTGCATGTCCCTGAGCATCTGGGCCTGGTAGACCTGCAGAATGGCCATGGCATGCAAAGAGGTGGCTGCCTGTCCCGCCGCTCTGTAGGACTTCGCCACAAGCGTAGACGAGTACCTACAGGCTTTGGATGGGTGCTTAGGCTCACCACGAGAAGAAGCGCTCTGAGGACACAGTTGCATCGTAACAGAGCGTTCAACCGGGGGGAGCCCAGTGTACCCACGGGCAGCCGCCTCATCGAGGGGAGGAAAGGCGGATGAGACCAACGAGCGGTCACGGGAAGAACCGGGGGTCTTCCAGGACTTAGAGATCTCATCATGCACGTCCGGGAAGAAAGGTATTGGGGTTTGACGCGGACGGGGGTCCGCAGCCTTACCCAAGTACCAATCATCCAGCCGCGAGCGCTCGGGACAGGGTGGCGGGGACCACTCTAAACCGATGCTCACGGCAGCTCGGGCGAGCATGGCCGTCATCTCCGGATCCGACTCAGGCACAACCGTATGCACACCGGAAGGTGGCAGCTGCGCTGAGTCTTCACTTCCAGAAGATTCAGACCCACCTCGTGATGCTGCGATAGACATCGCGTCCTCCTGAGAGAACATGAGTCATCCACGAGCGCTGCTCTAGCGTGATCAATGCCCAAACACACTATGCAACGCTCGTGCCCATCAGAGATGTCAACGAGTCTACCGCAACCAGAAGTGCACGGGCGATGCATCTTTAAAAAGACGTGCCACGTGCAAGCTCTTTTGTGAGAGAAAAAAAAACTCTGACTGTGTTGAAGCGCCCGGGGAGACACACACTCGCTGTCGAATCACAGACAGATAAGCAGGAAGCGCGCGCTCGCCGGAGATCGCCGTCACACCAACACCAGAGAATCTCGCTCGTCTGTAGAACTGACAGTATCAGGAATGGCTTGTGGAACGAAGGATGAACTTGGCTCCGAAGCGAAAACAAACTGCTTTGCTGGAATTTCCGCCCTTTATACCCACGAGGTGGGGCGGAGCTGCTCCATGCAAATTCTGCAGACCCATGGCATTTCTTTGCCATTGGCTCGTTTTGTATTACTCGAAGTGGATAGGCTTTCTAAGCGAAACTCCCATTCGTCGTCATCCGACGGAACTCGGAGTGACAACGAAAGGGAACACTTTTTAGCTGACATTGAATGAGAGAGACTCTGAGACATTCAGGACTGGCACACTGCACTCTCATAAACTTCTAACATCAAACTTTTATCTACCATCCTATAACTCTATCCCAGCTTAAGGCATATTAGCCAGAAATTACATGTGTTTCCAAATAAACATAATTTTTATAGTTGTCTTTATTTAGACATTACAAATTTCCACTCAGATTGAGTTTCTGTTGCACTGGCAGTTTCAGCCACAGTACACATCAGATCCAGATAAGCAAACTGTTTCATTACAGCCAATAATAAACTTATCTTTTGAAAGCAAAACATCAGCTTCTAGTTCTTTCATGGTCAACTTTTCAAGCTGTTTGTTTAATCAGCATTTAGCAACTGTTAATCCAGTCCTGCTTCTGCTTATTTGATCTTACATAAAAATAATTATTCTAGTTTTCAATAACGTTTCACATTTCTCAATCTCAATTTAAATGTCAAGTTCTCAACCATAGTTTAATATTTGACTTAAGATTTCTCTTGGAGTTTATCAATCTCCAATTAGGATTCACACTAACTTTAACGAGGCTAGAACTATCTGCTTGTGCTACTTTTGCAGTTATTGTAAATCATCTGTGAGATAAGTCTCTCTATATCATCCAAAACCTTTTTAAAATGTTTAATTACAACACAATCATCCTTTTAGTTACTTTGATATATTTTGCAACTCACATTTGTTGGAGTCATTAATTTTACATCAACCTGTATTCATCAATTCACTTATAAAAATTACTATTATAGATCTTTTCTTCAACAAGATTCACTTTAAGACTTCAATCTTTTGACCTTGTTTTTTTATCTCTTATTTGTCAGACGAAAAATGTTAATGTCGTCATTTAAACACTGATCAACTTTCAAACCCACATTAATACCAGAAATTTGTCACTATCACATTTTTAAACACCTTCTCGGTGGGCATTTACAGTTACGTATTAAATGGTCCTGATGACCACCATTAAAAACACTCTCTGTCGGGTCCACTTACTGCACACTCTTGAAGCAGCGTGTGTCCCAATCAGGAATGCAAACAGAGCCACTGATAAGCAGTTCTCTGTATTCTTTTACAGTCCACCAGTGGCGGATTTAATCATAATAGCCCAATCATAATCTTCATCATTATCATTGGCAGAACATTCATTTTCATAAGCTGCATGGAAATGCTCAAAATATTGTAAGTTGTTTTCACAAAGTTTCTGTTTAACTTTAGTCGCTTGTCGAGGGAAATTATCCCAGACCCAGAATTTCTTTTTCTTGCTTTTTGTAATCATCGTAAGCAATACGAGGCTAAACATTTAAATATTTCAGTTTCTTTGTTTGTTGGTAGCCAGTCAAGTTGTTGTTTAAATTTCCAATCAGAATCAAAATACTGACTACCATTTACTTAATAATTTCTGCAAATTTCTTTGAAGTGAGGGCTTCAGAGCACAGCTGCTTACCATATCTTAATTATGGTTCATACTCACCTGAAGTTATTGCAGAAATGGAGGCGGCGATCTTTTAACAACACAGCTCGGCTTCTGCGTGATGAAACTGCAAAGTATACTCCAAAATCACAGTTACATATACTGGTACACGCCAATTTGGGTCACAACTTCTTTTTTTTTTTTCTCGGAATCGTTCCTGATGCATCCCTGGCAAACAACCCTATTATTGTTAGTATCCCTAACTGCCTGATTCACTTCACTAAGTTCGGGGATCCCCTATCTGAGATGGAAGAGATTGAGCAGGTTTTCGGTGCCACTGGACCTACAATCCAGGGACGTACTCTGCTGGGGTGTTGCTATACCAACAATGCCCAATGGGGCCCCCACAGAGCACGCTTCGCTTGCGCTGTCTGCTCTTGTTAAATTTTAAACAATGCTATCAGCGACTTCCTTTTATACTTTAACCTTCAGTATAATTAATCTTCACTCTCCTCATCGGAGTGAAGCTCTCCCGCTCCCCTTCAAAATCTCTCCCAATCAGATAGCCCTAACCAAATAATAAAATTACTACCTTGTTTGTTGATTAGCCAGGGATGTCACCAAAGAATAATTGCCGCATCCTCCACCATAACTGTAAGGGGTATACAGTTAAAGACCCAGAGCCAGATATGAAGAATGAAGACCCGGAGTCAGAATTATAAAAAATTAAAGAAAAGTTTTACTGAAGATAGTTTGCAGTTTCATCAGCAGAATTAGTAAAGCCATTAGTAAAGATAGTTGTCGTCCACTCATTAGATGTAGCTCTGTGGTGGCATCGCAGGTTAGAGAAAGGCGCCGGGGTGTCTGGTCCGAACGTCCAGAACCTACATAGAATGTCATACGCACACACACACAAATAACAGACACTAGCAAATAACAGCTCCCATCAAGGCTGAAGAGAGTCTGAGCTCCTTATTATCAGTTAAGTATACCAAAACATAATGCTAAAACATTCACTCGTTTGGGAGAAAAACAGATAACTGGCATTTACTCCCAAGGAAGGAAATATACTGGAAAGAATACATTTTAATACAACAATTAAAGTTCGATAGTAACGCTCAATATAGCTTGACCATCTGTCCAGCGAAGGATCATATGTGTCCACGCTGCCTTTAGGACCCTATATCAACCTTTCTACTGATCCCAGAGAAAGAGACAAACGGCCTTGTGGGTTACATGGCCTTCGTGTCCGGCATGTACTACGTGCAATCTCAAAGTAAGATTGGAATGCACCTAAAAGAAACTGGTTACTTCCATCATATGCATTTAAGAAAATATAATTTCACAAGCACAAAGAATATAAAAATGAGTATGTGATAATGAATATATTTGATTATTGATTTTTATAAAGGAAGTATATAAGCATTCAAAAGGATTTATGATTATAGATGTATTTGAGGAGGCAAGGGATTTTGACCAACCCTTCAGTTAACTAATGAACCTTATTGTACAGTGTTACCAACATTATTTTGTGACATGCATTTTGTGGCAATATGCAGTTATGCTTTAAAGGTACAATATGTAAGATTTATGCATTAAAATATCCAAAAACCACTAAAGCAATGTTGTATATTTTGTTGACTTGTGTACTTACATTATCCCAAATGTTTTCAACAGTTTAAATTGAGAAAAAAAAACAATTTTAACCAGTGACACATTCAGTGTTGGGAAAGTTCATTTTGTACATGAACTAGTTCAAAGTTCAGTTCACAAATTTTAAAATGACCTAGTTCAGTTCATAGTTCATACTTTAAAAAATTAACTAGATCATAGTTCTTTTTTTCCATATGTTGCTGCAAGGTTTTTATCATTGGTCTCCTGTTTTAAGTTACAACAAATTCACAAATTGTTTGACACAAACAATAACAACTTGACTGCTGTTAGAGAATATTTCCCAGATAATTAGTATCAGTTTTTCATGAGTGTCTTCAACTTAGCCAACAGTTTTACAGCCTGTTCACTGACAACACTTGCTCAGAACAAAATTAGTCTAGGCCTAGTAGTCATATTCCATTCGTTATCACACGATGACTGACATATTGTCACATTATAAACATCTCTCTCTCTCTCCAAATAGGCTTAATAATTTTATTAGCACTAATTCATTGTCGATGTTAGGTCACTTTTAAAATCATGTCATATTTCATAATTATATCCTGGCCATGGATGCATTAAACATTGCATCTGTCTTTCAAAGATGTCAGGTAAAAAGCAATCCTCTCATTCACCCTGAGAGGAAAGCCCCCTAAAAAGGCCAGGTTCTGGGCCAGAGAAGGTGGCGAAAAGGGTAGGCCTATTAGAGGAGGAGACAGGAGGAGACGATACAGGTGGAAGAGGAAGAGACGGTGGAAAAATCTTTTCTCCTGCAAGTCTGAGCAATTATTAATAACAACAACAAAAACACTAATAATAATATTATTAATTAAACACCGCGACGCATCCAATTCCCCCCCTTTGACCCCCTGACCGGGGGGTCACTCTTGCCTGTCTTCAAAACTTGAGAGCCCTGTTTAGCAATCCAGAGTTGTTTGTTTTGCACATTCGTGATGGACCACAATTATTCATTATTGTTTGCGGGTTCTGACGCCAAAGATAAAACGGCTTTGGGGGTGAATACGACAACTCCCATGATTCCACGCTCCATCACTGCATCATCAAACTACATCTTTGTTTTTGTTTTATATAAGCACATACTGTGCCTTTAATACATTTCATATGCAGTAAGATGAAAAGCCAGTGCTCGAATTGAGTCAAGTCTTATGGGGGGTCCCCAAGTTTTTTTTTTTTACGGGGGGTTTGGGTTATGTAGGTTTAGTCTTGCAATATACACTTTATACAAAATATACAATATATTTGGTCATAATATGCATAATATGCATAAATATATCTTATTTATTAAAAACGCTTGATAAAGAATTATATATATATATATATATATATATATATATATATATATATATATATATATATATATATATAATTAATCTTTTAAATTACTTACTAAAGTAATACTGGATTTAGAGGGCAGCAGACCCAAAACAGCACTCTTGAAGAACAGCACTCACAGACCCGTAAAAGCAAGTAACTTCAAAATACATTGAAATGTCTCAAAAACAGTAGAAAATAATCAGGTGGCTTCCAGACTTCCACAAGCTTTTAAATGGTAGTGTATAATGCTACAAAAGTTTATATTTCAGATCTGAAGGATCATGTGATGAAGACTGGAGAAACGATGGTGAAAATTCAGCTTTGATCACAGAAATAAATGATATTTTATTGTATTATTATTTTAAATTGTAATAATATTTCATACAATTACTGTTTTTACTGTATTTTGCATCAAATCAATGCAGGCTTGGTGAGCAGAAGAGACTCTTGAACTTTTTAACATTAGTGTACATCCAACAGAATGATTCTAGCTTTTTTTTACCAATGTAGTTTTTACCCTAAAAACAACTGGATGATTAATGTGGATTATGTGACACTGTGATAATAATGTTTGTTCCAAAAGACTTGATTAAATGGATGAAACATGTTTATTAGATATTAAACATATAGATTGTGGCAAAACAGGCTGTTAGTCTGTGTGTTGGTGGGGATTTTTCAACTATTTCAGCACATGCGATTTTTACATAGTTACGTCCAGTAGGTGGCGGGAAAGCACTGTTATGAGTGAGTAAGTCAGCAACTATTCAACGACCATTTCAGTGAAAAAGGCTGCTTTATTCAGAAACAAACAATTCCATGGCAATCAATGTCAATTATTGCTATTTCAAGAGTGAATCCCGCATAAATGCGTATGTAATTCCCGAAACTTCGTGTTTACGTGGCCATTGGTCCTGGCTGGCAGCATGAAAAACAAGTTAGCCTATATTCAAATTCTGAATGGAAATTAGAAAGCACACAACGATCGCTCCCTTTACTAAAAAGCTGTTATCCATCTCCGTCGAGATCTCTAGCACTCCCGTAGAACCAGGACTATTAATAATGAAAAAAATTGTAACTTAAGCCTAAATGTTTCCAATTTACGCAAGGAATAAAAATTTAAAAAATTATTGTAAATAATCAATTCACGAAATTTACCGTATCCATTGCATGCATTTAATCAGATTTGTTATTATTATTTTTTACAAAAATAAAAATATCTGAGGTCCCTAATACCTTATGGGGGGTCCCGGATCCCCCCAGCCCCCCCTCAATTCGAGCACTGTGAAAAGCACTATATTTAGTGCACAAAATTATTTAGTGTTCAAACACATGATTTCCATTTCATGCTCATACTGTAAGGGTGAATGTACTATTCAATTAATTATGAATAAAAGAAAGCACCAGTCATACTCATCGTGCATCTTTCATTGCACGAAAATAAATTTTGCCCACAAAATGCTCAGGTTTTGAATGAGATGTATTTTGTCCACACAGGGGATCTTTGTGTGGATCACAAAGTTGTATTTGTCTGCAAGATGTTTTTGAGCACTTGATTTCATGATTGAGCATGATTGATGCATTTTGTAAACAAAAATCTGTGGAGGATATTTTACAAAATGTACTTTGAAAAACCTTAATATGAAGTACTTTTTAAGTTTTTGTCAGTCATTGTTGTATCATGCAAAAGAGCAATGATTATTCAGAATAGTGTTTTACAGTAATGTGGGCTTGGAATGGGATGAGTAAATACTGTTCAAAATTTTTGAATGTTCTCCTTTATGTGGCCTATTTTTATTTATTTTATTATTATTAACATTATTATTATTAATATTTTGTTATCAGTTTTTATCTCTGTTTAGATATTTTGCTTGGGCAATGAAAAAACATCATTTTGCTTAAGTTTTTGAATGTTGCTTTTGAGAAACTGAACTATTCATGATCAAACAACATTTCACTTCTCTCGGTCTGTCTCACTCTCTCAAGTACTCAATTCTCTACTTCACTCTCCCCTACACCTTGGTGACAGAGGACTACAGATGAGGCTGTGTGTGTGTGTGTGTGTGTTTGTGTGTGTGTGTGTGTGTGTGTGTGTAGATGTATAGTATAGAATATATATATATATATATATATATATATATATATATATATATATATATATATATATAATATTCTTGTTCCTGTTTACTTTTACATATAAAATTCAAGAAAGTGTGATCATGAATAATGTCTGGCTATTTACAGACAGGCAGTGTGATCTAATATATTTTATATGTGAGCATGCGCATCAGTGAGGATTAATGTTTTGGTCTGGGCAGAAGAATATCTTACGGCTCTATTTGCATCCACATTTAAACGACATGCATGTCAGAATAGATGTCAATATTTGATTGGAAGACCTAAACTGCACCTTAAGAGAGTTGTTGGGTTACTTTTCTCTAAGAACTCTCCTTCTTAAACAGCTCTCCTTTCCTTCTTTCATCTTTCATTCTCTCGCTTCTGAGGTACTTAAGCCATATCCAGGGCCAAAGCCCTTGGCCTGTCACTTATTGATCATTTCAACAACCCTCCCTTTCCTGTTGGGCTGAAATTGAGCAATTTTACATCCTCCCTGTTTTGCCCTCGAAATCAGCACCTAGTCAAGTAGAGCATGTCAAGCCTGGCAGTGGTGATTAAGGAAGAGGACGTGATCATGAAGATTATTGCCGTAATGCTCATTACTAAGTTATAGGCCTACCTTGCTTCTGGGATGAGGGTTGTCTTGTTAAAATGTTGGTAAAGGTGTGAATACGTTGCGATGTGCACGTTTCGCGACAGTTCCAAAGTGAATGTCCACTGTCCAGTGAGTGGCGCTAAATGCGCGTTTAGTTTTTTCCGGAACAGATGAACGTGAATATAACAACATTTTATTACGTTGAAGTTTGTACGCATCACTGCAGTTCACTGCAGCTAAAAAAATATGGCGCGTTTTTCGTGCCAAAATCAAACATTCGAACGACCGACCGACCGATCGAACGTCTATCCGAACGTCTATCCGAACGTCTTGTACTTTTGAGCGTCTTACCGAGCGGGTGACCCACGTGACGACCTGACGTGACGTCAACGTCTTGAAATTAGCATTTTTTTAACCATGGAAGGATACAAGCTAATGTGTAAAGACTATAAATGGACATTAAAGGCAATACATATAAATATTGTACCCCTAAAACAACACTAAAACATGTCTCCTGAATCCTGTGCATGTGAGGCTATGTGTTTTACTTTCAAAGAGCAGAAATAGCCTACTGTAGGCTAGCCTATACAGTCATTCAATAGTCTTAATTTGACCAATATAATCATTTTGACTAGTTTTTGTTGTTCATTTTATTGCCCAATGTACAATGTTCTCACAGTCCATAAAAGAAAACACTCCAAATTAATAAATGTAGCCTTTCATTTAAAAAAAAAAACAGATCCAGAAGGTTTTCATAAATATATATTATATTTATATATTTGGAAATTTAGATAGACCTAATCTATATAGAGTATCCATTTATACACACACACACACACATTTATATTTTAAACTGTTGTGACCTGTGAATCTACAGTTTAAAATATTTGCAGAACTTAAAAAAAGCTAGGTACAATTTATTGTAATAATATTGTTACTGAAAGTTTTATATAGCATAATTAAAATAATTTACTTTTCCAACAAATGTTACAAGTCCAATACTGTCATGGTGCTCTTCCGTCACTTTTGATCAAACAATTTTCTGTTTTGAATTTTAAAATTCACAATTATACTGGTAGGTATAATGAACTGGTAGGGCTATTACCACACAGCATAATTGAGTCAGAAGACTGAAATAAGAGGTTGAAATGAGATCAGATCCAGATGGATTAAGCTGTGATAAAAGATTTGCTGTTTATTTTTTATTTATTGAGTTTTACTGTTATGTGTAACAAAATGCTTTCTCTGTATTCAGGTTTGACTGTAATAATAATGCAAATATATATTTTTTATTGACTCTTGTGTGCATGATCTGAAAGCACTGTTTGATTTTAAGCACAGATAAAATGGTTTTGAGTCTTTTTTTTGAAAGAAGAGTCAGATGTTCTCTGAATGTAGTTTGAAAATTTGGTTCCCTTTCGTATGGGAACTCCTACGTCTCGTCGGAGGAGTTTCCAACGAATTGGGATCACGCTAGGGAGACCAATTGCCTTCGAGTGAATTAAAACGAGCCAATGAATATTGGCATGCAGGACTTGCATTTCGCATCCCGCCTACTAGTGCGGGTATAAAGCGGAAGCGAGCGCACACACATTTGCTTTTAGCTTCGGAGCTGAACGGTTGTGTCCTCTGAGTGGATGGGCTTCAAGATTAATAATTTATCTTCACGCCCAACGAGTCTGCTGTTTTCTCCGAGACCTCTCTGTGTTGGTGTGATGGCGCTTCAGCGATCTTCGCAATCTCCCGGGTACCAGCTGCTGCTTCACGCGATCTGCTGTTTTTTCAAAGAGCTGTTGTCACAGCCGGTATTCAGTTGAGTGCACACAGCGGGCTTGCAGTTTCCCCGCTGTGTTGCCGCGTTAATCCCTGTGTGCTTCAGCACAATAAGAGAGCGTTTTCTGTGAAAAGAGCAACACGGGTGAAGATCGCGTCCTTTTCAGGATGACGTTTCACCCGTGTGTTTCTGGATGCGGTCGTTTCCTGTCCTCATTTGACGGCCACGATCACTGTTTCACGTGCCTGGGCTTAAGCATGATGAGACTGCGTTCGTGGGTGGTTTATGTTCTCTCGTGAGAGCTTGACCACGTCGGCACGTTGTTCGTCTCCCCTTTCTCGTAAGGGCTTGAGCCGCTCAGCGTGCCGTGTGCCGTCGAGCTGCCGGCTGACAGCGCGGGTTGTCACGGCAACCCAGCGCGCGTCATTCGGCGCTCTAGATGCGCGCCTTTGACTGTTCCCCGATCTAGTTTCTCTTCTGGTGGCCAACAGTGGAGGGCTATTTTGGCTAATAGCATTGGTGATTAGAGGATTACAGTGAGTGTTCTCTGACGAGACCACCTCCTCAGAACCCTCACTCCTCTAGCGCATCGCAAACATGCTGAGACTGTGTTCGTGGGTGGTTTATGCTCTCTTACGAGAGCAAGACCACGTCGGCACGTTGTTCGCTTGCCTTTCTCGAGGCTCAGCGTGCCGAGACATCGCTCGTACCCCACAAGGGTGCTCCTATCTCACAGGGTTTGCCGTTTTCGGCGACAGTGTTGGAGACTGTGCCCAGCGGATCTCCACAGTTCAGAAGCAGCTTGAGGAGGCCAGGAGCTGACCCGATATGCTGTCAACTCACTCCTGGTTTCTCCTCAGTCTGTTTGTCGCCAAGGGTGTCAGCCCCCTGTGAAAAAGATGTCAGCCAGCTTTATGGTGATGTCTAGCTTTCGCAGGAGGACGGCGCCACCTGTCTCAGCAGCCCTGAGACGGGTGACACAGGCTTGGAGGAAGTTGCTCTCAGGGAGATGGTGTCCTCACCTCTCCAGCCCCCGGAGGAGGGCCGGGTGGAGAATTTGTTCAGTTCCTGTTCCGCTGCTGGCTCTCGGAGTCCAGTGGTACCCACATTTTCAATAGAGCAATTTCTTCCATCTCTGGGTCACAAGAGGTGCGGACTGCAGTGAGTGATGCTCCCATGCCTCACCACTCTTTTCCCCCTCTTCCAGCGTTCAGATGGCAGTGACGCCATCTGACGCTACGGCCTCGTCACTCTCGTCTATCACTGGCCAAGGAGGCGCGGAAGCCAGGACTCGACGCCCCCGGGCCTCACTCCTCGTTTCCCCTCCTAGAGGGTGAGAATGACAGTGCGCGCCGCCACGTTGCCTCGCTCTCATTCCCCTCGCCCCAGCGCTCAGATGGAAGTGACGCCGCTACGGCCTCGCCGCTCTCGTCTGTCGCTGGCCAAAGCGCTCAGATGCCAGTGTCGCCACTACGGCCTCGTCACTTTCATCTGTCGCCGGGCAAGGAGGCGCGGAAGCCAGGACTCGACGCCTCCCAGCCTCACTCCTCGTTTCCCCTCCTACCTTCGCCTTGGGACAGTCAGCAATCGAACGCCCCAGAGAAAGATGGACCTTCCCTGCTGCTTGCCCCCCAGTGGAAGCAGGTAAGTGTTGCACCACACACCCAGACCCCTCCTTCGGCCGCAGTAATGCCTACGGAGGCGGGTCCCTGCCTTCCACCTCGCTGCCCCTCCGCGGGTACGCCGGTGGTCCGGGTGGGCTCGTTGGTACGGTCTCTCGAAGCCTGGCTAGCGCTTCCGAGGCCGTCCAGGTGGCTCATCCGCGCCATCCGGTTCGGCTATGCAATTCAGTTTGCCTGCCGGCCTCCCAGGTTCAGGGGCGTCCTATTCACCCAAGTGTGGAGTGGCGACGCCCCTGATCATTTTAACAGAGATCGTTGCCCTGCTGGCAAAGGGCGCGATCGAGCCGGTCCCTCCAGCCAAGATGAGGTCTGGGTTCTACAGCCCTTACTTCATTGTACCCAAGAAAGGCGGAGGGGTTACGACCAATTCTGGATCTGCGTGTCTTGAATCGGGCCCTTCACAACCTCCCGTTCAAAATGCTTACGCAGTAGCGCATCTTCGAGTGCATCCGTCCCCAGGATTGGTTTGCAGCGATCGACCTGAAGGATGCGTACTTTCATGTCTCGATTCTGCCTTGACACAGACCGTTTCTTCGGTTTGCGTTCGAGGGTCGGGCATGTCAGTACAAGGTCCTACCCTTCGGCCTGGCCCTGTCGCCCCGCGTCTTTACGAAGGTCGTGGAGGCGGCCATTGTTCCCATGAGAGAACATGGCGTTCGCATTCTCAACTATCTCGACGACTGGCTGATAATGGCTCACTCGCGAGATCTGTTGTGCGATCTCAGGGACCTGGTGCTCCAGCACCTCAGCCGTTTGGGGCTTCAGGTCACCCGGGACAAGAGCAAACTTTGCCCTGCGCAGAGGATCTCTTATCTCGGTATGGAGCTGGACACAGTCAACCAGACTGCGCGCCTCACCGAGGAGCGCATCCAGTCAGTGCTCAACTGCCTCAGGTCCTTTTGAGGCAGGTCAGCGGTCCCACTGAAGCAATTTTTAGAGGCTCCTGGGGCATATGGCAGCCGCAGTAACACCGCTCGGCCTGTTACATATGAGACCGCTTCAGCGCTGGCTTCACGATCAAGTCCCGAGATGGGCGTGGCAGAGCGGCACGTTCCGGGTCAAAGTCACCCCGCACTGTCGCCAAACCTTCATCCCTTGGTCGGACCCTGCGTTTCTACGGACCGGAGTGCCCCTAGTCCAGGTGTCCAGGCATGCTGTAGTCTCCACGGATGCCTCAGCCATCGGATGGGGGGCCACGTACAACGGGAATGCAGTCTCAGGTCTGTGGACGGGGCCTCAGCTGCATTGGCACATCAACTGCCTAGAGTTGCAAGCAGTACGCTTAGCCTTGTGCAGCCTCAAAGGGTTGCTTCGTGACAAGCACGTACTGGTCCGTTCGGACAGCACTTGCGGCCGTTGCGTACATCAATCATCAAGGTGGTCTACGCTCCCGCCGTATGCCGCGACTCGCCCGCCATCTCCTCCTATGGAGACAGAAGTTTCTGAGGTCGCTTTGTGCTGTTCACATCTACCAGAGCTCTCCGCATCACAAGTAGCCTACAATTCTGTACCAACTGACCGAGCAAGCTTACGTCAGTAAAACCGGACATATGGAGTGGGTAAGTGATGCAAACTCCAAAATATATCTGTTTACTGTGGTAAAAAGTTTGAGTTCATTATGTTTGAATTATGAGTTCATAATTGTGCAAGGAGCTGCATGAAAACAAGTCTTCATTAATCCATCTCCCCTCTAATCATAATTGTGTGTGAAAACGATTTAAAGTGATTGCTGTCACTGTGTTCATTTCTGTTAGAAACTGCAGTGATTGGTACGTAGGCCTATTTTGCGTTTTGCAAAAATGTTGCCACAGGCTATGCTCCGTTTTCCAATGAGCCTGTGTTGCGTAGTCGAGAGTCGTTTTTATTTGACTACTAGCCCTTTAAAAGATCACTGCGTCAGAACTTTGAGCACCCTGGAGATTCTGCAGTGGTGAACTGGCTTCAGGTTCCCATAAACAATGGATAAGAGAGACAGAGAGAGGAAGAGGAAGATGATAAAGATCAGATAGAAGTTTTATGCTAAAGCATTGAACTCTGGACTTGTGCTTAATTTTCTACAAGCAATCATGGAGGTTTTTTTGTTTTCAATTATCTACTTTTCTATATAATGCTGGGTCTGTTTTACATACTGTTGCCTGTGTTTTCAGAGACTATCAGATACAATATCTTTTCCCAAAGTAAATACTAGGTTTGAATTATGAAATGGCACTGAATGAACTATGGGATCACTGTCTGTGCACTGTTGCTGTTTTTTCTGTTTTAAACAGAGCATGTTGTCTTTTTTAAAAACCTCATCGTCTGTGTGAGACTTAGCTGGCACAATGCAATGAATAAAAGATGAACTGTTTCTCTCCTTCTCTGTCTCTTTGCTTAAGGTGTTGTGTCCTGTTCTGTCTCTGTTCAAAGAGGATAGTTTGCATAATTACAGCCATCAGACTGACAATCCATCTATACAGTTGCAGTGATCTCTCTGACTTTATGTAGTTTTATTGTAATTAGACTATTGTAGTCTAATTGGTGCAAATATCATAAGTAACATTTTTCCTTTTCCTTGAATAGATTAGATAAAATATAAAGAGTACATACCATATGAAAGTTCAGAAAATAACCCGAAATGTGTCTTAAATGTTTAAAGAGGGGGGGGGGGGGGGGGGGATGGTGTCTGATGTATTCAGAGTTGTTTACAGTGTTAAAGAGATGGTTTCTTATGCTAAACATGGTCAAAGTTTTGTGCCGAAAATCTTACTTCCGGGTTGGTACAAGTTTCGGCTGTTTTTTTTTTTTTCGATCGTGGATCTAATGACGTAGACGAGAGTGGAACTCCGAGCATTTCTCTCGGAAAAGCGCGCCCGCGCACACATGGACCAGAGGAGAGCGAGACCGCGTACAACAACGCGCTTCAACAGGAAATCATCGGCAGCGCTGCATAGAATTTGTTCAAGAATGTCTTTAAATACATTTGTTTAGCTGGCCACTGTAGGTGTCTGTTTGTTTATTGTAAAACCAAATCATGTCCTCATAAACCACGAGTAAACACACAAATGTTGTACTAAGTTAAAACTCGCGCATGACATGGTGTTCTCCAGTTCAAATCATTTCTACTTTAAAAAAAAAACTCCCGCCTCAGTCGCCATCAAACTACACTTCCCACATGCACACCTTTAAAGAAAAAAAATACGACGACATAAAGTGAAAATTAGTCATTTACAAAAACCGCTAAGCAAATTATACAGTTCCAGTAAATTACACACCACATAGAGAGACGTCCTGCTGTAGTCGTTGCTGCTGCTGCTCGTATTCAATTTCAGCCTCGGGATCTAATTCGGGATCAAAAATGTATGGCTGAATCTGATTGTTAGCCATGGTTTGTTTTGGGATGTCACAGCTTCCAGACGCTCTCAACGCAAAAGCTTCGCGCGCTCGTGATTATTTAGCTCCGCCCACACGGCACGCCTCCACCCGCTCGGTTTTTTCCGGAAAGACTCGGTACAGCCTATCCTTCTTTTATAAATATAATTAAACTAAAGGAAACTTTGGATATAAGAAGGATGCAATACTACTCTATAGGTACTCAAGATTAACATGAGATTGACTGAAACTGCGTGTTTCACCCCCCTTTAAAATATTATTAGTTGCTTCTTGTTATCAGCTGTGTGTCATTAAACTTATCTCCCAGAGTATTTAGTTCCTGCGTTTTCAGTTCTGTTTGTCGGTCGACGTTAACGCATGGTCTGGTTTATGGTTATCTTTCTTTAAATAAAGCCACTTTGTGAATACTAACCAAGGCTGCAGCTGCCAATAGATTTATATGCACTCATTAAGAGCAATTTATACTCTTTTTAATCAGCCACCGCCATGACTTTTACCTTTAGAGTTACAGTTTGAGACATTTGTATCAATAGAAATGTATCCACTCGTTCAATTTTGACAGCAGTTCATTAATGGTTTATTCATTTTCCCAGCATTGGTTATGGACTCGATTATTAGGTCATGTAAATATTGTGCTTTGATAAAATGTGAAGTGGTTGAAAGTGAATATAGTGTATTAAGCAAGAAGGCAATAAGTCTTGGTTATCTTGGTTCGCATGGACCAAACTAACCTGGGTACCAATTCTTCTTCAGTGAAAACTGAATAATAGACTGAATGACTTTTATTTCAAGGCTATGAGCTGTATTCTGCAAG
Organism: Tiaroga cobitis; assembly: GCA_030578255.1. Classification (NCBI taxonomy): domain Eukaryota; kingdom Metazoa; phylum Chordata; class Actinopteri; order Cypriniformes; family Leuciscidae; genus Tiaroga; species Tiaroga cobitis. Next base: position 42,697,973 of record CM060591.1, read on the forward strand.
CCACTTGTGTAACAGACTCTTTACCTTCACAAATGCTGTTTATTGTCAAGTAGCACTTTTGCCAGTCTGAAGAAAGGATTAATCAGGTCCATCGGCCCTTACTTTTTTACAAACATTCTTTAAAATGTCTCTAGCACCATCAAAAAGTCTGGGTTTTCTTATTCAGTTTGCTGAGCAAGTGCTCATAACACTAGAGTATTTCTTATAGGTCGCAACTCCAATGTCCCGTGTTCTTCATTCCTCTGCCCAGCCCAATTGGCTGTGACGGACCACCAACATGAAACAATCAATACTATCAACACTCAGGGCAAGCAGCCGCAAAGTGCCTCTGCTTCTCCCTTATCTGCATAAACAAGGAAAACTTTGTATGGACAGATCTGATGCACTTATACAATGCAGGGCCTTAAATGCATGACCATTGATCTGTTTTAAAGGAAGATGTCACTGAAAATGCTTTTATAAATCACCTTGAAATGTGTCAAAATTCCATTGTGAAAAAAAGAATATAAGTAATATAAGACATCATTTGTTTGAAGGTTAATACAGTACTTCACATTGTACTGTGATTGTGCCTTTCAATTACTGCCATATTTCTCTCTCTCTCTACAATTTCCCACTGTGCTTTTACCCTCTTTCTTTCTTTAATTCTATTATTATTTTCTACATTTTATATGTACTCTTTTTCTTAAGTTTCCCTTTTTTTGTATGCTTCATAGAACAATGAGCAGTCACTTCAATACTTGAGTGAATTGAGACTGCAGGATAAAGGTTTCAGTTCCTTCTTTTACATGTGCATCACCATTAGAAAGAAAATTGCAGTGTTGACAAAATAAACATTAATTATTGCAAATAATTTTCCATATCACATGTACGTGTGCATATCACACAAGTATCTGATAGTGTTGACAAAAGCTATCAACATTTGTGTAACTTTATAAAAGATGTAAATTAATAAAAGTAACATTGCTTTGGTCAAACACACACACACACACACACACACACACACACACACACACACGTATATATGATCTCCTGACCAATGTTTTTTCCTTTAGTCTAATAAATATTTGTGAGTGATGATGTGATGTCATAAAGGTAAATAACTATGTGAATGTAATATGTGTATGTACATATATGTGTGAATAAATGGATACAATAAATGGAATAACCAGAAAAACAAAGTGGAAAAACTAATGACAGATGTGTATGGCGGCAAAACAATGCCAATAATAACCGAGCGCACAACTGATGCTGGCGCGCGCGGTAAATGACTTTAGCGAGAGAATAACAGATCTACACGCGAGGAAACGGGAACTCGCGAGCTCATTCATCCTCTGCGCGCGCTCATAACATCTCCTCTGCACGAAATACAAGCCCTCGCGCGCGCGCATGATCATTTCACACGCTCTCGCACTTGATCTGCTCTCGCCTGCTGCTTTTGCTCGCTCGAACAATTTTATTTTTGACAGTCGAGGGGCGGGACTTCCTGTTTTAATAACCTCAAATGTCATTGGTTACTTCCCATTTTCTGGAAGTCAGTTGTGATTGGACGCCTGTCCAATGACTTGTAATTCACTTGACTTGAGACATCACTTAATTTGTTTTTTTTTATTGTGGTTTATTAATGTGTAGTGTGATTTAATGCATTGTTAATGTAGAATATATTCTTACCAGATACTTTATTAACAGAAAGTCTTACTAGTGATTGCATTGTGTTGTTAAGAGATATTTACAGACTGTAATGACGCATTTCCATGGTTATTAGCATTGTAAATCTACCAAAATTAAGTGATTTAATTGGCTTTTGGCATTAAAATATCTAAAAGAAATTGGAGAAAAATGTGAATGCAAAGTCATATTTGCTGTAGTTCACCACTACATTACCACTATACCCCCATTTACCACTATTTACGTTTATCCAACCAAAATTAAATTGGATCTGAGAACCTCAGAATGTAAAAAGTGTCCATTAAATAGTTGTAAATATAACGAGGGCTTTGAACGAAAGATAAATTACTTGTTTATATCAATAAGCAAGAGTTGTTGTGTGAGCTTTTTGTTTTCATCCTGTGTATTATTATGTAATTTTTGAGTGGTTTATTATATTTTCTATTAAATGTAAAAGGGGTTCTGGCAGCATGAATGCATTTTATTTTTTTTAAGATAGGCTATGTTATGTTCAGATGTGGTGTAATCATTTATGCTGTGTGCTTGCCTCATACTTTCTCTTATTAAGTTGTTCTCACAACACATGCAAACAAAACGACACTGTTTTTGAAATTTTGAAGATGTCTTTATCCAGGGGTGTAGGAGCAATTTTGAACCTGGGGGGGACAGTAAATGCTGGGGGGGGGGGGGGCCGAATTTTGTATATATTTTTTTATATATAAGGCACTTAAATGCTAATTTCTAAAGACTTATGGGAACAGACTGTATTACTTTGTTTCTAAGCAGTGATTAAATTGTGATTTATTATGTGGGCTCTCCCTAGGGGGGTCCGGGGGTATGCTCCCCCGGGATTTTTTTTTGAAAAATAAACCATTAAATGGCACTTTCTGGAGAGTTTTGTGCAAAGAAATTGAGAAAATGAGTCTTACATGATATTTGAAAAACTGCAAGGTTAAGAGCATATACTTTGCATTGTTGTAGCATCAACAGGTATTAGGACATTTAGCATTTACATTACTGTTAATCAGTCATGTACTGATTAACTAAAAATTAAAAACTCAAATAAATGGTTGATTTAATTTCCATTAACCACCTAGCTTACCCCCCAAGGATAGATTGAAAAATAAAATCAATCTATGTGGAAAGGTTCCTTGCTAAAAGTAGGTCTAGCAAGTCTTATATTTCTGTAATTCACACAGATCAAACACAAAAATGCTGCCTGAATAGATTGCCAGTTTATTTTGAGTAGCCAGCTAGCAGTTCTCTTGGCAGTTTGCTGATAATCCGGTGTCTGAAGTAAAATGCTCGAAACATCTCCTGAGAAAAATCACATGGCCAATCTAGTCTTGGTTATTTAATTTAGATTTAGTCTTATTTTCCTTACCTTGTCATTCAAGGCCAGAGCACTTTATGTACATTTCTGGAACTTTTGCACGCTTCCACATCCCGCGCAACTAGGATCTCCCAGGAACACTTATTATATATTGCTGCGTACATTTATCCGTGTCACCTAGATGCGCATGCACGAGCGGTGCGCGATCATGGTCGACTGACAACGAGATTAGCAGCTGAAGAGTTCGGCCGTTTTTTTAAATTGAATTATGTATTTAAAAGTTGCCGAATGGATTAATTTGGAGACTCGGCAGAGATAGGCAGGCAATGCAAAACAAAATCTTACATTGGGAAATAGTGGGGGGGACAAAACTTCGATTTTGAAATGTGGGGGGGACATGTCCCCCCCACGTATAATGGCTCCTACGCCCCTGTCTTTATCACATTTCTGTCTTTATAACATGCTTGAACCTTACTAACTGAACAAATGTTACTGCAGGAAGTGGAGAAAAAAAAGAATACTGTTTTACACAAAACTCTTAGTGACTTCAAGCACATGCAGACACCCAAAACTCTTAGTGACTTGCATGCAGACACCCAAATTTACACATTCATTTATATATTTAACACTCAGTCCTGACCCTGGAGGATCATGTTCTGCAGAGTAAAGCTTGTTCTCATACACAGATATGGCCTATTTATGAATAAAATGCATGCATTCATTTGTCATTTAAACTGATGCAAACAGGGAAAGAGAGTAGAAAAGACTTATTATCCTGTCGCTCCCTCTAGTGGACATCATTAAGTATTACGGCCTTCATTGCATAGATTTCGCAAATCAATGGGATTTTTTGGGAAAGTAAGTCTGACCAGTTAGAAAAGATATAAGCGAGTCTGACCAGTCTGAAGGTCTGAGCCGCGTTTGGTGAAGCATTAAAGTTCTAGGCGGAGTCAATTTCTCACAATAATAATAATAATAAATACTAATAATGTTTAAATATATGCTGGCTTTCTCAAGCCTACATAATAAAGAAGACTCCCGAGAAACATCGACCAATTCAGTACGTAATAAAATTGTATTAGTTTTATTATAAAACTAATAACATTTTAATGTCGTGCTCTTAAACCGACATGATTTTAATCAATCCCAAACCCTGCTAATTTCGTCAGTATTAATGTACGTTCACTGATTCTAGCTTCTCTCTTTTCTGTCTCTTTCTTTTCATAGTAAAGAGGCAAATACCATGTAGCTTACAAAAAGTTAGATGATTAAGATCACTATATAATGTTGTAATAGCTATACTTTGCTGGGTAAGCTGGGTTTAATAATTTGCTGGGTTTAATATTGTTCCTCTGTATTCGGTAGCAAATTCTGAAAAGGCATTTGTAAGCTATAATTAATGCTGTGTACTGTACCTTTTACATTTAATAGAAAATATAATGAACCATTTATATTAAGTAAAAATGCATAAGAATTGTGGTAGATTTACAATGCTAATAACCATGGAAATGCGTCATTACAGTCTGTAAATATCTCTTAACAACACAATGCAATAATTAGTAAGACTTTCTGTTAATAAAGTATCTGGTAAGAATATATTCTACATTAACAATGCATTAAATCACATTACACATTAATAAACCACAATAAAAAACAAATTAAGTGATGTCTCAAGTCAAGTGAATTACGAGTCATTCGCCTTATTCACCTGGCGGCCATTTTGAAAACTCGAACGCCGTTGAGGGGTACACAAACCCGGAAGTTTGACTCCGACGCAGCAGCACCAGCAATGGAAACCCCAGTGTGGACCACCAATCTTTCCATGTATAATTGTATTGATCAGACTCAATCTGACTCCTGTACATCCTCCTCCTAGCTAGGAAAACTGATGTGATGTATCCCCTAGGTTAGCTTGGGACTAGAAGCTAAATACCACACACCGATCACGCCCACGCCCGCCTCTCTCTCTCTCTCTCCCTCCCTCACACACACACACACGCACAGAAAGTTCGATCGCGCCCGCGCCTCCCTTTTTATACCGTGTAACGTTATTGTCCGTGTAAATTCGTGCACCGAACCGTGACGCCCGTACCGTTTTGGTTCAATACGAATAACGTTACATGTACCGTTTCACCCTACTCAGAATATGCTTATACTAGTGAATCTGTTGTTTTAATAACAAACATACTACTGATCTTTGGGGAAACGGTGAAACGTTTGTCCTCTGTTGGATTTTTTCCTGTGTGATGAGGTGCAGCGGTGAACACAGCAGTGAAGCGCCATTGCACTGAGAGAAATCGCGTTGTGAGAACTACCGGAAGTGGTGAGTGTACCCCTCAGGCTCGGTGGAACGTTCGAGGTGAATAAGGCGAATTGGACAGTCGTCCAATCACAACTGACTTCCAGAAAATGGGAAGTAACCAATGACATTTGAGGTTATTAAAACAGGAAGTCCCGCCCCTCGACTGTCAAAAATAAAATTGTTCGAGGGAGCAAAAGCAGCAGGCGAGAGCAGATTAAGCGCGAGAGCGTGTGAAATGATCATGCGTGCGCGAGGACTTGTATTGCGTGCAGAGGAGATGTCATGAGCGCGCGCAAAGTATGAATGAGCTTGCGAGTTCCCGTTTCCTCGCGTGTAGATCTGTTATTCTCTCGCGAAAGTCATTTACCGCGCGCGCCAGCATCAGTTGTGCGCTCGGTTATTATTGCCATTGTTTTGCCGCCATAGATGTCGGTCATGTTTTGTTCCACGAATCAGTGTTAATTGCTTCAAACAAGGTTACAAATGATTTTCGAACAGTATATTATTACTACAGATGGAGACCGATTGTCCTTCTTTGCCATATACCATCGCAGGACAGAAAAGAGCAATATAGGTTAATCAAGACTGTACCTGAGGCCTGAAAAATTGTTTGGTGAAAATGACCTGCCATCATTGAATCCAACAGCGGATGGTGAGGACAGGAGTGCTGCATAAAGGTCACTGGAGAAGAAGACTGTCAAGTGATTATTGAATAAAGGACAGACTTGACAATAAACACCCGTTAGGCTAGTACTGACAGCAGCTCAGCTGGTTCCTTTACTTAAAAAGATTTGGATCCATGTGTAAATATGCAGTTTGCACTCCAGTATAATGTGCTAGTGGACTCAAGTACTGTAAACTGGGAAGATTCATTCCAATGGAACTATTAAACTGTGTAGAAGTTTATGAACTGCAGTTTATTGAAGCTCTGATGTGAAAAACTGATTTGGTTATAGTGGCAGGTGTGTGGTGATGTGTGTGTGCATCATGTCTGTCAAGGCCAGACACCTATAAACAACATTAACACTCCTAGACAAGAGCGTGCTGAGTCTTCTACGAGATGACTTATGTGCTTTGTCTTTCACATTCTCTCTCTCTCTCTCTCTCTCTCTCTCTCTCTCTCTCTCTCTCTCTCTCTCTCTCTCTCTCTCTCTCTCTCTCTCATGATTGAAAGAAAACTTCAGCACCATCTACAGGCAATGAATAATAGACCAAGTTCAAAGTCTTTAAGAATAGTGACCGCTCTTCATTTTACTATAAGCCAAGGACACAAATCAGTAGGACTATCCAAACACATCTAAGCAGGTTTATCAGACAGCAGAAGGTTACTTTGCATAACAACAATGTACTAAAAACGGAAAGACGGTTTTTCGCGTACTGACGATCCCGTTCACACTGATCCGCGAAAACGATTAAAAGCGCTGTATTACGCATACCAGGCCAGTAGTTTGCAATGTCACTTTTTAAAGATACACTACGCACCTGTAGACTGAACATGTAATATGCACACGACTAATGTCAGCATTTTCACAAATTCGCCTTTTAGTAGTTTACACAGAGACGATAAAGGTAACGTTTTCAAACTTTGAAACCCGTTTTCAAAATGTATGGTTTCAGGCCCCCAAAATGCTGTAAATGAACGTCCAGAACGCACAAAAGTTTTCAGTTTTTAGTTGAAAACTGTCGTATAAAAACCCCCCTAAGTGAAGTTTCCGCAGCAATATAGAAGAACCGGTAACACTTTGCAATAAGGTTCATTAGTTAACATTAGTTAATTAACTAACATGAACTAACCATGGGCAATACATTTGTTGCTGTATTTGTTAATCGTTGTTAACGTTAGTTAATAAAAATAGAGCTGTTCATTGTTTGTTCATGTTAGTTCACAGCTCATTAACTAATGTTAACAAGATTTTAATAAAGTATTAGTAAATGTTGAAATTAACATTAACAAAGATTAATAAACGCTGTATAAGTGCAGTTCATTATTAGTTCATGCTAACTAATGTAGTTAACTAATGTTAACTAACGAACCTTATTGTAAAGTGTTACCGAAGAACCATTTTGGGTTCCCCAGAGAACATTTCAGTGGTCAGTTGAAATCAACTATTAAGATACATCTGAAAATTGCATTTTCGTTTCAAAACGCTCTCCATCCACACTCGTCCACATTGAAATGTCAAAAAAAGCTAAACTCATCTTAATGTCCAGTCGATGGGCCCCATTGACTTCCATAGTATGGAGAAAAAAAATACTATGCACTCAATGGGGTCCATCAACTGTATGGTTACCGACATTCTTCAAAATATCTTATTTTGTGTTCAGCAGAAGAAAGAAATTCATACAGGTTTGGAACTTGAGGGTGAGTAAATGATGACAGAATTTTCATTCTTGGGTGAACAAACCTTTAAGAATTTTAATAATCTGAAGAAACTTTTGTGAAATGGAAAGGTTCCATGAATATTAAAGGTTTTTCATGGAACTATCAATGGCAATAAAGAAGCATTATTTTTAAGAGTGTAAGCTAGTTTGTGCCGGTTTGGTGCTGGTCTAGCTGGTGGCACAGCACAACCATGTCTGGTTAGTTAAGGTGTCCAGGTAAGGACACCAGCATCCAAAACGTCTCGGTTACGGATGTAACCCTCGTTCCCTAAGTAGGGAACGGAGACGTTCCGTCGGATGACGACGAATGGGGGTTTCGCTTAGAAGCCTATCCACTTTGAGTAATACAAAACGAGCCAATGGCAAAGAAATGCCATGGGTCTGCAAAATTTGCATGGAGCAGCTCCGCCCCACCTCGTGGGTATAAAGGGCGGAAATTCCAGCAAAGCAGTATGTTTCCTCGCTGAGGAGCCAAGACTGAGCTCAGGCGATCCCCGCGGTACAGCGGAAAGTGGCAGGAAGACGGAACTCAGGGAACGAGGGTTACATCCGTAACCGAGACGTTCCCTTTCGTTGTCACTCCGAGTTCCGTCGGATGACGACGAATGGGGATACCAGTCTAATCACACCACCTTCTCGGCTGTCTTCCAGTGCCCTGCGTAATCTGAGATCCCTGTCGTGAGACAGCACGGACGAAGAACTCCTATTAGCACAGGAATACCAAGGTACACTGGGGAGCATATCCCAAGGTTTTTAAGGGAATATGCAATTACTGCCAACCCAGAGGGGGGGGGGGACTTAGAAAATACACATATGACCCGAGGGATGCATATGGGGAATCACTGGGGTGTCCAGCCGCAGGTGGAATATTTCAACCCCAGGGGTGGCAAGGTGGCTTGCCAAGGGAAAGACACATGCTCAAAAGAGGCTTACAGTGGAAATACACATGTAGGGGTAGCTCAGAGGAGGTACCATGCACACGGGAGGCACCTAGCCGACGCGCAGGCAAAAGACACTGGCGCCAGCATCAGGAGTGCTGGAGGAACTCAGGGCCTTCGGGGAAGCTCACCTGAGGAGAATATCGCACGTATCCAGTCCGTGGAGTGGAATGGCGAGCAAGCAAAGACACCTACCGGGTCCCATGTTAGCTTGAAAAAGACAGTACATGGGAGGAGACTGGCTCCACTCGGAGATTGTAAAATCTGGTGAATGTGTTAGGTGTCGCCCAGCCTGCAGCTCTGCAGATGTCTGTTAGCGAGGCGCCATGCGCTAGAGCCCAAGAGGACGCCACACTCCGGGTGGAGTGGGCAGTCACACCAAGGGGGCACGGTCGACCTTGCTGTTGGTAAGCCAAAGCAATGGCGTCCACTATCCAGTGAGACAACCTTTGCTTGGAGAGAGCCTTTCCCTTCAGTCTCCCACCATAACAGACAAAGAGGTGGTCTGAGGTCCTGAAACACTGCGTTCTGTCTACATAGATGCGGAGAGCACATACTGGACAGAGCAGTGCCAAGGCTGGGTCTGCCTCCTCCGGGGGCAGCGCTTGCAGGTTCACCACCTGGTCCCGGAAGGGAGTGGTAGGAACCTTGGGCACATATCCAGGCCGGGGTCTCAGGATCACGTGAGAGTAAGCCGGCCCAAATTCCAGGCACGCTTCGTCAACGGAGAATGCGTGCAGGTCCCCTACCCTCTTGATGGAGGCCAATGCAGTCAGAAGCGCTGTCTTCATTGACAGGAAGTTAAGCTCAACCGACTGCAAAGGCTCGAAGGGAGCACTCCGCAGGGCAGTTAGCACCACTGCGAGGTCCCAAGAGGGTACGAGAGGAGAGCGAGGAGGATTCAGTCTCCTCGCTCCTTTCAGGAACCTGACGATCAGGTCGTGCTTCCCTACGGACTTACCTTCTATAAGGTTGTATTGTGCGGCAATAGCGGCGACATAGACCTTGAGGGTGGAGGGAGACAGCCTTCGCTCCAACCCATCTTGAAGAAAGGAAAGCACAACACCAATCGAACATCTCCGCGGGTCTTCTCGGTGAGAAGAACACCAGGTGACGAAGAGGTTCCACTTCAACGCGTAGAGGTGTCTTGTGGACGAAGCTCTAGCGGAAGTGATGGTAGCCACCACCGCTGGTGGTAGGGTACTCAAACCTACCTCGTCCCGTCCAGGAGCCACACGTGGAGGTTCCAAAGATCGGGACGAGGGTGCCATAGGGTGCCCCGTCCCTGAGAAAGGAGGTCCTTCCTCAGAGGGATCGGCCAAGGAGGCGCTGTCGCGAGGAGTACAAGTTCGGGGAACCAGGTCCTGGCGGGCCAGTAAGGCGCGACCAAAATGACCTGCTCCTCGTCCTCCCTGACCTTGCGCAGGGTCTACGCGAGAAGGCTCACTGGGGGAAACGCATAATTGCGGCCCCGCAGCCAGCTGTGCGCCAGAGCATCCGTGCCGAGCGTGCCCTCGGTCAGGGAATAAAACTGGGCGCAATGGGTTGAGTCGTGAGAGGCAAACAGATCTATCTGTGCGTCCCCGAACTGGTCCCAAATCAGCTGAACCGACTGGGGATGGAGTCGCCATTCTCCAGGGAGGGGCTGAAGCCGTGAGAGCTCGTCGGCTGCACAGTTCAGAGCTCCGGGGATATAAATGGCACGAAGCGACCTCAGATGCTTCTGACTCCATAGGAGGAGGTGGCGGGCGAGTTGCGACATACGGCGGGAGCGCAGACCAACCTGATGGTTGATGTACGCTACAGTCGCGGTATTGTCTGAACAGACTAGTACATGCTGGCCCCTGAGCACGGCTCGGAAGCGGCGCAGGGCGAGCTGTACAGCCAGCAACTCGAGGCAATCGACGTGCCATAAGCGGTGGGGTCCTGTCCAGGAGCCCGCGGCAGCACGACCGTTGCACATGGCGCCCCAGCCCGTGGCAGAGGCATCTGTCGTTACAACAACATGCCGCGAAGCTCGTTCCAGAGGCCCTCCGGCCCGTAGAAAACTGAGGTTCGACCACGGGGTGAAGGTCTGACGGCAGGTCGGAGTAACTGGTACTCGGAAGGTGCCGTGATGCCATGCCCACCTCGGGAATCGGTCGCGAAGCCACAGCTGAAGCGGTCTCATATGAAGCAATCCGAGCGGCGTTGCCACAGCTGCAGATGCCATATGCCCCAGGAGCCTCTGAAAAAGTTTCAGTGGAACCGCACTCTTGCCCTCGAACTGTCTCAGGCAAGTCAGCAGTGATTGTGCGCGCTCGCTCGTAAGCTGCGCGGACATGGCGACCGAGTCGATCTCCATACCGAGAAAAGAGATCCTCTGCACGGGGCAAAGTTTGCTCTTCTCCCAGTTGACCCGAAGGCCCAGACGGGCTACATGGCGGAGCACCAAGTCCCTGTGTTCGCAGAGCTGATCTCGAGAGTGAGCTAGAATCAGCCAGTCATCGATATAGTTCAGGATGCGAACCCCATGTTCCCGGAGGGGAACAAGGGCTGCCTCGACGACCTTCGTGAAGACGCGAGGAGACAGGGCTAGCCCGAAAGGGAGAACTGCGTACTGATATGCCTGCCCCTCGTAAGCAAACCGAAGGAACGGTCTGTGTCGAGGGAGAATGGACACATGAAAGTAGGCGTCCTTCAGGTCGATCGCTGCAAACCAATCCTGGTGCCGCACACATTCGAAAACGCGTTTGGCGGTGAGCATCTTGAACGGCAGCCTGTGAAGGGAGCGGTTCAGCACGCGCAGATCCAGGATTGGCCGTAACCCACCAGTCTTCTTGGGGACAATGAAGTACGGGCTGTAGAAGCCAGACCTCATTTCGGCTGGAGGGACAGTCTCGATCGCACCCTTCGCCAGCAGGGTAGCAACCTCCGCTCTCATGATAGGGGCATTGCCACCGACCATTGTGGAGCGGACTCCCCTGAAGCGGGGAGGAGACCGCGCGAACTGAATCGCGTAGCCGAGCCTGACTGTTCGAGCGACCCAGCGGGACAGGTTGGGAAGCTCTTGCCAAGCTCCCAACGACTGTACCAGCGGGATCAAACGAACTACAGACTTCCCACCGGTGGTGCAGCGAGGCGGAATGACTGGCCCAGACGTGGACGGCATAGCGGCCCGGTGTGGGGGCGCAGTCATTGACCGCGTCCTGACAGAGCAGACCAGGGAAGGACGAACGTTCCGTGGGGGTCTGCTCTGCCAGGGGTCTGGCGTCAGAGGAGGATGAGAGTGGTACGGTCCGGGGACGGCGCGCACTGTCATCCGGCTCTGGGACAGAGGAGGACGAGGGGTGCACGGCCTGGGGGCGGCGCACCGTGTCGTCCGAGAACTCTGTGTGCTCAGGGATAATTGTGTCACTTCTTTCATTAACCACATTAGGGTGCTGCCCACCCGTGGGTGAGCAGCGATGGAACAAAGGATTCTCCCCCGGCCCTCCACCGGGGAAAGGAGTGGTCCTGCTACCATCTCCTGAGAAGTGCACATCATCCCTGAGCAGCCCGTCTCAGGAGCGCCGCTTGGCCCGGCGTTTAGCGGGGGGCGGGGCAGGAGAGGGCTGGGGCGCCTTCTTGCGGCTTCCTCCACGACCGGGCCCGGGTGAAGGCTGCTGCTTGGGCCGGGCGGGAGGGGCGGGAGCCGCAGGACGGCGCCCTCGGCGGCGAACAGACTGAGTATTCTGCCCGGTCGGCTGGGTGGAAGCAGCAGCGGGCCGTCGGGGCAGAATGTGCTTAATCGCCTCAGTCTGTTTCTGCGCAGTCGAGAACTGTTGGGCGAAGTCCTCGACTGCTCCGCCGAAGAGGCCGTCTTGTGATATGGGGGTGTCGAGCAGCCGAGACCGCTCGGCATCCCGCATATCAGCAAGATTCAGCCACAGGTGTCTCTCCTGGACCACGGCTGTGGACATCACCAAACCCAGGGAGCGTGCGGTCACCTTCGTCGCTCGGAGAGCAAGGTCGGTGGCGGCGCACAGCTCATTGAAGAGCCCTGGGTCTGTCCTACCCTCGTGCATGTCCCTGAGCATCTGGGCCTGGTAGACCTGCAGAATGGCCATGGCATGCAAAGAGGTGGCTGCCTGTCCCGCCGCTCTGTAGGACTTCGCCACAAGCGTAGACGAGTACCTACAGGCTTTGGATGGGTGCTTAGGCTCACCACGAGAAGAAGCGCTCTGAGGACACAGTTGCATCGCAACAGAGCGTTCAACCGGGGGGAGCCCAGTGTACCCACGGGCAGCCGCCTCATCGAGGGGAGGAAAGGCGGATGAGACCAACGAGCGGTCACGGGAAGAACCGGGGGTCTTCCAGGACTTCGAGATCTCATCATGCACGTCCGGGAAGAAAGGTATTGGGGTTTGACGCGGACGGGGGTCCGCGGCCTTACCCAAGTACCAATCATCCAGCCGCGAGCGCTCGGGACAGGGTGGCGGGGACCACTCTAAACCGATGCTCGCGGCGGCTCGGGCGAGCATGGCCGTCATCTCCGGATCCGACTCAGGCACAACCGTATGCACACCGGCAGGTGGCAGCTGCGCTGAGTCTTCACTTCCAGAAGATTCAGACCCACCTCGTGATGCTGCGATAGACATCGCGTCCTCCTCTGGAGCGCCAAAGGAAACTCGCGGGGCATCCGAAGATGGTCCCGCGGGAATCCCCTGAACACTCGCGGGTTGCAACACTGGAGAGGGTGCGGCTAGGCACGGACTGATAGTTGGAGTTAGTTGGAGCTGCTCCATGCAAATTCTGCAGACCCATGGCATTTCTTTGCCATTGGCTCGTTTTGTATTACTCGAAGTGGATAGGCTTCTAAGCGAAACCCCCATTCGTCGTCATCCGACGGAACTCGGAGTGACAACGAAAGGGAACACAATAGTCAATTTGTTCTCCAAAAGGACACATTCTTGTTCTTCTTGTTTATTATCTGCTTTGTGGTTTAGATCAGAACACAGAAGATTTATGGCTTGATGTCTAGAAACCCTGGGTGAATATTCTCCATAAAAGATATGGAGAATAAAACCGAGAGACTGTTAAATAGCATTAGTCATTAGTGTGTGTTGCTATGTGAATGAGAGGGCGGCCGATCCCCCATCACCTCTTACAGCTGTATAATGTCATAACATTCTAAAAAGAAGTAGACGACTTGACCAAAGAATCCTCCCTGACCTGTTTAAATGAAGACAAATGGATGGAGGAGAACGTCCTTAAATGTGATGTTTGCTCGCTTAATGACCATGTTTGTTCCCGTTGTCTGTGATTGAGTGTATTCATTAGGCTTGATGTGCCCACAGACGTCTCTGGCAGCAGAACACAAAGGCCGTTGACCATCTCTGCTGCACGTTAATGGAATCTGAACTACATTAAAGGTTGATAAACAGAGAAAAGCATCAAACTTTGTATAATTGGAATCGCTTAAGGCTCTGGTTTTCTTGCTCGGTGCTCTTTTCTTGTATTCATTAATAATACTATACATGAAAAAATACAACATTAAAGGAGAAAAGTGTTCAATTTAGAACAACATGAAAGATAATGAAGAATTATCTGGGCAAACACACTATTGCAAGTCATGGATTACTTTGATTTATTGTTTTCTTTCCATGCAACCAAACCAAATGAGCTTATATCAGCTATATTTCCCCAGTATTGCTGAGTACAGACATTTCGCAAAATACTTATAATAGTTTACAAATGAACTGTATGGTAAATACATATAGATATCTTTATTTATTATTCTTTTAGGTTTTCAGTCATGGAAATCCGATGATGATATTTATATTATAACATAATTGTGATAAGTAAGAATTTTCATTTTGGATAAATTGGCTTGTCAATCAAATCAATGTCTTCTAAAAGGATATGTTATTGTAATACAGGGTCCAAGGACATCTTCAGTAAACATGAAAGATATACTTTTAAGAAAACATCTCTTTATAGTCAACAATATAGCTATATTTGTAATAATCTGCATGCTGATCTAATGGTCTAATTTATGCAGAGGACAACTAACTGGAGTTGGGGAAAAAAAGTCTCAGACCCATTAATTAGTTCATAAATCTCGTTTTACCATCCTGAAATTGGATGTTGTATTAATTATTCAAGAATAGAACCAATATCAAATTATCAAGTGGATAATTAAACAGCAATTTTTAGTTTTAGTGTCAAGTGGGTGACAACAGGCGGATGTATTGTGTTAACAAATGAAGTGCTTTTACTGACGCAGCTCGTGTACTTTTTATAGGGACATTTTGTGCTACATTGCTCATTTAAAAGGTCAATATGAGTAGAATCAAAGGTCTGAATGCGTGACAGTGAGCAAAGATGGTGCAACCTCAATCACTTAACTGCCTTTTTATTCTGCACCTGAAAAAAGCATTACAAAATCCACTTCATATATTTTCAGCAATTTCATAGGTGAATGACCTTAACATATCTTGAAGTAGGCTTAATTTTTAATCACTTTGGCATTATTTGCATGAGTACGTGGTTTTCAAATGTTTTGATTGTCTAAATTAAATATTACAAACAGGATTTTTGTATGTATCTCATTAGCTCAATTGTTTGCCTTATCAAGCATTTGCAATATATCAACATAGAACAGCATAGACTGTAAAAAAGAGGAGGCATTCAAGGAATTTGTAAAAGAGATCCCTCAGAGAGCTGTCAAGGTGATAAAACCTTGAATAGCTGTACATATTACCGGCTTTATGGGGTTTTTTTTTTGGGATGTCAATTTGGTTAGATAATGTAAGTGTATTTCAATAATGTGATGGGAAAACAAGAATGATAGACTACATACAAGTTGCAAGTACCACTTTTGTACCAAAGGTTTTGAATACCACCTGTGAAAATAGTACCAAAGTGACAAAAAGTTCCAGCTCTCTCTCAGAAACACTTGTACTTATGTTCCACAAATTTATAATTGATGTTTCAAAAATGTGTCCAATTAATTTATTGTCACATTAAGTGGGTTAACCAAGCAATAAGGATTAAGTAGTGTTCTTTGTTGTCAGATAAAAATGTGTGAGCCTAATATCATGTAGCCTATATTGTATTTCAATTTGAGTTGTTGCTATGTCACACTACAATAGTGTTGGTGGCACCATCTGATACAGACTTTGTCCTACCATTGTCCTGATTAAGTCATTTAGTATATGGGGAATCTCAACTGGTTTCCTTTTGTTTGCTTTATCAATTATCAATATTAGAAAGCTGGTAAGTTCTACTTGCATTCTAATTGGGAAAATTGGCCAAAACAAATTGTAATAGAGGTAGCAGGCTTGAGCAAGACAGATTGCAAAAGAGCGTTCACATCTAGTAACCCTGTTAGAGCTGACAATAATGTGAATTGCACTTCCCGTAGCCTATTGGATTTTGTGTTATTTAAAGTCCAACACATGGGCTAACACTCAGTTAAAAATGAATATTGCGCGTGTGTGATTTAAAATCTAATTTGTGGGCGGTTTCAATAAGTAGATGGCACCATATGGCTGAAGCCTGCAAGTGGGCTTCCCCTCATTCCCAGACTCCCAGTGCGTGGTTTGATCTCATTTGCTCAAAGCCCCTTGTTACTAGTTAACGAGCAAAGCAGCGCTGTGTGGGATTTGAAGTCTTTAAAAGTAGAGTTCCTCGTTTCAAAGCGCGAATGTCTAAGAAATATAAAACTTCAATACCCATGATGCACTGCGAAGCTGGAAGTTCAGGCATGTGAATGCCGTATGATTCTCGTAGTAGCGCTTCCTGAATAGCGCTACAGATGCTCTAGAAAACATTACACATTTACGTTTTGTTTACTAATTCACTTCTTGTGTGTCAGAATGAAAATGCAGTTTATAATTTTGATTTCTTTGTTTGTTATTGGAGCCATGGCGGGGAAGTACTCGCAAGAAATGAATGAACAAAAGGCATCTGATAAAAACAATAATCAGGTGGAATTCAGGATTGCCAAACTTAATCAGATCTGGGAAAAGGCGTTAAGGGTAAGTGATGTGACTGATTAAAAATATACAATCTATTATTTTTGCAAGTGTTATCGGATGTTTTGATTGTCCTTCTATTTAAATCTATGTTTTGAGCAATTTAATGCTACAGCCCATCATCTGTTCTGCTTTAGATGCAGCTTGCACCGGTGCGGCTGTCAGAACTCCACAGTGACTTGAAGATCCAGGAGAAAGATGAACTTCAGTGGAAAAAACTGAAAGCAGAAGGCTTGGACGAGGATGGAGAGAGAGAAGCCAAGCTCAGACGCAATTTTAGTAGTATGTTTTGACTCTTTTTGTTTGGTTTAGGTTATGACATTAAAAACCCCATAAAAAGGCTTGACGAACAGTTCTTTGTTGACATATTTCTTATTGCAACTGGAAGTTAGTACAGGACATATTAGGACATAGGACATATTGATGTAAAAAATTATATGTATAACTTCTTTCCAGTTATTCTGGCAAAGTATGGAATGGATGGGAAAAAAGACACCCGGACATTGGACACCAACAGACTGAAAGATCATGATTTTAAAGAGGGAGATACATTTGATGACCCAAGGCTGGACAAGCTGTGGAACAAGGTAGCTGATGTTGAGACAAAACAACCATTAAAGTGTGAATGTGTAACTCATTTGCAGGTTTACAGACTTGTTCACTTATTACTTGCTTTGCTTAAATGTTCTCTTCAACCTTTGATCGTCAGGCCAAGACTTCCGGAAAGTTCTCTGACGAGGAACTCCAGACCCTTCAGAGAGAATTCAAGCACCACAAAGACAGAATCAATGAGTATAACATTGTCATGGACACTGTCAGCAGGACTGAAGGTAAGAGTTTGGTCGTGTTTAGTGCCAAGATATCTCATCATAGGATTTAGGATTTCTAATTGTGTTTAGTGGAATATCCAAAATCTTTAAATTTGACATGAAAAAAGGGAGTTGCGATAGTCTTTTCTTCTCTGTTGTGACTTATATCTGAGTGAAACGGCTTTTTGAACAAGAAAAAATGTAGGGCGGGACTTGATCTAGTCCATTGTGAATTGATCATTAGATGGTTGTGGTTTGCTATTCGTGTGTCGTCATGTGAGTGACATGACAGGTTGTCCCACCCTCATCATCAGGGAAGAGAAGATATGTCGTTGTAAGAGGGAGGGGAAGTTAATAAAGATTACGGCAACATGAATAAAAAAAAATTATGTACACAGATAAACCATTTATAATGAATACTGCAATATGTCCATTTTAATTTCATGGTGACTTTAAAAGGCTAAAGTGAGGCCGGATCATTTTTTTCTAATGGATCTATTTGTAAATTTTGATGAACATATTTCTTTGAGACTTTCCAAATCTTTCAGGTTGGCTTTTTCTATATCCCTTGTCCTAACCAAGGGTCTGTTTCCTATACAGCAATGTAACTCACTGCTTTAACCACTGTAGTATGCATTGTTGGAGAAATGAACTAGCTAGTCACAACCATAGTAACATGGCACCTCTGTCTTTTGAACCATGTTGATTTAACAATAAAGAACTGTCGTTATTGACGGTAGGAGGTGGAGAAATATATTCTGCAAATTATTAAATTCAAGATCGTAATGTCAGATTATTGTAGTTCACTTGCACATTTTACAGAAAGCCGTTCATTTTGAATCATGATACATGCAGTTTGTAACTGACATACACTAATTCACTATTTTTGTTCCTCAATGTTTTGTCTTAATTTGATGTTTGATTCATTGTGGATTTCCTCTTACATCATACTTGAGGTTCCTTTACACATTTATGCACATGTGCAATTTTGACACGTTTAAATATATTTAGATGTATATTTAAATACAAAAAAAAAACAAAAAAAATGTACTTCATGTTAGCTTGCTTATTGTGCCCAAAAGCACAATCTATTTAAGTGTGCATGTCAAACTAACAAGAAATCATGCTTCTAATCACAGGTACAAGAGCAGTAGTTCCAACCACACAAATTTTCTATGCTTGTTTGCATTATGGTTAATAACACTGAATTGTTTAACTGTGTTAGTAATGACGGAACTTGCGACCATGTTTGGTTAACACTGCTTTTGGGAAACGCACCCCATTTAGTTTAATAATAGGACTGTTTAAATTTGAACCTCTTGTGCAGATACTCAGAATTTTCATCTTCAAATTTCTGTTCTTTCCATCAGAGATCCATAAGAATGTAATAAGTCCTCTGGAGGGCGAAGTGAAGGAACATGTTCTCCATCAGAAACATGCAGATCTGAAGCAGAGAATGAGGGACCTTAACCAGGGCTTTGAACGACTCCGCAAGATCACCCATGAGGGTTACAGTGATGACAGCGGTGGCTACCTTTGCTAAGATTGAATCTGTTTCTCATTAATACATTGCTTCATGACTTTCTGATGCTCTCTCTTATCTTTCCCTATGGCAGAATTTAAGGAGCCAAGAGTCATAGAACTTTGGGAAATGGCAAAACGATCTAATCTGAGTGAAGACGAACTTGATTCTCTTAAAGTAAGCTTTGCTTATGTCATTGACTGTATATCTTTTAGATTATTACTGCACAGCTAATGTTACTGATAAATATTGCATTTCAGTTTAGTTTTAATATGCATGGCCTTGCAAACTCAAGCTTTTGGCTTAATTTGCTTATCTCATTTAGGAGGAACTTAAACACTTTGAAACAAAGGTGGAGAAGCACCAGCACTATCAGGAGCAGCTGGAACTGTCCCATCAGAAACTGAAGCATGTGGAAGCCGTGGGAGACGAAGAACATATCATGAGAAATAAAGAGAAATACAACACTCTAGCTGAGAAAGCACGAGAAATGGGATACAAGGTAGAGCTGCAAACTGGGTTTTAGAATTACTCACATATTTTGTTGATTGTCCTATGTGACTTTTTCATACAATATATATTTATTTATTTTTACATAGTCATGAAAAAAATGTGTTGTGCAGAATCTTTTTTTTTTTTTTTTTCAGTTTAAAATCTGTACTAATGCGATCACGTTTCTTTTTTTTTCTTTAGATGAAGAAACACTTGCAGGATTTGACTAATAAGATTTCCCAAAATGGATTGCAACACAATGAACTCTGAGCACTTCTGTTAGCTACAATTATTCATAGGTCACATCTCATATGCTGGGGTTATAAAGGTAGGGCATAATGTACACGAATTTAACATTTCCATTGCGAAGCTAGACTATTTGGTCAATTCTGATTCTATTTTTATGCTACTGTGAGTAGTGATCAGTCCTGCTTTTGTTGCTCATTTCCCATTTAATGTTTTTACAGAAAATGACTACAAGGTGATTTATCCAGCAAGCTTATGCTTGTTATCCACATTTTATTGTGGAAAAATTTGTTTGTGACTCAATTTGTTTAATAATAGTTGCTTAAGGACAGCAAACACGCATGGAAACACGTGTAACATCCCACAAACGTGGGTGCAAAAGAATTTAACATTCCTCTACAACATATGCGCGTGGCATAAAGCTTTCACACATGAAAAAGCTCTCATAGTTTTCAATATCAACTTTTTAAGCATTAATTTTAATAATTCTCATTTTTTATACCCCAGTCCTGAGCATCCTAAGATTTAAAGGTTGCGAAATAAAACCCCTTAATGAACAACGGTGTGCAGGCTTGCTTTGATATTACTTCTATTAACAGCTAAACTTTATCAGGAAAAAAAGTGAGAAAGAGAAGCCGAGCTCACGCACTACATTACTTATATTTGACAAGGCAGACATTGAGTCAACCATAATATTGACTGAATCACTAAATACTGTAGCAATGGGTACAGGGTACATTTCTATGATTGACAGTGTTGTCCCAAGGTATACTTGAATCAACATCCTCATGGTTTAAACCGTTCCATCAGGTAGACACAGTCATAAAATTGAGATTTGTCATAAAAATTCTAATATAAAATCCACACTTATTCTTTAATCTATGGCACTGTTATTACTAATCTAACAAGTTTATGATTTAAAATCTTCCTATTCATACAAAACCTATAATCCAGCATTGTAATTAACTGTCAGGAATGTGATCTCCGTAAATAATAGGATCGCTTTTGTACAAGTCCACATTTCATGTTGCACATTTCATAATAAAACAAACTGCCTGAGCCGTGTGTTTTCTATGATAAATTGAAATGGGTGATATGCTGAGCTGCCATTGAGTGATTGTGATATTGCATCAAGCATTTAAATGATGAGCATCTTTAGTCACTGTTATATCATTTTTTAATCATAGTACTGCTAGTCGATATAGAAATTTCAGAAAATAATATTTGAAAAAAAAAAAAAAATACAGTATGTTCTCATGAAATATGTAAATGTACAGAACAGAATTGGTCACCAAAGTATAATATATGTACAGTTGTCAACAGTCAAAGTTGTTGCATGATCTGTTTTCAGATTTATAACTTTTCTAATTCCATGCCAATCTTAAACATGGAAAATAATACACATCCACAAACTTGTACATAAAATACAATGCAGAAATACATTTAGCATATAAAGCAGTGGTTCTCAACCAAAAGTCCACCGAAATCCAACACAATTATGAACCTTTTTTTTAAACAACAACTGAGTCAAGACATTGATCCAGAAGTTTAATGAGCTCTGTTCTTCAATAAAAACAATAGTTCGATTTTTTTTTTTTTTTTTTAAACATCATTTATTTGCCCGGTTTCACAGACGAGCTGTTTTAACTGAAAGCAACTTGCACTGACATCTGAAAATATGTCGGGGGCATTATTTTGTCTCAAGATGCATACCAGTAATGTTTTTTTTTTCTAAGGCACATTTATAAAAGCTACTTAAATGTCCTAATTGAACTAATTAAGGTCAATATATTTAAATCATACTGAGCCCTAGACCTCAAGTTGAGAACCACTGATAAACAGTAGAGTCTAAACATCTGAGAGACCACAATTAAAAATTATTCTATTTTTCAATTCTCTAACTTAACATATTTATTCACCATTACAATGTGAGAGAAACGTTAAATTGAAAAATACATATAAATTTCAGATTTTCTTAATGTCTCTTGGTTACTTTAATAATAATGATAATAATAATAATGACATTTGAGCTGCACAAACTCCAAAAGTTTGTGTAAAACCATGTTTTTGTGCTTCAGTGGATGCAAGAAATTGAAAAGTTAATTTCACAGATTTGCTCAGAATTGTGACAAAACTATTTCCAGATTTAACTGAAGAAGAAAAAGATTCAGTGTGGTCTCAGGCATTTAAACTCCACTTTGATTACATGTTCAGGTGAGCGTTCCTCTCCTTTTCTGTTCTAGTTCCTGTAGTCTCTCCTCTCGGCCCTGTGCATGCTGGGCTCCCACCCTCTGTGCGGTCTCAGTAGCAGTGATGTCAATGTGGGCGTATTTAGTTCTGGAGCCGGCCACTGATCACAAACGCAATAAAAAAAAAAAGTTTTTAAATTTGCAAACTTCTGTTATCTATGGCCAGTTGCATAAACTTAGCCTTTATATTACAACTTTCTTAAAGTACCCCTGCTCATCTTTGATCACCAAAATAGTATATTAAAATGTTTTTTTTCTGTGGGAAAAAAATTCTTCATGCCTTAAAATAGCTTCAATGCAACTCTACACCTCTACACATATAGGTCATCATAATATTGTAATACATCGATTCACCTTCTATATTGCAAGTAACCGATTTTTCATATCAACAGAAAAATAAGCTCGGTTAACGTGGGTTCTCTTGAGACTCCACTGCTTCTCAGCAGTTAATGATATGCTAAAGGCCCACCCTGTTGACGTGATTGGTTACAAGGTAGTTTGTGACGCAAGAAACATCAGCGTTAGCCAAGGATAATCAGTCTTGTTTTTTCAGATTCAAATTAGACCAAGTCTAAGTTTTTTCTGTAACCGATTTTTTTGTTAGATGACTAATTTGTAAGTTCTTTGGGTTTTACGAAACCAGCCACTGCTTAGCATTTAAAAATAAATCTCAACACAGCTGGATAGTCATTTGTTTTCACGCCCAAAATAGACAGAACTACAGATATCAGATTACAGATAAAAAAAAAAAATGAGTACTAGGTTGGAAGGCATGTAATTGAAGGATCAAAAATGAGTAGTAAATATGGAAGGAACACAGTGTACCTCTAATAGTGTGGCTTGACTCTGGACGGTCCTGCAGATCCAACTCCATATAGTGTAGCTGTCGTTTAGACGTTGGACTAATGGGGATATTCACATAGTTAATGGAATCACCTTGAAGTTTGTCAATAACTGTCAGTCCTGTAAGACAAGACACAACATGCACAGTTACCAATGAAATCGAGCAAATGAAATGCTGTGATCAGGTGGTGATATATAAGAAGGGGCATCTCAATTACCATACTCTCCGGCTCTGAACTGTGGCCACCTGGATGCATCAGTCATAAATGCCATCTGCTCATAATTGCCTTTTGAATCTGCTGTGCAAGACAAAACCCCAAGAATAAATCACAAGTAAGCCATTCATTCAAAATCACAATACACTCAGATGTATGCTCCAAATCATTAAATTGTTAATGTAATCAGCTGAAAACAATCTGACATGGCATATTACACACACCAACATTAGATATCCGGTGACAACAAACCATCGCAATTTCTCCTCATGGCTACTATGTTAGCAACATGTCGATGCTGAGACTAGAAACGCTTTATCAGTCGATACAGACAAGAAAGTCTGCTTAAACTTAGGGATGAAAGAGGCATTACTGATGCAATTCCTGTTGAAATGACATCCAAGAATTGCTTACCTGATTAAGGGACTATGTATTATATTATATTATTATCATTTCAAAACTAGATATAACTATATGATGCTCACCGTCAGTCTCATGAAAAGTATTCTGCTGCTCAGAACTGCTTCTGATCTCACACCTGCTCTTCTCCACCTACAAGAAACACAAAAGTGATTCAGAAACCACAAAGCAGCAGTAGACTTGTTTAACGCTGTATTTATTCCTTTAATTGACTGATGCTTCTTCTGCAGCTACAAATCACCAAAACGTTTCAAAATTGGACCCACTTTACTGTATTATATTTGCCTTTAACTATCGTGTCCTAGCATTTAAATTAATCATTTTATGCAGAATGTTTTCATTTAAAAAAAAAAAAAAATCCTGCATGTAACTACATCTATAATTACCCTGTAGACCCTTCCCTTAAACCTACCCATACCACCTAACCTTACCCGTATCCCACCTCAATAGCAGCAAATGTGTTCTACAATACAACATGAACACAATAAGTACATTGTGCCTAATAATTAAGTAAATACATAGTTGGTAAAGACACCTAATATAAAGTGTGAGCAAAATCCTTGAACTAAGCTGTGGAAATATACGAAAACCGAATATCGGACCATTTTTCTGACAACTAACCGGTTCTATTCAGCTGTTGCTGATGTTATTTATATCTTTAAATGAAATTTTTACAAAGAGCAAAAACTGACTACACCTATATCTAGTAAAAGCCGAAAACATGTTTGCGGTTACAGAAATGTTGCCACTATTGTACAAAAGTATTGAATGCTGTGGGCAACAATACTGAGAATGGAATGCTTATCAGTGTGAAATATTGATTTCCCTGAAAAACATTTTTTTTCACTGTTGGGTCAAAGCAAGCTGTTTTTATAGCTTATTATTGCATTCTCAGATCAACCCGAAGCATGTGGCGAGATGACAAACGCATTTAAATTCACTCTGCAAACTGGTTCTGCCTCCCCACTGGCAGTGATGGCTGAGCATGATTCAGAGACACAGACGGCTGGAACAGTCTTCGGATTTGTGCTGGAACGCTGGATTCCATGATTAGAGGAGTGCATAACGAAAGACTGATGCTCAATCAACACCACCCCGATCTGTTGCAGAAATCGGATTTTGTTGGTAAAGTTCAAGTCCAAATCTAGAGAACAGTTTGTCTGCATACTTTGACAAACGATGCATTTAGACTCAGCAGTTATCTGGTTTAAAGTCCCCCTGTAGTCAATAATTGTATCCCTTAGAACTAATCTTTGATCACCAAAATGACATATTTAAACGTTTTATCCTGTGGAAAAAAATTCTTCATACATTAAAAATAGCTTCAATGTAACTCTACACCCTTGCTTCATTTAGTATAGGAGGACCCAGAAAAATATACCGGGATAACCTGGCTTCTCTTGAGACTTCACTGCTTCAGAGCGGTCATAGTTAATGATATGCTAAAGTTTGCCCGCACGTTGATGTGTGTGGCAATTCCATTGTAACACTTTTGCAAAAGTGTGTTTACTGTATATACATATATATGCAAAACAAACAAAAATGCAGTAACATACACTGATATTAAATAAATAAATTATTTTAAACAGCAAGGATACATTAAATCAATTAAAAGTACCAGTTAATTGCATTTGTTATGTTACAAAAGTTGTATATTTCAAAAATATTAAGCAGCACAACTGTTTTCAACACCGATAATAACGTTTCCAAGAATTAATAAACAAATGGATTACTTTATATAAAATAATTTCTTCCAATTTACCTAAAAAGACACTCAAACCATTTTATTGCACATTGAAGATAAGAAATACCACTAAATTATTATTTTTTAACACAAAAATGGCCAGATTACCTAAAAATGTAGAAGAAGGTATATTTGTTTCCCGCATATTTAAATAATATTCTGATGTGTCCAGACCTAACTGATGATCAATGTTAGTTAATAGTGATTCAATGTACATAACAATACCTCTGGGTGGGAAACGTTTCAGAAACAATCAAAAATTAGTACTATCCTTAATATAAGATGGTTGTTTAGGGACAAATTATTTAATATGATGATCTACAAAACTAGAAATTCTCTCTGTAAGTTGTATTGTATTAATATAATTGTCAATTTACAAAAAAGTTACGTTTTCCAATCATCCTGAAAATAAGACCTATATTTATCAAGAGTTGTATTACATGCAAGACAAAATATGTGATTATATTATTTAATGTCCATGTAATAAAATATCTCGTTCATTTAAAGAGAGGATAACAGAACATAGAAGTGTACAGAAAGGATCTAAAAAGTCCTGTTGCAAGACATTTTTGTGAGAGTAACCATTCTTTTTTTCTTCCTTGGTATTGAAAAGATAAAACACAGTACAAGAGGAGGTAACATTGATTTTATTAGGAAAAAACGAGAGGCTTTCTGGATTTGTTTTATTTGAAAAGTCTGTTTCCAAAAGGTATGAATGAGGACCTTTGTCTTAAAAGTTTCGGTTATATTGTTTATTGTATGAATCTGTTGTTGTTTTTTTAAAAAATGGGAGATATGATCTTGTTTTTCAATTACTTAATTCTTTATGATGTAGAAACGGGTAAAACGTGCCAATATGATGAGGATGTTTTCTGATTGGGTGATTGTTTAATCTTGATCATTAAAAAAAATTCAACTTTGCCATCTCAGGAGTAAATTACAATATATTCAAATAGAAAATGGTTCTAAAATAAGTAATTTTTTATTGTAATAATATTATTTCACAATATTACTCATTTTATTGTATTTTTTTGACCAAACTATTTTTTTTAAAGCGAACTAAAAAAAATACTCTGAGAAATGTATGTGCATCTTTAACTGTTGACGTATTCAGAACCAGACAGTAAATACACGAATTTAAGTCTCACAGTAAATTGTATGCTATATGCGTTTCATTCACTAAAAATAACTAAATACTCAGAGTCATTTGTTCTGAATTCTGACTACACTGTGTGCAATTTATGTTATTGATTCACAACAAAGAACTGACAGACTACAGATTACATTGACTGCTGTGCTGTATGTTTTTTGATTCACTAAAAAGGATAAACTCAAAGGAGTCAGATATTCTGTCAGCAGGAAACTGTCGGATTAATTTTAGCATGGCATTTCACGCAAAGAATATATGTGCGAGAACTGTTAATGAAAGCTAATGTTATTCAGTTCTGATATTTAAAAAAAACTACTCACAGAAAGACACAAAAAGCAAAAAATCAACAAGAAAACAAATCTTGTTACCTTTCCTCCCCCACAGTCAGGACAGATGGCGGGCTGTAATTGTGGTGCGGTGGAGCCTTCATGGGGCGCAACTTCTTCACCATAACAGTTGAATCTCCATTGGACAGTTTGTTTGGGGGTGGCATCAGCAGGGACACCCTCTGATCCCAGAGCTCCAGCAGTCAAAAACTGTTCCTGACTGGAGGATTGTTGTAGTAGGAGCCTGCGAGGGATGTCGTAATGCTGCAGAGGTGGACTGGGTTCCTGGTACATGATGGCCTGCATTTGAGCAGACTCTTTGAGTGGGCACACACAGGATTTGTGCTCAGGAATCAGGGGAATTTTCCGTACTGGAGTGTTGAGAAGAGCGATTGAGTTTGAATTAGGGTTCTGAGGGAGGCTTGTTAAGGATCCAAACTCATCAGTCTCTCCATGCCCAATATCCACGCTACCAGTGTAGGAGGAGAAGCTTCCAGAATACGAGGAGTGGCTTCCGGTGGCGATGCCGCTGTCTGTTGAGCTCTGCCGTCCCGCCTCTTGAAGGCCTCTAGGATTAGGTGGCTTGGATGGGGGCCGAAGCCCTCCCAACATTACTCCATATAGACGCTCGTCACTGGACGTGCTGACAGAACAGGCTGTACTCTTAGATCCTGCAACCTCTAGAAGTGGTGATGATGATGATGATGGTGGTTCAATGGGAGTGGGGTGTCTGACTGGCTCAGGCCATATCCCCAGGCGGCTGCCCAGGCTGTTGTCAGAATGACTGGTCTCAGAGGAGGAGCTGGAGATGCTCCGATCATCTCCTGCCAAGGAGGCGCCATAACTGAAGGTGGAGGCTGACAAATTATGACAAAGAGAGGGCGGATTAACAAATGTTTGCCAGGAAACTATTTTTAGCATTGTGCATGCATTTCAAAAAGGGAGTGACACAAAACCTAATTATGACTTTATGATGTTCAGTTATGTTTTTGGTGCAACAGAAGAATTTTTGAAGAATCTTTACATGTTTTTCATTGGTATTTCATGTATTTTTGTACAATAAATAATATGTTGGACCTGACAACCAAAACCGTAGTTTCAGGCTTTTTGTAACACTTTGTGCTCGCTATCTTCTTACATGATAGAATAATTTAAACTGAAATCAATATTTCTAGTCAGTTTATTTCTTTATCTATACTTAGTACATAAATCTATACTGTATGTATCCATAGTATAAAGTCAGTCGGTCATTATCCCTTCAGAATGAAGTTTCAGGATTTAGTTTGACTGTACATTATCCCTTGCCATTGTACACAAAACCTTGCCATCTGCCATTGTAATAACAATAATAACAAATAAGAGCTTCAATTTCTGTCTTTTTCCCACACAAAGCAATTGAGTGACTTTTATGTGAAGGCTTTTATGATCCTTTTATAGTGCTTTAGTTTTATGCTCTTTTTGGAGCGTGACAGACACTATGAACTGTTGCTGTATGGAAATGAACTATGTAAAATATTCATCAAAAATTATCCTTTTGCGATCCACTAAAATACTGGATAATTTAAAAACAACAACTGATAAATTATAACTGATTTTTCATTTTTGGGTGAACTATTTTTTACAAAAATCTTATTTTAAATAAAATAGCTTCCTATGCATTTTGTGTATGGCTTTTTTAATTACCTGCCATGCTGTGGTGGCTGCAAATCGACAGCATACTGAGTCGTTTCTCTAGCTCACTGGCCTCCTGGCTAATCCTGTCTTCTATAGATGACGGGTTAGCATTGGGGTCTATGGAAACATTACATTTTAATTAAACCAATACAGTGAACATTCATCAACCAATAAAGTGAACATTCATCATTCACACACACATGTACCAACATATATCCTAATGATCAAACAAACGAAACACACACATGGACCAGACAGCACTGATTTGTCACTGAGTATTAAGTCATATATAATCCATCACTGTTCTATCACTGTCTCTGCTGGGAGAATTACTGGAGCCAATGGCCACATTTATCAGTTTCTACTGGTACATGACACAGGCACAGCCTCACAGCAATAATCTCTCACACAAGCACTCATGTGCGCACACACACTTGTATTCACACTCACACACGGTAAGCTTTGATACCTCCTTTTGAATATGGCAGTTGGTTGGTAATATTCTCTCTTACAATAGAATAAATCAGGACACTGAACACAAAGTGCTCAAATAAGACAATAAATCAGTCGGGAGAGAATAAAACATACGAAAAAGTAAACTGGAACAGAACAAGAGGCAAAGAAAAGCAGAATATAGCATGGAAAAGTTTATATGGAGGAAAAAAGTTTAGTGATAGATATTTCTGGCGTCTTATTAGCATGAAAAGTCAATTTCATGCCGGTCTAAAGTAGTTCAACAGGCATTCAAGCAATGCTACAAATTGACTGAAAAATCACTATCACACAAGCAAAAAAATAAATTGTAAGTCGCTAGAGCAAGTGAGTAGATTTTGTTAAAATACTTAAAATAATATTATACAGTAAGTAAGCTGTAATTTTTTTTCTTGCACAGTTGAAAAACAGTGCTGAGTGTGTGAAGAAAGCTGAAAGAGCATTTGCTTTTTGCATATTTAAAGAGGTTTGTCATTGTACAATTCATCTGCTCTGTGAAATCCTTCTGAAGAATACGGAATAAAGTCAAATGCTGAAAAAGAAGAGTGCCTTGGCTATACCCTGTACCCCTTATTTATCACTGCAATCTGAACTCAACCTTTAATGAATGTCAAAGGTTAAAATACATCAAGTGCACATAATTAATGAAACTTAAAGACAGCTAGAACAACTGCTCTGACATCTCAGTACGAGGGATGACAGGCGAGAACTTCATGCAATGTGCATAAATCATAAATCTGAGATTTAAGAGAATGTGCTGTCATAAACATCGAAGTAAACAAACTTTAAGGCTTTTGATTTACACCTTTATACTTTCATTCATCAATCAAAGAAACTGGGAGAATTTATAGAGGAAAAAATACCGGAAAAAGTTTTCGCTGATTACAAGCAAGCAAGCTATCATCATCATCATCATCATCATCATCATCATCATTATCATCAAAAATCCACCATACAACAATCTGGCTGAAAATTATTGTGTTGTCTCTGTGTTTGGTCCACAGAGAAATACCAAAATATGTTTAGCAATTTTGAATAATCATATTTTGAAGACCGGTCAAACACCGGTCAAAAAAATGTCCACAGAGCATAGATCACCTCTGTAAATGGGTCTATGTATGTAGTCATTTAGCACATGCTTTTTCCCCTAAAGCAACATAGTACATTTATTACAAGAAATGGCCCTGGAGCAGCCCGGGCATAATATTAGTGCTTCGCAGATCAATCTTTGTGTGGTTTGAACTGTTCTACAAGCTCTCAGACTATGTAGAGAGCCATTTTAACTATGGCTGTACGCTTTACTAATTTTAGCTATGAACCACAAAAAAGCTTTAAGCCACTTCATATCCATATATTCTTTTATGTTACTGACCGTGTGTCAGCTCTACACAGGATTCTGTTTACACAACTCATGACAGCATGCAACCTTTCAGCTAGACCTTGTCATTTTATCTCAATATCACTGGCTCAGCAGCTCAAATCAGTGATTCTCTGTGCGTTCAGTGTGGCGGTTTGATCTATAAAATGATGTGTCAAGTTAGTATCATTTTATGCTTACATGGTAAATCTATCTAGGACCAATCAATAAACTAAATGTGAATCTTACATTGATTTTTAGGACAATAATTCAGTATCCGGGAAGTCATGTAAGGTTCCATTAAAAAGATATGTACCACATTTACCCTCCGTCAAGGTGGAGCCATTGAGTGGTTAGATTTAAGCGATTGCCATTACAAAGCAAGACTCATTAAAGTTCATTAAACGAAATGAATATGATGTTGAGTTTTTTCTCCTTAAAACTGCAGTGAACCAAAGACAGTCTCAAAAACTTTGAAATCGCTGGTGTTTCTGACGTGACAAACTACCTTGTAATACCTTGTAAACGTCAATGTATGATCATGATCTCTGAGCTGGTCTGAGTGGGTGGAGGAGGGGCTAATTTGCATATTCGTAGAACCGCGTACACTAAATGAGGCAAGGGTGTAGAGTTACATTCAAGCTATTTTAAAGGGTTAGTTCACCCAAAAATGAAAATTAAGTCATTAATTACTCACCCCCATGCTGTACCAACCCCGTAAGGCCTTCGTTCGTCTTCGGAACACAAATGAAGATATTTATGATTAAATCTGAGAGGTTTATGACTGCTACATAGTCTCCCTAAGGGAATGACACCGGACGGCCCAGAAAGTCATTAAAGAAAATGTTTAAATATTCCATGTCGCAACAGTGGCTATAAGGTTATCAAGCGACGAGAATACTTTTTGTGCGAAAAAACAAACAAAAACAACGACTCTATTCCTTTTCTTCCTTGTAGGCCTGAAACGAGACTTCAAGAGATTTCCACGACGCGCACCCGCGAGAACTTAACTGAAGTAGTTGAAGGAGATCGCAATTCTCGCGCATGCGTCGTGGAAATCTCTTGAAGTCTCGTTTCAGGCCTACAAGGAAGAAAAGGAATAGTCGAATAAAGTCGTTATTTTTGTTTGTTTTTTCGCACAAAAAGTATTCTCGTCGCTTGATAAACTTATAGTTGAGCCACTGTTGTGACATGGAATATTTAAACATTTTCTTTAATGACTCTCTGGGCCATCAGGATTCATTCCCTTAGGGAGCCTATGGAGGAGGGATCAACCTCTCAGATTTAATCATAAATATCTTCATTTGTGTTCCGAAGACGAACGAAGGCCTTACGGGGTTGGTACAGCATGGGGGTGAGTAATTAATGACTTAATTTTCATTTTTGGGTGAACTAACCCTTTAAGGCATGAGTTTTAAGGGATACAATTATTGACTACAGGGGAACTTTAATTCTTATGTACTGTTTGGGGTCTCAGAGACATACTTAACATTGAAGTGTCGAGTTGATGTGACTTTTTAATAATCTTATCAGAACTGATTATTAACTAATTTTCAACTTGATAACACATTTCAAATGGCATGTCACATGAAAAATATTGCATTTCTTACATTAGGGATCTGAGAAAATCCAAATTGAAAACATTAAATAATGCAATGAATTTTTACATAATAAAATTATGTATCAGAACAGTTCTGCTAATTATTTATTGGTTATTTTAAAGGTACACTATGTAATTGCTGGCCCTCTAGCAGTTTAACAACAAAACTGCATGCATTTTGCGGAAGAACATTGTGCAGGTTGTGCTTTGGCTCTAAATGACTGTGCGGATGAATATAGAATATGAAAAATAGAGAAATTATCCTACTGCTCATTAAACATTCACTACTAGGCTTAAGATATAACCAGTTTAGATGGAAAGGATCTCAAGCTGACTAGCTGAAGACGTTACCGTAGCTATACCGAGACAGTGTACTTTCTTGAAAATACATTCCAGCACAGCACTGTAACAATCATCATTACAGTTCTTTTCAGTCGCTAAACAAGCGTTTGTCCAACCAGTTGTCACATTTTCAAAACTCTAAACACAATTAGCGCAGCATCGGTCTTTTGTGGCCATACCATTCACACATTTCATGTCGTTTTCGCACAATATGCAGTCAGTGAACACATTTCCACAATGCTTACATTTTCTTAACAGACAAACTATACCTCCCAACAAAATTATGGATGGTTTTTGTAGTATTTGCGAATGTTAACACACACCATCCCACAATAGCAAAAACAATATTCCAAACCTTAGATACAGTATAAAAACCTCTGCTTCTGCAAAGATATCAGTTCAAAAACAATATATCTCAGCTGATAATAAACAAACAATTGAATAATAGACCCACAGCTTATTTATGTTGGGTAAATTGGGCCAGCAGCTGATTCCAGTCTGGCTTAGACTCAGTGGCAGGGGTTATTTTTTTCTATAACATTGACACTTATACAGTAAAAGGAGGACTTTGAGGAGTGATGTTTTTGGAAACAGAAACAGAAAAAGACAAACACTGTAATGTCTGGACAAGGAAGAGGAAGAGGAGGCTTTTTTATCTGGGCTTTTTGCTGTTGTTTTTTGTTCAGAATGCTATTGTGTGTTTCATGGATATTTTGTTCACTGTAAGTAATACTGTAAAACTTTTTCTGTTGTACCTCCTGTAGTAAACAGTAAAGGAAGAAAAACTGATTTGCTTTTTACTGGAATGCTTTTGAATGTGAATATTACTGTACATGTGGACATACAGTTCCCAACCAAGACATTTAGTGTAAAAACGGTGGATTGCATGTTTTTCATGCAAATACATGTAAAACTGAAACATCAAAGTCTATGCAGTTTTTGTAATGTCAACAATAGCCAGTATTTTGAAACCTGGTGTACTTTGATTGACTGCATGTACCTTGTGAAGTGAAAACAAGTGTTATTCTATGACAGAATAATTTCATTTTGAGTCAGATTTCCAGTGTTTTGGTAAAGTTAGTGTGTGCAGAGAAAGATGTGTTCTATTTTGATATGAAGAGGTAGTATATATTTAACAAAATCTGTTTTGAGAAGAAAATTATCCATTTAGCCAATTGTGTTTTGTAGGTGTGAGTCTGTGTTAAGAGTTTAGAAAAAGTATCTGAAGTATGGGTAAGCGCTTGTTAGCGATTGAAAAAAACTGTAAATGACCCTTCACAATAGATAATGCTTTACAATGAACTCTGTTAGAGAGCTACATATGACAATTTATCTGTTCAGTAAAATACCTTACTTGCCTGTTGAGTAATAAAAACATCATCTCCACATCGTTTGTACAACATTTCAAATCCCTCAGTTCTCGTCATCTCTAAAAAGCCAAGCCAATGTAGATTCTTGTTTTATTACGAGCTCCCTTTCGCCAGCAGACTCTCCTCTGTTCAGGTGATTCCCCGGAGGTTGGAGATTTAGCTGCTCCATGTCAACCTTTCTCGCTCGTTGTGACAACTAACCCACTCCCACACCCTACATGAGTCAAAGTAGTAACCTTTCTCTATTTAAGGATATGACGAGACACGCATGGGTGAGTATGTATGCAATTTCCCATGAAAACCATCCCATCAGGTCTAAAATATAAACACTTATAATAGGCTTATAACTGTCAATCAGGGTAAGACAAAACCCCATGTTGGAAGAAGGATTGATGATGTATTGACATTATGTAACTTTTTTTTGTTCAGAATAAACAACATTTAAATAGTGTCCCTTTCCTTTCACATTTCCAAGCAGTACATGCCTACTGTGGGCTAAAACAGAGGGATGCAGCTTCAAAAATATCTGCCGACTAGATTTTTAATCGATCAGAGGAATCTATTAAATTGAATTGGTGGGAATATAAAAGGCTAATTTAAAAATTAGTATTATTATTTTTCAACTATTATTTTTATATTGTATTATTTGGAGTCTCTGGGACCATTCTGAGCAGAACATGAGGGTGCTGGGAGAAATAAAGAGGGAGAGAAGGAAACTTGACACTATATATCAATCATACATAGAGCTTAGACACAAAAATGTGCACGCAGCATACAGCTCACGCACAGCAAGCTAATGAGGTCAACATTAGCAACTTTGAAATCTCTGATCTGAGATGTTACATCACACACCTCCACAAGTATGAACTCACCTGGCAGGACTGGGCTCAGTCCAAACGGCCCCCTGCTTGGTGATATGCCACGAACGATGCAATCGAACAAAAAGCTGATCTGTTCTCCTTCTGCACATGCAAG
Organism: Tiaroga cobitis; assembly: GCA_030578255.1. Lineage (NCBI taxonomy): Eukaryota > Metazoa > Chordata > Actinopteri > Cypriniformes > Leuciscidae > Tiaroga > Tiaroga cobitis. Next base: position 42,732,422 of record CM060591.1, read on the forward strand.
AAAGAAAACACCAGCCCCTACGGAGACAGAGAGAAAAGAAATAGCTTCTTAATGGCTTGAGCCCGTTTTATTCAAAAGACATAATGCACCATTTCGAATTCAGATTGATATTAATTTCCCATAGCACTGAATAGAAAATTAGTTTCAGTAATGACCACAATAGCAGTCACAAGATTACAACAAATGAGGGAACATCAAGTCATTCCTCTGAGCAGACGAGAACATTGACATTTCACTGATTCAGAATAAATGAATTATATAGACTAATCCAACCCAATGGAACCAAGAAAAACTATACGAGTTCATACATCATTCAAATAAACTCATCAGGCATACAAAGTCTATAAAGTAAAGTAAAGGCTAATTGAAGACAGTGATGTTTTATCAATGAGCCAAATGCATGGAAGTTATATATCTAATGGGTCCACCGCTTTTGAAACGAGAAAAAAAACAGAAACAGTGTTATAAAACTAAAGTTTATTTTTGCACTTTAGCATAATTATGGAAGTTATATATCTAATGGGTCCACCGCTTTTGAAACGAGAAAAAAAAACAGAAACAGTGTTATAAAACTAAAGTTTATTTTTGCACTTTTAATTTATGAAATAAATGGATTGTGTACCAAGAAAATCCGCTTCGGTGCCCACACCTCCCCCATACTAATGTCAATAGCATCTGCAAAGCCTGAAACACCTTTCAAACTAAAATAAGAGCTGGCAAAAGCACAGCTAAATGTTACTGAAAAACAAGCTATTAAAGAGCCTTAAGGCTTCGAGTATAATGGGAAAACTGGGGTAACAAAGACCTATTTGTGACAAGATGCATTAATGATTCATCCGCAGTCAGATTATGACTGTTTTTCTTTGTAGGACATGTTTAGAAAGAGACTTAAGCAGTCTTTCATGAAGGCAAATATAGTCCTGTCAAATCCCTGAGCATCACTGTGGAGACGGTATAGGAGTGACAGTCCATTACAAAAATAACCATAACACCCTTAGCACTTGGTTTCATAATTCATAAACACACTGCTAGGCTATTAATACATAAGACATGTGGCCAAATCTGTGGCTATTTATTTACCTTGCCCACATTTTGAGAATAAAACAGGCCTTCCCGCTTTTGCTAAATTATATAATTTTTTATTATGAAAATAGGCTACACAGATGACTCTGTTAAAGCTACACTGTGTGATTTTTACCCCCATCTAGCGGTGAAAAGGTATATGACCATCCAGTGAATATTAGTTTCTGTTCCTCTCAATTCCGATTTCGTTTTAACTCCTACGGTGGCCAATGTAGTCCAAGATTAACATGGCTTCCAGTACGACCTCGTCCATGAGTGTTCCTTCAAGTGATGAGGTTATTTTAGAAAACTATTATAATTTGCAGTAATTCAATTTGTCAGGTAACATATAGGTTATGACATCTATGTAAAATGAATAATAGTTTTATGTTTTCGTATTTTTTTTACCATTTCATTGCTAACATCAGTTATCAGGTTCCCAGACGAATGCAAGCTAATCTTAGTAAAGTAACTTTTATTTTTTAACTTTTAACTCTTTTTTGCTTCCTTGGCGACTCTGATACATATCCTCGAGAATAAGAGATCCTCCATCAGCAACAGACTTTCAAAAAGGCTTTCAGGTTTTTATATATCAGTCTCAAGCAATCCCCCTCTTCACATTCGACACGGTGCCATCGAGTGTTAAAACGCGAAAGGCGAAGCTTGAATTAACGGGTATGTCCCTCTTTGGCTAATGTACTTTCAAGATGGAGGGGCAACATGGCGACCGACATTAGAACCCCTGACCCGTATGTATTTTAAATGGCATATTATACACTCACGAGAATACTTTATTACTTGAACGAAGTAAATATACATTAATGAGCACATATATTTTTGAAAGAACTAAGTGTTTTTAGCAAAGAATAAACTAAAAAAGTTACACAGTGTAGCTTTAACATGTGCAGTATCCATAGAGTACTATATCCCACAATGCAATGCGGTTGAACTTACATTTCCAAGATTACAAATTAACTGCAAGTAGTATCAGTGGTGATTTTTACGGTTATTGACTTTTGATTAAAGTGCCAATTTAAAAAAAAAAATACTCCAGTTTGAAACGTATATTGTTGCATAATGAATTCTGTTTCACTTTTTTTTTAATAGTAAGCCGTATACAGTGTATACTGCACAGCATTCAATAAAATAAGTCAGTATTCCAGTTTAAACATAAGCATTCTCTGACATATACTTTACAACTCTTATGACTTTTTTGTGCGGTATAAAAAGTTGCACAAGTAAATAAATGTCTCTCACGTACAACATCTGTAATCAAGTTAAGATCAAACACTTGCAGAATCGTGTAATTAGAGTTGCATTGTCAGTTTCAATTTAGGTTACAATTTTTCTAAGTCTGTTGACAAACTAAACCAGTGAATAAACTCACATCCGTTCAGTCTCTGAAATCAAATGAGACTACTGACACGCTCACTAATTGCACTGCCAGTATGTGTTTTGTCACGGCGTGCGGCCTGTGACATTGAATTGCGCTAGAGACAGCAACAAGGCCATATTTTCAATTTAATTCACTCTGTCCCCGAGCAGCCAACTGCTGAATTACACTAATGGCAGTGGGAGGGACATGACCTCTGTTTGTGTGGCAGAGACCAATCGGAGCTCATGGCTGTCAAACTATAATGAGATAAAGCACTGGCTAACAGACACATGCTCCAGACAAGGTAATTATTTCACTATATGCATCTACTGTAAATGTCAACTTGGCTGTCTTAGTATCTGTTTCCTTGTATGTTTTCATGGATTTACATACATTTTCAGAATGCATGAGGTGGTAGTAGTGGTTGTAATGAAGATTCAAATTCAATCGAATTGAACAAGCGCTCTTTACGCGGATGTCTAAGCCCAGAGCTCATCTGCAGCTCTATTTATTTGCATTTTCTGCACTGATTTTGAAGGTACATCTGCAAAATTTAATTTAATTTAAATATGGTCAAATGTGTTCTTTGTGTGACAGCCTGGTCAACAATTATGTCCGCACAATTTAGCTTGTTTCATTGCATCATAACAAATAAAACCGACTCAAAGCACACCTACGCATTACGCAATATGCTTCTTTAACCAATTTTTTATGATATTGGAATAAAGGGTGAAGATGTCAATTTTCCTAGGCTGGAAATCACTTTTTTATTTTCTGAATAAAAAAATGAAGATGAAGAGCTTTTTGTCAAGTTCTGCATGTGCAGTTTCCATGATGCAGTCCTAGACACGACTAATGTTGTACAAATGTACTACAACAGCAATGAGTGTCTGGTATCCAATGTGAGCACCCCTGCCCCCTCAAGTTCTTCCACTTGGCAGGAGACCTCTCACATGCCACCTCACCGCCTAAACACATAAAAATGGCCACAGTTCCCAGCATAGTGCATTAAAACAGCGTCTAACAAATATCAAAATGTACTATCTTGATTATGATTGCAATAAAAACCCTTTTGTGTTGTGACAACATGGCAGTCGTTGACCCGGTGTAAGGAAGTTTCATATAAGATGCAGCATTAAAGCTGCTGAAGCCACAGAACAGCTGCAGTTGGATTTGCCAGAGAGGCAGCTGGTGAGTTTCACTGGTGCTAACGCAACATCTTACACTGGAGCATATCACACATTACCACAATCTGTGTGGGTGCACAAAAGTAATGTGTACTGATTTTGTAAGTAGTATTGATTTTGTGAGTGAGAGAGGGAGGGAGAGAGACGGAGAGACTAAAGTGTGACTGTGAGGTTATCTGATTTTCACATTTACTATTGGCAATCACCTCTATGCTACTTCCACCGTAGAGAACATAAGACCAAGCGAAAAAGAGGCTGAGGTACAAGAATATGGAGTTTCCTTTGTGCCTTTTGTGTCCTTTGTGTCTCAAAAATAAAGAAGTTGATCAAATTATTTGCAGTGCATGTAAATCTTTGAAAACCTTTATTTTTCTTTGTGCATTTCAAACACTTTTCATCACAAACGCACAAATTTTGCTCTCTTTTCTGCAGGTCTAAATCTTTTGCTTGCGAGTTGAAAAGTTTTGCTTGCGAATGAAGCTGTGTCTCAGTGGGCGGTCTCTACCAACCAAAATGAAAGGCCTTTTACTCTTTTCTATTGGTCGACCCTGGATCGAAGTGACAGGTTGACCACGCCCACTACGTTTTCCCGCTGCTGCCGCGCAGTGTGTCTGAGAGAAGAGCCAGCGAACTTGTAACATGGCGAGCAACAGGTCTTTTACTGATTTAATATCATAAACTCAGTGACAAGTGAACTGAATTATTCTCTTGTTATGCTCTCCCATTTAAATACTTAACGTTGGCTAAACCAGTGAAGTCTGGCCAAAGGGTCGGGCTTAGGTAATCATGTCTAATCGGCCATAACTTCCGGATCATTTCAATACCCGGAACCGTGATTGTGCTAGCAGCAGGAGAGACGTTACATTGACTTTTAACAATATTAGGATTAAAAATTCTACTTCTAATATAGGTACATAAAATACATAATATAAATTAGGTTTTACAAATGACTTCACACGTTTTCTTTCGTTAATGATTAAATTGTTTTACATGCACTTATCTAGCAAGACAGGTTTTAGATATTTTTCCCAGCAGTTTTTAACTTTGCTGTTATGTAAGTGCATTTAAACTTTTTCATATTCATATTTAATCTTAAAAAGAGATTTAAATAACGCTGACTGTCAGAAAAGAATCCGGCTGTTGCTTAGTTTGACTTGCTACTGTTAGCTGCTGTTTTATGTCATGTGCATGATCTGTCTGTTAACAAAACTGCATGTCTCTAGAGCACCAAAAGTTAAATAAGGTACACTATTTAACTTTTGGTGCTCTAGAGACATGCAGTTTTGTAAGTTAAGTTAAGAAATAACAGTGATTATAATTTGTGATCAATGATCTGAATTTTTATTTAGTCAAAAACCAAGTACAGTTACATATAAATGCTTCTGAATGAAATGTTTTTGTTACATCAGCTAATTTTGAAATGTAAACTGATATTTCCTACTGACACACTACAACAAAAGATAAAAAATAACTGGATTAAACCAATTTCTGTATACTATTGGTGGCTCTGGCTGCTAGCTATGCTTGTGTTGGCTAATAAAATCTATTCAGCGGTAAAACTAACTACAGACTGGTTTAGCCAACGTTAAGTATTTAAATGGGAGAGCATAAGAAAAGAATAATTCAGTTCACTTGTCACTGAGTTTGTGATTGTAACACAGTTCGTTATTGTGGGAAGAAGGAGGCGGGAACCGGCGAACGTTCAAAGACTTTAATTAATAAATAAACAAATACAAAACTAAAGTAAAGGCTGCAGTCCCTCACGGATGACTCCAGCCACACTTAATAAAACAAAACACAACACAATGTAAAATCCCTCTCTCCATCTTCACTGTCGTCGCTCCTCCTCTAGACACACTGCGCGGCAGGAGCGGGAAAACGTAGTGGGCGTGGTCAATCTGTCACTTCGATCCAGGGTGACCAATAGAAAAGGGCCTTCCATCCTGGTCGTTAGAGACCGCCCACTGAGACACAGCTTCATTTGCAACAAAGCAAAACTTTTCAACTTGCAAGCAAACGATTTAGACCCGCAAAAAAGACTTTGTGACACTGCGTTTGTGATGAAAAGTGTTTGAAATGCACAAAGAAAAATAAAGGTCTTCAAAGATTTACATGCACTGCAAATAATTTTGTTATCAACTTCTTTATTTTTGAGCCTTAAGAAGACAATCTTTTAATTTTTTTTAATTACAAAATAATTAGTTTTACTCTCAAACACAGTATGTTTGATTGGATAAAAAAGACACAAAGGAAACGCCATACAAGAACAAACCACACGTTCAACTCTATTATAATGGGATTCGTCTCATTGAATAAAATGCAGTGTTCTACCAAAACAAAATAAAAAAGATGTCCAAGAATCCATTTGCATCTCAAAAAGATCAAGTGTCAAATGAGCACTTCGGCAAAGAAAATATATTCAAGAATAGCACTGAATAAGGAAAAGAACATGGACTTACAGTAGCCACATCTTGTCCCTCCCTCAAAGACAAATCCATTAGGAACGGCGCCATAACGCCTTAAGTCCGACAGTTTCCATTGGCCGATGACAGTTGGAGGAAGGTCTCTGGCGATCACAAGCAAATTGTTGCACAAATGCAGGGAGGCGGGGCCACTTTCTAGTTTGCTGCCAGGCTGGACATTAACGTTAAACCTGTGAACTGAAAAAGAGACAAGTTTATTATCAGAAAGCACGACTTTAAAATTAGCAAAGCAGTTGTTCTGGAGACCTAATTTCATTCCATCAGCTAAAAGGACAAAGTACATTTGCATTTAAAATTCCAAAATCTTACCATTGTATAATATATTAAGATAAACAAAATGGTAAATTTCTACAGTTTTTGTACATTATGTATTTTGGGCAACACTTTATTTTAAGATGACGAAGTTACATGCTACTACATTTACTTACTATAGTAATAACAGTAAATTATGCATAATTACAAGTAACCAACACTAAACCAAACCCTAACCGTAACTCGAAGTACATGTAATTAATTAATATTACTCAGTACTTATGGGTAAGCATAATGTATAATACATCACATTAAAATAAAGTGTAGCCTTATTTTGAATTAACATACTACTTGAACGATTTTTTTAAAGGAGCATATACTACATTTTGACTCATAATCCGATATTCTTCCCATCAAATTATCTTTCTACCAAGAGTTAACAGCTTCATATCAAATTGTAAACCATCAGAGACACATTTAAACAACAGCAAACTGAGTAATGAAGTAAGCGTGAGTAGTGAACAGGGTTCCTTCGACCATTCAATTTCCATAATGTTTCGAGTTTTATGTGAAAACTTGTGAATAATGTTTTTTTAGAATATTATTGAATCAGATTAAATCCGCCAATCAATCATTAAGATTAATTATTTTTCTTTTTCTTTTAATGACTCAACAGATCAATTCGCAAACTAATCAAACCATACTATGGCATGTTTACTCTACACAAGAGTGATGTCTTCTTATTTATAATATATTTGGTCATAAAGGTCATGAGATATTTACTATAAATTTCCAAGACATTTTCAGGCATGGCAAACATCATTTTAAAATTCCCTGATATTTCCATTAAGTCCATGACTGTGGGAAGGAACCCCAAATGGATCATAATTAGTGGATATTTATTTGCAGCTGCATTTTTATTTGTCTTTTTTTAGGCACAGACAAAATTTATTTCAAGATCAATATATCTAATTGGGCAACACAGGTGTTAATTTAGACTCCAAATCATTAGGAAAAATACCTAAATTTATCATAATATTTATCATATCAAATTCCAAGAGGGCATAATGCATAATGATACAGTTTGCTTGCAGCAGTGTGTGTGCATATATGTGTGTGTGTCTTGCATCAGCGATAGGATTAATGCTTTTTACTTCATAATTACTATTCCATTGTGCACCTTGTCACATATTGCCTAACACACACACAAGATTTATCAATCATATATATTTTAAATTAGATTTATCCATACAACACACACTCTCACATCTCAATCTATGGTCAACCAAAGCAAGGCAGTCTAAAGTCACTAAAATCAGTCATGATTCAAAGTGAGGGAACTTGCAACAGCACAGTGTGTTAAAGCAGTTTAGAAGGAAACTGATAAGAGCAACAGAGCAGAATGACACATCAGCACCCCGCTTCACCAGACTCCATCTATCATCATTCTGACTGCCTTAAAGACAAATAACCAAACAAACAGAGGTATCACAGTGGAAACAGCTGCCAAACAAGAGCTTAATCATTCAACACTTTAGCTGCATATGGAAATGAAAACTTTGATTTGAAATAACCTGAAGTCATCTGAACCAAGTCTAGGATAAAATACTATATGTTTTTTTAGTATGTGTTACTCTGTCAAACATATATTCGAGAAAAACTTTAGATCTCTCGGAGTATCACACATGACAGGGGTCTCAATTATAACTTGGCTGCTTTCTCAAAGGGTAGGCCACACCACTCTGACTTGAGAGTGTATGTGTACGTGTGAAAGCAATAGATCCAGGGTGTAGGTGTGTGTCTGTACGTGTTTTTCGAGGGTGTCTGGGATTAACAGACCCAGAAGCAGTCTTGACTCATATAGTGCCCTGAGGGAGATCAAACTTTAGCTATGTTTGCTAGAAATAACAATAAAATAGATGATAAATTAAAAAGTAAGAAGACAGAGGATTTACATAATAAAACTATATATATATACACTGTATATCTATGTGTGAAATTAATTATGTGAAAAAGTATAAAATTATTAGTTCTTGACATCTAATTGGAGGATTTTTGAAAAAGTTGCTATATATATATATATATATATATATATATATATATATATATATATATATATATATATATATATATATATATATATATATAATACATTATGAAAATAGATGTTTCTCCAAAACACGTTGGCCACAATTACCCTTTTATCCAATACTTTTTGCAATCTCCTTTTGACAAGATAACAGCTCTGAGTTTTCTCCTATAATGCCTGATGAGTTTGGAGAACAACTGACAAGAGATCAGAGACCATTCCTCCATACAGAATCTCTACAGATCCTTCAGATTCCCAGATCCATGTTGGTGCTTCTTCTCTTCAGTTCACCCCACTCATCAGGTCAGGGAACTGGGACGGTCATGGCAGAAGCTTCATTTTGTGCTCCGTAACACATGTTAGTGTTGATTTTGATGTTTGTTTTGGATCCTGATGGAAGATCCAAACACAGCCCATTATAAGATTTCTAGCAGAAGACGTCAGGTTTTGATTTTTTATCTGTTGATATTTGATAGAATCCACAATGCCATGTATCTGAACAAGATGTCAAGGACCTCCAGCAGAAGAATATGCCCACAACATTAAAGATCCACCGGTATATTAAATTGTACACATGGGGTACTACTTTTTATCCTTGTTTGCACCAAACACATCTGGTGGGTTTGCTGCCAAAAAGCTCTTTTTTAAATTTCATCTGACCACAGAACCCTGTGCCGTTTGAAGTTCCAGTCGTGTCTGACAACTGAATATGCTGGAGTTTGTTTTTGCAGGAGCGAGCAGGATTTTTCTTGAAACCCTCCAACATGTGGTGATGTAGGGGTTGTTATTTTTTTTTTGGTAGGCTTCTGACCCCAAGACTCAAGTAATCTCTGCAATTCTCCACCTGGGATCCATGAAGAGTCTTTGGTCACTCAAACTTTCCTCCTCACTGTGCATTAAGGCAATATAGACACACGTCCTCTTCCTGACAGATTCATAACATCTTTAGTTGATTGAAACTTCTTAATTATTGCCCTGATGGTCAAAAGGGGGATTTTCAATTCTTTAGCTATTTTCTTACAGCCACTTTACAGCACATTCTTTGGTTTTACTCATTGTGATGGATGATTAAGGGAATTTGGCCTTTGTGTTTCCTCATATTTAAACTTCGGTGAAACAAGAAGTCATGGCTGGACAATTTCATGTTAATCACCCCGGTGTGCTAAAAAAAAAAGGTAAATATTAATGGGAATATACTTCAGAGATATTTTACTCGTAAAAATTCTAGGGGTGCCAATAATTGTAGCCAACGTGTTTTGGAGAAAAACATTTATTTCATAATGTGATTTCCCCCCCTATGATAATCCTACAATTTGAAGTCAAGAACTTCATCACTAACGCCATATGAAAAGATTAAGTTAACCACCAGAACCATAAAAATATGAGCCATTAAAAAAAAAAAAAAACACTAAACTGAAAAAGGGGTAAACTATAGCTTCAGGTTTTATTTTCCTATGCAAAAAAAAAATGCATAGGAAAAAAAAGCTCATAGGAAAAATCATACACTGTCTACATATTTCGTTGGTTTTCTCTTGTTTTTGCACGTGTTCATAATTTTGTATGTCATTCTGGCCAAAAATTACACACAATTTGGCATGTTTCATTGCATTATCACAAATAAAACAATTGACTTCAATATATAGTGAACAAGTCATATAGACTACTGTTATGATGTATGATAACCGTATGATAACAGTCCTCAGTTACTTTGAAATGACATTATATGGCTGTGAAATTATTTTTTACAAAAATTCTACTTTGTGATCCACATTAAAAAAAACAGCATTGAACTGTCATTGTGTGGCTGCGGAATGATTTTTATCAACAAAAAAATAATAATCTTTGTGATCCACTTTTAAATAACAGCATGTGAGTTTGGAACGACATGAGGGTGAGTAAATAATGACAGAATTTTAATAAATCCCCTTTTTGATCTGATCACTACACATGCTCTTCTCTCACCCTCTCCAAGGCTGTAGCGGATACGAGCATCCCAGGCCAGAAGAGTCACTCTGTTGTCGAAGCCCAGCATGACAGACTGGCTCAGGCAGAGCAGACTGAGCGCATAATTCACTCCATCAAACCCCTGAAGAGCCTCCAGTCCACAGATATCCCTCAGCGTGGCCTGATTCCTCTCCCGCTGTCCTTTACTCTTCTCTCCACGCTCCTTATACACCAGCAAGGACAGGCAGTCTAAGACAGTCAAGATTACAAATCGATAAAACATCAGAACAGAAATGCATCTTACACTTACAAAAACTGCCAAACATCACAATGATAATATCATGTTATTTTGGTACCTTGGAGTTCCATATACACACCACTGCACATGAAATCACTCAGTGCTATTGTATGAGCACCATTACCATAAATGTACCATTCAAGTAAAATAAAATCATTACAGGTACAGGTACTATCCTTTTAAGTCAATCAAAAGTCTACATTTCCTTTCATATCAACACTGTGTTGCATTACAATTCCAGCAGTTGATATTATAATTTGCATAATCATCATCAGGAATTACAACTGACAAAGTAACACATGCATGGGACGCAGTTACTGGGCCATGAAATACAAACTGTCTCTTTCCATAGACTAGTGTTGTGTGTGTGACAGCATCAAACTATAGTCGGGATGACTGCACTGCATTTTGAATGCGGTGATGTTTTGTTTTTATGCTTCTGTACAAAAGAACAAACCACTTCATCACCAGACTTCTAAAACAGTATGTGAGGAGTCAAGCAGCTGTCATAACACACATCAAAAGACACAGTAATCCATGAAAGCAACTGGAGACTAACCTATTAAACAATGACAACTTCAGACAACAGAGATCCAAAAATGACCTATCCGCTAGCCAAGCTTACCTAAAGTTATGCAAGTGTTTGGCTTGCAATGTGAATGCTGATGCTAATCATAAGAGAGACTGGGGCCACTTGTCACATTTTTTAACGTCAGACAGGGAATCTTTATCAGGGAAGGAACCAACACAAAACCACTTCTAGAGATTTTTGTACCCTGGGCATTTGTGTATGGAAATTTGGTAACACTTTACAATAAGGTTTCATTAGTTAACATTAGTTAATGTAGGCTATTACCGACATGAACTATGAACATGAAAAAATAGTTCTTCATTGTTTTTCATTTGAGTTCCCAGTGCATTAACTAATGTTAACAACCCCAACTTTTGATTTTAATAATGTATTAATACATGTACAAATTAACATTAATTTAGATTAATAAATGCAGTAGAAGTCTTGTAGTACAGTTAACTAATGCTATTGTAAAGTTAAACGTTAGGCTAGTGATGTAGCTCTTGTGACAACTAGCCCCTGTCTCGACTACAAACACGATTTTTTGTACAACATTACAGTTTTAAAGTGCACGTTGTAGCTGTTGGTCCAAAAACAGCTCGAGCCAGAGTGAATTGCGACATCGTGACACGAGCATCGAGAGTCATTCCGATATCACGCATAACGACCGTGCCAATACCTCACATACCGTCACGAGAAAAAAACAACCGTGACAGCGCTATGTCAGGCTTTTGCTACGTAGAGAGTACGTTTATGAAACAAAACAGCTATTTAAATGCATTTCAATAGCTAATCTCAACATTGTTAAAACAGCAGCATAAAACGTTTTCCGAGTAGGATTTACCTGCTACCGGCGAAGGTTTCCGAAGAATCACCCATCTGTTTTTCCACTGTAAACGCAGGGAAACAAAACAACAAACGAAGTAGTGTTCGTTAAGACAAACAAACAAAGATTTAAGTTGTCCAACAATAATAAACGATACCGTAAACGTAGTTTGCGTTGCTTTTAACCACCTTTTTCCCCTCTCGGAGTCTGACTTGTCCCTCTACGACAACCGTATCCGTCATCTTGTGTCATGGTTCCCGACAGCTGTGTGCGGTCCGCGGCAGTGAGTGAGGGGGTCACTTTCAAAATAACCTCCAGAACTGTCTGCAACACGCACAAACTCTCTCACCCACATAACTCTGACATGCATTGACCCACCCTCTAAACAGAGACCTACACTACAAGGCAAAGGTTTTTACAGTTGTTCGTTGGGTCAAGGTGCCAATTTAATTTACAACACCTGGCCAAGAGATGCAAGCATTCTTGCAAGTCTCAGACATGTCAAGCATGTGGTTTAAGAGACATGTAAACAAACATGGCAGTATGTGAACTTCTCATTATTAGTTTATAATCTGCAATTATAAAAGTAGAAATGTTTAACCGCATAAATAAATGAAACTGTGGGATAAGTGGGAACCCTTCTAGCACTCAGAAGGGCCAGCTGGGCTGGTCTCAGAGTAACTGAGGAATAGTTAACACTGAAGTGAGTTGGGGCAGCAGCATTTTGAATCTCAAATAAGTCCTAAAGGCACAATTTAGACATCTATATAATATCCCTGCAACGACATTTCCTTTCTTGTGTGCGTGTGAGTGTGTGAGTGTGTGTGTGTGTGTGTGTGATTCAGAATGCATTTAGGCCTACTTTAAATAACCTGATGTTATTCATGAAATTACATTTATATATAATTTTCTTAACATGCTTTCTTTCCAAAGTGATCACAAAGTGCATGCATCACACAAATGGGAATTACCAAAAAAAGGCAGCTAAAAGCTGCAGTATTAGGGCCCTGATCAATTATGTAAATTTGTGATAAAACCATTAGTGTATAAATGTCAGATGTTCCTGCTTCTTTGAAGCAACAGATGCTCTTTGGAGCTGGGTAACATGGATCATCATGGCACATTTGAACTTGACTAAAAAAAAAATGTGTTAGAAAAATGCTAAATAGAAGTTTTACTAGGGGTTCCTGAGTTTCAGGACCTCACTTTATTTCAATATTTTTTTTTATTTATGTAAGGTGAGTGTAATAGGAGTAGAAAACTCTGAATGATGTGTTCCAAAGATGTGGCTTTTTATCAAAAAATCAGCTGTTTTGACAGCGTTTGGGAGTTTGCTCCACCAGTGGAGAGATCAACAAATGGAGAAATGTCTGGACCTACAAGCAGTAACCTTTTATATGGAGATTTGAGGGAGTTAGGCGAATAGAACAGCCTGAAAATAATGGCTGGGCTTGGGTGAAGTTTAGATGAAGGATTGAAGATAGTGGGCGTCAGGCCATTGGCAGTAGTGTAAAAGTCAGAAATGGCGTCTTATTGGCAGGCAGCAGAGGCGTAACATGAGAGAATTCCAGAGGTTAAAGACAAGTCAAGCTGAAGCATTTAGAATGCACTCCAGAGGACAAATAGCAGATGCTAGACGGCGTGAAGGTGTAAAATGTCTACAGTCCGGGTATAAGGAGCTGAGAAAACTAGTGGTTGAGGAAGTCTTATTGTCCTTTGTGGAGCGTGAAGCAGCAGTTGAACACACGGATGCCAAGCATTTTACACCTCTAGAATATATTGTGCTAAACAACACTGCTAATGCATTTTGTATATTGGTAGCTCTTTACAATAACGTTCCATTCGTTCATATTAGTAAATGCATAAGCTATCATAGAAGTAACAATGAACAAACATTTTACACCATTTATTAATCTAAGTAAATGTCAATTTACACTCATGCAACAGTTTTTCTGCAGGTTACATGATACTCCAGCATGTGGTGACATGTGATTTTCTGTATTAATTAGTTATCAGATCATTCACACAACTGATTAGTAACTGACACACACATTCATTTAGGTGATAAATAAATGACTGGCTGCTTTCAAAGTTGCATACTCTCTGATTAGGTAGCTCTTTTGAATAAGTAATTGCTTTGCAACTGTTAAAAAAATTATCTATATTGCAACATGAAATGAAATCCAGTCTACTTTTGCCATGTTATAATTGTCATGTGACTTATGGCATCAGTTGCATTGCTTCACTTCCATTCATAACTACTCTTCCATGTTGTCAAGGTAGCCTATAGTAAATTTTTCATTAAATGCGCAATACTGAATCTCGCTGGAAGTAATAGGTCATCCAGTTACTTTTCACTTAGGCTATACTGTTTTATGAGTATATGAATTCAGACAATCTGCATTTTCACATAGTGTTTTAGTAGGGAAGTAGGCATATTTGGACATAGAGAATGTCTTTGTCATTTTTTTACTTGATTGAGTCATTGAATCATTTACACAACTTATTTGTTCAAAACACACAGGACATTCGGGAACGCCACTGCAATATATTTCTCTGAGACACAGCAGTAAGTTCTACATTGGCAGTGCTAATAGACTAATCTATAATGAAAGTAACTATCTTTGTGATATTGTTTTTACAACAGTTCAATAAATAGAAAGGTATTTGAGTAACCAGATTTTATGAGAAAATGTAACAATTTTCAGAGCTGGCAATTTTGAATGAATTAATATGATGTGATTTTCATGAAAAAGGCATGAAGGTCCAGCCTAAATCTAACCTTCAGTGGGGTGTTCGGATTGCATGAAAATGCATGAATGAGATGTGAATTCATTTTAATTAGCAACCAATTTGCCAAAAGATACATTTTTTTTTTTTTTAAATACCATGAGAGTATGTTGCAATTACATTACGGGGCAGGCACCCCTGGGGAAACTTGGGTTTCATTAGATTTTGCTCAAGGACACAGTGCCACAACCAAAGGAAAACCAATGCCAGTCAGAAGTTGCCACTCAGAACCTTTTTTTTCTTTTTTATAACCAGTATAGCCATTTGGACTACTTTTAACTTGTTGCCGCGGGTAAAACTGTTTTTCTTCTGCGGGTTGATTTCCACCCCTGATAAAAATTATTCTGTGGTGAAAAAAAATCTATATGAAAAAGTACAAAAAACAAAGTAAATTCTATATTAGCACTCAATTCAAGCTTGTAGAAATTAAAGCGTAAATATCAACATTATAAAATTAAATAAAACCTACTCAACCTTTCTGATACTGGTCCTCCATCATGCACGGGGGCATGAATAATTAATTAAGTAGAATTTTCACTGTTTTCCAGCTGTGTACACTGTTTTATATCATTGCTTTTGTTGTTAGGTTTAGTGACTTGCCATTTTGTGACATCTCGAGTTAATTTTCTACTCAAATCAAAAACAATCCATGTTACCGTCATTGTGTATTGTTGTGTACCATTGAGGTCTGTTTGGGTGGTATAGCGTCATGTTTTATGTAGGCCAGATATGGTGTCTACACAAAGTCTATTGTATTATTTATTTAGAGATCCAAGTTAAGCATACACTGTAAAAGTGTTGGTTATATCAGTGTTGTATTATTGAGTAATAAGTATAACAAAGTAAACTTCAACTACATAGAAATTACTCAGCAAACTTTTACTTGCCAAGTTAAAGTTACTTATTTTCATCATTAATTTTACTTGAATTTTGTTTTTTAAGTAGAGTTTACTTAATTTCATATGTGAAATTTACTTCTGCATTGCAAAAACTTGCTTAAGAAAAATGTTACTTATTATTTTTTTCAGTGCGTAAGTATACGATTTTGGCGCTCCAAAACACCCCCCAGACATGGAAAAATTCAGTGGAGAATTCGGCCTCAGGTGGAGAAAATCGCATTGGGCTATTTTTGACTGGCCATCGGGCTACTTTTGTTGCACAGACCTGTTTATAACGGTTTCAGGAATGAAGTTTAAATTTCTCAATGCTCACTGATAGCCTTCTGATGAGGGCAACAAACATTAAGAAATTCAAATCATTAACCAGGGACCAAAAATGTATTCATATTTATTGAAGACAGTTGCTTTGTCAGAGTACAGAAATGCATTCTCTTGTGGTTTAGCAAATGAAAACACTGCATGTCCTTAAAATACCTGCAGCATTTTGTATTGATCTGTCTTTCCCTTTCAGTCTCTCCTTCCTCCTCGCAATTATCCCTGAAATACGTCTTGGCAGAAAGCAGTGCATTCACATCCTCGGGTCAATGAGACTTGTCTAGTGCTGAACATTAAACCATGTTCAGCATTAAACCATTAAAATTCCATGAGTAAACTTTAAAGATTAAAAGACAACGCAACCTTGCCCATTGAGACAATAAGACTCCAGTAGAAAGTGGAGGAGACATCAAGCAACAAACACACATTAGTACAATTAAAGTATGAGACCTGATTTTTGGGTGTTACTACATTTATTAAGTGCTGCCACATTAGACCTGACATAAGTAAAATGGATGGATCCTATAGAAATCCACACGATTAGTCCAGCTCATTGTTCCCAACAGCTCCTCACAGGTGACATTTATATGGTTACGTTGTGTATTATAGCAGCAGTGAGAGCAAAAACTAACTGGAAAATCGACTACAAGCTCCATTTTAGAAGTTGTTTATTTAAAAATGTTGCAGTATTATCTCAAACCGAATGTAAACCAGCACAAGCTTGAGCATTATCTGTTTTCTGGGCAATACTTTACAATAAGGTTCCATTTGTTAACAATTAGTTGTCTATTAACATGACCTAACAATTAAAAATACTTTTTAAGCATTTCTTAATCTTAGTTAATGTTAATTTGCACCATTAAAATCAAAAGTTGTGCCTGTCACAGTATTTAATGGACCTGAGCTAACAAGAACTAACAATGAACAGTTGTATTATTAACAACTAATGCTAACAAAGATTAATAAATACTGCAACAAATTGCTCATTGTTAATGCATTTACTATGTTAACTAATGCCTTATTGTAAAGTGGTACCCATAGGGTTCCATTTGTTAACATTAGTTAACTAAACTAAATAACAAACTAACAGTTAAAAAATACTTCTAAAGCATTTATTAATTTTAGTTTTTTGTTAATTTTAACATTTTCTAATACATTATAATTTTTCAAATCAATGTCTATCTGTTAATATTATTTAATGGACCTGATATGAACTAACAATGAAAAGTTGTATTTTTTTATTAACTAACTTCAACAAACATTACTAAAAACTGTAACACAAATATTGCTCATTGTTAGTTAATGTTAGCTAATGCATTAACTCATTTTAGTCTAACTAATGGGACCTTATTGTAAAATGTTAGTTGTCTGCTGTTTTGGGAAAGCTATCAAGGGCTTATTGGTAGCAATAGATTATCAATGGGTATACCATGCTATTTATTGTCATATCAGACAAAAGTGGCATTGTTCTTGCTGTGGTTATTCTTCTTTCTTGAAGTTTTCATTGAAGGTTTAGTTGCTGGTTTTGTGGATGGATCAATACGCTTTTTCACAGGCAGCATTTCGCCTTGACCCGAGGTCTGGTAAACTCGTGTTCTCATTCTTCCTTTGTGGGTTTTCAGATCATCAACCACTCTCTCCAAGCCTCCATTCTGACCAACAAGGTCATTGCACCTGATCCCATCTACGTCAAGAGCACCTCTCACATGGAGAGGAGCCCGCTTGCCCCCCCCTCTGACCCGGGGTGGTGGAGGTGGAGGTGGAGGAGCAGGAGGTGGGGCGGAGGGCGCCCTCCTGTGGGAATATTTGGAAACACTGGTCCTTTCTCTCTGACGTCTTTCGTTTTTCACTAAGGAATGTCAAAAGGGGAGAGGAGCAAATATTAAGATAATTTTTGTTAAATAATTGATTGATTTTGTATAATGATAATAAATAACAAACTGAAGAGCATGAAAATATATAAGAAAAGGCATACTCATCCTGACAGGCAGAAAAGCCTGTCAGGATGAGTATGCCTTTTCTTATATATTTTCATATATTTTCATTTTGATTTCATGGTGACTTTAAGTCAAGAACTATAGAAAAACTTGACTTAAAGTCACCATGAAATCAAAATTGACCAATCTTATTATTTATGTAATATTTCCGTATTTATTATAAATTATTTATCCATGCATCTTCGTTATTTATTTTAATAAATGTGCCCTTGTAATCTTTATACAAAGTAACTTCAAAATCAAGCCCAGCCCTACATTATTTATTGTTTTTTTTTATTCATTTTTAATTTATTTATTAAATGCTACATTATTTCTTGTTCTAGAAGCCTTTTCACGGATGTACGTCACAATGGCGATAAAAAGACTATGGCAACGTCCATTTCATGCCGAATTTAAGATCTGACGCGACATATCTGACATCAGTGATGTCAAAAAATCCCATTGGCTCTTGCATATCTTGTGACCATACATGGCAATTATCGATATAGTCTAGCTATCTTTTGAAATTACATTCGAAGGCCAAGGCAGATGGGAAGTTGTTTTGTTGAATAACTTACATTTTGCTCTGTCCCACACACAAAAATTGGAAACTAGTGCATGAGCTATTTTATGGTGCTTAAATAAATGTACCTATGCACATCCATGTGTTGCATCATTCGAAGATATTACGCTATTTTAAGTTTGCTTGTTTTTTTTTTTAAAGAATCTTCCAAACTGATTGCCACAAGGGTGACACGCATGTTTTGGTGGTGCAGCTCCTGTGACTCGAGACTCCTGTGATTTCGGTTTATCAGACCGAAATTTCTAATTTCAGTCACACTTTAGTTTAGGGTCCAATTCTCACTATTAACTAACTATATGACTTTTGGCTTAAAGGGATACTCCACCGTTTTTTCATATTAAACTATGTTATTCCCTTAACTAAGACGAGTTGATACATAGGCCTACCTCTGTCGTCTCAGTGTGTGCACTCAATCGCTCTGGCGCGCGAGACACTTTGATAGCACTTAACTTAGCCCAGTTCATTCAATATGGGCCAAGCAGAGAAGCGACCAAACACCTCCACGTTTTCCCTATTTAAGTACAGTTACACGAGTAGTTACACGAGTTTATAAGTACTAATAAACAGCTGTAATATCCTAATATGCATGAT
Source organism: Tiaroga cobitis (assembly GCA_030578255.1). Taxonomy (NCBI): domain Eukaryota; kingdom Metazoa; phylum Chordata; class Actinopteri; order Cypriniformes; family Leuciscidae; genus Tiaroga; species Tiaroga cobitis. Next base: position 42,751,663 of record CM060591.1, read on the forward strand.
AATAAACAACTATAATAGTGAGAATTGGACCCTAAACCAATGTCTTAAATTTCATATCTGACTTCAACTATTGTTCAAAAGTTTAGGGTCTGTAAGACTTTTTTTAAAGAAATAAATCTCTAATGCTCACCAAGGAAGGATTTATTTGATCAAAAATATTGTAATATTGTGATATTGTGGTTTTCTTTTTTTAATATATTTTAAATTGTAATTCATTGGTGTGATAGCAAAACTGAATTCTCCACAGCAATTTCTCAAATTTTCAGTCTCTCACAATCCTTCAGAAATCATTATGCTATTTGATGAATAGCAAGCGCAAAAGAACAGCATTTATTTCAAATACAAAATATTTTGTAACATCTTAAATGTCTGCTGTCTGATCAATTGAATGCATCGTTGCACATTAAATGAACAGTATTAATTTCTTCGGATAAAATATTATTGGACGGTATAGTGTAGGCCTACATGTAATACTTACATGCTATTGAGAATTCAGAAAAGAAAAGCAGGCTTGGTTTGGATCTAAAGTGCTGTGTTTTGCAGAGGTAAGTGCTGCTGGTATAGCCCTAATGAGACATATAGGGGCAACCTTCATTTTTCATCATTCATCGTTCTGTTGATTTAGAGGTACTTATCTTTTGTGTTTGACCAATTAAAACTGATTCAAGACTGAGATTTTGGCTTCTGCTCTTCTGCGCATTAACGCATCATAAAAAAAGCCAACCAGCAAGCTTGTTTTTGTTCAGCAGAAAAGATACAAACACTAACACATGCATAGCTCACCAGGTTGCTTAGCGACATGCAATTGATGGACGACTAGAAGAAAGTGCAGCACATGATGAGATGAGTAGCCATGACTTGTTAGCTTGATGTAAAGCTGTTAATGTTCACCAAGACGACTCATTCAGACTAAATGCAAACTCATTAAACATGCTCAAAACTATCCCCACAAGTGTGTCCATCGATTATCATTAGTCGCTATTGTCTTTCTCCAGATTGTGAATGACATTCATATAGATAAAGGAAGATACGGTAAATTAGAAAGGCTGTCATTGTCAATACACACTGCTAATTGTTACAGATATGCGTTAAAGGAAAAACTGTGGCTGATGAAGACAGGACTGAGTTTGGTTGTGCACATCATGGTGTAGGCTACTGAATTTGAGCCGGCTTTTTTTATTGTTGAGTGATTAGAGTTACACACTGCCCCCTTGTGGCACTATAGGCTACTATTTCTATTTGCAAACCCTGTATTGGTCATCATTATTAGTCTTTCTTACAAGCATTAATATCTTCAAGGAAGTGAAAAAAGCTCTTTATATTACAGTAACACTGATGATCAGTCAATTGACCTTATCTTCAAACTAACTAATCCTAAACTGTCACATTATTAGCACATTACTGTCATGCTTTTTACAGGCAGTAATTCAATAATAATGTATCTGCCTCGGCCACTAGATGGAGCACCCTCTCTTTTCAGGATCTCACTTATGATGATGAACAAAGTTGCCCTCCCAGTATTGATGCGAGTGCTGAATTGCCAATAACTTCTGTCTTGGCCATATTTGTGCAATTTACAAACCCCCTAAGACTTGCTTTACAAACATTGTAAAACTTCTGCTCATCACCACGAGTTTGAAAGAACGCTGTAATACAACTGGGAAACAATATCAAGCAGTGACCACAGTTTGAGGGGGTAAAAAAACAAAGTCTTCCTGTTATTGAAGTTCAAGCAGATGTTTAAAACTTGTTTAAAACACAAACACTTGACCATGGCCTGTGGATTTATTGGGTCCTTCACATGCTGTGAACCGAGAAGAGATTAGTAGCCAGATGGGATTCTTTGTTTCTTTACAGTTAAAATTGAAGTAAAATTGCCACGTTCAAGCAGTTTTGTTTGTTATCAATTTCACCAAGTAGCAAAGGATGGTAGCCTATAATCTGTTTAATTTCTTTAAAACATCTAAATAGTAGCTACTACTACATAACTGTACATACTAAATAGCCTATAATTTAATTTCAAAGTGTTGATTTAAATAGGTGTTTGCTAAGAATATTAGGCTACTAAAAGTAGCGATAAGCTACTAATATTTTTCAGAAACATGACAGTAGTTCAGTTAGTATATTAGAAATAGTGTAGCTTTTCCAGTAAAAAGTGTAATGTGTTGTAGTGCAGCTAAATGCTACATCTTTGTTTTAAGGTATGTTCACACTTGGCAGGTTGGGTTCACTTAATGTGCTTTCACACTTGGTTTGATTGTCTGGTCTGAATCAGAGTTTGATTGCTGCCTCTCCCCTGCTGGAATTTGTGTTCACATTATATTATTTAGGTTCAAACCGTGTTCACACCCAGTGTGTTTGCATCATCAAAGCAGCAGCTTGTTGCTTGATAACGACAATGCAGGAGAAGGCGTCAAAATAGCATTGCTATATATATATATATATATATATACATATATAAAATGGCATATACATATTAGCCTACATTCTCTCTGTTTGCAGTGCGTCAGTCACGCTTGTCAGGAAAGTGAGCAAGAACACACTCAAAGGGCCCTATCTAAGCGCATGGTCTAAAGCGCATGGCTCAAGTGCACTAAGGGCGTGTCCGAATCCAATTTTGCTAGTTTAATGATGGGAAAAATGGTCGGCGACCCAGCGCATGGTCTAAAAGGGTTGTCCCTATTCTCTTAATGAGTAATAGATGTGTTTTGGGCGTAAGGTGCAATAAACCAATCGGAGTCTCCCAATCTCCCATTCCCTTTAAAAGCCAGTTGCGCTTGCGTCATGGCGGATTCCTTATTTACATGGTGGAATTTGCAAGCGGAAAAACTGAACACTTCTCTAGTGAGGAAACGGATCTGCTTGTGCGCGAGGTTAAAGCGTGTGAACATACCTTCTACGGGACAAAGTGTACGCGCGCTGTGGACCCACCTATAGGCACATATTACTAACACACTGTTTAAATTACAAAAAAATACTTGAATATTTCAGTTGCCTCAAAATAGCAACACGCCAACAATGCCCCTGAACACACCTCGTTTTCAGACCATCACACCAATGGGCGCAAATGCATTTGCTATTTAAACAACGTGGCGCAGGACTTGAAAATGATAACTGGATCGGGCTGAAACTAGCAAAAAACACTTGCGTCGCACCTGGCGTTGCATTGCGCTGAATGTATGATAGGGCCCAAACAGTTTTATCGGATCATACGTCATCAATTACGTTTGATGTTTGTTTGAGTTCATACTAGCAGTGAGCTCGCTACGCCGGACCACCCTGTTTATGTGGACTCGGGTACATTTCGCGGGTGCACACCTGAGTTCAGAAAACAGCGTTCACATCCAAATGAACCGAACGCTGATGTCAATCGAACCCAGGTGCATACCAAAAAGTGCTAGGGTGAAAGCACCCTGAAATGAACTTTGATGCGATTGCTTCGTTAGTGCGGTTCGTTTGAATAAGTGTGAACGCGCACCAAACAAGCTGTGTGTCGGTACGTTTGTTTGGTGCACACCAGCTTTAGAATAAGCATTCACACTTATTCAATTGAACCGCACTAACAGAGCAAACTCTGGTGCAGTTCAACTCGTCTTAGGAGCTACGTTACCCATCACAGTTTGGTACAGGCGTCAGCCTGTTTGCGTGCAACGTGGGAATTCCTGCTGCTGTTTTAACTCCTTTCTACATCCTTTCTACAACTCTATGTGAGTTCTCAGCTGGTAAAAATCACGCACACACAATGAGTGTATTAAGCCCAGCACACGCCATTGTTTTAGATGTTTGGGAAGTTCCATAGCAAAATACACTTCATAAAAGATGTTTTTTGTTTGTTTTGTATCTTCAGGTTTGGGCTGCATCCGAAATCACATACTTTCCTACTATATACATAGTAGGGAAAAAACAGTAGGCTATGTGACAAGAGAAGTAGCCTATGTTTGAATTCACAGTACTCATAAAAGAGTATGCAAAAAGTACCCAGCTGGGGTCTAGATGACCTACTTCCGGCGAGATTCTGAAGTGTGCATCCGATGGACACTTTACTATATACCATGACGCCATGGGAGAGGATTTGTTAATGGTGGTGACACAATCGACGCTGGTTGGTCACGTGATAAGGACAACATGACAAATGAAGTGCACCAAGATTACATTCATACTATAGAACATACTTTTTTTAGCGGCCGTGAAAAAATTACCTATTCAAAATAAGTATAGCCAAGAGAGTATGCGATTTCGGATGCAGCCATTGTGTTAGAAATGACAGTGTGAAAGCTAAGCGAACCAGGACTAAATGTATAATTTTCTGTATTTTGTGTTTTTTTTTGTCTGTGTGAACCTTAATCAGCTCAGCTAAGGAAATAATCAAAAGTGGCCCACCATCTCGCTCATCTAGGAAAATCTGAATCGTTTTACTGAACTGGTTCACCCTAAACGCTCCTCTCTCATATGTAGCGTTGGAAAATTTGGATCGCTTGGACAATTAATTCAAATGAATAGATTCACAAAAATGATCAAGTCCCTCTGTTATGTAGACTATTGTTTTCAACTCAACTTTTTTCATTTAGTAGCTGAAACTTACCTGTTAAAGTTTGCTATAATGTGAAAATAATTGAAATTGCTAATCTATTTAAAACCCCTCACTGTTTTTGAGCAAAAATATTTGATTTATTAAATCTGTTTAAATGATACATTATATCATTGAATAGTTATATTTTTTAACATTAAAACATTAACTATCCTACAAAAAACTCCACATTTCAAAAAGTTGGGATTTTGGAAACATGATGGAATATATTGTGGCTTTATAAATTGGAAGACATTTCTTAAAATGAATTTCTTACTCATAGCTTAAACACCTTATTCTTTGTCACATACATCATGAAACTCATGTTTTATTGGTCTATAAGTAGTTCCTATTATTTTCAAGCTGTCTGGCCAAACATGAGTCACCAGGACCTGTGAATACATCTTCAATAAAAGTGTTCCATCACTCACATGTCTATTTCTTCTCTTAATCACAACACTTTATTTAAGTCCAGAGTTGAAATTTGTCTAGCAAACCACAAAGCAAACAGACCTTGCTGCAATAAAACAAAAAAGGAGAGTAGCCTACATAGCAGTTCTCACATGATAAATGTCTAAAGATATTAGAATATATAAAACAAGAGAGCACCAGGAGGAGGAATCGCGCAACAATTTGGCTTCATGGTCAAATTACGACAGCATTATGATTTCTATCTATAGAGGGTTTCCCTTCTTTTGGAGCGTGAAAAAGTACCGAGGGAGACAATGCAGAATTAGGACACTTCCTCTGGTGGAGGATGAGAGAGGGAGCAGTGAAGAGAAACAGAGGCCGGTTTTGTCTGAGCCCAGAACCGGCATCCAAACAACACAAAGCCTGCCTAACCAGCCATTCACTTTAACTGGGCCTCTGTGCATAGCTAATGCACTGAGAACGGCTTCACTCAAACAGCACAAAACAGAGGGTGGGGGAAGTGGGGTGAGGGGAATGTGAAGGAGTTATTAAAGAACGCTTCTGAGAGCAGAGTTTCATCATGTGATCAGATGTGCCGTCCTAGCTTTATGTCTACATTGTGTGCAGAACTCCTAATCGTTGTATTCTTCATTCAATAACAGGAAAAGGAAATGATAAACTATCTTATCTGAGAATTATTTGGGCTTCTGTCTTTCCTTGAACTCTGAAGGATGTGGTACTGTTTACACTTATATAATACTAAACACAAATTAACTATTTTTGTAATGCTTTTGAAAGAAGTGTCTTAAGCTCACCAAGGCTGCATTTACAAGTATTTGAATGAGAAATAAAGTAAAAACAGTGATATTGTGAAATATTATTATTACAATTTAAAATAACTTTTCTATTTTAATTCGTTTTATGTAACAAATGTAATTTATTCCTGAGATGGCTCAAGAAACATTTTTTATCATTATCAAACAGTAGAATTATGTATTATTTTGTGGAAGCTGTGGTACAAAAAAAAAAAAAATCAGAATTTATTTGAAAAATATTTTTTTATAAGTCTTTACTGACACTTTTGATCAATTTAATGTGCCTTTGCAGAGAAAAAACAAAAACTTATTGACCACAAAATTAAAAGATGTAGTGTACATCTTGTGCGTTTCCGTGTCATTTCATATAACACCACCAAAATATGCCAGAAAGTATTATGTACTAATCCATACTTCAGTCTGTTACTCACCGAAGTGTGTATGTGACATCATGAAGACCCTAAACATACTCTACAGAAGTACTTAAACATCAATGCTTAGCCATCAAATTGCAATTGCAGAGTTCCGTTTACTGTACATACATTCGTACAGTAAATAAAATTGTGGCATTAAACAGGTTTATGGAGAATGAACTTTCACAGCAAGATTCCTTTCAAACGAATGCTCCGCCATGACAGTACAGTGCAAGTTAACACCCTTTATAGCAACCCTAGTGGCAAGTCTGAGAATGTAACATGCACTTGCGCTGCTTTTGAATTATACAACAATGAATAGGCCTAAAATCAAACTTGTGTAGATGAAAGCATTTGTTTATGTACTTGTAGTATGTTTCAGGCCTTAGAGATTGTAAAAATGTAAAACGGTTATTGGAAAGAGATCGGAACAAGAAATAAACAACGAGAGGAAGGGAGAGAGATCTCACCCCTAACATTTATTTAACTCTATTTACAAGTTTGCAGAAACATCAATCTGAGCAGAGATATTGGTCTTCTACAAAAAAAGACTGCTACAGAAAACTGAAAATGATTTCAGTGTCAGAATGAACAGAATGGAGGGCAATTCAACAATGTTGGCAACTCAACACGGCAATAAATCACACAGCTGTAACAGAAACTATGTACACATTTAGTATTTTATCATTCAGGAAGATATACTTAAGTTTCATCTGGGATAAATTAATCCTTTCTTAGGATTATATTACACGATTAAATACATAACATATGATACCGTAGCTTAAAAAAACTTGGAAGTAATGGTGATAAAAAGGAAGTGATCTGCGTAGCTACACATTGTTGAATTGCAGTTTTGTAAGAATACGATGGAATAAAGAAAACAAAAATAAGCTCTGAGGTCTCCATTTAAGATTGAAATGTGGAATTGTGAGGTCAGGAAGAGTTACTGAAGACTCTTTGTCAATATTTAGGTTTCATGGACAGTTTCATGGAAGGCACGCTACTGGTCACCACAGAGAGGTAAGGCGAGGCCTCTGTCGTACTAAAACTGATTGTGCTGGTTTGTTTTTATCCATTTGTGTATTCACATCATTTGAACAACTTTTTGAACAACAGATAAATATATTCATGCGTAAACGAGGGTGCTTGACACCTCAAACACTCCATGTCCGGTATGTAGTTTATATTTAGTGTCAAAGAAGAATTATCACATGTTTAGTTCCGTCAGTTATGGCTCCTGTTAAGGCCTTCATGTGATGAGCCACAGGGCAGAGATATGCAGGAGACGAGCAAGATCGCTTCAGTTCACTACTGACCTCAAATAAGTCTGACTGGCTACAATAATTATATTGTTTCCCTCAGAGGAAAAAAAAGCCATGGAAGTTAATGATTGTCAAGATTGTGTGTGGCTGGTTGTTTTAAAATACTTTCAGGGAAGAAAATAAACCATCGAATGCATTGTTGGTAGAAGTATCTTTTTCGATTCTTCGTTAAAGTGCTTAAAGGGTGTCAAATGTACATGGGAAGCAGGTGGTTTTGCCAGGGTTTGGCACAGGGCTTACGATGAAAAGCACAGCAAATCCACAGCACTCAGAAATCACACACATCTTCAGGAGGGACCAGAAAGAGGTGAAGATAACACATGCGAGAGTTGATTGTTCACACAGGAGAGGTACCTGATCGAGCCCAGCTTTCCTGGTAAGTGCCCTCCCTTAGGAGGTATTGCCGTTCTGGGAGAGGATAGGGGGACTGGTGAAGGAGAGAGCTGTTAGGGCTTGAGATGTCGCCTTCGGCGACAAATGTCAGGTCCGTGCCACTCTCCTCTTCCTCCAGCACCCGGACCCCTCCGGACGAGCCCCCTTTTTGCGAGTGCGGAATCGGGGATAAGGAGGAACTGAATGGTGGTGGATTCCGGTCTGTGGCGTTTCTGAGAGCGCTATTGGGAGGCATTAGGGCTCGTCTAGGCACTTTGCCCTCCACTGTTGAATCTAAGCTCTGCGATTGGTGGCTGGCGCTGAGGGCGGAGCCATTCTCCTTGGATCGGGGCCGGTTCTTGTGGGAGACGGGGGTGGAGCTGAGATTGTTGGCGTCTGCTTCCGTGTCAAGGCGCAAGAAGTCAGGAAGGACAAGGTCGGATTTGTTCAGCAAGCCCCGCTGGTCGTCAGCTCTGTTGCTCTGTGCTTTGGATATGAGCTCGAAGAATTCTGGTTGGACAACACACACACAATTTTAAACCATTTTATTTGTTGAAATGTGACAAGCGACACACTTTTGACACATTACAGCAAGCGTTAGATAGAAAGCATTCTTGCAAGACCTCGGCAACAGATTACCTGCAGCTGCCAGTTCAAAGTGTGCTTGTGTTAGCATTAGCTACATCAGCCAGTGTTGCTACAGAGACTTTGTTAGCATAAGATGTAGTCAGGATCAACATCTGCGCTTAACTAGGTCAAAGAAAAAGAGATTATTCAAGAAAGTGAAAGGGGAATAGTTTTTTACCTTCAGCTTCATCTATATTAAGCTTTTTCTGTTTTTGCTTTTCCACTTGGGCTCTGGTTTTCACAGCCGAAGCCTTTCCTGCCGCTTTGTCCTCCCCCTGGGTAGCGACAATGAGAATGGGGCACATTAAGGGTGCGTGGATGAGAACCGCCTCTTCTGCGAGGCTTTCTCTAGGGAACAGGGCTAAAACTACAGGGGCATCGTAGGGGCACTGGGTGGGTCTCTAGTAACTACCACTAAAAGGAGTGTACATACTCACTCTACTTGTGAAAGCATACTAAAGTCAATCTCCATACAGCACAGCATCTCACTGCAGAAAAACCACCACCAGCACAGCATGCCACCACAACACCCAGCATCGGTGAACATCCACGCTTCACTTTCTCTTGTCTTTCCACCACTTCTCTCAACATATCACACAGCTATCAGTAACTATAAATACTAGAGAGTCTGTACAAGGGAGGAACCCTTGAACCACGGAACTCTTGGCGAACAGAGGCTGCTATCCCCTCACAACGGTGTGGTGTGTTGAAGGAAAGTAAGTGGTAAGAGATGGGTTGCTGTGATTCGAGAAGATGGGTTAGATCATCCAAATGCCCAGAAATGCACAGATACACATAGCCTTCAGACCAGAGGAAAGAATAGGGGAGCCAGCCATGCACAGACTCCCCACACACAGGACAAAAAACACAAAGAAAGAAATAGAGGAGGAGATTGAAGTGAATGTTCTGGAGATTGAGGTCTTACTGTGGCAGACTGGCTTCGCGTAGACAGAGGTGGGCCATGACTTTTAGATGAGACCAGCTTTTGTTTGTCTGTTTAGAGAGGGAGAGCGTTAACTCATTCTGTTCAAGTTAATTACAAGCAAACTATTTTAAAGACTACACGGTAAAGTATTTACAACCTATTTTACTTGATTTTTTCTTTAGTGTCAAATTCTTTTCCTTGAAATCAAATAATCAAATTGGATGGTGGGAATGATGTCTGTCCTATATGTGTGTGAGCATCTTGCCTTTTCCTTGAACGTGGTCTCCTAATTCCAGAACCACCCTCAGTCCATCTAGATTAGATATAGGAAGCCCAAGATCCAGTGGCTCTTTCTCTCCACTCTGCCCACAAAAGAAGACCAACATATTTAATTAATATCCATTTCATAAATTCACAAAACACATATTTCACATGTTGTGATCCAGTAGTCCAATTTCCTCGATCTCGCACTATAGTCCACTAATTTCATCCTCCATATAGCCATGTATGCTACAAAACCAGCTGAACAGGCAACATGATGGAAACATAATTTGCACACTACTGTGTAATAGGGGTTGAACTGACTAGTCGATTAGTCGACTAGTCGACCTTAATGCAATGCCGCGACGCTTTAAGCTTGACGTCGACTAGTCGCGTTGATCATGTGACACTATGATTGCGCTAATTTTGATACTAACATGTTGCAGACGACAACAGATGAAGAGCCCAGAGGGTCATTGCAGCAAGAAAGCAGCATTGGTACATCAAGTGTGTGTAAATACTTTACTAACCTAACACTAGAAATAGTTGAAAACGAAAGTAAAAGCATGACGCACGCTCACTGTTTTACCGGGAAATGAGAGTTCAGTATCTTTATTAAAACATTATTTTTTATCATTTATTTATTTAAACATATTAATGATGTAGCCTACCTCTAATTCACCCGCAATTAATTTGAATATTATTTTGTATTACTTGGATCTGCGCATCATAAAGGCGCTGATGTGAATTTATAGCTTTTTTTCCTTTTCTTTTTTCATCCTAAATGATGATCTAAACAGTGGGCTGTTTACACCTGGCCACTTCATGTGTTTCTGTGATCCGATAGCTATCCGATCGTGAAAAGACCAGGTGTAAATGCCCTCCGAAACGCGTTCGGAGACGGATTTAAATCCGATCGCTCAAACCGCTTCAGGAGGAGGTCTGGGCCGCTTCACTGGACAAGTGTAAATGCATCTGGTAGTTGAAACCACATATGTAAATTGGACTTCTCCCAACAATGCTAACAATAAACGTGTGAGAGCGTATTATAGTGATGAAGCTATGGCAGCACGCATCGCCGCAGATGAGCAGCTCGAGCATCTATTCATCAAGCCAACGTGCAAACTATCGCAAATCAAAGTGAAAGTAAGTCGCGGACGCTTAACACACAATCATCTTCGTTAAAAGTAAAGAAACAAAATGATCTTACAGTGCTGTTTCGCATGAAGTGACCAGGTGTAAACGGCCCCATTATGAGCTGTCTGTCTGTCAGCATCTGTATAATTTTCTGTTAATTAATTGCAAATTGTGGCATGTTGCAAAGCAGTCCCATCTCTTGTGGTTTTATGAATGACGTCATCGACTAGTCGACGTCGACTCGACTTTGATGTCATAACAGTCGACCTCAGAAAATCTGAAGTCGTTCAACCCCTACTGTGTAACCTGATAACCCTACATGCTTCTTAACTCACAAACACATCATCATCATGTTGTTGATGATAATTCTGTGGACAATGCTATGATAAATCAGTTCAGCTCGAAAATGTATTGTGTTAAAAGTCGCAATAACTAATCAGTGAGCAGCTTGTGTAAATACCGGTAAATAAAAAAATACTTTATAAGAAGGGCTCTCACAGGAACATAAATACAAATGGTTTTATGCACAATATTGATACATCCCCATATAATAACAAAGGATACATCCAATTAACTATATTTTCCACATGTAAACAATAAGCAAATGTTTAACTCACTATCCTGGCCACCAGGTCTCCTAAGTTCAGGCCATATTTGGCCACCACCGGTCTCAGCACTTCTGTAACCGGCTTAGTAGGTTTCGCTTTCAGCCCAACAGAACGATTTATAGGCACCAGATCCAGTCTGTGAGGGAGAGATGGAGAGAGAGAAGTTAAGGAAAATAAACTTTAATAAACTGAATCCTGATGAATGTTAGATAATGAATGACTTCAGTTAGGTTTGAAATGTAAAAAAAAGAAATGAATACATAAAGACATAGATGAAGGAATGAATGAATGGACAGACAGACAGAGATAAAAACATATAAACGGGTGTGTACCGGAATAGCGTACGTTTCTCCAGCCGCAGATCTCTGGAGCACAGTGTCATGCAGTCCTGGTCCAACACTAAAGGCTTTACAAGGACAATACATGCTATTATAGTCTATTACAGCATTGCAGTATCAAATGATGCAGATGCACACACATGCGCACACGCACGCATAAATGCAGCACTCAGCACAAAAAAACACATACTGAAACCACCTTGTAACCTTTAAAGGTAGACAAGACAAAAGCAAAACCGAAGGTATATCATTATAGAATAGTTTTACCACAAAACACAATTAGTACCCTGCATTGGTTATCTGAACTACAGATTAATATGCATGTTACCTTTTCCCCTCCCACTAGGAACAGATCCACAGCAGCCAGATTAATACTGAGCTTCTCGCACAAGCCTAAGAGCACCTCTCTGATGGAGACGCCAGGCCTGATGGGTACTGAGCAGCATGAGCCATCCGGAAGGTTAATGTTACAGTGACGCACCGTACGCTCCGACAACGACATGGAGTTACGAGACACATCACCCTGTCAGACAGAGGAACACAAATGAATGAACAATGCATATAAATGAAATTAAAAAACTTTTTTTTTTAATTCAGTTATATTAAATTGGAGAAAATATTTGGAGGATATATTCTTAAAATAAATAAATATACAAGAAAACTACATAATATAACCATTTTAATAATAGCATCATTATTATGAATTGATTTGTTTTAATAAAAAAAAATATATATATTTTTGGTCATTTTAACAAAATACTAATAATCGTAAACAGAGAATAATAATATAATAATAATATAAGTTAATATAATATATATCATATATATATAATTGTAAAATCAGCTTGAGTCAGATGCATTTGACCCACCTCGTTTTTTCCAGAACCAGAGGTAGCAAGTTCCAAACTCGCACCAGATGACAAAGAGCCCTGTGATTCTCTCCGTCCGTTACTATCTGTATAGCCTGCAGTGAAAGACAAATAACATGCATAAATGACAACCTGGAAAATGCAGGGGAATTGGAGAAACTGGAGGAAATATTCAAGGAGATGAAAAGCACATAAACAAAAATGCAAAAGTTTATGAGCATCGTAATTGCACTGTAATGAAACTAAATAAAGGTACATTTAACAAAATAGTCACTGATGTCCTCCACTTACTGTAGTCTCCAAGGTCCTTCTTCTTAGATCCTTTTCCGAAACTTCTATTTCTGGACCAAGAGAAGAAAATGCTTTTCTTTTTATCGCTATGTTCATCTCTGCTGTCTTCATTCAGTGACCTTCCCGATTTACTTTTCTTGTCGTCCTGCACCTTCAAAAAAAGTGGTAAATTATTCTCCATACTCAAAAATAAAGGTGTTACACAAAGATCCAAAAAAAAAAAATCTCTCTGGTGGCCAAAGAAAAACTTTATAACACTTTACAATAAGGTTTCATTAGTTTAGTTTAGTTAACATGAACTAAGAATGAACAATACTTCTACACCATTTATTAATCTTAGTTCATTTCAACATTTACTAATACATTATTCAAATCAAAAGTTGTGTTTGATAACATTAGTTAATGCACTGAGCTAACATGAACTAACAATAAACGACTGTATTTTTATTAAGTGACATTAACAAAGACAAATAAATACTATACAAATGTATTGCTCAAAATAATTAGTTCATGTTATTAATAGATTATCTAATGTTAACAAATGTTACATGAAACACTGATATGCTATTGATAAGATATAGGTCAGGAATTTACTGTCTAAAATTAGATATATAGAATAATCACATATGAATGTACATAAACTACTGAAGGCATAACTAAACCTTCCACTGAGAGATAATTGGAGGTTTCGTTATTTGATGTGCTTCACAGATTGTGTGATTATGTTAAAAGGAAGTCAATGTGTCAACTGCAAACAGACCATCATCTTTCTGGTCCATCAAACAGACCATCAATTCCCCCGGTGGGGAATTCAACCTGAATGCACACTGACTCATGGGGACTCGTGTCACCGTGGGGACCAAAATTGAGGAAACCAGCTTATTAATCATACAGAATGAGTTTTTCTGAAAATCTGTGATGGGTAGTTTGTAAAGTATAAAAACCATTACGTCTACGGAGAGACCCCAAAAAGGTAGCGAACGAGACGTGTGTGTGTGTTACCTTTTTAGGTGTAGAGAGGTTAGAGCGGTCAGAGCTTGTGCTATGTTTAGATGTGGGGCTACTGGGGACCTGGTAGGGGTCTGGAAGAGGACGCCCCTCAACCTCTGCAAGCATACATTCTTGATACAAGTAGGACTTCAGGAAGCGTGTGTAACTGTCAAACTTCATCAAGTTGAAGATCTATTGAGTAAAAAAAAGAAGAGTGGCACTGTAAAATCAGCATGCTGAAAATCCATATTGGTCCAGCGTGTGTCAACTAGCATATTTTTTTCTAGTCTTGCTGGTTAAGCTGCTTAAGTAAACTGGTGGTGCACCAGCATATCATGCTGGGACTGGCATCCTTAACAAAAACAAATGCTGATGACCGGGAATGTGGGTCTTCTCAGCTGGGATGACATACACTTCCATTCAAAGTTTGAGGTTAGTAGTATTTTTTTAATTAATATTTTTATTAAGCAAAGATGCATTAAATTGATCAAGTGACAGTCAAAAATACAAATACAGTGTTACAAAGATTTAAATAAATGCTGTTATTTTAAACTACTAATCAAAGAATCCTGAACAGCTACAGTAACTGACATTGTAAAATGTGGCCAATATAATGTTTCTGTGAGTTTGTGAATTACAGAGATCTTGGATAAAGAGGTGACAGCCAGACAGGAGCCTCTAAATGCTGCTACGTGATTCTTTGCCTTCAAAGACACTTTATAAGGACACATTATGCACAAAGGACGCCCGAGGGTTTCCTCACGGTCATCATGGGGTTGGAGTGTACAGGATGCTACACTCATTCTTATGACAGCACAGTGCCGAAAATACTTTATTATTCGAAATTTTGCCTGCAGCCCTTAAAGATGGGGATGTGATGGTAAAGGCCTTAAAGACATGCAGTGGAGGGAACACAGTCATTTTAAAAACAGCAATTGTTGGATACTTCTGGGAATTTTTTTTATGCTGTCATGTGTCATGAACAGTAACTTAAATCATTTGCTGATTATTCTACATTAATTGGTCTGAGAAAGATATCAAGTAGACACGTGTAAAAAAAAAACAATAAAAAAAACAGGTCAAGGCATGTAAAGAGATTTTCCACAATTTCAAAATCTTCAGGGTGGACCTGACACCCACGCAGGCTGATATCAACTTTATGATGTGCAGTGCACTGGGAAATTTTTAAGCTCTGTTAATACTTTTCTAATGCTTTTTGTTCAGAAAACCCCCCAGGTTTTCAGTAAATATCCTCATTTGAACACTTCCTGTCTCCTTACCTGTATCTGTTGCTCTTTAAACATGTCTGGCCTTGGTGCGTTGAGTATGTCGTCAGCCAGCTGAGCCTGACTATCAATGTTGACGGGTGTGGTGGCCTTACTCGACAGGAAGCTGTTGTATATCTCTCTAGCCCTCTGGGACAGCTGGAGGCCAAAAGTTATGACAAGGTCACAATCAAACAGCAAATAACAAACCTTTATTTCATCCTGTCCACATTAAGGGTGTATTTAGTATCCTAAATGGGCTGCTGTGGAAATAAATATCGGAAACACTTTACAATAAGGTTTCATTAGTAAACATGAACTAACCATGAGCAATAGATTTGTTACAGTATTTATTTATCTTTGTTAATGTTAGTTCATAAAAATACAGCTGTTGGTTGTTTGTTCATGTTAGTTCACAGTGCATTAACTCATGTTAACAAATACAACTTTTCATTTTAATAATGTATTAGTAAATGTAGAAATTAACATTAAGTAAGGGATAATGTACATCCAGCCGGTTGTTATCTCAGAATAAACCCCCGACAGGGTGATGAGGAGGTCCTTGCATCAGCCTGAAGGGGGTTTAATCTGAGATAACAACCGGCTGGATGCACATTGTCCCGCTAATTAAAAGGCTACTTGCCACATAAGTAAACACGAAATATTGATCTGAGTTGAAATATTTTATTAGGTCTTTAAACACAAAGCTTCCGCGGAGAGAGCAGTTGCTAGCGTGGCAAGTTCAAACTAGACAGATATTTAAGAGATACCTTATACAGTCATGCCACTTATTACACAGCATTTCGCCACATAAATAATTATGGAGATAAGAGATATTGATTTCAGATAAAATTTTACCTGTTTGTATCTTATAATCCAACAGTGTACAAAACAATAGTCACAAAATGGCAGCAGCTGCGTTTGAATGAAACAACAGAGAGCGAGTGCACGATACTGGATGGCATAATTAAATAACTGTACACAAAATATTGATTTGACTAAATTTTTATATTTTATTAGCTCACCAAATGCAAAACTTCCACGAAGAAATACCGGTCCTAGTAAGCGTATAGCGCTGCTGACTTCAGTAACCCGGACGAGCCTGCGTTATCTTTTTTCAGTGGTTGTTATCTGGGAATAACATTCTGCTGGATGGCGCGATTGACCAATCAGAATCAAGTATTCCACAGAGCCGTGTAATAACAAAGATTAATAAATGTTGTAGAAGTATTGTTCATTCTTAGTTCATGTTAACTAATGAAACCTTATTGTAAAGTGTTACCAAAGTGTTACCATGAACAGCGTATGTTTTGTGATAAGGTACCCAGGTTAAAGAAATATTGTAAATGTGACGACTTTATACCTGTTTCTTGTCTGTTTCAGGTACATGGCTGAAATATTCACATGCTTGCCAAAATAAAATATTCTCCTCACTGAACTCTTTCTTCAGAAACTCCTGCAGGATGAAGAGAAAAAGAAATATGATCAAGTAATTAAATCTGCAAAACATACACAAAATTGTTTGTGTAAAAAGGTTCTTTACATGTTTTGTCTTTCATGAAAAACCTTTCAACTACGAAAAAACTGTCTTAGTACCTATACTCACTGGCTACACTCTAGGCATTACTTGTTTTAGAGATAAGGAAAATTCTTTCCAAACACTTTCTTGTGGTTTTGTTAGAAACCTTGAATTCAATGAGTTACTCATGCAACCTTGCTAAAAAAACTTTAAAACGTATGCAAGTTTTTTGATAAGAAAGTATCTGAGGACTTCACATTTTCAATTAAAATGCATAAAGCATAACTTGTATCCTCAGACAATATTGCTAGAGGATTCTTTAACACAGTGCGGCTGCTTTGCAAAAGGATTACATGGACTGATTCGACGTACCGAGAAATATCGGACACCAACAGGATCCTGTAGCAGGCGCTCGAAGCAGACAGCCCATGATGCAACACGCCGTTCAGTGTGGCGTCTATGGCATTGCACGCTAGGTAGGCTGGCATTGCTGTTCAGACTGTTATCACTGCCGCAGCCTTTCAGGTCCACACTGTTCAGCTCTAGGCACAAACAATGAGATAACAATGTAGTATTATTCACACCAAACACAGAGGCACACTCATTTTTGTTAAAGAAGAAGCTTATATTAACATGAATGTTTTTTTTTTTTACATTTTATTTCACATTTTGCATATGACACTCATACAACATAATCCTTCAAAAAACGGAAATGCCCAACGAAACTACGTCAGAGCTAGATGTGATATATTAAATTATATCATCAGTCCTTAATCTGATTTCTTAAATCACCTGACACTTCTGCTGCTGCTGTTAGATTAGATCAGGTGTGCCCAACCCTGCTCCTGGCGATCGACTGTCCTGCACAGTTCATCTCCAACCCTAATCAAACACACCTGAAGGTCTTCAATTAAGGTCTTAACAACCAATTAAGGTCTTCAGGATTACTTGAAAATTAAAGGCAGGTGTGTTTGATCAGGGTTAGAGATAAACTGTGCAGGACAGTCGATCGCCAGTAGCAGGGTTGGGCACACCTGGATTAGATGCTCTCCTTTTAGTTTCTGGGTGATTCTGATGTGGTCGGTGAGCTCTTGTAATCAAATACTATCGATTAAAGTTACAAAGCACATTCTTCTTTAAAGGCACAGTTCGCAAACAATTTAAAAAGTCCTTATTTACTCGCCCACATGTTGTTCCAAACTCATATGCTGTCATTTTATCCGTGGAACTCGAAAAAATCAAACAGGTCAGTGAACAGGAGTTGTCAAGCTGTATAAACAACAAAAAGTAGCATAAAAGTCATCCATGTGACTTTATTCCATGTCACTATGAACTGTTACTTGTATGCACAAGGATGAGGAATAGTGCCTTGAGTGAACTCTTTCTTAAATAATCCTCAAAAACACTGAAAGGACATCAAAAAGCATTTAGCAACGTGGTCAACAACAACAACAACAAAACAGTATAGTCAACAACAAAAAAATAGTCATACTGTAAAGGCTAAGCAAGACAAAAACTGATTTAGCCCAGCTGAAAATAAAAACCTACACTAAAAAACAAGCACTCAGAAGAAATCCAGAGGTTAATTTTCAGATGGACTCCCTCTGAAAGAACCTCAACAGACCATGGGTCACTATCAGCACGACCTCTTACCTGGGTAAAGCTGGTACGATCCTGTGTGATGCCACTTCACCAGGTATTTCATGCCAATTGGACGCCAATTGGCTTTGACATCCATCACCACACATTACACACACACACTGCCACGGTGAAGAGTGTGAACAGCCATCAAACTGTCCATAGAGCTAATGTACACGCCGGAAGCTAACTTTATCAGCAACTAGGAACTATCTAAACAACACAGACACGGTGACGAGCCTACATGCATGTATAGTGGTAAACAGATAGTAGCCTGCGCACAAAGCTCTGAACGGGTAGATGATAAATTATTGAAAGCAGAGAGAGGAGGGAAACTTAGAAGGTAGAGGTAACAGGAACCTGCAATATTAATGTTGAACCAGCACAGCCAACCGGTAGCACCATAACTGAGGACAAACATGCACACACAAACAGATGAGAAGATTTGCATTTGACTGCACTGCATAAAATGCCCATTGGTCCTTTTGTAAAAAGGGGTCAATGACAAATAAGAGTGCCCACAATTAAGGGAAAGGTCAACTGTGTAATTATTACAAATGTAATTACATAAATTAATTACAGCTGTAATTACATGCTGGTATTTTTTAAATATAAGTACTACAATTTAAAAAAATGTATGTATACAATAAGTCCATTGTATCAAATTATTCATTTCAATGTATGTGCATAGTACTTAAAGCCACTTAATATAAAGTGGGACCTAAAAATTCATTCAAAATATATTTTTTGAGGAGTCACACATTTTACAACCGTACCTACCCTTGTCTTATCAAAAAAAAGGTCAAATTATTTGATATTATAAGACACTTTACTGACCTTTTCACAGTCATGAGAGACTGCAGAGCTTTCTTAAGATATAATTTCCTATTTTAAGTTTATATATATATATATATTTTTTTTTGCATTATCGTTGGCCAAACCACGTGATTTTTTTGGGCGGACAAAAGTTTTTGTAATATTAATATGCAGTGATTTTTGTTAGTTTGTTATTCAAACTAATTAACAATTATAGTCAAACTAATTAACACTTTACTTTTCAAGAATTATAATTTTTTTCATTATGATATAAATGTATCACCCTCACATTTTTATGCATTTTTTATGCTTCCCCCCAAAAACACCAAAATGAATTTTAATTTAGATATTAAAAACATGTTTATCATAGAGGAGGTTCATTCAAGTATTTGTATTTATGAATTGCTTTTTGAATAAATGAATAGATCAAGACCAAAAAATCTGCAGCGTGTCATTGACCCCTATAGATGCAGATTCCTGCAAACTAACTAGTGTTGCACACGGAGAGGTCCAGACTGTAAAACTCACACCGAGGCGTCTACAAGAACACAGCTCAAGAAGTCTAAAGAGCAGAAAAATGAAGAAAATGAAAGGTTCCTGAGATTTGCACTTTGATCTCAAGATGGATGGGTGTTACTGACATTTGAAGTGGTCCCTTAACTCACTCTCTCTTCGCTTTCACAAGCAGATTTACGACATCCTGCCATGCTGATAATTGATCCTGGAGCAGTTTCTAAGGGATAAATCTGGCCCTGGGATCTGAACACTGATCCATCCTGCCTATCCTGGTTAACTACAAGCTGATCTCAATTCAGATCCTCTCACGGTCGTTGGCAACTTGATAACAACACAGACATTAAAAACCATAATACAGGATTGTAAATGTAACAGTCCACTGAAGTAAATTCCTCACAGTTTTGCATTCATACATTTGTCCCTACGTGCCTTTTGTTATGCATAAGGTTGAAAGATCTATGGCAGCGTTAAGCAAACATTCACAGAAACCCTGGCACATTCACACATGCTAATTGGGACATCGAAGGGGGATTCGGGAGGTAGCTAGGTCTTGTTCACTCCTAGTGCAGTTGGATTTGAAATGCAGAGATTTAGGCCAAACCAGTAACTCGCTCAGGCATGAAGAATCACAGACAACACACTACTTATGGTACAACCATTGGTGCTGTTCCTCATTAATGGTTTTGTATAAAAATAGGAAGTTGGGCTGAAGGTTAAAAGAGGCACTTAATGAAACATTGGAATTTGCTTTGGCACATTATACTGTTCTGATACAATACATTTGTGGTGATTCGAAAGGAAAACCGATCACAAATAATGTTGGCAACTGATCTCAAAGAGCCAAAAGAACTTCAATTACACTGTTTACGCCGATAAAATGGCACAAAGACTTTGCCTGATTTGTCTATATTCATCCATCAAGCACTTATAGAGCAAAAATTGGGGGGATGGATGGCAGATGGAACAGAGAACCAATCTTATCAAGAGATCAGGCGACTAAAAGACAGCCAAAATGGTGTTTGCTTTCTCCTTCATTTGGGTAGAGCTCTCTCTGTTTCAGATCTACATATACAAACTACATTAACATGAAAACACAGCATAGAAAACAACAGCGAGCCTGATACGAGATATCAGAAAAGAGCTGTGAGTAATTGAGGAAATGTGAGTAGTTTAGGAAAAGAGCACAAGATGGTGAAAGTAATGGATATATGAAGAATGTATAATTAGATCCCAAAGAGACCGAGATGTTTAGGAGTGAAAATATGACAGATCTTATGGAGTAAAAAGTACAAATAAACTGTGATAGAAAAGTGGAATGAAATGGAATACCGAAAAACAGACAATTGATCAAGAGGATCAGATGTGATTTGAGGTTTTGATATCAAAACGTTGATTGATTACTCACCACCATCGGAGACAGCCGCAGACTGCAAGAGAACACAGAAAGACATGTGTGAGTGACTCTCTTCACCAACACAAGCACACACTGAAGTCTGCAACATAGCAGGGTACTCTGGTGGCATGATACAAACACCAGCTCTTCCTGTTTTACTGCTAGAGTCTTTCACACACACACCTCCTCACTCATTCAGAGATAATGAGATGCATCAGGTACATTCCAGACCCCGCCCACTGTGACGCATCAGCACCGCACAGTTTGATTTGCCTGGGCATGTCACTTAGTGGTTTAGTGAGATTAAGCAAGAGACTGAAACTTCATATTACAAATACTGAGTCATAGAATTTTTACACAGATAGTCAAAGCAGATTCTTGGTCAACTGCATCAAACCTATATTTCAATAAAACATTGCATTAGTGATTTTTTTCACAGTAATGACCCATTTATTGCAAGGTCAAATGATGCATGTTACAGTCATAACAGAGGCGTTCAGGCAATACGTGGATGTGTGGGATGGGGGCTAAATGAGTGATTTCCTTAAATGTAGGCTCAAAGGTCAGTAAGTGATGAAATACCCAGGGTGTGCTTAAATAGTAGCACTTTATCTACAAATAGCACATTTACTTATAAAACTGGGAACAAATACTTTGGTTTCGATTTAGGGCTTTTGATTTTTTTTTTAGTATACACTACGATTCAAAATTTTGAGGTCAGTGAAAACATTTTTTTGACTAAAATGTACATTTTTATTCATCAAGTGTGCATTAATTTTTTTTTAAAAAGTGACAGTTAAGACATTTAGAATGTTACAAGAGATTTATATTTAAAAACTTGTATCACAGTTTCCACAAAAATGTTAACCAGCATAAGAAATGTTTCTTGAGCAGCAAATCAGCATATTAGAATGATTTCTGAAGGGTCATGTGACACTGAAGACGAGTGATGGCTGCTGAACATTCACAATATTACTGTTTGTACTGTGTATTTGATTAAACAAATGCAGCCTTGGTGAGCATAAGAGCCTTAAATATGAAAAAAATCATAATGACCTCAAACATTTGAATGGTATATATTTAAATAAATAGTTTGTTTTTATTATATAAAATATATTAAACTAAAGATCACACAGAACAACATGTAATGAACTAGAGGGAATCTATAAAAGAATAAAAGTAGCAAGAATGACAATGAATCTGTGAATGTTTTTCTACATCTGTGAAAATGAAGAAAAATCTGCAGAATTATGATGAATGGATGCAAATAAGGCTGATAGTACTATACTGTTAAGACCTGAAAACATACAACTAGCTTAAATTTTCCAACTTCACATTTTATTCAAACAACATTGATCCAATAATACTCTTATAAAATGGGCCTAAACAAACAAAAACAGGGATGTGCAGGGAATTCAGAAGAATTCTGACTATTAAAATTACCATGTAAATCATCTCAAATAAAATAGCAGTTGATCTCCAAAAGAACTGAATCACGCATTGTTTACTCACTCAAAATTGATCTAAGCCTTCTCAAGCTAAATGCATATTCCTATGACAAGAAATTAGTTTCCATATATACAGGCCTAGAAATGGTTATTAAAAGCGATTAAAGGACAGTAAGAGGGGAGTCTGATCACGTACAATCCACAAACAGTCGTGGGGAAGAGGAATAAAAGAATAACCACGTCAGGCAGCTGGTACCAGGACGGATAAACAGAAAGATGGATGGAGTTTCCATTGAACAGTCTATACAAACAAACGTGCTGGAACTACATGTCCTTTCCCAAAATGACCTTGTAATTAAGCGATAATTGATCCTGGTGTTATTTATCACTCCATTTCCAAAATAAGTGGGATTTTCAAACTACAAATTGGAAGAAAAAAAAAATGTGGAGAATGTGGAAGACTTTGTATAATGACAGTTTGGCTCAAAAGCTGACTCTATCCTTGGTCGACATGTTGGAGATGACATCAGCACAGCCTGTAACTTCATTATATTGGTCTAGTGACATCAGGGACACATTCTACACTGTCTAACATAACCTATATTACCATCACGGATGACTGTGAGGTGTAAATCATTGACTGCTGACTGAGCCTTGCTGAAAGCTAGATATCTACTATATAAACCCAACAGTGTTAAAAGTTTGTTTTTTACACTGTACAGTTGATCACATATCCTTCATTTGCATTAGTGTAATAGAAACATGGTCACTCTCACACAATGAGGTCCTTCATGTCTCATTCAGTTATGCTTTCATTTATAGTATGTTGTCAAAGGACTACATGAGGCATTTAAAACAGCAAGAGTCAAAATTTTAAAACGAAAATGAAAAAGTAAGTAAAAGTACCAAAAACTATTTGTTCCAAAACACAGGATTTTTATAGCAATTTAAATAATAAAAATAAAAAAAAATGATTAAAAATCATGTCAGTTGTGTTACTCCTGACTAGGAGTAACACCACTGATAAAAGATCAGGGCAGCCAATATTAAATAATTTTTCTTAACTTTTCTTAACTATACAATTATTGTGACCTTGAATGAAATAAGAAAGTAGATAAAACTAATTAAACACAGTAGGTTTAATGCACAATGGATCTGTTTCCCACCACCATGTAGATTGAGTCACTTTTGGAAAGAGCTGCTCTTATTACTAACCTGGTAAAACCAAGTACTAATACATTATTTGAAAACAACATCGGAAACCAGAAAATCAGGCTTTAAGTATAACAATGGGAACTAAGACAGCTACTGCAGATCAAGATAACGTTGAATTGGTAATTCTTCAGAACCTGTCCAAATGAAATGCCACAAAGACATTCCAGAGAAAGCAAAGCGCTAAGCATATTGCCTAGATAAATTCTTCTCTCTTATGTTCTCTATTCTTCCTGCACCCTCTAACCCCTTCTGCTTCCCTCCCTCCTCTTCTCATTCCAGTGGGTTCCCTTCATTTTTTGGCAGTGGAGCTGCTTGTAACCACATATTGAAATATAAGTGGCCTTTTCCAAGCCCCCATAATTCAACCTCTCCACCCCTCACATTCCTGACTCTTTCTACCCCAAATCTCTTTCTGCCTTCTTAATGTAACGTAGAAGATCGTGGCTCACAGAAGCTGCTAACAGGGCTGATGGTGCTCATTGTTCACAGTTAATGAGGTTGATGTAAAACAATATCTATATTTTTAGCAGAATATAATCTATAAATCTATTCATCACCACAAGCCTGGGGCAGGTGTAGTTTTTTTCCATGACTTCCATGTGTTGTAAGCATAGATTGTCACTGCGTTAAGAAAGTCAGGAAGAATCTGAGGCTAAGTGGCTTGCTCAGGGGAACAGTGTACAATTAGAAACAAAAAATAAATAAATACAATTTAATTCAATAAACAAACATATGAATTGTTCACAATTAATCTATAACATTAATTTCTAGCCTGGATGCCAGCCGAACTTAGCCCCGCCCACAACATTTGAGGTCGGGAAGTGCGGTCTGGACTTGATCCTTTGTGAAGCAAGTATGCCCGAACCAAAGCTGTTCGGACCAATCGAATTGTCAGCGCGGGCTTTATACGATGATGGACAGATGATCAACAGTAACGTAATCATCACATCACCAAAGAGCACTTGGGTTGAATTCGTTTACAACAAAGGTGGCTGCCGCTGGAGAATTGAGACGTGTAGATTCCGCCATCACGTCTGTTATAGAAGATCTACACAGCGCATTCATTTTAAAAGAGGAACAGAGTACTGCGATCAAGGCATTTGCCGATCGGAAAGATGTTTTTGCAGGATTCAACATACGTCACTTACTCCGTTGCTCTGATTAGTTGTAGGTCTATCCAATTGAGTTTAGAGGCATTTTCTTTCCTGGTTCGGTTGAAACACGCCCCATAATCACAGCCCAATAGACCAATTTTCAGTTGGTAAACATGGTGATGTTTTTATGTGGGCGGAGCTTAGGTGGTGGCAGAACGATCCCTCTGGCCGCTTCACTCATAGACATAATAAATACATTGACGCCCTATTGGCCGCTAAAGCGTACATCAACGGCGCTGCCATATTGCGGAGGGCAACTTTCTCATAACGAGAATTGAGAAAAATGTTTCGTGTGGTGTTTGGGGCTGTACAAATCGCCACACAATTGAAAACAGGTCTCGAGGAATTACCTTTCACAAGCAAGACTGAACATTTGTTTCTGGTTGTATTTGGTCATGATATAATTAGTAATAGTAACGTTCAGAGGAGAAAAGCCGCGAAATTTAAAAATACTACTGTTATTGTGTCACGAAATGTAGTTTTAAAGGGTTAGTTCACCCAAAAATGAAAATTAAGTCATTAATTACTCACCCCCATGCTGTACCAAGTTTATCAAGCGACGAGAATACTTTTTGTGCAGAAATAAAACAAAAATAACGACTTTATTTGACTATTCCTTTTCTTCCTTGTAGGCCTGAAACGAGACTTCAAGAGATTTCCACGACGCATGCGCGAGAATTGCGATCTCCTTCAACTACTTCAGTTAAGTTCTCGCGCGTGCGTCGTGGAAATCTCTCGAAGTCTCGTTTCAGCCCTACAAGGAAGAAAAGGAATAGTCGAATAAAGTCGTTATTTTTGTTTGTTTTTTCGCACAAAAAGTATTCTCGTCGCTTGATAAACTTATAGTTGAGCCACTGTTGCGACATGGAATATTTAATATTATTTTCTTCATTGACTTTCTGGGCCGTCAGGATTCATTCCCTTAGGTATGGAGGTAGTTTTGTTTCTTTATTATTCAATCAAAAAAAAGGTTGCTACAATCCAAAAAAATATTTTCAATTAAAAAAACCTTCACTTCAATGAAAAAAAAAATTTCAATCAAAGAAAAAAATGATTTGAATCCAAAAATATATTTGAGACTCAAAAATATACATTTGAACACTGCTTTTCTTTGATTGAAAATGTTTTCTTTGATAGAAGTCTGTTTTTTTTTTTGTTTAAAGCAACCTTTTTAATTGAAGTAACATTGTTTTTTGATTGGACCATATAATGGGTAGGACATTTGTGTCTTTATCATTCAATCAAAAAAGAAGTTGCTTCAAACAAACAAACAACAGAATCAATAAAAAAGTCACTTCAATGAAAAGATAAACATTTTCAAATATAGAAAATCGTTTTTGAATGCAAATAAAATATTTGAGACTCCAAAAATTGCATTTGAACACTTTTTTTTATTATTGAAAATGTTCTCTTTGATTGAAGTAATCTTTTTTGTGTTTGGGCCATACATGGGTAGGACATTTGTGTCTTAATCATTCAATTCCAAAAAAGTTGTTTCAATCAAAAAAAATATTTTCAATCAAAGAAAAAACTGTTCAAATGCAACAACAAAAAATACCCCGTGAATAAAAAAAGTATTGAAGAGAATGTGTTTTTTCGTTGTTGTTTTTTTTTTTTTTTTTTTTTGAAGTGCAAAAAGTTTTGAAGTTCAAATTTTTTTGATTGAATTATTTTTACACAAACGTTCCGCAGTGGGCGGGTGCTTCTCTATTGGTCAGACATGTTTGATTGACAAGTGTCTACACCAACGACATCTTTCTGACAAAGAAGTCATGTTCGCCACTCGGGATTCATAAATTTTGGGGCATCTCGCCCCGGGGGCGGGGTTACGTCCTGCGTCACATCTCTCATGCGGGTTGAACGGGTTCTCGTCGACCAGGGTCAGCGCGCATTGACAGACGAGAAAAGCCGCGACATTTAAAAATACTACTGTTATTGTGTCACGAAATGTCGTTTTAATAGTTTTTCAGTCGATAATGTAGTTGTTTAAAGGTCAAATCGGTGGTTTATTTATAAAGATAGCACCTATTTAAAAAATTTATCTGACGTTTTCGGAGTTGTGATATCCAGTCTTTCACCGGGCGCTCAGCGCTCATGTACCCCGCCGAGAACAGCCGTACCTCGGCCAGTGCTTCTGACGTTTGCCGCTGGCTCTGATGTCTCTAGTCCAGTGGTTAAAACATGAGATATAATTCGTCTTGTGTATATAACGGGCGATCTTTGGTCTCATTAATCTATCATTTGTTCCCTGGCAAATCGTTTTGGCTGAGGGCAAAGGGAAGTTTCATAATTTTATATTTTGGCTATTTTAACATTGTATCCTGCTGTATGTTTGTCTGAATCGTTTACTTTATTTCTTGTCTTGTATAACTTCTTATACCTTTTAGGCTACTTATACTGTTACAGTGTCTATTACTGATCAATAAAACTAAAATTTAACAAAAATAGGCAGGGTTGTGTCATTTTATTTTATATAGCCTATATTTTATATAGCCTTTTCATTACAATTTTATTTGCTGTATACTGTTTGCTTATTTTATTGACTAAACTATTTACTATTACTTTTCACTTTATCTTACATTTACTATTTGCGTTGCACTGTAGTTGTACCATATCGTATCTATAAAGGATCCATCACATGCTAGGGCTTCACCCATCTCATGGCAATACACACAAGGGTTGCTTTGTAAATAGGTGTTTCTTTTTCTTTTTTGTTTCTTTCTTTTTTTGTGTGTGTTTATTTTGTATGATTACTTCACCCATGTATTTGTACTCTGCTGACTAATGCTGATGTGTTGTTGATAAGGGGGTGGGGGGTGTAACGATCACCAGCTGGAGTGCCCTCGAGAGCCACCAGAGGGCACTCCACAATAGACTATGATCACTTCCTCACAAACTACATTTCCCATACTCACTGCCTGGACTCATCATCACTGATCACATTCACCTGTACCTCATTATCACTGATTGTATTCACCTGTGTCTTGTCATCCTGCTAGTCTCAGTCTATTTATACCATGTTCATTCATTCACTCACCGTGAAGTCTTGTTGTACTGTGTGTCTGCATTTCCGAGCGGTTTCCCGTGTTTGTTTTTCTGTTTTTGACTTTGGATTGTTCTTGGACTCTGATTCTTGCTGCCTGCCCTGACCTCTGCCTGTTTCTTGGATTCTCTCTGTGTATTCTCCATTGTCCTGTTTGCTGATTCTTGACCCTGCCTGTACGACTATTCAATATAAAGCTGCATTTGGATCTTCACCCCCAAGTCTCGGAGCAGTTTCATAACAGAAGACTTCGCCACTTCAGATCCAGCAGCATCAAAAATGAATCCAGTAGCACAAATTATGCGCCTCCGTCAGGGAGACCGGCCCATTGAGGATTACGTGAGAGACTTTATTGAACTTTCAAACGTAACTCCAATGGATTCGTTGTGCCTCATGATTTTCTTTAGAGGGGGACTATCTGAGCCACTCGGGTCAGCCATGCCACTGCACAATCCTCAATGGACTTTGGAATTTTATATTGATTTGGCCCTGTTACTGTGCGGTTCAACCTTTACTGTGGGTTTAGCGGACAAGGAGCCCTACAACCCCACAGTACCTGCCCAGCCAGAGATCGTCCAGCCAGAGAACGCAGAGCAAGAGGTTGCTGTTCACGTCACGCCTGCCGATCCAGAGACTGAGCTTCACGTCACTTCTGCCGATCCAGAGACTGAGCTTCACGTCACTTCTGCCGATCCAGAGACTGAGCTTCACGTCACTTCTGCCGATCCAGAGACTGAGCTTCACGTCACTTCTGCCGATCCAGAGACTGAGCTTCACGTCACTTCTGCCGATCCAGAGACTGAGCTTCACGTCACTTCTGCCGATCCAGAGACTGAGCTTCACGTCACTTCTGCCGATCCAGAGACTGAGCTTCACGTCACTTCTGCCGATCTAGAGACTGAGCTTCACGTCACTTCTGCCGATCCAGAGACTGAGCTTCACGTCACTTCTGCCGATCCAGAGACTGAGCTTCACGTCACTTCTGCCGATCCAGAGACTGAGCTTCACGTCACTTCTGCCGATCCAGAGACTGAGCTTCACGTCACTTCTGCCGATCCAGAGACTGAGCTTCACGTCACTTCTGCCGATCCAGAGACTGAGCTTCACGTCACTTCTGCCGATCCAGAGACTGAGCTTCACGTCACTTCTGCCGATCCAGAGACTGAGCTTCACGTCACTTCTGCCGATCCAGAGACTGAGCTTCACGTCACTTCTGCCGATCCAGAGACTGAGCTTCACGTCACTTCTGCCGATCCAGAGACTGAGCTTCACGTCACTTCTGCCGATCCAGAGACTGAGCTTCACGTCACTTCTGCCGATCCAGAGACTGAGCTTCACGTCACTTCTGCCGATCCAGAGACTGAGCTTCACGTCACTTCTGCCGATCCAGAGACTGAGCTTCACGTCACTTCTGCCGAGCCAGAGACTGAGCTTCACGTCACTTCTGCAGAGCCAGAGACTGAGCTTCACGTCACTTCTGCCGAGCCAGAGACTGAGCTTCACGTCACTTCTGCCGAGCCAGAGACTGAGCTTCACGTCACTTCTGCCGAGCCAGAGACTGAGCTTCACGTCACTTCTGCCGAGCCAGAGACGCTTCACGTCACTTCTGTCGAGCCAGAGACGCTTCACGCCATTTCTGCCGAGCCAGAGACGCTTCACGTCACTTCTGCCGAGCCAGAGACGCTTCACGCCATTTCTGCCGAGCCAGAGACGCTTCACGTCAATTCTGCCGAGCCAGAGACGCTTCACGTCACTTCTGCCGAGCCGATGGCCGAACCGGAGACTGTTCATATCACTTCCTCCGAGCCAGTGTCTATGGACAAGATGGCCGAACAAGAGACTGTTCACATCACTTCTGCTGATCCAGAAACTGTTCACGTCACTTCCTCCGAGCCAGCGTCTACGGACAAGATGGCCGCCTCCGAGCCAGTGTCTACGGACAAGATGGCCGCCTCCGAGCCAGTGTCTACGGACAAGATGGCCGCCTCCGAGCCAGTGTCTACGGACAAGATGGCCGCCTCCGAGCCAGTGTCTACAGACAAGATGGCCGCCTCCGAGCCAGTGTCTACGGACAAGATGGCCGCCTCCGAGCCAGTGTCTACGGACAAGATGGCCGCCTCCGAGCCAGTGTCTACGGACAAGATGGCCGCCTCCGAACCAGTGTCTACGGACAAGATGGCCGCCTCCGAGCCAGTGTCTACGGACAAGATGGCAGCCTCCGAGCCCGAGTCTGTTCCTGTTCCCGAGTCTGTTCCTGTTCCAGAGCCAGAGTATGTTCCTGAGCCAGAGTCTGTTCCTGTCCCAGTTCCTGAGCCGGTGTCTGTTCCTGAGCCGGTGCCTGTTCCTGCGCCGTGGCCGCCCGAAGGGTCTTCACCACCGTGGCCGACCGAAGGGTCTTCACCGCCCTGGCCGCCCGATGGACTGTCTGCTCCGCCCTGGCCGCCCGATGGACTGTCTGCTCCGCCCTGGCCGCCCGATGGACTGTCCGCTCCGCCCTGGCTGCCCGATGGACTGTTTGCTCCGCCCTGGCCGCCCGATGGACTGTCTGCTCCGCCCTGGCCGCCCGATGGACTGTCTGCTCCGCCCTGGCCTTCCGTCCTGTCGCAGTCTCCAGGTCCTCTTCTGCTCCACGGACCTGGCCCTCCATCCCGCCTCCATGCCACCACCCACCTGGACAGTTTTGGAGCGTCTGGAAGCCACTCATTGGGAGGGGGCTATGTAACGATCACCAGCTGGAGTGCCCTCGAGAGCCACCAGAGGGCACTCCACAATAGACTATGATCACTTCCTCACAAACTACATTTCCCATACTCACTGCCTGGACTCATCATCACTGATCACATTCACCTGTACCTCATTATCACTGATTGTATTCACCTGTGTCTTGTCATCCTGCTAGTCTCAGTCTATTTATACCATGTTCATTCATTCACTCACCGCGAAGTCTTGTTGTACTGTGTGTCTGCATTTCCGAGCGGTTTCCCGTGTTTGTTTTTCTGTTTTTGACTTTGGATTGTTCTTGGACTCTGATTCTTGCTGCCTGCCCTGACCTCTGCCTGTTTCTTGGATTCTCTCTGTGTATTCTCCATTGTCCTGTTTGCTGATTCTTGACCCTGCCTGTACGACTATTCAATATAAAGCTGCATTTGGATCTTCACCCCCAAGTCTCGGAGCAGTTTCATAACAGGGGGTTAAGGGAAAATTTGACAAATGCTGTTTATATTTCCCTGTTGAAAACATTGCATTACAAAAAAAAATGTATTGTGTATTATAATAGCAGTATTGAGTCTAATTAGTCGTTACTGCTTGAATCACCTAAAGAAGAAACATGAACTGGTTAACTGGAGTTTACTATAAGTTTACTTTTCTGCAATACAATAAGTAGGCCTAACTTTATCGAGGTAAAAGTTTCCCCGCTGTCACCAGACGTAGGTCTAGGAGTGGAGAGAAGAGTGACAAAATCACGGCAGGGCTGTGCAAACAAAGTAGGCTATCTGTCTAGCATTGCCATGTCAGTGTATTGATTGATTCATTGTCCCTTCATAGTTTGTAAGAGACATTTCAGGTTGGATGTATTTAATAAACTGAGCGAAGCCTATTCATCTGTTAATATGAAACGCGACTTGGCCATTGTAAGGCTGCAGCACATCTTGTACAACTTAAACCCATGGTAGCTAGGTAACGATAAACAAACTGAAAGACCGCAATTCCTGATTTCGCTTTCGTTCACTAAACAAAGACTATTGAAATTAAACATCACTTTTCCATCAAAAAACGTGTTGTAAAAAACATAACTTATTAGATTCAAGACCTAGTTTCGCTAGCTAGTTCTGTGCCTGCATGTGTGCGCTATGATGCGCGCTGACCCTGGTCGACGAGAACCCGCATGAGAGATGTGACGCAGGACGTAACTGGCAAAAAACTTGCTGGCGAGTGGCGAACATGACTTCTTTGTCAGAAAGATGTTGTTGGTGTAGACACTTGTCAATCAAACATGTCTGACCAATAGAGAAGCACCCGCCCACTGCGGAACGTTTGTCAAAATAATTCAATCAAAAAAAAAAAAAGCAACAACGAAAAAACACATTCTCTTCAATACTTTTTTTTATTCACGGGGTATTTTTTTTTTTTTTTTGCATTTGAACAGTTTTTTCTTTGATTGAAAATATTTTTTTTGATTGAAACAACTTTTTTGGAATTGAATGATAAAGACACAAATGTCCTACCCATGTATGCCCCAAACACAAAAAAGATTACTTCAATCAAAGAGAACATTTTCAATAATAAAAAAAAGTGTTCAAATGCAATTTTTGGAGTCTCAAATATTTTATTTGCATTCAAAAACGATTTTCTATATTTGAAAATGTTTATCTTTTCATTGAAGTGACTTTTTTATTGATTCTGTTGTTTGTTTGTTTGAAGCAACTTCTTTTTTGATTGAATGATAAAGACACAAATGTCCTACCCATTATATGGTCCAATCAAAAAACAATGTTACTTCAATTAAAAAGGTTGCTTTAAACAAAAAAACTTCTATCAAAGAAAACATTTTCAATCAAAGAAAAGCAGTGTTCAAATGTATATTTTTGAGTCTCAAATATTTTTTTTTCATTGAAGTGAAGGTTTTTTTAATTGAAAATATTTTTTTGGATTGTAGCAACCTTTTTTTTGATTGAATAATAAAGAAACAAAACTACCTCCATACTTAGGGAGCCTATGGAGGAGTGATCCAGCTGTCACATTTAATCAAAAATATCTTCATTTGTGTTCCGAAGACGAACGAAGGTCTTACGGGGTTGGTACAGCATGGGGGTGAGTAAT
Source organism: Tiaroga cobitis (assembly GCA_030578255.1). NCBI lineage: Eukaryota > Metazoa > Chordata > Actinopteri > Cypriniformes > Leuciscidae > Tiaroga > Tiaroga cobitis. The sequence goes on from CM060591.1 coordinate 42,784,437, forward strand.
TAATGACTTAATTTTCATTTTTGGGTGAACTAACCCTTTAATAGTTTTTCAGTCGACAATGTAGTTGTTTAAAGCTCAAATCTGTGGTTTATTTATAAAGATAGCGCCTATTTAAAAATTTGATCTGACGTTTTCGGAGTTGTGAGATCCAGGCGTTCACCGGGCGCTCAGCGCTCATCTAACCCGCCTGGAACAGCCTTAATTCGGCTAGTGCTTCTGATGTTTGCCGCTGGTTCTGATGTCTCTAGTGTAATGGTTAAACATGAGGTATAATTCGTCTTGTGTATATCTAACGGGCGATCTTTGGTCTCACAAAAAAAGACAGGGTTGTGACATTTTATTTTATGTAGCCTATGTGGGAATATTTTAAAATGATAAATTATTTTATATATACATTTCTCTTCACTGTATGTAGGCCTATATAAAATAAAATAACAAATCTTTTTGTTAAATGTCAGTTTAATGATCAATATTATGTTTCATATTTTTTTCATATTGTCTATATTATTCTGCAATTGATATTACATTGTATTTGCTGTTTTTATTATTATTGTAATATTATACCACTTGCGATTATCAATCTATTACAGCTATGCTGTTAAATGATTGTACTATTCATAGTCACCATTTAACTTATTATTTTTTATTGTCTATATACTGTAATTGATATTTCTTATTCCATTGCTATTATTATAGTATTATACATAATTATATGGTATTATCAATATTTGTATTATTATGTACTTATGATATTTTATAATTATACTATTCATTACTATTGTATTTGCCGTATACAGTTTGTTTATTTTATTGATTAAACTATTTACTATTACTTCTCACTTTATCTTATATTTACTATTTGCACTGTAGTTGTACCATATCTTATGTATTACCATAAAGGATCCATCAGTTATCTTACTTTGTTATTGCTAAAATCAGGTCAATCACAGAAAATGCTTTTTCCACAATAAGAAAACTTTATTTAATTTAATGTAAAAATTAAATTATATCTTCACAATTCTTATCCAAGAATAAAAAGCCAGATAGCCGACATGACAAGCCTGAGCTTTGACAATTCCTTATTAAAACAAATGTTTTATAAGTCTATTTATCGAGATTTTAAATAACTAGAGATGGAACTTTTTATACACCACGTACAAACCACTGAAATCAGTTGATAAATGTAAAACATTTTTTTGTTTTTATCCAGAAAAAGCTCACCGTTTACTTGCATTTGATTACAGGGCAGTCTTGCCCTCCGCAAAATGGTGGACGCGTTGACGTATCGCAGCAACGTTCCAAAGCGGCCAATAGGGCGTCTATGTATTTATTATGTCTATGGCTTCACTTACGTAAAGTCTGCAAGTTTTGTTAGCTTGTTTTTAACAATGACTGGAGAAAATCCGATTTTATCTTAATGTGCAAGGTCACTCACTGTCCAGGACCACGATTGTTATTTGCAAAAATTAATTTTAACGGACGGAACCAGATTGACCGACCCGTACACTCATTGAGGATCTGACAGGATTAATGTTAACGCTACCTCCGGTTGAATGGCCTGACTTCTACACCTACCTGATAGAGAAACGGAGGGCATATAAATCTTTAGATGCCTATGTGCTGAATGGTCATGTACAAGACTTGTGTGACAGTACGACCCACAGTTCTGCCTAGCCAGCTCCATGAAGACGACAATGTAAAGAGTGACATTACGGTGCAATTTTAATGATGTGAATATTTTCTAGAAATAAAAAATTGCAGATAAACCATATTAATTTTTCATTGATTCTTGCACCCAACAACACAACAAGATGCCATTTAATAATAAGAAGAATAATTTAAGATCCTTATTTTGTAGCCGAATCTGTGCTGGTTTTTATTTGCCGCCTCCAGTTTTCCCTTTGTTCTGCCACCAGCTAACGCCGTGACGTAACTGTGACGTCGGCTGGAAATTGGTCTATGGAGCAGTATCAGACTCATATTCTGACTAGAATCAGAGTATGACGACGTCAGGCTAGTGAATTTCTATTTCATGGCAACTTTAATATTTTGAATATTTAAAGATCTTTTTTAATCTTCTTGGAAATATTGATCAAGTTAGGTCACCACTAGGGTCTGGTTGAGAACCACTGCAAGGAGTTATTCACATTACAGTCTAACAGCCCAGAAAAATAAATGAATTATTTCATATGAGTTATCAAAGCATCAAGAACACGTAGGTTCAGCCCCATCTTGCTTTCATCTCAGCATCTCTCCTAGTCTGATGACCCTGGTGTGACTTAATTTGTTTTCCTTCTCTTTCCCTCCGCTATGCATTTGCTAACAGACTGTGGAGAGATGGGAGAGATCCATAAATACCTCAGGGTTTACATATACTTTCAACTCTATGCAGCTGGATGGCCTGTGATGAGCTCTCTCTCTCCCTCTCTCTCTCTCTCTCTCTCTCTCTCTCTCTCTCTCTCTCTCGCTCTCTCTCGCTCTCTCTCGCTCTCTCTCTCTCTCACACACACACACAAGATGTGTGGATGAGTTTCTTTCTTACTATGAGACTTACATTCCTGATGTTCCTGCTGAGTCAAAACCCTTAGGATCTGCAAACACAAAGACTCAGTCTATATGTAACTATAATACATATGCAGTGGTGCTTCAGCAACAAAATGCGAGAAGAGGTTGGATATTTAGCATGCTATAGTAAACATCATCCCACAAAAATGATAAGAATGTTAAATGTGTTACGAGAGGTCTGGTCAGTTGTAGGGTGGAGAGGGATAGGTCACCTAAAAATGCTTTTAAAACTCATTTGTGAACAATGAAGTTAATATCACTACCTCAAACCTAGTCAAACCTAGTTTACATGAATATCCACAAACATGAACTAGATTTGAGAGTTTCAAGTGCGAACTACCAAACATCACTTGTATGTCTAAGTGTGTTTGTTTACACAAGGCTGTGGGAAACACACGCACAACACCTCAATGCTATGTTAGCAAGGATGAAATATTTAAACATGCACCAGCTGACACATGGACTACTTTATGAAAGAGTGTGAAAGAATAGCTAGTTCACAATCAAAAAGACATGATGTTTGTATACATATAACCTCACAAAGGCAGGCCTGTCATGAAACAGAATTTCCATGCAAGCTATTTCACAGTATTTCTATAATGTGACGCATTTCTGAGTGAATCTGGAGATTCAACAAGGGGTGGAGGTAGCTGCAGTCAAACACTTCACACAGGCCATGCGATGGTTCTGTTACTGGGAACATGGTTTTTAGAAAGAAATGATACTTCTAAAATAAATTATGTTCTTTTGAACTCTCTATACATATGAACTTCATCCAATAATCATGAGAAAAATGTCATATCATGGTTTTCACAATAATATTAAGCAGCAAAACTCATGACAGCCACACCCATGACATGCGGACATATATATATATATATATATATATATATATATATATATATACAGGGCTGCTAACTCTCACGCATTCAGTGTGAGACTCACGCAATCGAGCCAATTCTCACACTCTCACGCCACACCCCCGATTTCTCACGCTGAAGTGTCAACCCGGTCGGTCAAATGCCTGAAAGATAAGTTTAGATCTACCAGTTGAGCCATTCGTGATTGACTAGTTTTACCGCAAATTAGTTAAAATATCCTGTAATCTAGAGCGAGCCTGTAACCTAACGGCGCGGTCCTAGCTTGCGTGTCTTTCGCAACACAACAAACACAACGTTTCACAGCAAGCGAAACTCAAAAGTTGGCAGCTCTGTGTATATATATATATATATATATATAAACATATACAGGGCTTGACATTAACTTTTTTTGCTCACCAGCCACTGTGGCTAGTGGTTTTCCAAAGTTACTAGCCACTCACCATTTTTATTGGCCACAATTTTTACATCGATACCATGGGTAAAAACTGCCATAAAGATATTTTTAATATTATCTCATAATATGGCATCAGGTATATTAGGCTGCTATCACTTTAAGACCTGACACACAGATCCGATATACTGTTACACATGTTTTCTTTCTCAACATAACTGATTGTGTTTATGTGAACACTCGCCAAGACTGGCATTTTGACATTATTGTGTGTATATTTGACTGTTTAAGCGCAATAAGCAGTGAAAAATAACTCAATTTAGTACTGAGACGTGGCTTTATGTGCGCGCAATTTAGGTGTGACTATAAAATCTGCGGGAATGAGTAAAATGATGTGCAATATGCAAAATCCCATGCCCTGTAACACAAACAATTTTCATCTGTAAGAAATTAAACGAGTTAGGGGAGGTGGGTTTGTGTGTCAACTTGCTGTCGGACAGATGAGAGAGTGAGAAAGCGCATGCAGCTGGTATCGTGTATCTATTCGATATGTATAAAAAAATCTATATGTATATACATACAGTATATATACATACATGTGTGTATATATATACACATGTAGTACATGTATATATAGTAACTGAATAGGAGTAAAGGGGATCAAATAAGTGTGTGCTCAGACTGAGACAGAAGGAAAACCTGAAGGGAAATGAGGGATGTCAGTTTTCTGTAATGTTGGTCAAAAAACATGTTTGATGACCACACTCCCTCCCACAAACACACATTCCAATAAGGTGTTTGAAAAGTAACAGACAAGGTTTTTCCAAGCCTAACACACTGTGGTTTGAGAAGAAGCAGGAAACCGTGGGACTAACAGCTAACGGACAAACAGATTCCAGTGTTTACATTTGAATCTGAAATGAATAGCGCCTCGCATTGAGTGCTAAAATTCCCTGGAATAGAAAGAGTGAGTTGTGTGTGTCTACAAATTGAGGAGAGTATCCAGCACTTGCCTATTTGCTTTGGCTTTACGAATGCTCAAAATCACTTACCGCACAAACTCTTTAGGACAGACATACGAGCGGTAGTATCTGACAATACTACCGTGGGTACAAAATACCCACGTCTAATCAATCTGCACACATTTGGATGTAGTTTTATGGGGGGGGGGGGGGGGAACTGAGCTAATGTAGCCCAGGTGTGTTCTGCCTCCCTTTCAAACAGCAGGTCTGGAGGATGTTTACAGAGCCATTGAATGGGGACTAACAAAAAAGACATCTCTAACATCTTACCACGACTCATGGAGAGAAAATTCACAGTCTAGACACACAAAAAAGAGACAGATAAAGAGACACTAAGAAACATGGAATATAGCAGAGAAAGAAAACAAAAGGCAACAACTTTTTGCCACTCACCGTATAAAAGTAGCAGACCCTTTTAAACGACAGCCTCTTTATCAGACTCATGGTCTTTTCGCGACGTATGTCCGCTCCCATAGCGCAGCTCCCAACGTGTAGAGACTCAACGCATTGACTAATGAATCCATTCCTCTCATACGCCTTAGACTGCACTCATTTCATTCCTCTACAGCAAGAGTCGACATGCTTTCCGGGCGCAGGACAGACACTCGGTCTTACTGACGAGGAAGTTCCATTCTGATTCTGTGCTGTTGCTACGACAACCTGCAGAAAGTGCCTGGGATGCGAGCGAGAAATTCAGATGGCGACGAATATGACGGGATTCTCTCGTTCCTCTCTTGCTTGACCTGTGTAGTAACTAAAAAAATAGATGTCAGACTTGGTGATCTTTTTCAACGCAGACTAGCGCCTCTCTCTTTCTCTACCTTAGAGGAATCAAGAAATGCTTACTCGACCGTTTCACCATCCCTGGCTCTGCCACAACTCAAATAAATCCTCCATTCAAGACAAAAGAAAGCACTCACTCCGGGCCTCCAACTGCACAGACTGCGCTGCCACTTCAAATAATCATCCGTCTTAATTTCCCAACGTCTAAAAACACAGCCGGGGAACTCGCCGGTGCTGAGTTTCTTAGTGCTGTAAAAACTGTGGAATCCAAGAGGATGGACAGGCCTCTGGAACGTCCTGCTGAAAGGCGTGTTTTTGGAGGAAAGTGTAGTTGGAGAATGACGTAAGGTGAATGACCATGCCGTGAGAGTGGATGTTAATGAAAGGCAGGTTCTGGAGCGGGTCATATCAGAACAGAGAGAGAAAGTAATAAAAATATCCCAGAGCTGGAGGTACAAAGGCAGTCTTTGATACAAAGCTCATGAGCTCGATTAAAAAATATGAGCGGCAAAATTGGCAATTTCCTGAGTAGAAGGGTGAGAAAAGTAAGATCTTTAAAAAATATACTTGGCACATGTATTTCAGAGAACAAAAAACAATATGGGACCATTAAAATTATGCTGTTTGGTTGCTGGCGAGAGATCTTTAAGGGAGGTTTGAGAGCCATATTTTTAGTATTTTGGGTGGGCTGTTTATTTTATCTCCCCTCATGAAAGCCAAAACACAGTTTGAATCAATTAAAATGATCTTTATATGATTTATGATCTATAAGTTCATTACTGTACTATAAATATGGAACGCTTGCATATGGCCCTTTGTAAAAAAAATTAAAAAAAGAAAGAAAGAAAAAAATTTAATAATTTTTTTTTTTTTATGTTTTAAACTAAAGCTGCTTCTCAAAAATCTGATTCGTGTCTACACAATAAAAATGTAAAATGTTTTAAACTAAAGCTGCTTCTCGAAAATCTGATTCGCATACAATTAAATAGGTCATTATTTAAAATATTCAATTTAATTATAATAAATAGTTAATACAAATATAATTTTAAAACATTGAAAATATATTTATACTTGTAAAACATTTTAAATATATTTATATTTAAACATATATTAAACATTATTTTTTTTTTTTAAGCGACTGAGTATGCTGGGGGAAATAGCAATGTCACAGCGTCAGCATCAGAAATAATGCTGATTGCTTTGAATGAGTTGGTAATGAGCTCTGAAGGCTGGAATACTCTCCATGACTTTTGCCCCCGTTTGCAGTCTGGACGAGTCAACACTAGTTGGAGTTGCCCACTAGTTCGGAGTTGCCCAACTACAACAGTAATCATGTAGTTTATGGTGGGGACAGACTCTGATTTTTAAACTTCATTATCTGATTCCAATCCAGTTGCAGGATATGAAATGTCCTGATATTTTGAGCCGATTTTAGAACCCATATTGTTTACATTTGTTGCGTAGGTCTATCTCCAAACAATGAGGCGCATGTTTTAGACATGTAGTATCTAGAGCGGCACGATTAATCGTAAAAAAAAAATCACGATCTCAATTCAAACACCCAACGCGATCAGATCACATTTCCGAAATAACAAAACCGGAACATTCAGACGTCGGCACTGCCGCTGAGCCAGAGAAAGCAGTTGTCATGTAGGCTATAATATGAAACAGCTTTTCAACCACAGCATCGTTATTTCTGTGTTACAATACAAATATTCATATTATCACTGAAGAACTGGGATAAAAGTTCATATAAACACTGATGTCTACAGAAGCCATAAAATTAGAGAAAATAACCTTTTTTAACTCAAATAACGATTCTATCGATTGCATCATTATACGCCACAGCATAAGTGGGTGAATAAAAAAATGTATTTCATTGAATCATTCATTCAAACGATTTGTTCAAAAAACCTTGATTCATCCATAATAAAATAAGTGAAGATTTTAGAGAGTTTTTAGTGATTTTAGAGATTTTAGTGAGTCATTGAATCATTCATTCAAATCAATTAATAAAAAAAAATACATTTGTTCAGAATCATTAAACATTTTAAATAGACTGCAGCCATTAACATTTGTAAGAAGCTCTAGTAAATGACATGTTATTTTGTGTAGGCTAGTTGTCTTTTTAGAATCGTGGGAGAATTGTGATCTCGCCTCGAAACCAAAAGAATCAAGATTCTTAATTTATCCAGAATTGTGCAGCTCTAACATGTAGTGTATTCAAGTTTCACATTAGTAAAATACGGTTCTGAGGGAAGTTGGTTATGAATAGAGGTATGGCAGCAATGCATATTCAAACGCATTGCTAGGCCCAGATCTTTACTCTAGTATACTGTGGCACACATCAGAGATTAGCTCTCTGAATCTAGGGGAAGTCCTGGTGCTCTCAAGAGAAAACCAATCATTCTTAATCAAATCTAAAGTCATTTGAATGCAGATCCACATTCTTTTTGGTTCTCATGACCATCCTCCCTGGCTGTTCCCAGTGGGCATGAAGGCATTAACAGTGGTTCTCTCTTCCAATGAAGCTTGTGTGAGCTAAGCGGGCTGGCAAATAGACGGAAGTCTATCTCAGCTGAGAATGTAAGTGGCCATTACGAAAATATTTGATATAATATTCAGATATATTTTATAATATATAATATTATAATTATAAGGTTTCACGGCATTGCCCAAATGCTCTGGTGAGTTTTTATGATTTTAAATACACAACCATGTCAACTGTGGAGACAATTTAATACATGGGGCTAAAACAAGCCTGAATACACCCTTTAGTCTTAACTAATCAATGTACTGTAGTGAATGCTAGATTTGTCCAAATTTATATAAATGTTTTTTTTCATTCATCCAAATAATTCCTTTACACATAAACATGGATGACAAGCCTGATCACCATTGCAAAAAACACATTACAATTGGCTAGAAGAAAGATAAATAGCACAAACAATATCGATGATGGGGACACTGTTCAACAATACATAATGTAGATACTTGTGTTATTTACACAAAGTAAAGTATAAAGCTGATTTCGTCATTGAAAGACAACCTTGTCTTAATACTGCCCTCTGCTGTTTCTTCCAACACAGGCACACACTCACTCACTCGTACACAAAATAATTCAATACTATCATTATGAATTAAAATAGTATATTACATAATGCTTGCAAATGCTTTACAAGGAATCCAAGATAGATCTAAATGATTTAGTGAAATACAGAAGATACATTTTAAACAAGTAAAAAATAAATAAAAATCGTATAAACTTCTGTTCTAGTTTTGGGTGAAATGCTTCCCTTCCAAAGAAACAGAAGGGAAAAAAAAGCCATTTTCCCCAAACTTCAATAGCACACAACTTTCAAATCCCAAATGAGTTCACTTCCAAAGTATGAATGTTTCATGCAGCTTCCTTTATGAGATCTGATTAAATCAGCTGACACTTTTTGATTGCTGGGGAGGGCAGCTTCATATGAAATGTTTGTTTTGTCTGAGCCTGTACAATTTCAACAATAAAACACACTCACGCTATGGAGATACGTGAGACTGAAGACAAGGTTGCTTTAAAATTCATAGATGACACCTGAATAACCACAAAGAACTCAAATAATGCTCAAATAAAATTGCCCAAAAATGATGGCAAACACAGAAATCTTTAATCAGTAGCTCATTAGAATTTGATTACACCTGATTGGACAAATCAGGTCACATGATTATCATATGCAAGTGATCAAACCATAAAAGGTAAATAAAATTATATAATATTATATTTACATGTACAAATATCTTGCTAATTGCTTTAGCATGCAGTTACATATATATATATATATATATATATATATATATATATATATATATATATATATATACCTATCAATGGATGGCATCAAATGAGCATTCGATATGCAAATTCACTTGATAACCTGTCCCTCAGCACAGTTTTTAAACTAATTTGAGGTTTCAACTGACAAGGACCTGCATTCCTAAGCAAGATCGCACAAGTACTTGTGCAAGTGGTGTTAAAATCCAAATAGTGCCTCCTGATCACAACCTTACTCTTAAATATTAACAGCAAACACAGACTCCTGCGACAGAAAACTGACAGAGCATCCACAACCTCCACCTCAACTAAAACACTCTGCCTCTAAACACAACATGACTTGACAGATCAAACAAGCACACTAATCCGTACAAATGTGCATGTACAGGTACTCACTCCATCAGGCTTGACGCTCAAAGTTGGCTCCATGTATGGCAGTGTTAGACTCCACATTTGGGCGTTAAATGACTCCACGCTCTGTAAACACATCCATCCACTGGCTGTGTCCAATACGGCATGCAAGTCTGCAAACAGTCCGTGTTCACAGTCTGTCCCTGTCACTATCTCTGCGTCTTGTATCGTTTGTCTCTCTCTCTCTCTCTCTCTCTCTCTCTCTCTCTCTCTCTCTCTCTCTCTCTCTCTCTCTCTCTCTCTCTCTCTCTCTCTCTCTCTCTCTCTCTCTCTCTCTCTCTCTCTCTCTCTCTACCCACTCCGCTGTAATTCCTATTCCGCCCACAGAGCCCAGGGCTCACAGACAGAGATGCAGAGACACGCTCGCAAGTGGGAGTGAGTGTGTGTGCATTCACACTCATATAGGCTACTTCACAGAGGCGTGAGAAACAGTCGCGCACACACACACACACTGAAATGTAAGTGCTTCACAGTGGGATTCTTCATGTTATTTACACAATGTGTTGTGTCACCTACTTAGTATGCCTTGAGCACAGCATCTGCTTAAAGAAGGGAGCGTGAAAGAATCAGTGTGTGTGTGCGTGTGTGTGTGTGTGTGTGTGTGTGTGTGTGTGTGTGTGTGTGTGTGTGTGTGTGTGTTGAACAATTAAGGGGGTTCAGCTTCCCGGCATGTGCTTATTTCAGTGTGTGTATAATTGCAGCCGATGTGCACAACAAAAAGTATCCGGAACATTGAATTGTTAGTCTTAGTGTGTTTGTGTGTGGATTTGTCTTGTTTGACAGGCACTATTAAAACATAAGTCTGGTATGAAGAACCACATTCTTCAACAAGTCCCAACCCTGTTATCTCCGTAAGCGGTTTGAGAATCTGAGGGGTCTGTTTTTTTGGACCCTGCTGGAGCAAAAGTAGTATCATCACTATATGATAATTCAGTCAGAATTTGTGACTGTTATGATGGTACATGCAGCTGAGTGTATTTGACTTGGCCGTAGAGAGTTAAAAATAAACCATATTTCTCATTCCATTGATTACACAATGCCCTAACATGTGATTACACCATATGTCTAGTCCTAACATGAGATTATACACCCATCTAGACGCATCGATATTATACAAACATTATAGGTGAGAAAATACACTCACATATAGAAACACAACCAAAAACAAACACGAACAAACAGAGTGATACTGAACAACTCTTCTAAATCAGGCAGTCACAAGACCGAGAGTTGAGACAAGTTGCTTTCTGGGTTGCATAATTATTAGGATTCTACCTTATTTTTTAATCAAGCTTTTCAACAGGAAATAATTTTCAAGTGCTGTGTAATTAATATTTATTAAAGCCTTGCGCTGCACAACAAAAAAGTATTTAGGTTCCAATTTTCAGATTTAGTATTATTTAAATTTTTTTCCCCACAATTCTAATGTTCTATGAACAGTGTGTAATCTTATGATTTAATCATCAAGAGCCTTGTCGGTCACGGGTGTTTTCACATATGCATGTGCTGAAAACGTCTCAAGAATCTCAAAGTGATTTAGATTTTTGCAATCATTCAGGCCCATTGCCTCAGACATCCAACTAATCAACTTCCCTGTCACAAATTTGGTTGAGCAAAGCCTGTATACAGCATATCAGATTATGTAAAAAAACACACAAAAAACAGCATTATTTATATAGTCAAGATTATTTGTTCAAATCAGTAAAGTGGTCAATTTCTTCAAAAACCTTAGTCTGACACTACATGAAATGGCACTTTTTACTTCTGAAGTGTAATGAGTTGAACCAAATATTTAACATGAACTGTACTGAAACACATCAGAAATAGTTTGAAGTGTAAAAAAAGCTGTCACTAAATGCCTAAGGGGTCTCAAGATAGCTTAATGGTTTAAAAAAAGATAAAATAAGCATTAAAATAAGATAAAGATTTCTCTTATTTTAATTCACCCCATCTCTTGGAAAAGCTGAAGTAGCCTAATATAAAAACTATGGTAAATGTACTATGGAAGTACTTAAAACTACATAGGCACTTTTACAATAAATATATTTTCTAGTTAAAAAAAAAAATCATTAGGAAAAAAATTGAGAAAATATATATATTTTTTTAATACTTGGTAACACTTTAGTTGGTAACACTTGAGTTAGAATAGAATAGAATAGAATAGAATAGAATAGAATAGAATAAATCTTTATTGTCCACCGGGGTGGAAATTTTTCTTTGGCTCACCGCAACATACAATACAAAAACAGATAAAACATACAAGTGTCTCAGACATAATGAAGAAACATTTCTAGATTAATAAAATAAAATAAAAACACATCTTATTAAGAATAAATACTTATACATTAAAATAGCAGCTCATTTGTTATTGTTACTTTGTTTGGTTAAGGATACTAATGGCATTTGGAATGAAAGATTTTCTAAAAGAACTTTTAGCCAGAGGCACTCTAAAGCGCCTCCCAGACTTCATTAGTTCAAACTCGCTAGAAAGGGGGTGAGTACTATCTGCAGTGATTTTCCTAGCCTTATTCCTTGTTCTGTCAATGTATATTTGGAACAGTGGTTTTTGTGGTTTTCCTACAATTTTACTAGCCATTGACACTATCCTGTTGAGCTTTTTCTTTAGCTTGCAGTTTAAATGGTCAAACCAAGCAGAGAGGTGAAAAGTTAAAACACTTTCAATATGTGTAATATACACTAGCTCAGTAATCTGAGCACTGACACCCAGGCAGTTCAGTCTCCTAAGAAGACTGAGTCGTTGTGAGCATTTCTTAAAGATAAATTCTGTATTATCGGTAAAACTCAGGTGGTTATCAAGAACCGTACCTAGATATTTAAAAGTTTCCACAATTTCAACTACTTGACCATTTAGTAAAATTGGCTCTGTTATTATGTCTTGTTTTTTGCCAAAAATTAGCTCATTTGTCTTTGCCACATTAATTTCGAGTTTAGGGTCAAATTCCCGCTAACTAGTTGCTTATTAGCATGCATATTAGTACTTATAAAGCACATATTAATGCCTTATTCTGCATATTTTACATCCCTTAATCCTACCCAATATCTAAACTTAACAACTACCTTACTAACAATTAATAGGCCGAAATTAGGAGTTTATTGAGGCAAATGTCATAGCTAATAGTTAGTTAAAAAGTGAGAATTGGACCTTAAACTAAAGTATAACCAAATACTTTTATCCAGTAAATCACAAATGACCCGAAAAGCCAAAAAAATGTGTAAATTTGTTAAAAAGAGAGGGAAACATTTAGTGCTTAAAACTTCTAGAATCCTAAAATTTAATTTACAGAAACTAGGAGTGTCAGGCCTTTGAATATTGTTGTGGACAATGGGGTGCCTTGGAGTCAAAAAGAATGAGAACGTCCTTGCTTTATATGGTGGATGGAAGGGAATATTTTTAAAAAATAAATAAAAAGGTTTGATGACATCAGCCAAAAAGTCATACAGAACTAAAGTTATTCATCTTTGATGAGAGATTAAGATAACAATTTTCTTTGAAATGATTCACCATAAGACCAGAAATGTGTTTTTCAAGTTTGTTTGTCTGTTTATGAAGAAGTCAGTCTCATGAGTGCCATTCAGTTTAAATAATCCTTGTAAAATGAGTTTGTATTTAAAAATAAATCGCATTCGTGACTCTCAACGACAGTCACGATCCGCTTTGAATCGGGGGGAGGGTGGAATTTGTTGGCTCAGTGAGCAAACTAAAGGCTCGAAAGGCTGGCATGATGTCACACAGTGTTTGTGGGCATGAAGAGAAATGCCATCTCACCGGGTAAACACTCGCTGACAAGATAACTGCATAGCTCGCTTTCTCTTACATGATAGGCCAGCCAGAGGAAATGTGTGTGTGTGTGTGTACTGGAGAAGCCGATAATTAGTGCCTTTCCTGAGGTTGTTTGTGTATGTTCATCTCAGAGCTTGAGAGTGTGTGTCAGCATTTAAGGACAGTATTCAATTAGCGTGTGATTTAAGAGTGTGTACGCATTTTTATGCCTCACTGCAGAAAGTGTGTGAGTTCGTAGCAGAGTCTCTGCTAACGAGAAGAATGCTGCTCAATGCTCATTAGCACACACACACTCTCTCTCACACTAATTACGGTGCTGCTTCACAAAGCGAGCTCTGTTCACACACAAGTGTCGCCACCCTGCATATGTACAGCTCTGAGAAAAGAGACGAAGCCACCGGAAGACAAGATAAAAATGTGAGGAAAAGAAAGACTTCAGGAAAATAATAGAAGCAAGGGGAAAACATAAAAAAACATTCAACCTTCATTTCCATACACAGCATTATTACAGTTTGTGCCTTAAATATCAATACATGTGTTAGCATTTGAACAGCATGAAAATCTTCCTGCTCTTAAGACAATTGTTTTCTCTCTTCTTCTCCGAATACAACCTGCTTTATGCAATCAGGCCAGTGTTTGTTCCAGCCGCTCACTAGAGGAAGCGTTTCATACTTTTATCTTATCATGCCGTCAGAGTGGCACTCACTTTCACGCTATGTAACTCAGCTGGTAAAGAGGGATTTCTGCTCGTTAAAGGAGAAAGGATTTGATTATGAGACAAAACAAGTTTAAAAGAGTAACTGTTTTCTGGGATCAGTTACTCATTATTGACAGATCATTTATAATAGTGGACATAGGTATAATAATAATTACCAACTGATTACCTTTGGAAAATAGAGATGATTTTTTTAAGTGTAGTTATTTCTTTAACAATAATTATTTGATTAAAATATACAGAATATACAGAATATTTAATAATAACAGTACTATTTAATAAATATAGTAATATTTTAATATATGACAGGTTTAGGGTTGGTATGTGCAACATGGCATCATGACTTTTTTGCGTAAACATACACGCCACTTATGTAAGCAATTATTAATTAAAACAACAATGACAATAAAAACATGTAAGATTTCCATTTTGAAGAAATAGAATTTACTTCTGAACTAACTTTTTGCTTAAAAAAATCCAGAAAAAAAATCTATCAGAAGTTCCACAAAAATATTAAGCAGCAGCACAACAGTTTTCGCCATTGATAATAATAAATGTTTATTGAGCAGGATTTCTGAAGGATCATGCTGACACTGAAGACTGGAATAATGATGCTGGAAAACTCAGATTTCTCATAACAATTTAGAAATTAATTACATTAAACTGTAATTATATTTTAAAATGTCATCGTTTACTGAATATTTGATTAGAGACTTTTTTTTAGCTAGAGACTTTTTTTCAAAAATATAAAAAAAGAAAACCTTACAAACCCCAAACTTTTGAATGGAAGCATATAGTATATCATTTAATTGCTATATTATATAATTATAATATAATAAGTATAATTATATTATTTATTTATATAATATTTAATTATTATTCTTACAGTTTTAAGATTTTTACGTATGGAAGAGGTTTTATCAAAAGCTACTTACAGTGCGTTTAGATTGAACTATAGCAATACAAAGTCATGGGTTCAATTTCCAAGCAATGCATGAACTTATAAAATATAACTTGTGTCATTATGTGTTATTGTGTCATTGCCAGGAAACTGAACCCATGACTTCGGCGTTGATATAGCTCTGGTCACATCCTTTAGTGTTTTAAGGTCTGTTTTGCCTGTTTTATTATCGGCCACTTCACCGCAACAACATTTACATCTATAGCTACGGAATGAGTTTAATACCAAAGTTAAATACCAAAGGTTAAATTCATTGGCCCATAACAAAGATTTTATGGGTATGTATCCCCTTATTTTACTCAATCATTATGCTATACCAAGGAGGACTTTAGTGAGGCCCTCATCAGAGGGTCTACAATGCTCATGACTGTCCCACTTGACAATGGAGAAATGTTAATATAGTGATACTTGCCTTGGCAAGCACCACTAATCATTGCTTTGCTTCTGATTATAAATGATTAATGAACGTTAACCACAGATTGATAAAGAGTTAAAGCTGAAGTGTGCGATTTCTCCACCACTAGCATTACTGAACGTAATTGCAAAAATATACCTAAAACTTGCCACTGCCGTTGGTCAAGCAAAAACAACAGTTCCCCCCAAATCAAGCAGGTCAGCATGCTCCAAAAAATAGTGTTTACAATTTCCAGGCAAATCAGTGTACAAATGGCTAGCTGTCTCTGCAAATCAAGCTGAAATTGACAAAAATAGGTCAATATGTTCAAAATTAAGCCTCTAATTACACAAAAAAAATATATAAAACCATAATAACCACTGGCATGCTGACTATCAGGCCAGACTGAGATGTGAGGCGCTGTCAGTTTTTTCATGCCCCTGAGCGCTTCCATCTGAGAATTACACCATTCACGTTTCACCGTCTCCTCCGTTGCCATGGTATTCTGCCGTCACTACACTTGTGTGCGCGTCACATGACACGCAGACGCACTCTATCTCTTTGACTGATGGGTCTATAATTAAACTCACGTGTGTGAGTGTGACCAGAGCCATTAACACACTGGAATACCCTCGCTGCGATGTCAAATCTGTTCTATAGGCGTACAACCGCCGTTTCATGAATAAGGCCCCTACAGTTCTAACCTCCAGAGGGTTGATTGTGTGTGTTTGGTTCAGTTTGCATGCATGTCTCTTGTCTCTGAAGGTTACTCACTCCTTATGTAATCATTCCCGACCATCCTGGTGATAGGATCGGAATGCTTGGAAGTTTTATAAGTGAGAATGAGAGAGAGCCGGAGAGAGAAAAGTCTAGAGAAAAAGAGAAGCATTTAGGGAACCTCACCTCAAGGTCATCGAGTGAGCGAGCCATACTGAGACGCTTGGAACGTCCAAAAGATCGTCTGCCGGAGGAACGCTGAGGAAAGCCCATGCCTTTGAACCTTCCACCCTTTGAGAAACAGAGAGAAAGACATTAGTAACATAGACAAAATTTCTACAATGCAGTTGTCCTCATTATACAATACATATTGCGATGCATACGTCAAGATTTACTGTTACAATGCATCATGATATTATAATTGGAACGCAACTGAATTTCCACCAGATACAAGAGAGAGAATATTTAGTTTGGGGTCAGCAAGATTTTTTTTTTTTAAATTAATACTTTGATTTAGCAAGGATGCATTAAATTGATCAAAAGTGACAGCAAGTCTGTTACATTATTACAAAAATGTGTTTTTAAAAAATGCTGTTCTTTTAAACTTTCTATTCATCAAAGAATCCTGGGGCAAATGTATCAGGGTTTCCAAAAAATGATTAAGCAGAACAACAGTCAATGCTAATAAATGTTTCCTGTTCACCAAATCAGCATATTAGCATGATTCCTGAAGGATTAGCCTATATGGCATAGAATTTAGTAGGGACGCTAGGGACGCGTCCCTACCAATATCCAGTGACACTGATATATCCCTAGCAATAATTTCAATCAAAACTTAAAATATATTTAAATATCGATGTCCCCGTCCCCACCAATTTCAAAATCAAACCTACGCCACTGGTCAGCCCTATATATAACATATCAACATTGTCATATCCATTACATGCCAAACACTCAGAGAGTTGTCATGACAGAAATACACTCGCACTGTTTGATTTCATTATGGTGATAGCACAGGGTCACATGAACAGACACAGAGCTTGCTCACTGCCTTAGGGAAATGATTACCGGGATGTGCTTTTGTGTGCATGCAAAAACTCAACCGTGTGAAGGTTCCCATACTAATATTTCTTGTCACCAAAGTGATTTTTATGTGGATTTCCCACTGAGGTTTTTAATTTGCTAACACTTTATTTTGATGGTCCCTTTTGAACATCCTGTTGACTATAAGTAACTTTGCAACTACATGTCAACTAACTCTCATTAAAGTATTAGTAGACTGTCTGCTTAATATCTGCCAACTCTTTATTGTGATGCTTAGCTCCTCCAACAGACATTCTACAGTGTTGGGCAGTAACGCGTTACTAGTAACAGTAACTTTCGACAGTAACTAATACTGTAACGCATTACTTTTTAAATAAATTAACGCCGTTACCGTTACCATATGGCGCGTTGTCCGTTACTTTTTAAAATTAATTAGTTGCTGGAGCGGCTGAGAAGTGTGCGCTGTCATTACACAGTACGAGAGCACTGAAGAGACTGCTAGCATTATACAGAGCGAGAGGACACCTGAGGACACATAACAAACTCACTGGCTGAGTTGTTTACGTACACGTGAGGCAGCGCGAGCACGGAGATTACAAGCTGCACGGAGAGCGATGAGCACTTGATGCGCATTTAAAACACAGACAGCGAAACGGTATGAATACAGAACACTTAAGTACACATTGCCATATCATTATAAAGTAATTAATTTTTTGACTAGATGCTGCATCAGCAGAGAAAGAACAGAAGCTTGCCGTCGAGTCTGAGAGGAATAACAGTAACGGCTAACTTACCTCAAGCGATTAAAGCAATGTGACAAAAACACACGCAGACCTGACCCACATGTTTTATGTCGCAATTGTTACCATCTATTTGCATTAAATTATATACAGCTGGTCACTTTATGCATTCATTAGCCGGCGAAGTTGTATTTTTAAAACTAGTGACGTGATTGATTGCTTACATTGATATTTTCATGCAGCCGACATCAAGTCTAATCAAGTGTTCTAAAATTTAAGCAAATAAAGTGAAAGACTTTACATGTAATATAGGTCTACATTTATGTAATTTTAATGCTCTGGCCTTTGCAGATATTTAAATATGGCCATCTTCTTTAAGCTTGAATCATATAAATGGTAACACTTTACAATAAGATTACAATTTTAGCATTAAATATGGTTAATACATGTTGTAGAAGTATCATTCATTGTTAGATGTATTTGTATCTCCTTAGTTAATGTAGGCCTACTATGAACTAACAAGAATGATCAAGGTAGGCCTACAATTGTATTGCTCAAATATTAATTCATGCAGTAAAAACCACAGTGGTAAAAACGTATACTGTCAGCTGCATGAACATATCAATGTTGAGAAAGCAAACAAGTCACTAGCTTTAAAAATGCTTGTTTTGTTATTTATTTCAGAAATCCTTGATATATTCAGTTTGTGCTTGTCTGACTTAAATAAAATAGTGTTTAAAAATTACTTTCTGTTTAGTCAGTTTTGTGTTTGTAGACCATAACGCATTAAAGGGCATTAATGGGAACATTTAAGAACTTTCTTTAAAAAAGTAACTAAAAAGTTACTTTTAACAGTAACGCATTACTTTTTGGTGTAAGTAATCAACAAAGTAATTGAGTTACTTTTTGAATGAAGTAACTAGTAACTGTAACTAGTTACTATTTCTTAGTAACTAGCACAACACTGCTACTGACTATAAATAACTTTGCAAATACATGTCAACTTATTCTATCCCTAACCCTACCAGTCTACTAATACTCTACTAACACTCTAGTGATAGTTAGTAGATGTTGGTGCAACGTTACTTATAGTCAACTGAATGTGTTAAAGGGACCATCTAAATAAAGTGAAACCTTTCCTTTAAATGTGATGTTTGTGCCACTAGCACCACCAGTATTGCTATAAAATATTAGGATTTCTATAACTTTTTAGAGAAAATTTGAGTAATTCTCACATGTGTAAAATTGTAAAATGGTTTTTTTTTTTTTTTTTTTTTTTTTTCAATATAAAAGTGCAATCAAAATTTCAATTTCAGTGAGAATTAATGGGCAAAAAGGGTCATTTGTCTATTTGTCAATAATATAGTGACATTTGTATATTTTGGTCAATGCAGCGATTTTGCGTGACCAACTTGAACACTTAATCTTCAAGGTGAAATCTTTTGCCCTTGTGCAAAATGTTTTATACCGTGCATTCCTACTAAAATTACTGAATTTTGCCAAAGAAAATGAGCCAAACAATGGAAGATGTGATTGCACCTTAAAAGCATCCTCCATCTTAAAGTGTACAATTCAATTTTAATTTACTATCCCTCATGGCATTCCAAACCTGTATCTTCTGTGAAAAATACTGAGACATAACGAAAGTCAAACAGGTTTGGAACAACATGAGGGCGAGTAAATTATGAAAGACTTTTCTTTTTTGGGTGAACTATCTCTTTAAGTACTTGAGTTTTGCCCATTTTATTATGTAATTAAAAAGTGCAAAGCCTCATAGGAACAGTATGTACACATTATCAACACTTTTAACTGGTATAAAAGAAAGTACTTTAAAACATTAAAAAAATACACACATCAGCATTAACCATAATCATTTCTGTATATACTTAATGACGTGTCACAATGTCATGTTTTGTGTTCAGAGAAAGCCCAACAGCAACACCGGACAGAGAAACAGAAGGACAAATGTACAAAGATGGGCAAACTATTTGTCAGGCGGTCAGACAGAGAAGAATCATTTTCATAGGCTAAAGTTTAGAGACTGATTGTGCAGATGACAAGAGCAGCATAATCAAATGTCTGCTGTGTTGCCTAGAAACACTGAGAACTCTGTGTTCAAGATCATCATTATGACACATTAAGTGCAAACAAACATATGCACACACACACACAAATATGCCAACACAAGTGACTACATGCGCATGAGGGTCAGTGAAGTACATACTTAGATATGCATACATGTTTCCACATTTAAAGGGATAATTCACCCAAAAGTGTTCACCCATGTTGTTCCAAACATGTTTGACTTTCTTTCTTCTGTGGAACACAAAGGAAGATATTTTGAAGAATGGTGTTAATCAAACAGTTTTGGTGACCATTGACTTCCAATTTGGGAAATGTTACGTTTTCCTCAAAATATTTTCTTTTATGTTCCCCAGAAAAAAGAAAGTCATGCAGGTATGGAATAACTGCCGAGTACACAATGACAGAGTTTAAATTGTTGGTGAACTATCCCTTTAAGGCTAACAAGAAGAGGCATTTACATAATATCTCTCTCGATCACAAGCATGCAAAGACACCGTGATCACACACATAGGCCTACACACACGCTCACATAACGCACTTACCATAACAGGAAACCTTAGAGAATCAGGAGAGGACAAATGATCAGTGCAATCGAAACATATGAAACACAGGGCCTTTAATAAAGGATATGACAGTTATTGTGAAACATGTATAGACACCCATATTGGGTTTCATTAAAAACACCATCAGTCATGTAACAGAGGAATAGGGGAGCCAGACACAAGTGGCTGACTCTTCATCACCCCAGCGGTTTCCATGGCCATTGAGCAGCAACTAATCTAAAGGAAATATTGTGGACTAAACTACGTTCCTTGGATGAATCGTTCAGGCGGTTGCTGAAAAGCATAAGCATAAAGCTGTCAACATGGGTTTAGGACAAAACATTAAATGTTCCAGATGTTAACAGGAGTTGCTCTGTTTTTTTTTTTGTATGTAGTACTTGGGAGTTGAATCCTAGGAGGAAAACGTTTTTTTTACGTTTTTTTTTAGTTTTATATTTATATACTTCAAAGACTAATAAAGAGAAAAAAGCATGAGGCTCATATGACTATGCTTACATCAGCACAGCCTAAAGCTCTTTTTTAGGTTGCCAAAGAGTGAATGGTATACAAGCTGAAAAGTCTCAAAGTACTGCCCTCCTTTTTGAGTTCAGTTCATATCAAAATGTATTGATTTATATATTCTATAACTGTACTATTTGTACTTTCTTTCTTTCTCAATCTCTCTCCCCTCTTAAGGTGCAGTTGTGTCAGTCTCAGGGTTGAGATAACATCATGGATTCCTGTGGGGAGCAGGGACGTACAGTGAGCTGCATAGACTTATCAGGGAGGAGCTATCTTTGAGGAGCTCTGAGGAGCTATCTTTCCTGTTTACTTCATCCATGAGGAGGGGATGACAAACCATACCAAGAAATGTTACTAAAAACATCATCTATCTGTTAATCGGTTTCATAACCATGGCAAAACTATCCCGCTCTGTAGGACTGTGAAGCAAAGCTTTCACAGTAAGATTACAATCCAGACACTGCAAAAGAGTATTCATATAATCAAAACCATAACCAGCTCAATCTTTTATGACAAAACAACACTCCACAAGGACGTTTAAGTATTAAGGCCCGGTCACACCAAGAAAGATAACTATGACGGTAACTATTATACAGTATGTCCTGATTATTATAAGTGTGCGCTGCAGTTTTGTCGTCTGCCGCTTTAAATGCTCTATAGTTCTTAAAGCAGAATGGATTATGATTGGCATGAGATTCTGATTTAAATTGGCCATTCCAACGATATTGTTTCTTTGTGCCGTTAAAGTTATATTTGAGGTGTGGACTCTGCTATTATTTTACATATAGAACTATATCTTATATGGTTATGGTTATCATGCTTGGTAACTGGCATTTAGAGTCCATTTTCGGTCATTCAGAAGAAAGTGTGTTCTTTGACAACTTTTCTGGACCGCTCTCCTCAAGTCTTGACATGACTGAAGTGGAATTCACCACACTCACAATTGTTCTGCGCATGCTCAGTACTCATTGTAGGTGGGTAGTTTACAAATACTATGAACATGAAATAGTGAACAATTCTTATGGTACATACAGTTGGCCCATCTTTGGTGTCAAGGTGATTTTTAATGGATGTATGAAGTTGTATTCACTTCGTTAACCATAGACAAGAAGGTGTCTCAACCATTTTTTCATTACCTTGAAGTTTTAACAAATCTATTTTATAATAATATGAAACCAAACAATGTTTGTGCAATAAAAGAAAATATTTCTACTTTATATAGAATAAAACAAAAATAAATAAGAAAACATTCAAATAGAATAACAGCCAACTTATACAACACGATACTTTGCTACTTTGTTTTATAACCTATAGATCAGTATACCACCTTTAAACCACTGAATTTGAAAATAAATATGCGTTTAGGAGTCAAAATAGATGAGGGAGAAGAATCATCATAATTGTTCTGCAACAACATTGGACCTGTAATTGGCACAGATAGAGGAACAGTGCCACCTGTTGGCGACTAGGAGATCAACTTATGACCTCGTGTGGATGCCAAGCAAGTGTTAAGTTTTGTATATCTCTTTCATAATGTCACAAAACAGACAAGAAAGTTTAAACTAAAATATTGAAAGGAACCACTGTGAATAGATCCCTACACTCTAAGTAAAGTCTGTAAAAACAAGGCCCAATGTACTGTTGTTAATATGAAGGAATTTTCACTATTGATTTTTCCTAGTATTTTTTATTACATATTTTAATGCGTTGTGTTTTAAGGTTAAGGCAAATGTCGTAACAACAATTATGTACGTAATTGACAGAAAAGGCACCTTAGCAACTACACATTTTAAATAAGCAAATTTTATGATTCCATGTTTTGCATGCAGTTTTTATTACCTCATTAGAGACTACATGAAATATTTGACATTTTAAATATTTATCTGTCACACTATTTAAAAGTAATTAGTGAAGGCAAAGAGGTGATTCAAATTTGTGAAAACTTAAAACTTAAAAAGACATGCTACAGCATCAAAAACCTAAAATGCTGATATCCACATTATGTCGATACACAC
Source organism: Tiaroga cobitis (assembly GCA_030578255.1). NCBI lineage: Eukaryota > Metazoa > Chordata > Actinopteri > Cypriniformes > Leuciscidae > Tiaroga > Tiaroga cobitis. The sequence goes on from CM060591.1 coordinate 42,807,844, forward strand.
ATTAAAGGGGTGGTTCAGGATTTCGGACATCGGACCTCATTTCCAAGTTAGCCTTAGTGTTATTTATCAGTGGAGACAGTTTTCAAAAATGTTCATCCAGTCGTTCCAGTTGCATAGTTCGCCGGTGCTAGGCTAGCGCGAGTCAACGGTAACTGCTAGCCTGCCATTGAAAACAGTTTTACCCACTCCACAGTACACCAAAAGCAAATAAATTATTACGCCAGACTATCAATGTAAATGTCTGTTGAGAGAATAATGTTAGAGTTAAGTACTCTTGCATCTCAATGATCGCATTACATTTACAGGAACTAGTTTCTCTGCAGCGGCGGAATTTTACTTTGCTCCGGTTAATAGTCCCGCGCTGAAAAGTAAACACAGAACCGAAGCGCACTACAGTCGGGACTACCTGTACTACCTCTCTCTACCTCTCTCTCACTACCTCTCTCGGTTGCCTAGGTAACTACATATCACTCCGCCGCTGCTGTATAGACTGTGCTAAAAAAATACAGGGAACAAAGTATAACTATTGCAATGCGATGAAAGGGTAGTTTGATTTTCTAACATTATTCTCTCAACAGACATTTACATCGATAGTCTGCCGTAATAATTTATTTGCTTTTGGTGTACTGTGGAGTGGGTAAAACTGTTTTCAATGGCAGGCTAGCAGTTACCGTTGACTCGCGCTAGCCTAGCACCGGCGAACTATGCAACTGGAACGACTGGATGAACATTTTTGAAAACTGTCTCCACTGATAAATAACACTAAGGCTAACTTGGAAATGAGGTCCGATGTCCGAAATCCTGACCCACCCCTTTAAGTGGAGCTTGAATGAAACAAGCAGAGAATGAACTGAAAAACGGTTCATTGAAGCAATGAACACATTGACGCCTGACATGTCTTATTCTGTATTTAGTGGACCCTGAAGCTTGTCAAAGCACAGATGACAATGCATATAACAGTGCTATTCATGGAAATCCAATCAATGCAGTCTGTTTTGTTGCTTTGGACCTGTGGACATTTTCATCTGTAGAACACAGTTTTGCACGAGTCATAAGAAATACTTTTTATGGCAATTTACTGGAGCTTAACTGCCCCTTGCTCCTTATCTGCTTTCATTTGATAGAAAACAGTACATCAACATTCTACTAAACTTTTTGGAACAACATGAATTGATGATGACAGAATTTTTCTATTCGGGTAAACTATTTCTCATTCAGATCAGTTTCAGTGGTTTGACATCTAGCACCCAGATTCAAGACTTCAATATGAGTGATCTGCAGTCAGCTACTAGAGGCCCATCAGTGGCAGTCGTGGCAGTCAGAGCAGAGGGAGCTCACAGCCATTTGAACTGAAAATTTTCCATTGGGAGAATGATACGTACCCAGCTTTGTATTTCAATCTTCTCATCTCAGGGTCAGTTTTAACATATTCCCTCCAAGCAAGGAGCCACAGCTGAAGCAGCAAATGGGAATGAGGTATTTTCAGCCTGGCTATACATGTCACCTATCTGACAGAATTCTTTTTGACAGTAAAGTGTTTGTGCAGTCTTACTGAGAGACAATGCAAAACTATAAAAGCGACCACACATTTTAAACATAACATAATTGAGAATATCAGTTGGAGTTAAATGTTGTGATTCATTTTTTTGTGTGTGTTGGAAAGGATAAAATTCCTAGCACAATTGAAAACAGCAAAGTAAAGAATCATGCCGTGCCTGATAATAAGAACGAGGGGAAAAGTGCTATCCATTCCAGGCACATAAGTTTACGTCTGCAAGCTTTTTTTTTCTTTTCACAAACAACAGTGGTTTGAATAACACATTCCCTGGCTCATTAACCAGTGTACTGCACTTGTATCAAATTTAAAACCATTACTTAATAATTCATCTTAATCCTTAGTATCAATTACAGTTGTAATTTTGAATGCACTGCAATTTGCGGTCCATTCCTCTGGAATTAAGTAGCCTTACTGATTGTGACCCCAAACAAGTATTTCACAGATGTGAAACGCAAACTTACATTGAAGACATTTGATGTTTAAAAAAATTATCTTACCTTTTTCTCTGAATCTTTCGTCCTTTTGCCATCATTCAGTTTCTCTCGTAGGTTCTTTTCCCCAAACAGCTTCTTAGCCCACTCGTCCTTCTGTGCATGGAGCCGGTGAGGCTGTGAGGCGATCTCGCCTGCAGCACGGTACCGGTCGGCTGGAATCTTACTCATGGGTGGTGGCAGGGTGCTACAGTTAGCACTGGACCATCCGTCTGTAGACTCTGCATAAGACTCCTGATCACTGCTGTGTCCTTGACGCCAATCTCTCAGGACGTGAACTGGCAGCCAACGTTGGCCTGATGCCCCCGTCACCTTCTTGCCATGGGCGGAATAGTGGGAGCGCGTAGGAAGGCCTGACACATCCAGCCGTGAGGAGGAGTTCAGATGCCTGCCAGAAAGCAGAGGTGGGTCCGCATGGGAATGTGGATGAGGCTGAGGGTGATCTACGAACTGGTCAGGGCGGTAGCCATTACGATGCGAGATTGGTGGTGGCGGTGGTGGTGGAAGACCTCCTAGGACACTTTGGCTACGAGATCCTGGAGGGTTTTCCCATAGTCCCGTGGGAACATGCCGACCAGGGTTTGCACCCAAGTCAACCAAGAGGACTCGGTTGCTTTTCTCCTCCGGCAAGAAGTTGCCAATGCCACTGTCACTGTTGCTGCTTGTGCTGTTGTTCTGCTGAGCATCTAAGTCTCCATCGAGGAATGCTCGAGCTCGCATACCCTCGATAGATTCTCCCATATCGCGGTAGAGCACGGACACAAACTGTAGAAGGGGCTGGGAAGTCGGTGGGAATTCCAAGCAACAACTGGTATCTGGGTCAGGAGTGCAGTCGAAGCCAAAGCGACGAGCAACACCTTGGTGGATCTTATGATGACAGAGTTCCGGGTCTACAATAAAGACGTGACAAGACGTACGCAACCCTCGCTCCTCCTCACCGTGTCTATGTATGCCGTGGTCGTTTGTGGCCTGCATGGTGACAAGACCAAAGAAGCGGCGGTCATCTGGACACACTGCACTGAAAGCTAACTTCTCTGCAGGGTAAGTGGCTAGAACAGCGCCTCGGTCGTTGCACAGCTGTACACAATCATGCATGACTTTGAGCAGGACCAATGAGTGCACTTTTTGTTCGGCACGTAGACGTCGCATACAGCCACGAATTGCCTGAAGGCTGTCACTTTCCAGATTAGCACTTGTAGAAGCTAATTCAATGGATCCCAGGTAACCTACAATCATCCCAACGTTGAGTATTCCCGCAGAGTCTGCAGTTTGCAAGAGGGGAAATTCATCTTGCTGTTCAAACATATCAATGAACACAGAGTCATCATTGAGCACTTTGGCCATCTCCTCTTCAGTGAGCAAGCTGGGATCACTCTGTCGGGTGGCAGTGTTACAGTAAGGAAAGTCTGGCTCTGAGAGAGCCCTTGTTTTGGAAGTAGAGGCACAAGCTACTGCTTTCTCTGAGCTGCTGGATGAATGGCTAGAATTTTCAAAGATCATGTTAAAGATTCCACCAGACTGCATTTCCGCTACAACGCGTTCTGCACGGTTTATGCCTAGTGTCTTTGAGTCTATCTTTGGCCTTAACCAGTGGCTCTTGTGGTCATGGAACCCCAATTCTTCATCGCTTGAACATGAATCTAGGTGTGCGTTGTTATGACTGCCTTCGGCAACGACCAAGTGTAGGACACCTGTGCAGCGACCAATCAGCTTAACAACATCCTCGTGAGATGCTTTGGACACATTGATGTCGTTCACACTCAGGATCTGACCTCCAGAGCGAAGGCCCACATAGTCAGCCGGACTACCCTTCAGGATGCAATTCAGCAAACATGGAGACTGACCAGATAGTGTGAAGCCATAGCCTGTTCTTCCCCTTGCAACCTCCACCCCTCTTATGCGTGCAGACGACTGGGCATTCACACGCCTCCTGCCTTGCTCTGATTGTCTGAACATTCTTCTTTTAGTCCCTGTTTCAACCTCTTCTGACAAGGGCTTCACACAGAGAGATTCATGATATCATCCAGATATCAGAACTGCAGAGCCCCAGTCTAAGGCACTAACGTGGTGCATGCTTACCTTTACAAAGGAGAGAGTGGAAAGTTAATTAATTCACAAATTACACAAATTCACATATTAAGAGAAATTTGTATGGAAAATTTGAACAGGTGATTTCAGTTGTTCAGTGTAAAAAAATGCATTTGAAGTTGATCAAAATATTCAAAGAGATTCATTAAACCGTGAATTGCATAACACATTTTTGTAATTCTTAGTCATGATGATTATAGTGTCAGTCTAGAATAGGCTTTCATACAGATATACATGTTTACCCATCCCCTCACTGTCTGGGTCATTAACAAGACTATTTTGTCCGGATCTATAAAAAAATACATAGAAAAAAAATGTAATTTATACCAAGAGTAGGGGTAAATTCAGGTTGGGGCAATTTTTGCCATTGAGATTACTAAAAAAAAGTGTCCCGATCAACCTGAATTCACCCCTAGGTATATGATTTCACATCTTCCATGATCAAGATGTTTTCAATTGTTTAATTAAAATATTTCTTCGTATTCTTAGTGTGGCTTCAAGTAGGTCATTAAATGTCTAGGAGGTGGTGTGTAGCCTATACAAATAAATATATGAAACCAACATAACTACAAATATTTCTATGGAACGTGTTTTCAAAATATCCTTTTCATCCTCATTATGCATTGACCTACATAACTGAATATGATATATGTAAAATCTAACAATATAGAACTAACAATATTCTAAACGTGAAAAAAAAAATACAATCCTTATCGATTACTTATTTAAATAGTTCGCATTTTATAATAATAAACATGCAACAGGAACAACACGCTTAGAAACTGATAGGATACAGGATAGGATACACAAACTCACAAATGTGATAGTGTTTATCTTCGATATTTTTCCTTATTGTTCGCAACTTCGCAAGACTTTCCTAAGTAGACTCCACTCTTGCTAACGGTCCCGCCTTCTTTTCCCCATTGTTGGAATCTGGTTGGAATGCTCACGCGTCAACGTATGTATCCATGACAATGGACCTGTATCTAGATATTTCTCATTGCTCATTGGTTTCCACGGCCGTCAATCATCTCCATAACGACCCAAACCCTGTTCGATCGACAGAGACTCACTCTCCCTAACTGACCACAAAAGTTATGCTACAGGTGTCCAAAACAACACGAGCGAAAACCGACAAAAAGTGAATCACCGTACACATCTTAATACTTATTAAGTTCCAGATTAATTTTATATTTAATAGCAGCCTCGGTATTGGTTTTCGCGAGGAACAGCTGGGCAGTGAGTAACACCTAACGGTATTGAATTGCCATCAGTAGCCAGATACTGACAAGAGTTACGTTAACATCTATTGAGACACAACAACTTGTAAAAAGATAAAAAACGACAACCTCATATAAATACGCATACAGTTAAATAATAGTAATATTTACCTAAAAAGTTCTGGAAGTTTTAATATCCGCAGAAAGCTCAAGAATGTCCAATGGCTAAGTTACATTGCTAACATTAGCCGCCACTTCCCAAAAACTTTCCTGTGAGGAATACATAACAAATTTCTACAATTACAGTACAGACAATAATATTGCGTTATAAATCATAGTTATATATTCAGTAATTTAGTGTTCTTACTTGTGACGGATGTGTCCCAACCTGATGTGAAGTTTAATGACATGGTAACCTTAGTGCTGTATAAGGAGTAAACAAAAGGAGAGGGCAGCTGGTGTGTGGACAGCAGAAGCAGGAGGAGGAGGAATCTACATCTCGAGTTTTTTTCTTTTCTTCTTTAAGGACAACACCGGTATACGGCTTTTCCTTTACATGACAATGAATTTAGATATAGAATTATGTTTATCCTGTAGTTTTATATACACGCTGTGTTAAAAGAGATATTTGAATGTCATAAAGTAAAAATATCTTCCCAAGTTCAAGCTAGAAAAACAATTTAAGGTCATTTCAAAATTGTTTTTTTTAATTCTTGTTGTTGTTCTTTTGGTCTATAGAAAGTGAATATTGAGATTTTTTTGGAAGCCCTTTCCACATAAAACATGAAATGAACAATCTCTCTCTTGATAATTCATTACTAGTAATTACTCAACAGTAAAAGTTTTATTAGCTGATTAACAGTGAATGCTGGTGACACTTCCTGTTTAGACACTGCTGTTGACCCAACCTTAACATAAATTATGTTAAATTTAACTTTTTCAAAGATTACATTGAACAGAATAGAATGAGGCATTTATATAGCGCTTTCATACTGTACACCCAAAGCGCTTTACAATCATATCATCAAATATCACATTGATAACTCTTAAATGAGTTCTAGTTACATTACACACACACAGGCTTGGGATTCCCCCATTCATTCTGCTCAAAAGTTAATAACCTGCACTTTTCAGAGGATTAACAGTGTAAACTTCTAAAATCCATCATCGAGCTCATCATAAAACATCTCACCTTGGAGTACAAAATGAGCAAAGCCTTCCTCTTGGAGTAAACCTATAAAAAGATTTTTTTAATATAAAAAGAAATAACTAAAATGTATTATAATGAAAAAAAGTAGAATCACAATATTGCAAGGCTCTTCAACTACTTAAAGACCATTGAGGAACATATTAAATAATTATCAAATCTTAGTACTATATTTTGAAAACGAACATAAGCACCAAATAGCCAACTGTCACTTTATAAAAATAAAATAAAAACAAAGAACAATGTTTCTGCACTTCCCCCTTAAAGGTAGCGTAGGCAATGTTTTTCATAAACAAACTTCACATCCTGATAGCAATCAATAAAAGAAGTGAAATAGAAGAAATATTAAAAAAATTTACATAGTCTGTGGAAGTCTCGGGCCAAAAACATTTGTGTCCAATCATTGCAATCAGCCCGAATGCAATCATAGGATGTTGTACCTGCCTGTCAACTTATTTATTTGCATACCTCCGCACACCTGCTCGCGCAGCCATCACACATCATCAGCGCGTTCCATGAGGATATGCAGAGCTGTGGACAGACAGTCACAGAGCACCGCAAACGAACAGCAGCCACCTTACAGTTCCTCCTGAAACACAACGAGCATGCTGCGTTCAAGCCATGTCTTAACCATAAATACAAGATGGCAACCCGTGACGTGATACCCAGATCCGTTTAACGCTAAAATGAATCTGCAGCAGTCATGTGGTACAAGCCAGAGCTCTGCAAGTTTACGTTCATTTTTATCGTAATGTTGTGTGCTTTGAGACATGAGGTGCTGACTCTGTTCTAGCTGAGTGTGTTCATGTGTTTTGGAGGAGGTGAGGCTTTAGAGATCATACTGATGGGAGGGTCATATCTAATGCTTGTCAAAGCTTGCTATGAAAACTCCCATTCAGTGTGAAATACAAAAGTAAAAAAAACAACAGGCTGGATTTTGCTCGTCACTTGACAAGCCCTGCAATATGTGTCAATAAAAATTACAATAAACCAAATGGACCACTTTACATATTTTATTCATTTCTGTACTGTAGTATGTTCATGGTTGATGTTAAAACAGTCCATAAAATAAATACATCAAGTTTTGTCATTTTTACCAGCCATAGTTTGCAGAAGTGAGTTAAATCTATCAAAAAGGGTTTAAGTTTATTTTCTTCTTTTTTTAAAGAAGGTGCAAGAGCATCATGGCATTACTGTGATACTTATGGGACATACTGCTGCTATCCACTCAACTCCAGCTAAGTTTTAACTTTATGAATATCTCAATTAAAACTTAAAAAGCTTAAGTAAACGCTGAACTGAGATCTGACTTGGATCACTAAAGAGGGGAAATTGAAATGAAAAGGTTAAAAAAAATTAAAATCAGAATGTGCTAGAAAATTGACAATACACTGCAAGGGAAGAAAATAGCTTAAAAATCATTCCCACCTAAGATGCATTTAAACCAATCAGGATTATTAACCTCTTTCTCAAGTGAAGCTTCCTAAGCACACACACTAAAGAGAATAGAAGGTATTTACTCTCTGATATTTATGAAATTGTTAGTGGCGCACTATTAACATTATTATTCTGCAGTATTGTCACATTGGTGGTCTTTGTAAAAGGCATTCCACGTTATTCAAGCTGTCCGTGACCCATAACACTAATGTCTTATTTAATCACTAAAGCAGCCCAACAAGATTGAAATTCAAAACCTTTTTTTTTTATGGAAATCCATCATTTTGAATGGTTCTTCAATCTATAAAACTGCAAGAAATTATGTAGTCATGGGGCAATGTTGGTGTAAAATGAATGTGCCAATACATTTTAGAGAAGTAAAGGCTTTTCACAAAGGAGTGAAAATATCAAGTATAAATTGCTATTTACATATTCAGCTACACTAAGTCAAAGCAAACATTTTATTGAATCAGAATAAACAGATATCTAATGGACACGACTGTCTGTCTGGCTGTCTCCATGGTAGCAAACATGCCATAAGTTGTGTGAATTTGCCAAATTCTTCAGTCTTTGGAAGATATGATTATGCGATGTCCATGTAGACTAACCACCAGAGTCGACTAACAATCAAAAGTCACCCCTTTTTGTTGTGACATAACATACTGTCAATATTGAAAGCAAACTAAAGCATGCTTTAAGTTAATATACAAGACATGTTCAGCTGGTCAACTAGGCTTATATTTACAGTGAAGACTTGGTTATTGCGCATATTCGGTTACAATGACCTTTCACTTGACACCATCTCATGTCCACCGATGGGTGTTGTCATGCACCACAGTTTATTCGTTTAATCACAAATATTATTTCTATTACACAAATTGTACATTAATGTAAACACTCTATAGATTAAAATACATACTTCCAGTCATTACGCTAGATCAATAATCATATCTTACGTCCTGAGCTTTTAAAAGAAATTTAACAAATAACTGTAGATGTGTTGCAAGGGACACAGTATGTAGATTTGAGCTGTAATTTTCATATGCAGAAACCCTCATCTAAAAACCTCTCTACAGTAACTGCTATGGCTATTTCAAGCCTTGTCCATACAAAAGGACCTCAGTGATTCACATTTGTGATCTGTTTTTTTTTCTCCATCTTAAAAACAACAAATATAGACAACTACATTTTTAGAAGAAAAATAAACTTTGTTTCAGGCAATTCACCCCTCTTACTCAGTAAGTCAAACACATTTTACATTTAAATACACAAAAAATCTTATCATAACAATAGTCTTATGCAACGTCTTCCACATTAGAGGGGATATACAAATTCGATTTACAATTCATTTTCGCTTCAAGTGCCAGCAAACACAGAGCAAAGCAATGCATTGCCCATGCAAAAGGAATGATTTTAAACTGAGGGAGTTGTGGGTGTATGCAACATTTCTGAGGGAGCAGGAGAGTATGGACAGCTGGAGAAGAGGGTAGAGACGGGCATCGTAGAAAATACCCGGATGTACTGATTTTAGCCATGTTGGACGATACGCATCTTGGGAGGTCTGCGGACTAAAAGATCTAATCTTGGATCGGTTGAATTCTGGAAGTGCAGGAGATATTTTAACAATGTTTGCATGATGTTTGTAAGAACATTCAATACAATATGTTCTTCAGTCAGTTTGTTTATAGCTGAAAATTCTCTTGGAATATTACGTTTCTAATGATGGAGACGCATCGTCAGTTTTGACTGCATTCCCAAAAAACTTTTGTGATCAGCCTCACAGTTTTGCCACAGTAGCATTCTCTGAAACCAGATAAAGAGCATTGATGCATACAACATATGGAGAAGACAAGCCTGCATCCATATAGATTTTTGAGATGTTAAGTGACATACCTTGACACCAGGCAAATATTGTGATGGTAGTACTACTATTCTTTTTTTAATTACAGATCACTGATGTTCTGGTGCATTGTGGCCACATACTTCAGTGGATGTGCAGTCTTGCTTGGATTGGTTCCACTGTCTCTAATAACAAGGAACTATTTGTATGAATGTCCACTGGTTATAAAGGACAGTATCATAGCAATCAATCCAATCCCATACATTGTTGCCATGCATCCTGGTGTGTAACGCTCTTATAAGTGTGATGTCTTCTGCTCTGATATTATATTACCATTTTTTTTTATGCTTAATTTGCATTGAAGATACATTATTGTTATTCATATACATGTATTGTTGTACATTATTGTTCTGTTTCATATGGTCAGTATTATAGTGTCGTGTCTTGGTGAATGCTCTGCAAACAGCACAGTAGTTGGTAATACGGACTGCCAGGTGAAGCCACCATCTCAAAGACAGACTGGAAGGCCCTACGATCCAACTCCTCATCGATCTGGTGTCGGTAGAAATCCATTGCAACCAGACAAAAGAGGCTGATGTCCACTGTGTCAGACTTCCCCATGCGACTGATGACATGAGGGAGGCTAAAGGGGAAGGGAGAAGTTAAGGAAAATAAGGATGAAGATGAAAAGAAAAGGAAAGCAAGGAACAGGAAGTGTGATGTTACTAGTACAAGGGGTGCGCCAATATGCATTTAAGGATACAGGGCAGAGATCCACTGGCTGGTCGAGGCACTGACAAAGAAACAGGACAGGCTCCACATTGCCATGGCGACAGGTGTTCTCTGTGTAAAGTTCGACAGCGAGAGTAGCACCCAATCACGGACCATGGAGGACTGCCCAGTTGCATGAAGTGTTTGAAATACCTGTTGCAAGAAACGCATGCATTAAAGTGGAAATGAAGCAGTCAGTCAAGTTTACATTATTTAGTAAACTGATTTCCACTTGAAATGACCATATTAAAGAAAGGATAGCTCACAAAGAACGCTTTAACAGTTTTTGTCATTACAATGAAAGTACATGAGTCCAAATCAACACTGGACCCCATGGATTTCATGTACAAAACATGTTTCAATGAACTGGGCTAAGCTAAGTGCTATCAAAGTGTCTCGCGCCCCAGAACGATTAAGAGCACGCACTGAGACGAGAGAGGCATGTATCAACTCGTCTTAGTTAAGGGAATAACATAGTTTAATATGAAAAAAAACGGTGGAGTATCCCTTTAAGATCACAGAGTATCCAAAGCATAATAATAAGATATCAAAAAAGTGGCACTTGCCTTGTACACCACTGTAGCCATGAATTGTGGGTAAGGCTGCTGATTGGACAGGAACTCCCCGATGACTTTGTTCATGACGTCTTGCAGTGGGAAAAAGTCATCCAGGAACTGAGGAAGGATCCGGGCTACCACTCGTGCCTCACTCGGAAAGCCTTTACGAATCCTGCGGCAAGAATTTTCCACAGACACATTAGTGGAAAAGAAAAAAATTTATACTGTACCTTCGGGAAAAATGCCTTTTGCATTCAGTTTCTTCAAAAACAGACATATGTACCTGTCAAATAGAACAGATACACGCTCCATTGCGACAATGACTGACTCGCTGTCAGGAGCTGTTGGGTCAGCATCCGCAGGGCGCCCAGGACTTCCCTTCTCCTTCCCTGTAATGTAAATTTATGGGCACCAGTAAGAAGAACAGTTCCGTAATGGATCCATTCAGATAAAACTAGGTTACTACATCTCGACTAGGCAAAATCTCAAGAGTTCTACAAAATAAACATCATAAATGTTAATCTTCTTATATAGAATTTTCACTTAGTTTTACAAGAACAAAATTAAAACCTCTCGCATAAGACACTTTCTTAGCATTATACTGAGGACTCTGCTGCTATGTGCTTAGTTAGTAGGGTAAGCATCTAAGGTGAGTCTGTTCTTAGGGGTTGGTGTTAGTAGGTGGGTCAGTATTAAAGATGAAGCTGAAATGTGTCCTGCCTTCCTCTCCAGCCACACCTGTGTACATGCAGGTGAGCATGAGACCCAGGGCAGCCATGGCACGGTGTGGGCTGGGCATGTTCACACGGTCAACGCTCAGCTTGACCAGTGTCTCCGCGTCCATGCGCGACAGCTGCTCGGACAGAAGCAACCGCTCCATTCCTCGCAGGACGCAGTGGTAGATGATGGATGGTGTGGCCTCCTCGCTAGCAGACAGCATCATACAGCACAGCTGGAGATGTAAAGGAGGAACAATAGTAGAGAGACAAGGCTCAATGACATATAGTGTGTCCATGCTTTAAAAAAAAAGGCAAAATCTTTGTTTACACTTTATTTTAAGGTGCCATTGTTACAGTGTAATTATATATTTAAGTACTGAGTAATATTAAGCAACTACATGTACTTACTATAGGGATAGGGTAGGATTAGGATTTGGTTGAGGGTTAGTTGCATGTAATTATCCATAATTTACTGTTATTACTATGGTAAGTACATGTAACATATATAACAAGGACACTGTAAAATAAAGTGTTACCAAATCTTTGTAGCTTGAAACATGTAAAAAAATATATATAAATGTACTATTTGCATTCATGTTGTTTCTTAAATATCATTCAGTCTATAGTAAATTACACCACATGACATTTTACACCCTGAGCTTGCCTTGTCAGAAAAGGCAAATTATCATGTCAGCTTATGAAAATGTGTGTTTTTTCTGCATGTTGTTCGAACTATGATTTAATGAAATAGTTTTGTTTTCTAAGAAATGATAATAAGAGTATGCTAAACATCTTAAAGGGGGTCACACAGGATGAAAAGCACAGTGTCATGCCACGTCGAACACAGTTTTCTATACATCGGCGGCACCCCAGAGGCTACTTAAAATTCTGCTGTGCCACCACCCACAGTCTTCCTTTAAATGACATTATATTTCTCCCAAATCATTCTTAATGTACATAATAATTTCACCCTTGGCTGGAAGATTGTGTATTGTAAATGTTTCAACAAAACAGAAGTCCAGAATCAAGACTGATCAAAGAAAATTAAAACACCAATGATCTTTTTTGTGGCCTCTTCCCACCTGAATGATCCCGGCATTGAACTCAGGCCCAACATCCAGTGGGTAGTTCTCCATCATGTAGAATGCCACGGCGCACATCACCAACACATGCTGCTGGTTGTGTAGATTCACACAGCTGAGAGAGACACACAAAAAGCGTTAGGCCTAAACACGCTCATCTATTTTCAGTGAGGCTATCTGATGATAATTCTAGCCCTGGTCTTTAATGAGGGATCTCAGATCTCAGTAAGACAGCATACATTACTGCTAATGAGGAGCTGATGACCATGCAGTGTGCGGGCGTGTGTTGTGATTGCCAGTGCGAACCTATTATTGAGTCTCCCAGCATGCCACAGAGACTTTGGCATTAGCTTTGACTGCATGAGGCATAACCTCTTAAGAGAGACTCAAACAGTGTGAAGTCTTTCATTAAATGCAGGACGCAAACCATTAACCTCTCATCCCATATTCTCTTAAATGAAACGGCAAACACTAAGAGTTAGTGTAACACTAATGACGGGACTGCCCTTGCCTGCCGCTGGGAGAGGTGTGGTGGAGGGGTTAAAGGTCATTGCTGGTAATAGGAAGGATGCAGATTCAATCATTGGGATTGAGCAGGGATTCAAATGTCTGCTAAAATGACTAGTTATTAGTAGACTGTAGGCTTTCTAAGTATTTTCCATAACTGGTGGAATTATGGATAATTTATTTAAACGTGATATTTTTTAATAAACCTTAAAAGATTTCGGTCGCTCCATCGAAAGGCCATTCCACCACAAATTTGACACTTGAAAAAGTTCATAAAAACATTGTTAAAGAAATCCAAACGAATCGAACGTTTTAATCCAAGTCTTCTGAGGAGATCCCTGCACATACACATCAAACGTGGTAAACAGAAGCTCAAACATCCTTGCTTGACGCACAAGAACCAATGAGGTTTGTTCTGGCATGTGACTTGGAATAACCATATACAATATTCATATTCACCAATAACCGAATAACTCGATACATATGGATTTATTCTGATCACTTTGTGAAGAGTCAAAGATTTGTTGTAATGGACATTTAAAGAAAGAACAGTAATCTCTCAAGTTTCATTAAAAACATCTTCATTTGTGTTTCAAAGATAACCGAAAGTCTTATGGATTTGGAACGACATGAGGGTAAGTAATTGATGACAGAATGATGACAGTACTAATAAATGAATATAGTTATTTTTATTAGGACATTAAAGATCAATTAATTATAATAGTGTAAATTATAATTTACATTGTACTGTTATAAGAATTCACCTCACCTTTTTTAATAATAAAGAAAATTAGTTTGGAATCGACTAGAGGGCTATTTTAACTTGGACCAGTAACAAACCATGTCGCAACCACTTGGAACACCTTAGACAAACATCTACTACACCCTAGCATTGTGGTAGCAACTTTTTCACAGTCATTTTTTCTTCAGAAAATGTAAACATCTAGTTTGTACTAACTACTGCCCGTTTGGATTAAGTTTTAAAGGGATAGTTCTCCCAAAAATGAAAATTAGCCCATGATTTACTCATCATAAAAAGTGCTTCACACGGCTCAGAGGGGTTAATAAAGGCCTTCTGAAGCGAAGCGGTGCATTTGTGTAAGAAAAATATCCATATTTAAAACTTTATAAAGTAAAAAAAAACAGCTTCCGGCCAAACAAACACACGGATTCTAGAATTTTACTTTGTAACGTGTTAAATATGAATATTTTTCTTACACAAACTCATCGCTTTGCTTCAGAAGGCCTTTATTAACCCCCCGGAGCCGTATGGAGAACTTTTATGATGGATAGACGCACTTTTATGGGCTTCAAAACAGAAACAGCCATTATAAATCTAGGTAGGGCCGGGACATCTTTTTATATAACTCTGACTGTATTCATCTGAAAGAAGAATGTCATATACACCTAGGATGACTTGAGGGTGAGTAATTCATGGGCTGATTTTCATATTTGGGTGAACTATCCCTTTAAGGTTAGTCAGACCGTAAAGCGTGTCAGGTTTTAGTTGTACTCACTGTGCTATAGCTCTAAGGTTAGAGAGCAGGTATTCACTGACAGTAGGGATAAGCTGCCGTGCTGTATCGTCCAGCAGATCGCACTCAAGCACGTATAGAACTCCATGAAGAGCGCCGATCCGACTGGGCAGATGAGTGCTGCGCAAGGTGCTCTCCAGCAGACGGCACACAGGCTCTGCAATGGCTTTATCCTGACATAGATACATTAGTCCACACTGTTAAATAACTGTAACTGCTTATTCATATAGCCAGTGCATCAGAAGTGCATACACTCACCATGCCAAGCACTGCGGCTGCTTTGCAGATAGCTGGAACAAGGTACTGGCTGAGGATCTCATCTTCTGGTGGATGGACTTTCTGCAGCTCAGTCAGGGTGGAGAACATCATATCAAACTGATTCCTCTCGGTGAACAGATCAGACACTGCCAGCAGCTTAAAGAGACATACAGAAAATAGATTGTCCGAAGATACATTTTAAAACACTTTTCAAACTGTCAAATGCTTTTTTATGAAAGCTTGTTTCTACCACAGAATAAAAAATGTAAAATGTAATTGCGACTTTTTATCTCACAATTCTAACTTGGATAATTAGGGTCAATTGAGTCAAACGGATTGAGAACACCTGCACTATATAGCATAAAAAGGCTGATGGATCGCTATGAAAGAACGTCTAAGCATGCACTCACCGATCTGACAACCTCACTGATTAGCACAACAGGAGTCTTCCTGCTGCTGGGGCTTCCAGGGAGGATCCACTGGCTGTAGAGCTCCAGGAGAAACTGAGAGCAGGAGTGGATGTCAACCCCTGCACGGTGCTTCCTTGAAAGGAGAAGTAGAAAGACAATGCAGGGTGTGAAGTCTGGAGGATGCTGATTTTAAGGAGCTTTTTTTGCCAGTAACTCTGTTAAGTCTGACCTGGAGTTGATTGGTGATAATGGTGGTGAGGCAGGTGCTGGAGCATCTGTCTCATCTTCCTCATCCTCACCCCACTCCTCCTCCCTCAGAGGGGTGATGTTATTACCCAACCACACTGAGTGAATGGAGACCTGCAGTGTGTACATTGTTAGTAACATGCAGATATAACCCAAGTTCACCCAAAAATGAAAATTCTGTGCTCATGTTCTTCTGACCCCAAAAGACTTTCTTCTTTTAAAACCAAATGAACATATTCTCTTATCATTTTTGTTCATTCATTGAAAGTCCACCCAACCAAAACTTTGACACTTCTAAAAGATTATAAAGACATCGTAATAGTAATGGAGCGATTTAATCTAAGTCTTCTGAAGAGACACGATCCCGTTATATGATGAACAGATTTAATTTAGGCTATTATCCACACATACACGGTCAAAAGTTCGGAATAATTAAAGAGGCCATATTATGAACTATCCTTTCAATAAATGCTGAATGATGAAGTGAAGTGTTTTAAAGTAGTCAGTTTACTAACTTGACCCAGTTTGTAGTCCATGTTGCCCATCTCCCTCTCTGTGTTAATCTGCAGCAGGAGTTTCTCATGGCTGATGAGGGTGCCTGAACATGCAGATACACACGCACACGCAAAAGGTCATGAATACAACAAAAAATATATTTTGCATCTCAACAGGATCTTTAGCTGACCACTTACCTGCCGTTGAAGATGATAAAGAGGGCACAGGGTCCCAGGCTTGATAGGGGAAGTGTGTGGCAATGTTGTCTCTCTTTGACACCATGGCCTGAATCTCACGCTCAACCATACCTCTAATCACACTCAGTTTACGACCAAACCTGCAAAACACACAAACTTATTATCCACTTCTAAACCTAGAAGAACAACTACGATATAATAAATGTGCACATACCTGGTGTCCAGAGCTTTAAGGATTTTGTTGCGGGGTTGCTGTTCAAGGCAGCTAATGGCTGGATTTCCTGCTGTGGGCAGAGTCATGGCACTCAGCACTAGAGAGGTGATGGCCTGAACCGCCAGTACATTTATCTGAGTCCTCTCCAGATCCTCCTGCGCCACAAACAGACACGTCTCATCTGTCACACACAGTCTCCAAAACCTGGACGAGTGCTTCCAGTCTTTTTGGCAAAAATTAAATGATTTACCTCTTGCTGGGTTTCCTCCTCTTGGTCCATCGTGATTGGCTGAGTGACCAGCACCCCCAAAAGAGTGGCCCACGTCTCCTCAAACTGTGTCCGACTACTCCAGCCTGCAAGGAGACCACAAGAGCAAATCAAGCGGTTCAATAATCATGTACTATACAAAAGGCTGGACTATACATGAGGTTTGCCTGATGTCAACACACAGTGATAAATCATAAAGCATAATTTTCTTTTTTGTCAGATCATAATTTAACTTTCGTTAAATAACTGAAGGAAACACCTAGCCAACTAATTTCATATTTCATATTAATTATTATATGAATTTCTAATATTAAAATGCATTAAGAGTTTCATAAATCTATCTATCTATCTATCTATCTATCTATCTATCTATCTATCTATCTATCTATCTATCTATCTATATAATACACACACACACGTCACATGTGTGTGCATATAATAATAAATGCTGCTCTTTTTTTTACTTTTTATTCATCAAAGAATCCTGAAAAAAGTATCACAGGTTATAAAAAAATATTAAGCAGCACAACTGTTTACAACATTGACAATAAGGGCGCTTTCACACTTGGTTCGATTGCCTGTTCCGAACCCGAGTTCGATTGCTCCCCCCTCCCCCCGCCCCCGATGGACTGTGTTCACATTATATTATTTGTATCCGAACCACGGTACGCTTGCGTCATCAAGCTGCAGCTGGCGCGTAATCATGTTGCTTGGTAACCGGCGCCGCTATGAATGAAAAGGCAACAAAATGGATAGAATTGCTCGCTTCACATTTGTTCTTTTTTTTTAACCTTTGGTTTTGTTTTCAAAGAAAAGATACAGAAACACACTTGGGTATGTCTGCCGCAAAAGTACTAAAATCGTTCCAAAGACAGTTGGCTGTCAGCCGAAGACAATTTTTGCGGAGGCGAGCATAAATCATCTCTCTGCTTGCAGTGCGTCAATCCCGCTTTCCGTCAATGTAAGTGTACACACACACACACGCACTGACAACTGTCCTGTCGACCACATTATACATTATACGTCATCAATAGCGGTTCACTTCCGCGGTTTGGTTCAATTGCGTTCATATCAGCAGCGAACCGTACTGGAGTTCACATGAACCGTACCCCAGACCACCTTTTTAAGCGGACCCGAGTACGGTTCGCGGGTACGCACCCGAGTTCGGAAGACAGCGTTCACATCATCCAAACGAACCGAACTCTGACGTCATTCGAACCCGGGTGCGCACCAAAAGTGCTAGTGTGAAAGCCCCCTAAATCGGCATATTTGAATGATTTCTGAAGGATCACGTGACACTGAAGACTAGAGTATTGGCTGATGAAAATTCAGCTTTGCATCAAAGAAATAAATTATATTTTTAAAGTGTATTCAAATAGAATTTTTTTGTTTTAAAATGTAATAATATTTCACAATATTATGGTTTTGTTTTCTGTATTTTTGATCAAATAAATGCAGGCTTGATGAGCATAAGAGACTTTTTTTAAAAACATTAAAAATAGTAATGTTTCCAAACTTTTAACCGGTAATGTACATATTGAATTTTTCCCCTGCATCTGCTACCCAAATTCTGTAAGGTAACTCAAAATCCCATTTCATGACTACTTTTAAATAGACAAACAACTCTGAAATGAGTCTCGCATGCCATACCCAGAGTGTTAATGCGGTAGAGGAACTCTCTGAAGACATCTTTCTCCTGCAGAAACTCCACAGGGATCTCTGGCAATGCTGTGCCAAAATCTCCACTCGGCCTGGGGGACCAGCCCAGCTTCCAGACCTATTCATTCAAACACATGAATATTTTCATACAGTTTTAAACACACTTGCACACAATGTATGAATACACACTCAATTACTCTCTCACCAGTGGTGGGATTCGGGTGTAGCTGTTCACAAGGGGAAGCCTGGCCAGGCTGATGATGACGTTCTGTAGGGTGGGCGTAAGGAATGCTGGGAAGTTCTTGTTTCTATGGTGACCCAGAGCCAACACACTCTGTAGACCTTCAACCAGCTCAGCCATGATCTCACAACACCGCCATTCACGCTGGTCTGAAAATTACAGAATCATTAACGCTTGTTGTTGTGGTCATCATTGATCAATGTGTGTAACTCACATTGTGTGCATTAACTCACTGTCTGCAGAGTCCAACTGGTCTTCTGACTGCTCTGTGTTTGATGTTTTCCGCTCCGGCCTCAGAAGTTGGTCACCAGGACCAACAGAGACTGCATAACACACACACATAATCATAATTACAAAATGAATATCAATTTCAATTGCATTTTTATTAGGTTTAAGTTAGAGCTGCACGATTATGGATAAATTGAGATGCCATTTTTTTGTTTCAAATAGAAATCACGATTTTCCCATGATTCTGAACAGACAACTAAACAAAATAACATGTAATTTAGGTTCTGACAAAATGTCAATTGCTGCAGTCCATTTAAAATGTTTAATTAATTTTAATGAATTATAAAAATAAAAAATTACTGGATGAATCAGCCTTTTTGAACAAACCTCTTGAAAGTATCATTCAATGACAAATAATTTTTTTTAACACTTGTCGCCATCTACTGTTGTCTAGTGTCAAGTCCAAAGATGATCACTTGCTTAGACATTGGTTTTTATATCCCAACTATAAATTTTTATCCCAGTACTTCAGTGATAATTTGAATATTTACAACACAGAAATAATGAAACTGTGTGCTTGAAAAGACTGTTTATGAAAGACTGTTTTATTTCATACCTATACATAATAACTGCATTCTCTGGGTCAGCGGCAATGGAGATTTGATGTTCTGATGTGATTTTGTCAAAGGGTTAATAGACACAGGCAAATCGCTGTCATTTGTTTTACCAATTTGCAGTCTTTTATTTAGAAGGCAAGACAAGCAGTGCACTTTCTCCCATTCCTAAGCAATATGAATGCACCATCTTTGTATATCGTAGTCTTTGGCTGCGTTCCCTAGAGCTTTGTAACACAAACCTGCATGGATGAGGAGCTGTATACATTGGATGATTGAGCAGGTGTGTGTGAGGTAGGAGTGAGAGGCGAAGTGTGTCCACACCGCCGGCTGCTGGAGAGCCAGACACAGACACGACAGACTCATCTGCATGTCCACACTCAGAGGCAGCTGATCCTGTAGCAAACGCCAAACCACCACCTACAGAGACCGAAAGAGAAACATGAGCTAAGTGGCTTTATTTATAGATATGCCGCTACATATTTCTAAAATATTACCATTTCATCATCTTTCAATTAATGTCAATATATTACAAAGGTTGATATATCAGCTGATATTTTTTTTTACTTATCAGCCAATAATTATTTAAAAAAATGTTCAACTGATATTGGCATCTGCCATCAAATGATCCATATCAGTCAACTACTAGAATGTTCCCCATAAAATCATTTTATTTGGGAAGGATGCATCAGTCTTACCTCTATAGCGAGGGTGCTGAAGGTGGTAATAAGTGTCTCTCTGTCTTTGGGAATGTGCAGTGAGGACGGCAATTTGGACAGAGACAGCAGGTACTGACTCAACACGCCACACAGACTCAACACTGTCTGATAAAACCCAGGCTCACCTGCAACACACACATAAACACATGCAATGACTGTGTGTTCATTACAACTTCACCATAATTTACAGCATTGGCCACAAAGGATAATTCCCATGTACTTACACCTACAAAAGTTTAGACACGCCTACTCGTTATTTATTATTACTATTTTCACCATGTTGGAATAATAACAATAACGCCATCAAAACCATGAGATAACACAAATAGAAGAATGGGAATTTTGCAGTAACCACAGCAATGCTAAAGAAAATAACCCTTGTCTTGATTACAGTACTGTAGACATTCGTATGTTGATCGTCAGCACCACCTAACGTACAGGAGGGGATTTGCTTGTCATTTAGCTGAGGGTTTCCCAAACAGGGGTTTATGAGGGAATTGCAGGGGGTTTGTTAGTTGATGAACAGCTAATATTTAAATGAAGTGAATGTCAAATTAAAACAAATAAATCTGAAACCCCGATATAGCTTAGTGCAATAATGAAATCAAAGGCTGTGGTTTAAATAAGTATTCTGTTGTGCTACATGTTTCAGAGTGAAGTGCGGCGCTGTTTATTTACACGCAAGCACCTGTTTTCTGTGAGTGGTAATGGTAATGCAATGTGCAATACCTTAACTTTATTTACACATTTGTATAATTTTCAACACGTTTGTGCCATTCAAATATTAATTTGAAAGAAATATAAAAAAAAAAAAGTTTAGGAACCCCTGATTCAGCCAAACTAATTAATTTTTTTGTGTGTGAACGCCTTTAATTTGCAGAAAATAAGCTTAATTCTGATTTTGACTCACCGTATACTTGATTAAGCTTCTGCAAGTAGTCCGCGCACGTCTTAGCGGAGGGAAGGAGGGGCTGATGAGGCGAGGGGAGGAGCTCTACGACACCAGCCAATCTCTCAAAGGCCACCTCTAGAGCAGTGTCAAATAAAACCACCCCATGATCCTTACATACCCTCTGTACCCCAACACTCAGACATGATGCCAGCAGACACAGGTTGAAGTCCTGCAAATACAATAATACAACATCAGTGTCTGTTTGAGTTCAAACAAAAATAAGAGATATGCATGTTTTTGGTCTTTACCTTGCAGGTCATGATTGTGTTTAGGTCAGATTGGGGAAGTTTTGTCAGCAGCTCAGTAGTTTCATACAGAGCTCCTTCACCTCTCAAACAACACTGAGATTTCACCAGAGCAACATACCATTCCTGAAATACACACACAATAGCAATAATGTTATGTTTTAGCTAAGATGTTTTCAGCTTCCAACCACCGTTGTAAGTCATACCTTATTGGGTTCCACATTTTCAGGGGGAGGGGGTGGGTCCCCATCCAGTGGGTGTGTGGTAATGGGGGCAACAGGGCTTGTGGTATCTTCAGCAACTGTGGCTCTGAACCTGTCCAGCAGGGAGAAGAACCGCTGATGCCTGAAATAAGAGAGAGACAATCATTTTAAAAAGCAGGATTGGGAGATTTTCATAAACAGCGACAAAACAAACAGATTAGAAGTAGATTGATGAGACAGGAAACTCCAAGCCGCCTTACCTTTGCGCAAGGCCACTGGTCTGCAGGTACTGCTGAATCCTGTCCAGCTCCTCTAGTGGTAGCTGAGCGATACTATTCTACAGTAGGAGGAGAAAACATGATACTCAATAATCATTTAGTGCAGTGGTTCTCAATCAGGGGTCCATTAGGGGGCCTCAGCACACACCCAAGTGCACGCAAGATAGTTCAAATGGATAGTTCACTCAAAAATGAAAATTCTGTCATCATTTACTCACCATTAAGTTGTTCCAAACCTGTATGACTTTATTTCCTCTGCTGAACACAAAAGAAGAAATTTTGAAGTATGTCGGTAAGCAATCATTGACTTCCATAGTAGTTTTTTTCATACTATGGAAGTCAATGGGGCCCATCAACTGTATGGGTACCCATATTCTTTAAAATATCTTCTTTTGTGTTCAGCAGAAGAAAGAAATTCATACATAAGGGTGAGTAAATGAGTGAATGAACTAACCCTTTAAACCATTGTAAATCACTAGAAAAGTCCAGTACAAGACTAGAAAAATCATGTAAATTCATTGGTAATAATGAGTTATTGAATCTTCTGGAATTAGGGAATTGAATTTTTTATTACATTATTTTAAAATTACACAATTATACATAATTATTTTAATTATTCATAATTTTATTTGAGTAATGAAATTGTATTATTATAAATATAATTCATAATATTTATATAAATATTTAAATAATTAAACTAAATTAAATTGCTTTTCCTTGTTTCTGTAAAAAGAAAAGTTTGAAAATAAGCAGCTTTGTCATTACAGCATTAGTACCAGGAACATCTTTGGGGGCCTTCAAATATTGTCTTAGACAATGAGGGGCCCCAGAGTCAGAAAGGTTAAGAAACGTTCATTTAGTGGTATTTGATCAAGTTAGACAAAAGTATATATCTTGATTCTAACTAGAAAAATACTGGGTTTTAGTTTCGATTTAGTTTTTGTGTTTTAGTTGCATTGATTTTAGGTTTATTTATTAACAGTTTATTCCAACGAATGGCACAGACAGTGACATAAGCTGGTAGAGTCTCATTATTGTGTGTGTGGAAGCGTTTTACCTGCAGGGTTTCGGCAAGCAGCATCTCCACACGTCTGCAGGCGAGTGTGTCCACCATGCGAGCCAGCACACGGAACGGCGTGTTGAGTAGTTTGTCTACGTATAGCATGAGCAGAGCCCCAGACTGACTTAGATGAATGCCCTCCAGACACTGCAGGGTCTTCTTCAGCATCACCGGCTGCACATTTACACATTTAATACATAAGTGACTGAAAAGAGAAGCACAGCATGAAATGAAAAAGTGTGAGTGTGCATATACATACAGTAGAAAGGTTGTCGCAGCGTGATTGTATGGCCTGTATGAAGAGTCCGCTGGCTGCCGAATTTCGGTGCACAGCACTGATGAGATCCTGCACTGGAGGCTCATGGGAAAGACTGATCAGATCGCTCACATGATTCACCGTCAGCCACGTCAGATGCTCAGAGTCATGCAGGTTCTGACACTGATGATAAAATCCAAAGATGACAATTTTTGTGTTATGAATATATATGTCTAAATTCACTTCTACCTTTTAAAATGAATGAGTGTGTTTTTAGTTTTTAATTTATTTGTTCAAAAGTTTGTGGCCAGTAAATAACTTTAAATGTTTTTTTTTTTTAAATAAGTCTCTTATGCTCACCAAAATAAAAAGTACAGTAATGCTGTGAAATATTATTACAATTAAATATAAAAGTTTTTTTATATACATTTTAAAATGTAATTTATTGCTGTGATAGCATTGTTGAATTTTCAGCAGGCATTACTCGGTTTCACATGATCCTTCAGAAATACTTCTAATATGCTTATATATATATATATATATATATATATATATACACTTTTTATTATCAATGTTGAAAACATTTTTGCTTAATATTATGTGAATACAGTGATTTTTTTTTTCCAGGATTCTTTAAATCAACAGAAATTTAAAAAAAGCATTTATTTGAAATAGAAATCTTTCTGTAACATTATAAATGCCTGTACTGTCACTTTTGAACAATTCAACGTGTCCTTGCAGAGAAAAGTATGTTAAAAACAGTAATGTGGGTTCTTGGGGGTGCTATCAAGGTGGCTTCAGAGTTAACAGATATGTTCAAAAATAGACTTTGGAAGTGTGCAGTTTAGAGCTAATTAACATTTTGTTTTGTTAACAGGTAATTAACCGGCTTATCAGTATTAGTGGCCCGGCAAGACTAGGGAATGGAGTGGTTATAGTACGTAAAATAGAACTCCTCTAGGCTCGGACACAGCTTTAAAAAAGCTTGAGAATTCTCACCACATAGTCACAGAAGAGGATAAGGGCTCCTCGTCGGACAATCTCTCTGTTACACACAGCAAGCTTCCCCTCTGGCCTCTCCTCCTCTCCAGATGAGTGTGGGCTCAGCAGCTTAGTGCTGGATAGGCTGTTCCTCCTAATGGAGTGATGAAAACATGACTTGATTTCTATGCCTCTTACACCGTGTCCTAACCAGAAGCGACAACACCGTGACGTGCTAAAAGGTATCTTTTCTGTTAATCAGAGCTTTTGTCCAAACCAGATACACTACGAGCAGCAAAGGATTCTATTTAACCACTTTATGGCTGGAACAACAACATAGAAAGTATGACAATAATAATATCAGGTACTGATTATGTGATTTACTACATTTAATATGAGTAATGTGACTTTTATAGCCATATGGAAAGCGACAATGAATAACTCACCTCAGATATTAAAAATTAATTAAAGGAAACAAGAACTTCCAAAATGTGAATAGTGAATAAACAATTGTACCAATTGTACAACAATTGTAAACAATTTATCACAAAGACTGTTTCAGTCACACAATATGTATTTTTAATGTTTTAATTAGGGCTGTCAAACGATTAAAATATTTAATCGCGATTAATCACATTAAATGTCATAGTTAACTCGCGATTAATTAAGATCAATTCTTCTTCGCTGCTCTAAACAGTGGTTGCTTGTGGCGACACAGGAAGTTGTGAGCAACCACAGTTTAGAGCAGCGAAAAAGAAAACGCGCGCGCGCGTGATAGCAGTGTGTCCGCTGTTTAGCAGTGTGTCCGCTGTTTAGCAGTGTGTCCGCTGTTTAGCAGTGTGTCCGCTGTTTAGCTGTGTGTCCGCTGTTTAGCAGTATTTCAGACTGGACCAACCAGCCAGGCAAACGGCGACATGTCTCATATGCCATACTGCAATTTCGAGGGGTGGAACAAGATTACCAACTTCAACACGAGTAACTTAAAGCATTTGAAGACCCCGCAGAACCGGGGCCGGATATAGGCATGGGCAAGGAGGGGCAATGCCCCCCCAAAAGCCGTGACTGCCCCCCCCAAACGTGATGGCATGCAAAGATCACAAATTTAAAAAATATTTCAAGAAAAATGGTCAGAGTGAGCGCTCTCTGCTCTCTATCCCTCATTCAAAGTAGCTACTGATTGGTAGATGCATAGGGAGGGCGTGGCCGCTTCACCGGCTTGTGGTGAACCTGCAGTCCACAGTAGTCGATTGTCGAGTTCGCACGCGCGATCATTGGTAAGTAATATAACTAATGATCGCGCGCGCGAACTCGACCCTCGACTACTGTGGACTTCGAACGAAAACAGGAAGTAAATACAGGTATGTGAGCTGGCTGAATTAACATCATTTTTATTAATATCATCACATCTACTGCAGTCAGATTGACCGTCGAATTTTAAAAAGAGGATAACATGGTGTAGGTAACACCGATTTTTGTCGTTTTTGTCTGTACTGACAGCACTCCAAATGTACAAAAAAATTAGCTCAATGTTAAAATTGTCCGGAGTTCTCCTTTAAGAATAGGCATCCTGTCTGTGCTGCGTGATTACTTTGCTCACGCGATCAGCATGGTTATCTGGCGTTTTCTCCTAAATAAAAGCTCAAGGGTTTATTTCTTGCCAGTGAAGAAATTAGGACAAAAATATTTTAATTATTATATATTATAGTGTAATGTGTAGGCTAAAATATACTTTTGAAATATTCATTTTCATTTATATAGTACATTTATAGGCTAAATGGATTTTACGTCATAGGAATAATTATATAAATCATTATTACATTATTATAATAATTGTTTGGCATCCTAAAACATCATTGATAATGTAATGCAGACTGAGACTCTCATAACTAAAAAGATGCCCTCTTTATTGTCCTGGTACAAATCAATGCTTTTTCTTTGTTCAACAAGCAGTTCATGGGTTGAAGCTCTTAATTTTGATCTCTCAAAGAGCACGAGATTGATGCATTTAACCTTAAAATGTAAAAAAAAATCTTGCGGGGGAGCATGCCCCCGAACCCCCCTAGAGGCACAGAGGTCCACCCAACATAGTTTTACAAATTCCTATGGGAAAGAACGACCATTTATGAACTTTACTCCAGCATAGTACAACAAAGTTACTTTTAAATCAGTAAAACTGTAAATGCCATATTAAAACGTCCCTGGACAAAATATACATTTGGCCTGCATAAGAGGGGACCTACAAGACATTGTGCCCAGGGGCCTCTGAACTCTGTGCCGACGAGGGCCAGTGGTCTACGAAATTTCCCGGTAGATTTTTTGGTCCCACTCCGCCCCTGGATTTCGTTTTCACAAAACAAGGATTTACTAATTGGAAAACTGCATTGGAAAAGCAGACGACTGATGCTATAATGACTGATATAAGCCATGCTGTGTACAGAGCTAAAGAAATTAATTTTTTTTTTAAATAAAATAAAATAAAAAGATTGATTATATATCGATTGATATATCCTATATATCACAATATAAATCAAATCACTATATTTGTCAAATTTAAATGTTCCGTTAAATGACTTGCCCCCCCTGATATTCTACCTGCACCCCCTAGTGGGGCTGGCTGAATCCGGCCCTGCGCAGAACACGATTACACAAAGGCAAGGACAGAGAAGAATGAGCCGCGCCAGAATCAACAATCTCTGAAAGCTTCATTCAAACAAAGAGAAAAGTTTTCAAAAGACAGCCAACGAGCGATAAATATAACCGACAACATGTATTGAGTTTATTGTTCTGGATGACCAGCCGCGGTCAAAACTGAAATGCCGTTTATTTAACAAAATTGTTTATGGACTTCAAATTATAAAGAGATTATTTTCTTATATTATTCATATATCATTTTTTAGATTCCTAGATTTATTTGTTGCACTTTTTTTATGCAGTTATTAGGGCTGTCACTTTTGTGAAAAAAATCCTGTTCGATTTTTGAGACGTAAGTGTTCATTGAATCGATTGTAAAATCGATTTTCCCTGTGTCTAAAGACGTTTCCATTTTCATCGCCAAATATAGGCAAATCCACGGAAACTAACAGGCATTAGGACGAGCGTAAAGAGGGCGCTTGAGACGCGCACAAGTCAGCAATATTTCTGATGATTTATTGGCGTGAAGTTTCAGCACAATGACAAACAGGAGCGCAACATTCAGGGATTGAAATTAACACCCTCCAACTCACCAAATGCGGGTAAAAATGAACTTTGGCGGAAAACGCTGTCAAATCACGAGCCAATCTGGCGTGTTTCTATGTTTACTCACTTTCTTTGCTGTGGAAGTTCGTGTAAGCCAAATCTGCGCGGATTTAGCGCAAATACGCAACTCGTGAGTCCTAATGACATATTAAAAACAGCGTATAGCGCAGAATCTGCGCATTTCTGGCTTACTTGAACACACACGTCACTAAGCAACAAATAACGCGCTTGTTCACTTGCATTGAAGTAGCCTAATAGCGAACATTAAAAAGCATTTGGTTAACAGAAAAGACATTGTTATTTTCCAACATCCTACATGTTCTGTGCACTGTATTGATCTGTCCACCTAAAACACATTTTTGGTCAAAGAAAAAAAAAAGGCCGTTGAAGGGTTGGTCAAAATCCCTTGCCTCTTCAAATACATCTATAATCAAAAATCCTTTTAAAGGCTTATATACTTCCTTTATAAAAATCAATAATCAAATATATTCATTATCACATACTCATTTTTATATTCTTTGTGCTTTAGAAATTATATTTTCTTAAATGCATATGATGGAAGTAACCAGTTTCTTTTAAGTGCATTCCAATCTTACTTTGAGATTGCACGTAGTACATGCCGGACACGAAGGCCACGTAACCCACAAGGCCGTTTGTCTCTTTCTCTGGGATCAGTAGAAAGGTTGATATAGGGTCCTAAAAGCAGCGTGGACACAGATGATCCTTCGCTGGACAGATGGTCAAGCTATATTGAGCGTTACTATCGAACTTTAATTGTTGTATTAAAATGTATATTCTTTCCAGTATATTTCCTTCCTTGGGAGTAAATGCCAGTTATCTGTTTTTCTCCCAAACGAGTGAATGTTTTAGCATTATGTTTTGGTATACTTAACTGATAATAAGGAGCTCAGACTCTCTTCAGCCTTGATGGGAGCTGTTATTTGCTAGTGTCTGTTATTTGTGTGTGTGTGCGTATGACATTCTATGTAGGTTCTGGACGTTCGGACCAGACACCCCGGCGCCCTTCTCTAACCTGCGAGGTGCACCACAGACCTACATCTAATGAGTGGACGACAACTATCTTTACTAATGGCGATAGGCACCCCTATCTCCTCACATGTGTTAAATTGTTTAGGCTCTTAATGTTTCTTAGCCAATTAGAATCATTCAACCTGTAAGCAATGACGTAACTTAGACCTTGGAAATGGTATAACTGCTGTGATCTTTGTAACTGTAAGCGAGGCGGCCTACGAACTCCTGTGTGAGTCTTGAAGCTGACTTCTGCTGATGAAACTGCAAACTATCTTCAGTAAAACTTTTCTTTAATTTTTTATAATTCTGACTCCGGGTCTTCATTCTTCATATCTGGTTCTGGGTCTTTGACTGTATACCCCTTACACCGTTAAAAGCGATTCCCTATTTTCGTTTTCGATACTTGTGTTGGTTGGTCCGATCGATTGTGCAATCGATTTTCGAACTTAAAGTGACAGCCCTAGCAGTTATATTGTAAAACTAAAATACCTTTTTCAGTTTAAAGTAGCCGCGTTTCCACTGCTGGGCCAGGGCCGAGCCGTACTAGTGCGTGCCAGGGCCAGTCGCGTTTCCACTGTCACTTCCGGGGCTTGATCGGGGCTTCCTCAGGGCCAACGGCCAGGATTTCTGGCCCGTCGAATACCTTGGGCCAAAGCGGGCCAGCTCGGGCTAGACGCGTGCTCAAGGTAAAAGGCGGAGTTTATCGGTGTTATGGAACGTTATGATCTGAAGCAAGATGCACATTTCACTTTTTTATATCGCGCAAAATAATCGCTGCAAAGCTCTTCTGAGCATTTGGGCAGAAGAAAGGGTACACCGTCAATTTGACGGCGTGTGAAGAAACGAGGAAGTTATTAAATACATCGATGCTGAACTTTCTAAGCTAAGCATGCAGCGATCAACGCTTCAAGTTCAGGAAAAAATAGAAAAGTTGCGGGCGCAGTATTGTTCAAGGCGATTAAAACGCACAACGGACAAAGCGGAGCTCAGAAAACGATTTTTCCATGGTTCGACTTGATGGACGTGTGTTGGGTCACCGTCCCTCTGTTAGTGACAACTCGCGAGACAATCGGGACACGGCCGGTGAGTTAATATACATGCTATCTTCCTAACTTAAAAAATAAATAAATTTGTGCTTTTTTGTGCTTTTTTCAGTTATTTATAAACATGTTAATGGCAAAGGTGTAAATTCACTCAATAAAGCACAAACTGGACTACCGTAATTTCTCAGCAACAATTATGAAACATGTTTGTATTTTTGAGAGAATATTGCTTATGCATGGTTATTGAAAAAACTAAAACTTAAAGTGTCTGAAATAAGGCCACAAAACACATACTAAATATGTGTCCACAAGACTTGTGACTAATCAGTGTTGTTGCCTAGAATTTTTGCTTCAAAATGATCTGAAAATCATCCTGCCTAATCATTGACACAAACACATACACTGATTTAAATTTTATTAGACACCTTTGGTTTGGAAAGGCAATATGCGTGGAGGCGTGTTCACACCTGAGAAGACAAAGGCCGGATAATGTGCCGCATAATGAGCTGCATATTAATTAGCCCTTTCACACAGGTGTGTCACAGGATCCCAAAGAATGCAAGGACAAAAGAAATGATCTATATAGCCTATACATATTTTACAATTAGAAATTGTAACCAATTACAAATAGGTTACAATTACAACAACGATTACAATTTGAACAATATTTCAAGTGTATTTCTTTGTAAAAACTATACATTTTATCATACGTATTAAAAAAGGTAAGGATTCATTAGTTTGAATATTGGAACAAACACTATAATAACATCTTAGTTGATAATTCAATATACCTACTTTATTTTTGACAAAACATCATACTATAGTATATTTAACTATGAGCAGAAATTGGTGAACAAAAGCGTACCTATTTAATGTGACAGTAGTCTTTTTTTACAGTCAAAACTTTATAATCTATCCAAAACTAATCACAAAATCGTGTCTAAACATTCATATTTAGTGTGTAATATATTGTGTATGATATATTAGTATATACATGTGAATTTGCAGCTTGTTGCTTATACAGACATTTTATTTCAACATATTTCAGTCTATTTTTACTCAAACAAACTATATTGCTATAGCCTACTAAGATGTGTTTATGTAAACATAACGTTTACTAATGTAGGTGCGAGAGTGAATGAACGGCACAGACACGCGCTGTATAACTGTAAACAAAGCGCGCGCGCCTTTGCCGTTCACTCATCATTTAGCCTACACACATACACGCAACTCATATTTAAACAGTCTTTTTGCGGTTTACAGTCCGACACTTCAATATCACGATTAGAACAAAGCACTAGAATAAATGACTTACTACATCAGCTGGATCCGTTGCTCCTCGAAATGAAACTACCAGCACTTCTGGTACATTTTCCAGGGTTAGATATTCCTCACAGTGAAAGGATACGCTGTGTACACAGCTGTACAAGATAGCCTACTTACTAAACACGATGTGTTTTATAATCCAGCTGGTGGGCGTTGGCATGTTTGAACGGCTTGTCTAAAATCATTTGCGTTTGAATAGCGCGCGCTCTCCGTAGGCGTGGCACATTAACGCGTAATTAGGTATAATGAGCTGGAAAGAAAAATACTGACATCTCTCTCTTTTCATACAGATTACATAAGCTAAGAATATTTGTTTTTTTATATAAATTAACTCATTTAAAAGAAGAGAGTTCAAGCTTCATTATGGAAAAACACTCGTGCCTGTATGACAAGTATTCGCGGAATTAAAAATAATCTTAGGACGCGTTTCAGAATGGACTTCACTGACAGAGAGAAGGCAGAACGCGCATCATGTTTGTTTTTCTTTATTTGGCGAAAAGCACAACACTTTGTTTTTATTGTGAGTATCCACAAAAAAAATAGACACTTATCAGGATCTAATGATGTACAACACTTAATATGTAAGATCAAAATCAACAGAGTATTTTGAGTTTCTTTTGCACTGATAAGAAAAAAGCGAGGCTATCGCGCCGGCGCGATAGCCGACCTTAGAGGGTTAAGGCCCGAGGCCACTGGCTCGGCTCGGCTCGCTGTTTGCCCTGGCCCGGCCCAAGCCCGGCAGTGGAAACGCGGCTAGTATTAGATGTGTGGTTGCATTTAAAGTTCTTTTTCACTTAAGAAAGATAAATAATATATTGCTGTGAAATGCATGTCAGATAATAAAAATAGTCTAGTTCACTGTATGTATTTGTTCATGTTTAATTAAGAGATAAGTCTGAAACACGCCATAAAATAATTCTATCAATTCATACAGTGCTAGTATGAATTGCAGCTGTATAGATCCTGTACACACCCAGGTATCGGATCGGGAAGGGAAAAAGGGTATCGGAACATCGCTAATTCTAAATGTCTCTTGATTTTCTTTTTGTCCCATTATTTTTTCTCATTTTAATGCTCTTATCAACATGGAAAAGTGGATCGGCTTGCTTTGTGCAAATGTTTTTTATTGAAAACAACATTGACATATACTGTGTTCAATTTCACACTAACATTCTCACTTGGAGCAAATAATCTCTCAATGTAACACTGTCCATTAATAAAAAGGGGGGAAGGAATACTGACGAGGTCCTGAAATTGACGAGGGGGCGGAGAATTCGCATCAGCTGTGTGTGTGTGTGTGTGTATGCTTGGCCGGTGGTATTTCAGACTGTACGCGCTGCGATGATGATAGCTCAGTTCACAACAACAAAACACACAGATCACTTTGGTCTTGTCAATGGAACCATTTGGCAACTTTTTAAAAGTAAACTTTCCATTCAGAATCTTATTAGCATCCATTTCGGCGTCTCGCGCTCGCCATCCACTCAAAGCGTAACGTTAGCCAACTATTTGGCCGGCTTGCAAGCCCAAACAAGTGTGTGCGGCGCGCCTGTTGTTTTGTTTCCGGTCTAGCTAGATCCACTTGCGCTTTGGTAGACGAAGAAACAAAACATCCTCACGCGGCGCAAGCCATTGAAATTAATGGGTTTCATAGCGCAGCGCCACACATGCCGCGTCCTGTTGTAACAGTATGTGAAAAAAACTACAAAGTTTGCAAGGCCAAAAAGACCGTTAATCGCGCGATAAAAAAATGTACGCCGTTAAAATGGGTTTGCGTTAACGCCGTTAATAACACGTTTAACTGACAGCCCTAGTTTTAATGTTAAAATAATGTAATATGCATTAATTTGACTATGCACATATCCATTTTGCACTTGCAGAGAGAGCCCGCCCACATGCTCTTCTGATTGGCCGTTTTTTTTCTGTTGTTTTTTTTTTCTGATTTTGTCAGGTTTTGTAGTAGTGTCGCGTCTGGTGTGTACATACAAATTGCTTGTCGCTGGAATCTTATTGCAGTTACAAAGCAGTGGCACATATAACCAGCATACAAATATAATCACTTGCAACCAGTGAAAGGTCATTATATGCCATTACAAACAGCATTTGACTTCCTAAAACTACCAAGAATTTTGCTTAGGCTGGTTGTAACTGTAAGATGAATTAAACCGGCTTTCCTAATTTACACTGCTGGTATGTAGTCTTACTTGGGAGTCTGGTGCACCTCGGACCACCAGGTGTAGTTGGTGTAGTTGATGATGAGAAGGACCTGACACCAGAGCAGGACCAGAGATGGGTGCGTGGTGATGAGCTGGAGCACCAGGCTGTTCAGACCCTCCAGGGTATAAAAATGACCCCCTTCCCCTCCCTCCGCCTTCAGCAGCCTGCTACCCGCTGCCGTGATCCGCCGGAACATTCCTGGTAGGAAATAATGTGATCATTCAAATCAAGAGGAATAATTTTGCCCTTTACCGAGATCATGAAGTATGCTAAGCTGGTAAAGGGTCCTGTTTATGAGTTGAGACATACTGTATGAGATGTGGGCTCTGTGGTTGTGCATACCTGATTTGAAAATGTGGATCAAACACATGAGCAATGTGCCCAGCTGCTGACAGTAGAACGTGTGCTGCTGCTCGCTCATGTCAACTTTCACCTGCTTCGTGGCGATATCATCCAGCAACACCCCTACCAACTGCAATAAGAACCTTACAAATAAAAAGATTCATAATTGTGTTAATAATTGATATTGTTGCTGTGTTTGTCTTCTTGTTATGCTGACTGTTTTCTGTGTAATATTGTAATACACAGAAAATGTTCTAGCTATATTCAGCTAATCTTCAATAGGAAAGTGATCAACTAAAGACAAAAGTGGAAATATGACTATACAACAACAACAATTATTATTATCACTACTATTATTTTATGTATTATTGTTATATAATTTAGATTATAAAAACTATAAATTAATGAAGAAACTGCCCTGCATCTTATTTGCTGACTGAAATCCCACATTTTGGGGTGGTGATTCCAAAAATAGTGTCTGCTTTGCTCTAGCACGTCATACTTTCTCACAAAAAGTCTTGTACTATCCCATAATCGCCAGAAATTACATGACTCTATCTTCCCCTAAGCCAGGCAATTTTCATATGTATGACTTTATTGTATGCCTAATTCTGATTTCAAGGTTAGAATGATGGCCAGTAACAGAAGAAAATGCAAACATTACCCATATGATTTCTGATACATTTGTGGGTGTTTTTACTACATCCAAACAGCGTCAGAAAAATACAGATTTTGTGAATAAGGTTTATATATTTAAAAAAGGTCTTTGACATTAAATGGAGTATTTGAACATATTTTCCACTCCTTTGCACATTGTAAGTTAAATGATACATTTTGAATATTGATATTTTCAAACTCAGCTAATTTTTTGCAGTTTTTGCAAATCAGCTAATTTTTCTCTTTTTTTTTTCAAAATGCAGGGCTGTCATATTTTTAAATTGCAGCTTTTGCAATTTGATAATTGCACCAAGCCATGTAAGGTTTTCACAACCACGCAATGTTCGATTTAATAAAAACGTTGCCGACAAATAACACTGTTTTTTATACTCGCCAATGCGAATAATTTTTCGCATTTTGCACTTGGCAGTTGTTAATTTTGCACCCTAGCTGAGGTGCTAAGGGTGTCTCGCACACACCCGCTGTCGGAAACGAACCATGCATGAAATAAATGTATTTAAAATGTATTCAAAAACCTACCAATTTTTTCTCGGATTTACTTTTCAGGAAATACACTTTATTTTTTTGATCAAATTAATATTTCATATTTAGCAGTGCCGTAGCATGCATTTGTTTAGCCACAACCACAGACTGACTTTAATGGACAGCGACCAACAATTACCTAGCAAATGTTTCCTCAGGAGGAAATCGCTGCGGCTCTTCATTGGAGTCTTCCATGGTAGCAGGTGGAGCTTCAGGAGGGGAGCAGTCACCGTCACACAATCGACGGATGGTGGGACAGGAGAGGAGGTATGGGGACAGTGAAAGCTCCTGAATCCGAGACAGAATGATGTCCTCTGTGGACTGCGAGATTAGAACACGCAGGA
Organism: Tiaroga cobitis; assembly: GCA_030578255.1. Taxonomy (NCBI): domain Eukaryota; kingdom Metazoa; phylum Chordata; class Actinopteri; order Cypriniformes; family Leuciscidae; genus Tiaroga; species Tiaroga cobitis. The sequence continues at coordinate 42,843,121 of CM060591.1, forward strand.
TGGCGAGAATCCCAGACACCCACAACTGCCCCGTACCCACTGATGCCTAAAGAAAAGAACAGGGACACAAGTGAGCCTCTTTACAGGGTTAATATGCAATCAGAATTACAATTGTTCAGAAAATATTTGTCATTTCAATAAGAATCCGCACAATTGAGAATTTGGAATGAGGGTGAAGATTTCCTTAGGCAAGTTTGTCACAAGAATTCGCTGGGTTTACAAATAGAAAGCTGCTTGGTTTGAAAGTGACTTCTATGTGAGATGAGCTTCATGCCTCACTAAACTATTGACAATAGACAATGGACCCTTTTGCCCACAAAGTTTACATTTACTTGCTTTTTGACCGCCACTCTTCATCCTATTCAACTGATAATAATATCTATAACATCAGGAAAGTATTATGTGACTGATTCTCACTAGGGTAGATGGTGTGATGAACATGCTCTTCAGCAGCATGTCTACAGGCCGTAGAGAGGAGGGAGCCACTGTCTCAAACAGTGTGTTTAACACGCCCAATGCCTCATGGGAGTCCAGGTGCATCTGTCAAGCACACAGAAGCAAATATGTAAAGCACATTTACTTAAAAACTGTTCGTTAGCTTGAATTCAGAATCTGAGATGAATCCGGTGCTTGAAAACGTAATGCTATCAAGACACAAAGTCAAACCAGAGCCGCACTTGCTGTTTGCCGATCATTGGCAGGATGATGTCAGCAATCTGTCGTGAAAGCCTCTTCCATTTATCTTCATTCTCTTTATGGCACTGCTGTAGGATCAGAATAAACATCTCCAGCACCTACAAACACAAACATGCATTTTTCACATAAATCCATGAATGTAAAGAGTACGTTTTTCCAAAACCAACACACGCACCAAAACCGAGTGTTACCTGATGGTGTTGTACGAGGCGTAGCAGCATGGACACCACCACTTCCTTTTGAGTTTCCAGCTCTTTTCCTGCATCTGCTTTATTGGAGCCTCTCAGCACAAAGAGGTCGTGCACTATGGGTTGCAGTGCAGGGATTGCTGAGAAATGAAGAGGAGTAGGGATGTCAATTTTCACAAATTCCCATGATCGATCGTCGTTTAAATTAACAATCAATTAATCGATTAATCGTTAGCATTAATGGCAAACACCACAGGGTCTGCAAATGCTGCTCAAAAAGCTATGTTACTCACCAAATTAATAAGACTGTTTTTTAATCTAAATAAAGGCTTAGTAGGATTGTAAAATGTTTTGATGTGATTGATAAATTAAATTAACTATTTAATATATAAATATAACGACAAATACAATGTGTCACCAACGCCGCCTCATATGCGTGCTTGTCAGAATGTGTGACTGTTGTGGAAGTGCTAGAACAACGCACTGAAACGACGCACTCTTCCTGGAACAACGCGACATGGCATCTAAACCCAAATAATTCACAATGTTTTATTACAATAGTGTTCTCTTTATAATCTTGTGTAATATGACAGTCCCAATAGTCATTATTAGTCGTGCATTGTCGTTTGAGCTGAGCGCGCTAAAGATCACGTCGATTCTTAACCAAATGCATCCAATATGAGACCAATCAGATATAGATAAGCGTACACAAAATAAACTATTACAACTTACATTTGCACAAAACAAAAGGCTGCGAATGCACACGCAAACTTATAGTCATGATGAAGGTGTAAAATAGTCCCAAACAACTCCGGGGTGTGTCATTCAGTGGGACTCAACACTTCACCACACCGGCGCGCTCGCTTACATGTTTCGCGGTTGAGCAGCACGCACGCGCATGATCCTGCTTAATCGATTATCGATACGTTTTATCGATTAAATGTATTATCGACAATTAATCGATCGTCGATTAATCGTTGACATCCCTAAAGAGGAGTCTTTTTTTTTTGCAGTCTACTAGAATACCTTTTCATGCATGAATGTTCAAAAAACAAAATTTTCACATGTTCTACATTGTTGCAACACCTCTCTTCCTCTATTACTTAGTTACTCTCTTCCCAGTCTCCCAGTAACGCTCTGTTTAGTTCCTGTAACTATAAAGCCCATCCTTTCGAAAAACGCAATGCGCTCTGATTGGTCGACGGGATAATGGTTGTGATTGGTTTCAGAAATGTTACGCCCCTTACCATAACAGAGTTAGAAGCGGGGTGGAAACAACAACGTCTCTAGACATTGCAACAACACACTACTAACAACACAAATCATCCCCAATATTTTGCATATGCTTTGGGCGTAAAATATTTGAATGAGGAAAAATTGTGAAGTGTACGTTCTCGGAAGAAAACTTAAGAAATCAAAGCGTTTCAGGGAGTTCAGAAACAGTGATTAATGATATAGAAAATAACTCCCATTGGAGTGGACTTTGTGCTTTGTAACTTTGCAGACCTCTTTCATACTAAAACAGAAAAATGACACTAAAGAAAGTTGAAAATGTTAGAAAAACTTAATAGGACTGTCTGTTCAGTATTAGAAAATATGGAAATATGGAAACATGGTTTTAAAAAATTGTCTAAAATGGGTTTTCGGTTTACAGTCGTTACATATTCTGCTTGAGGATGTGAATATATATGTGTGTTGTGATTCTACACACCATGTGTTACTGCCTTCCTGCCACTGGCCATGATGCCGTCACACAGCTGAATGATCTTTGGGATGCTGATGATCTGTTTGGAGTGGTAGCGCTCATAGGACAGCAGAACCAGGAAGAAGAAAATGTTGGGCACAATCTCTTCAGAGTCCCTACACGTAAAAAAAAAAACGGTTTAGTGAAAACTAATAAATATTAGCAAATCTGAGCATGTGCAATTGAATGTACACTACTGTTCAAAAGTTTGGGGTAAGCAAGATTTGTTTTTTTTGTTTTTTAATTAATGCATTCATTGGGCAAGGAAACATTAAAATTATCCAAAAAAAGACATTTATAATGTTACAAAAAATTCTATTTAAAATAAATGCTGTTCTTCTTTTTTTCAGGAATCTTTGATGAATAGAAACTTCAAGTGTATAAGGTTTCCAAAAACTCAATAAACAGCACGTGTTTTTTCAACATTGATAATAATAATAAATGTTACCTGAGCAAATCAGCATTTTAGAATGATTTTTGAAGGATCATGTGACAATGAAAACTGGAGTAATGGCTGCTGAAAATTCAGCTTTGCCATCACAGCAATAAGTTACATTTTAAATATATTAAAATAGAAAACAGTTCTTTTAAATTGTAATAACATTTCACTATATCATTGTTGTTTTTAGTGTATTTTTGATGCAGCCTTAGTGACAGACTTCTTTCAAAAACATTAAAAACCTTATCAACCCCAAACCTTTGTATGGTAATGTATGTTGGTATGACAATGTCACAAGGTCTTACTTGAACTGCCCCACTTCAATATACTCAAACTGCTTCAGAACGAAACCAATGAACACCTGAAACAAACACAGGGTAGTAACATATAAGCACTGTGCAATTATAATATAAAAATAATAAGATTTGTTTTGATTCTCAATTAGTGGAGAAAAATAGAACATTGCATGTTGACCCAGTGTGAGTTTGATCCACAGGTCAAAAAGACTTGCCTGGTCTGAATCAAGCAAACAGTAGTTGACCCGGAGCTGCACAAGTTGGGACAGTAGGTCCAGCACCTGTCTTTGCAGGCCCACTGAGGTGCTGGTGGTGTACTGCTTCAGAGCTTTAATCACCAGCGGCTCAAACAAACGGATGTGATTATGAATGGCATTCTGAAACATACACAAGGAGTCAACTATTAAGCTTAAATGAAAATAAAACAAAAAATAGATAAAAACTTAGAAACTTAAAAAGTTATAAAAAGTTTAAGATAAAGTTTTAGATTTTAAAATTAAAGCGAAATAGAAATATAAAAAGCCTAATAAAAATTACATAACACAATTACTAAAATGAAAATGTGAATAATTACAATAATAGGACACAAGTAATAATAAAATAACACTGCAAGGTATTGATTTAAAATAAATTTACTGTACCAGATGGGACATTCGACTGGTGGTATACAAATACCCAAAACATTGTAAAAAATCATTAAATAAATAAGAGCATCAAATAATAAAACCATATACAACATAATAATAAATAAATAAATAAATGACAATAATAATATGGAACTACTGTTAACTAAACAATACCTTATCAAACAAACACACCCATCAAATAATAAAAAATAAAAAAAACGACACCCAAAATATATCCATTTTAATATATTCTTCATCTACCACAATAAATATATAATTATGTCAGTCAACATCTTTAAAATTTGGGTATATTTTTTTATTTTTGTATTATTATATTCACATACCATCGGGTAATTTACCTTGTCTCCTCGATGGCGAGTGACATTGGTGATACTTGACCTCAGTTGACTGGAGACTTTTTGCATGACATCAAACCACCTATAGGATCACAGAAAGGACATGTGTACTCATAATGGGCCTCTTTATATCTACAGATAAATCTTTATGAGGGAATGTTGTTCACTCACCCAGAGGCGTCCTGTTCTTGTTCGGCTTGCACCATGTTTCTGAGGCTGGCGTCTGCGAGGGCCTGGGTAAAGTGAGTGTAAGGGGCCATGAAGCAGTAATGGTAGAGGCCGGGTCTGACGCTGGTCGAGCCGAGCCGCAGGGCCTTGCCCTGGGACCGACATGGGTGAGATGAGGCCCCCTCATACTGAGATGCAAGATTGGTCCCAAATAACGACTTCAAAAGCTGTAAGCAAAGAGCAAAGGGTGAAGCTCCGCAAATTCAAGGTCTAAAACAGAAGAGTTAGAAATGCGCACGTCTAACCTGCTGAACACACACTGTGGCCATAGTTGGTTCCCGTGAGAAACAGGACTTGAGGTAACCCAGGATCTCTTCAACAGACTAGACAGATAAACACAGGGGGGGAAGTTTGTTCTTAATGTTACTTTTGCCCAGATATCATACTTTGTTCATTGACAAGATATAATTAGGCTTTGACATCATACTTTGCCAATATCATGCAGGGTGGCCAACTCAAGCAGCTGTGAAAGGACATCAAGCGCTGACCTCAGGAAACCCCCAAACTTCTCATTGGTGTTGTGAAGGTCTAATGTGACCTTGGAAAAGAAAACAAAAAAATGTAAGCAAGATAAATCCAGTAGGGACAGACATTTCGAATTGAGTACTTGTAATGGGATAAAAAGCGAAGCATCTTTTTGTGAGATCTTTTCTTAAGATTGTCAATAGCGCTTCTCTTAACCAGTTAGTGCTAACTGAAAATATATACACTCAAGCTCACCAAGGCTTCATTTATTTGATCAAAAATGCAATAAAAACAGTAATGTTGTGAAATATTATTACAATTTAAAATAACTGTTTTTATTTTAATATATGAAGAGGTCTTTTCCAAAACGCTATAAATCCATTTCAATAGTTTTCAGGAAAATTACATTTTTTACCTAGACCCACACATTTTGTGAATATTCAATTTATCCTGTTAAAATGTTTTATTGGCTCAGTCTGAACATGTTGAACAATGATTATTAAATCAAACAACAATATTGTTTATGATAAATTAAAAGTTAATTTATTTTTTTTCCAAAACGCTATAAATCCATCAATTTTTTCCAAAACTGTATGGTTTGTCTTTAAAAAAAAAAAAACGAGAGCATGTAACATATAATCAGGGGCTCATACTATAAATTAAATTTAGTAACACATTTAGGCTAAAAGTCATTTGGTGCAGAACCTGAAAATAGTAATGATATCAATAGCTATTCAATAAGTTATTTAGTAATACATTCAGAGTCATTTTTAGTAAAGTGTCAAACCTGTAACAAGTACGACCAATTTGACCACTACATATGCGTAAAAAAAAACAAATTATTAAAAATATTTAATAATGATAACGATATTCAAAAGTAGTGATGGGCACCACACACACACACACACACACACACATGCGTGTATAGGCTACACAGCATGTGAACAAAGCGGAGCGGCGTGACGCTTACATATAGGCTAAGTTTCAAAAAAAACTTAAACATACGTTTCATATTTATGTTTAATAATATAGGCTAATGTTATTTTTTTTATTTCATCTATGTTGATTATATGAAAAGGGAACCGCATGAGATGAGTATGATAGGATCATAAGATGACCAATATATCGGAAAACATTTGGAATGGGTCAGACATGATTTTGACCACTTATTAAGTTTTGTTTAGTAGAAAGCCTTGCTTTAAAGTGAATTTCGTTTTGTATAAATTGTATCTTCATTTTAATCAATGTTTCATCAACAAATTGACTGGATTAATAATAAATAAATAAGCAAATATAGCAGACATATAATCAGGACACGGAAGCGCCCGCGCGTGATCTGGAGAGCATCACATAAATGAACCGAAACACAGCGATACTTGCCTCACAATCCTGAGAAGTATATCTATAAAAAGCTTGAAATGTCTACATTTAAACAAAACAATAAAAAACGAAAAGAAATTGGCTACTCTCTGCGTATGTAGGCTAATTCATAGTGTGCATTTCTCTCTATAGGCGCATTCATCACTACTGCGAAGATGGCGAGTCAGCATATCAACTTTATCTTTTCAGCTATATCTGACAGAAAACACAAATTAAAAAATAAACAATTCAAAAGTTTCATGCATAGGCCTAATCATTACTTTTGTCGGTTCTTTGTGGCAAGCTTTATGCGTGAGATGCGGAATAGGCAATTAAAAAAATGGTCATTATGGTTTCTCTCCCATATTTAAATAATTAAATCAATAGAAATATGTGATTAAACTTAAATGAACTACTACTAGTCGATTAGAAAACTCACTCATTTTGAGGAATAAATGAACATAAACAAACCTCTGTTCAGAGCGCCACCCTGTTGGATTGCGTAGAACGTTCACCGAATTCTGATTAGTCGAGAGGATTTATCGCGTTTAGGCTAAAAATAGGTTTGGCGCTTATCGCGTTTTGGAAAGAAACTGCATCTTGTAGTACATTTTAAACAAGGAAATGTAGCGATTTGGCATGAAATGTTGATGGAGCAGTGAATAGGTTCAGTGCACAGCAACATGACATGACAAACTCATTTTTTTTTAAAATGGCGTTTATCGCGTTTTGGAAAAGACCTCTTCATATTTGAAATGTATTCCTGTGATGTTAAAGCTGAATTTTTAGCATCATTCCTCCAGTCTTCAGTGTCACATGATCCTTAAGAAGTCATTCTAATATGCTGATTTTCTGCGCAAGAAAAGTTTATTATTATTATCATCAATCTTGAAAACAGTTGTGCTGCTTAATATTTATGTGGAAACCGTGATGCATACTGTCCTGGCTCTTCCAAGCTATAATGGCAGTTTCTGTTTTGAAGTCCATAAAAGTGCATCTGTCCATCATAAAATTGCTCCACACGGCCCCGGGGGGTTAATAAAGGCCTTCTGAAGCGAAGCGATGTGTTGTTGTACGAAAAATACCCATATTTATAACTTCATAATCTAAAATAACTGGCAGAAGCTAGTTATTTTCGATTATAAAGTTATAAATATGGGAATTTTTCGTACAACAACGCAGAAACTGGCTGTGCAACAAACTGAAGCTCCTCTTCTATTATATAGAAATCCTCCGACATTACGTTGTGCGTCGAGTCAGGGATTAGTCTTCCACCGTAAATCGATGCATAAGGCCATCTTTCGGAAGCCAGTATTTATAGTTTATAAAATTTTAAATATGGGTATTTTTCTTACACAAACGCATCACTTCGCTTCAGAAGGCCTTTATTAACCCCCCGGAGCTGTGTGGAGCACTTTTATGATGGATAGATGCACTTTTATAGATTTCAAAACAGAAATGGCCATTCACTGCCATTATAAAGCTTGGAGAAGTCTGGACATTTTTTAATATGACTCGGATTGTATTCATATGAAAGAAGAATGTCATATACACCTAGGATGACTTCAGGGTGAGTAAATCATGGGCTTATTTAAATTTTTGGGTAAACTATCCCTTTAAGTACTACAGAGCATCTCATCCTCATGGACTGGGCCAGATTTGCCCATTCTTGCAGTGATATCTCGAACATGTCTGGGGGGACATATGTGGTTTGGCACTGCAAGCTGTCCTCCCAGTCTCCCTGTAGCACCGTCTTAGATTACGGACATTCCAGTTTACTTCTCTGGCCACATCTGCAGTTCTCATGCCTTCTGCAGCACAGGTCTATGGCATGTTCACACAGGTGAACAGAGCGTTTTCCCCTGCATTTTCAATAGATAGGTCTACTGACTCATCTACGGAGTCAGATGCATGTCCAATAATTGAACAAGCATGATAAACATTGTTTAAACACTTTACAAAAGTGATCTGTAGAGCTTATTTGGATTTTACAAAAATGATCTTTAAAATATAGCATCCTGAAAAAAGGGACATTTCTTTATTTGCTGAGTTTAAAGGCATTTTATAATGTTTCAAAAGATTTCTACTGTCCCTTTTAATGCATCCTTGCAGCATAAATGTATTAATTTCTTACAAAAAGAACAGCAGTATATATAAAAAAGACAACAGTACAGTAGTATTTTTGAACAGTAATATATATAAAAGACAAATCAAAAGGTTTGTGACTGCAGACTTACTTTGTAGTTAGTGTGTGTAGCTCTCAGTGAATCATAAAGCTTCAGATAAGGAGGAAGGTGATAAAAGCTGCCCATAGTGGTGGACTTGTTAACTGCTGCTATTCCGGTGCTGTCTACTGCTCTACCTGTATGAAAACACAGTGCAAGACAACCGTAAATATTCAATGAATAAATAATGAACTGAGACCCATTTTCCTTGTGTACTCAAAGCTCTTTAGGTGTGACTGTACCTGTGTTGGTTTCTCCTCCTTTCTTTGGGCTCATGGGGGTGTTGCTTGGCTCCGTCATGTCCTTCTCTTTACCCTTCCGTCTGATTGGACTGAGAGAGGGAGTGTTGGCCAATGATGGTAAAGAAGCCTGGCAGGAAGGATTAACAGAAATAATTAAGCTTTTTAATATAGTGAGAAAATATGAAATATTACTGATGTGTTGTGCATTTATAGCATTATTATAATCAGACTCTATCGGATGCATTTTTACCTTGACTGCAGGGCCTGGGGGTGTGTCATCCAGCACATGGGCACAGATGTTGAGGATCTTCAGCAGGTGCGAGAACAGCTGCTCCACCATAACAACCAGCGAGCGGTCGTTAAGAGCAGGCCACGCCTCCTCCAACTTAGAGGGGGCGGGGTTAGACTCCTCCTCACCTGCCCATGGACTCTTCATGCACTTTGGTGCAATAGCTTCAAAAACAGGCAGAACATTTTAAATTCAAACAGATGTAAAAAAATAAAAAATAAAAATGATAATAATAATACAAAAAAAATGTGTGCTCCACAGGTGATGCGTTTATCAGCTTTGGATAAACGGTATAAAATCACACTTACCTCTCCTAGCATGCTCGCTCATTTTTGGCAGATTTTATTTTTGTTGATGTTATAACAAAAATTAAGTTTCTGTAATCAGTGAGGTTCAAAACTTGATGATTTTTTTTAACTAATGAGTGGATATAAAAAAGTCGCATCTTGGCTGGTCACGGTCAAAATTGACCGACCATAGGAAATTAATGAGAAAGACCATAATGCAGAGAACTTTTTTTTTTTTTTCAAATATGTGTTGAATAAAATCTACAATCAGCAACAATGCTGAACAAACACACAGATATAAAAGAGTTAGACTACGAAACATCCAGAGTTAAAAAGATTAACTTACAGAAGCATAGATTTTTACTGTAGTAAAGTTTCAAATGTTTGTTTATTTGCTTAATAACAGTGAAATTGAGAAATGTGCATGCAAATAAGACCAAATTAATTATATATGCATACTAATATTGTTACTACATAAGGGAAAATAGTTTTATTTCACTCATAAAAACAAATTACACTTTTACTGTTCTGGGTCAAACAAGGCCCCCAACAATTTTTTCGCAGCTTAAGGGGGTAAATAAGATCTGAATAACCTAAAATCCCCTTAAAACTTCTCTAACTTAAAATTTGCCTAGAATCCAGAATAATTTCAACATAGAATTTATTTATAAATGTATATTTATAGAATATATAATATATATTACATCATTTTATTGTTACTTCTTCAGGGAAGATTCATTTCATTTCATTAAACAAAAAAAAGTTACACTCTTCTCAAAAATGACCGTGAACAGCCGAAGTGTGACTATTTTTGAACAGCCCAGGCGGGTTAAAATGTGGCTAATCTAATCTAAATAAGTTTATACCAGCAAGTAGGTTTCCAGCCAGTAGAAGAGCAGACTGATGGGCGGAGAGATCAAGAGGGAACCAAGCAGAGGAGAGGAGAGACAAAACTATACCGGCCACGCCAACCGTCAGAGACCTGCGCACCTCCTCACTACTGCCAGACTGAGAGAGACTAAAGAAAAAGAGCTCATTTATACCTTTGCAGAGTGAAACAGACAGATAAAACATTCCGCTTGCATTACTAATTGAGCTTGACTTTATTCTCTTTGCACTAACGATACGATCAAGACATCAAATCTAAGCAGGTTTTATTCATGGTCCTGAAGAAAGACATTATTGCCCTAAGGTTCAGTTTATTTTGTGAGTGTGTACCTAAAGGAGCGTCCTCGGCTGCGGTACTGGCTGGAGCGATTGAGGTGAAAGACAGAAGAGCTCACAAAGCCACAGTGCCAGCCTGTGCTCCAGGTGCACACTGGGAACGTGCTGGACAAAAGGAATAGAGCCTCACAACAGCCAAACTGGAGAGATGACATTAAGTAAAGAGATTAGATATTAGGTTCAAATAAGACCACTCATAATACATAACACCAAACTGAACTATTTCCAAACATACGGAACCCCACAGAGGCCTTTCATTATTATAAATTTTTTCTGCCTTGTTTTGTTACAGTTTGTTGAGGAAAAAGTAAGTGAAATAGAAGAAAAATAAGTTATGATCCTCTAAAACAACAAAAAATGTTAACCTCTGTGGAGTCTTGGTATTTAGAGACAGTTAAAAAAATAAATATAAAACAAAGGCTGGCCTTTAAATCAATTTGACTTAAAAGGTCAGAGTTGAGGCACTCACAGTCATGGCTCTGGAAGTGGAGGAGGTGAGGGCATGGGAGATGGCCGTGATGACCCGAGATAGGTTGTTCTCTACGGTAACATCTGGTGCGTTCTGACACAGATTGTAGCCACGGTATGTTCTACAATAAAACAGATCATATAAAGAATAAGATTAAAGCCAAGTACACTACCATTCAAGCGTTTGTTAGGTCGGTAATGCTTTTGAAAAAAAAAGTCTCTTATGCTCACCTAGGCTGCATTTATTTGATAAAAATACAGTAAAACAGTAATATTGTGAAATGTTACTACAATTTAAAACAACTGTTTTCTATTAATATATCAGCTCAAGAAACATTTCTTCTTATTACTATTGTTGAAAACAGTTGTGTTGTCTAGTATGTTTGTGGAAACCATAATACATTTTTTCAGGATTCTTTGATGAATAGAAAGATTAAAAGAAACACATTGATTTGCAATAGAACTTAATTAGAATTTAATGTGCCCTTCATGAATAACAGTATTTATTTATAAAAAATAAAATAAAAATTAAAGCTTCCAGTTAAACACTAATTAAAGGAATAGTTCACCCAAAAATGTAAATTCTGTCATCATTTACTCACCCTCATGTTGTTCCAAACCTGTATACAGTTCTGTTGAACACAAAGGAAAATTTAAAGAATGTGGGAAACTGAACAGTTCTGGGGCACCATTAATTTCCATATTTTTTTTTTCCTACTATGGAGGTCAATGGTGCCCCAAAGCGGCCTGGTTACAAACTTTCTTCAAAATATCTTTCTTTGTTCAGCAGAACAAGGAAATGTACCATAAAACTTCAAATAATAGCCCGAGCTTTTATTTTCCCAAATCGTAGAACTGCACCGGCTTGTATTTGAGACAGGCGTCTATATGAGACAGGCCTTTATAGTTTAGTGTTGAGATTAGGTATGAGCAAAAATTCATATCACGATATTTTTCACTGTCCGGACGATATCGATATCATATCGCGATATGAGAAAAAAAATTGGAATCACATTTTAGTACACCTTAGTTAAATTACAGGGAACATATGTATTTTAACACTAGATAACTAGAAAAAGGTGAGGCATTTCATTGGACATAGACCTGAAATGTTTTTATTTTATTTTATTGTGCCATTTTTTTTCTCAAAAAGTGCAAACGTGCAACATGAGGTAGGCCTGAATGCACTTGTTATGTCTTTCCACTTTTTGCTCGTCTTGTCATAATGAGAACCGGCAGCGAATGAAGACTTTATTGATTTCTGAGTGAGAGCCGTCTTCGGATGTGCTCTGTGTCCGGGAATATCTGTTGTAATAGTTTAGGTTTAGCAGAGCGAGCAGAACACTTCCAGTGTAGACCAAAGCGAGACGTTTAATTTAAGTTTAATGTTTGCACAGATTACAGTTAACTCTTGTGCAGACATCTTAATAATAAAAATAAAATAATGGTTTGAGATTGAACAAAGCACCAAATAAATAGAACTTAAAAGTAGCTATACAAGAAAAAAAACAATGAAAATTTTCATACAAACTAATTCATTAGTGTAAGGAGACAGAATAAAGGCCTACAGTTTGTACAGTATAAAACCCATTACGTCTAAGGAGAGTCCCCACAAAGATAGACCAGTGTATGCGCGCGCTTATGACTGTGTCGTGTCCTCCTGTTATTCATAGCCTAACGTTACATTGTGGGGAAATGTCTCCACGTGGATAAAATTATTAGCAGTAAATGTTTTGTAAAAACAAAAGATAATAATAGCAGCTTTCAGTCTTTCAACCTTCATGGAAACATGACATCTCAAACATACAGTAGCCTAGAACTTTAACGTTTTTTTGAATTTATGAATACGGTATCCTCGGTATCGCAAAATCCATATCATGGCACAACATAATACCGGTATTCACGTTCATACTGGTATAGCGCCCACCCCTAGTTGAGATGTTGTAACTTCATAGAGTCTGTAATCTTAAAAAATCTACAAATGCTCCACTTGAAACTGCGGTCTTCCGACATTTTACTATCGTGTCAATTGATTTTGATTAATATGCGCGAGGGAGAGAGCATGACAGTGCTTGTGTTGCGCGCGCGTGGCCGGGGCGCTCGCTCTCTCTCTCTCTCTCTCTCTCTCTCTGCTCGTTACGCGCCCTGTCAGGCGCAGCAGTCATTCTATTCTACATCACTCACCGATCAAAAAAGCCTTTGGCGGGACAAAAATCTGACGGGTTTTATTAGATTTAATACAACCCGAAACTAAAAAACAGACCCGGCCTCTATTTGAGACCAGCCTTTATTTACCCAAACCTGCAGCCACACCAGGCGTGTAAAAGAAACAGGCGTCTATTTGGGACTCGGCTATTATTTGAAGTTTTACGGTATACAGGTTTGGAACAACCTGAGGGTGAGTAAATTATGATTTTTGGGTGAACTATCCCTTTAAACACAACACTGGTGTCATGTAAATAGGGCTGAAACGATTAGTCGACAACGTCGACAATAAAAAATTGTCGACAAATATCGTTGTTGTCGAGTAGTCGTTTGATCTAACGTGACCTAATGTAAGGGCGTGCAATATCACGATTAGACCGCTACGGCGCTGTGGCGCTAGAGTGTAATGCAGCCCTTACAAATGCTCCTGCGGTAAAAGAAAAATCAGCGCGAATTATGACGGAGTGCAAACGAATCCGAACTAGCAAGGTTTGGGAAAGTTTCACAAAACTTCAAACCAACAATGCTGTCACGTGCAATACATGCAAGGCGGAACTTGCTTTTCACGGGAGCACAACATGCATGTCGGAGCACTTAAAGCTCCAGTAGGTAACTTTTGAAAACATGTATTTGCTAAAACTGTCATTATGTCCTGACAGTAGAATATGAGACAGATAATCTGTGTAAAAATCAAGCTTCTCTGGCTCCTCCCAGTGGTCCTATTGCCATTTGCAAGAAATACACGCTCCCGGTCAGAAACAACCAATCAGAGCCAGGGGGCATGTCTTAGCAGTGTCAGTCACGCTCGTGTATGCGCTGATCACACCCCTCTCTTGCACAGCGCTAGCGCCGGAGCGCGAGCCGTCGTTCAAACTCAAGATTGCCGGCGTGCTGCAGCTGTGCTTATGACGGAGAAACAACCTAAACTGCCAATTCTCGAGTGACACCTGCTCATAAAACAAAGAGGTAAAAGGAAAAAGACTGATGACGATAAACAACCGAAAAAGAAAGAATTACACAGAGCCCATTGACTCGGTGTCAAAACTCTAGCCGCATAACATGTAGATAAAATGTCACGCACTCTGCTAAGCAACAACTGAAACCTGCTAATTCACTGGCTTGTCATGTTGCTGAAATAATGTACTAGCACACCTTATCTAGCATTATATATCGCTAGAATAATTACTTACATGCTGTAACGTTAGTTACCGTTATATTAACGTTATCTTACTAGCTATTTATAACTTATAGAAAGAGTGCAACGTTATAAAGTTACATGTAGGCTATTGGAAAATACATAATGATTTGAGGACCAAGTTTGTAGTCAAAGTATGGGCAGGCCATAGTCAATGTAAAGCATATTATTGACGTTTAGTCCCTATTAGTGAATGTGCCATATAACTTTTTATCCGCCGTCATCGGTGGCCCTGTTTACTAGCCTGCGCGTTCACGACAGGCTCCGCTGTGGAGGACGAGCTGTGGAGGGAGGGCTGTAGCGCAGCAGAGAGCAAGGGGGTGGGACCTGGAAGTTGTACTTGTTCAAATTTTCAGGCTAAGTCAACGTTTTCTCAAGACTCCCTACTGCAGCTTTAAAGAGGAAACATCCCGGCAGGAGAGGAGCCGGTGAGAATTGAGTGTTCTCCAGCTGGAGCTAACTAACTAGCGGTAAATCTCGTTATTAGATAATGCAATACTACTAATAATAGTAAGAATATAATCAATAATAATATAATTACAGTAATGTGATGATTTATTTTGCATAGAATAAAGCTTGATCGAGCTTAGGAGTCAGGGCTGTTTTTATTATTGTAACACTATTAGGTATTATAGTCTTATCACTTGCCTGTATTTTGTTCCATAATCATGAAGACTTACAAAAGGAGATGTTAGGAAGAATATCATGGCAGTTACTTTTTCTTTTTCATACTGTAAATTAAAAGGTGAATGAGAACGTCTCTGTCAGCTCAATTGTCATGTAAAAAAAAGATTGTAATTTTATATTTTTTTTAAATGGTTTGCAGATTAATATTTTACCATTCTTTGTGTCCTGAAGTAAATGACCATTTTTCTGTTTCAGTTCTAAGAAAAGCAATGGGCCTATTAAACAATGCTTAGAGAGCATTTGTGTGTGATTGAGTTCTGAAATCTGAAAACTTAAAGAGAATGACCTGTTTAGTTGGCTCAAAGTTCATTAAAACAACTATTTCAAAAGCTGAACTGATTTTCTTTTTTATATTATAGTAAGAATATGTATAACTCAATGTTTTAACTAATTGAAAAAGCTGAATAATCGTTCCAAACTTACTGATTAGCCAGCAAAATAATCGACGATTAGTCGATTAATCACTCTAATAATCGTTAGATTAATCGATTATCAAAATAATCGTTTGTTGCAGCCCTACATGTAAATGGAGTATGTCTATAGTGTACCGTGTGATGGTGCTGACAGTGAACTGTGATGGAGGCTGGGTCTCGTGCATTAGCAGCTGCAGGTACACACTGCTCTGATCTCGTGCTATTGCCACAACCGGGTCTGTTTGAGCCTGGTCACAGTCATAGAACAACCTGGGCACCAACCTGAGGAGAGAGATTGATCAAAATCAGAGTGTGAGATTTGTGATGTGTAGCTGGGAGATGATTAGTCAAAGATTAAACGTGTAAATACCTGCCGATGGTGTTTGCTGCCACATGTCTCACACGTGGGTCATCATCGCCCAGAAGATAAAGCACAACATCATTCAGAACTCTGTCCTGCAGCCTCAACAACTGATAATATAAAAATTAAAATTTTATATTAATTAAATATTAGTTATATTTCTTATACTGTAAATAATATTATAAATACATTAGTGGTGTCAAATCGATTAATCGAGATTAATCGCATCTAACATAAAAGTTTGTGTTTACATAATATGTGGGTATATATTATAAAATATTTATATATATATATATATATATATATATATATATATATATATATATATATATATATATATATATATATATAATGTATATATGTCTGTGTGTGTGTGTGTATATACCGTATACACAAATATATATAAAGTATATATGTGTATAAATATGTGTAAATGTACATACACCGACACATACACAGACATATATATGATATATATCAATTTAATAATATATGTACACAAATATTACGTAAACAAACTTTTATGATAGATGCGATTAATCGACTTGACAGCACTAAAATATTTGTTATATAATGTAAATCAAAATACTGTTCATTACAAAAATATATTCAGGACGTGTAGCTTTTTTTGCAGTTCAAAATTAATTTTACATCTCGGGTACAATCATATTTATGCTGAACTGCCAATATATAAAATCATAAAAAAATCATATAACATTGTCTAGAAAAAGATGATCCATGAATTATTACATTAAGCATTTGTATATGGGGTAAAGTGTGTTAGATAATGTTTTGTGATGATTTTGTCTAAAATAAATTAACAGTATATTCTTCAGAAATGAATCTACGAAAGAAAGTCATATGGAAACAACAAAGGCGAGTAAATGATGACAGAATTTTTATTATTTTGTACTAGATAAATAAAATATGACAAATTAATCCATCTTAAATTGAGAAAAAGAGATAAAGAGAGATGACATACCCCAGTGTAGTGATGCTCTCCTTTGTGCAACTTCTCAGTTTTTCTCTCTAAAAAACTTACTAACCTGACAAACACAAAAAAAGCAGGCGAGTTTAACATTCAGATGTTTGTGATTTTTCACAAAGTTCAACAGTTATACAGTCATTACACATATATGTGCCTAATAAAAGATTTTATCAAAATGTGCTTTGATATTCAATCAAATAGTACTAAGTAAAGTTTGTGTCCTCACCGGAAATCTATCTCAGCAAGCGTCTCTAAGAGCTCAGTGCGAACCAGCCAATAAGAGCAGTCCTTCAGGGTCAACAGATCAATGAGCAGTTGGAGGCCAAGTTCACTGAGACTGCCATTGCACAACGCCATGATACAGTGCTGTGGTTGAGTAAACACACTATAATTATAATCTTCCAAAACTGACAGACAAGCATAAACTAGCATTCTTTATGTACAGTATATTCTCACCCTAACAGCAGCACAGGCCATTTTACACGTGACTGAAGATTCATCTTTTAGACTTCGCTGCAGCAGAGGAACAACGTTTTCGATTGTCAGAGAGCTTCCTGAGAAAAGAGACAGAAAAGACAGAGAATGTGAAGACAGGCCATAGATTTTGTAATTCATTTGATCAAGCTGTTGCTGTGTTTTTAACCTGTGACCGAGAGGATTTGGGACAGCCATGTCTCCGTGTTGTAGCGTGTCTTGAGCTGGATAGCTTGGATTAAAGCCCCACACAGGATGGCAGTGGCTCCTCTGATCTGAGGATCCCCGTGTTCAATGTACTGCAGTATATCACTGATGTACTGTTGCTCTGTTAAACACAACAACATATTCACACACCAGCAGTTGAAGTCACAGCTTGTTTTTTTTTAACTTTTAATATATTTACAAAAAAGACAAGAAAAAAAATACAACAAAAAAAGATGTCAAAACAAAACAGAAAAAAATAGATGAAAACAAAATAATATAGATGTCAAAGCATAACAAAAAAACAACAAAAAACGTCAAAATGAAAAATCAGATGTCAAAAACAAAAAAAGGTGTCAAAAAACTAGATACAACAAAAAACAGATGTCAAGACAAAACAAATTATATTGAATGAAAAAACAAGTAGATGTAAAAAAAACAGATGTCAAGACAAAACAAAAGATAGATGTGAAAACAAAACTAAGTAAATATATGTCGAAACAAAAAATAGATATCAAAAACAAAACAAAACAGATCAAAATATGTCAAAACCTAAATAGAACAAAAAACAAAACAAAAAAAATAGATGTCAAAATAAAAGAAAAACAAAACAGATGTCAAG
This sequence comes from Tiaroga cobitis, assembly GCA_030578255.1. Lineage (NCBI taxonomy): Eukaryota > Metazoa > Chordata > Actinopteri > Cypriniformes > Leuciscidae > Tiaroga > Tiaroga cobitis. The sequence goes on from CM060591.1 coordinate 42,861,402, forward strand.
ACAAAACTAAAGATATATGTCAAAACACAAAACTGATAAAAGACAGATATCAAAACAAAACAAAATGGACATTAAAAAAACGAAATAGTTGTCCTAACAAAATCAAAACAAAAAAAATAATGTCAAAGCAAAACAAAAAAACAGACAGCAGGAGGCTGATGGATGAACAGGATCATTGTCAGTGTATTTCTCACCATCTAGTTGTTGTCCATCTAGTGGCTGCAGGTAGAGTTTGTTGAAGAAAGCTTCAGGTAGAAGAGCTGCTGCTGCCCCAACACAGCTAACGGCTAACGCCTTAACGCTCACACGCACCTCATTATCAGGAACCAGCCCAACTACATGCATACATACATAATTTTTAATGAAGAAACACACTTTAAATGTTCAAATAGCAAACACCAACCCCCAAGAGCCTTGTATGCTATTGTGAGAGTTCATCATGTGAACCTATAGTCATGTTTCTCACCATTTCTTTGGCCGGTAAGCAGGAAGGAGGCAGACAGCAGCCGGACACAGTGCACAAGAGGCTCTTCCTTTGGATCAGTATAGTGACCAATATCTCCTTTAATCCTTGATGGCTAAACACAGAACATACACAAAAGATTCACAGACTGCACAGTTTAACTATTAGATCATTGTAAAGGATATATGAGGACTTGAGATGTACAACATAATTTTTTACGTGCATGTTCACCTTGTTGTCAAGTTCTGCAGGTTCCAGAACCTCTTCCTTTGGTATGAATCGATCCACACTGCTGTCAGATGATTGCCTGTTGTGACCTTTTCCCTCCAGAAGATGGGGCTTACTTAAAGCTATGCAACAAGAGAAAACAGAACTGTGAGCCAAAAGGATAAATAATAAAGCAGGGTGTATTACTGAGAAAGTGTACAAGTGAGTATGTGTACCCAGTGCTGACTGGGAGAAAGGCTCTGGAGGTTTGTCAGGTTGTGGAGCTGCTCCCTCCTCTTCTTCATCCTGCAGTGTGCCGATCTGCATCCCTGAGTACTGACTCTCACTGCCATCCAGAACCTACATATCACACACATATACAGTACAGATATATATATTATATATGTGCCAATAGAAATGAAGTAAACTCACAAACAAGCATAAACATTCACAACAACTCAAAATTCATGCAAAGGAACACAAACAACAGTCAAACATGCAGCATCACTTTGGGGAACTCATACAAATATTGTTTGATCAAAGCTTAATCATATGCATGTCAAGACGATTTTAGGCCTCACCAACTCGCAGTTGCACTACTGATTGAGGATTTAATGACCGATTCATTAGTTATTAATTTATACAGTGGTAAGTTTCAGTCTTCTAATTTGGCTGAAAGGAGCTTGTGGCCTGTGGCTTGCGGTTCATCGATTTATCAAAACAGGGAAACGGCAAAAAAAAAAATCTATCTAGTGTTATTTTAGTTTTATTTATATACTATTTTAGTATGTATTAATATTTTGAACAGCCTTATATTTACAAACTTTCAGTTTTTATTTTCACTTATGTGCTTTTGTTGTTTTTATTAGTTTTTGTTTTCCTCAAATATTTCTTTTTTATTTTATTTTTATTTCAGCTTTAGTTAATCGTAATACTCCAACTTAAAGTTTCAGCTAGTAGCCAAAGCAACATATCTAATTTTCATTAAAAAAAATGATTAATCTAAAAATATTTTATTTTATTAAAACTTTGTTTTATTTATCATTTTAATGAACAATAACAACACTGATTCATCTTCAAATGACGATCCCTTAAAACCGATCTGACATCAGCATCACTGTTGTTGGGACTTGGTTTTTAAATCATTGGTCCAGAATGAGGTAAATAAAGGCGTTTGAACACCTCAGGAGAGAGGTCGTGCATGTGGGGGCGGGGCAAATAAGGGGCGGGGTCCTTTCAGGGGCGGGGACGAGCAACAATAACCTCACCCCCTGTCCTCTGCTGACCTGGTCACTACTGCTAGAGGAAGAGATGGCAGAAAAGGTGGAGGAAGAAGACGAGGTAGAGAAGGAGGAAGAGGATGGCCTGTAGATAGATGACTCGCTTTCGGAGTGTGTGTCCGGCCCTTCGGTGGGAGTTGGGGAAGGTGGTGAATGGTTCCGATTGCGCCTGCTGGTGATGGTCACACTTACGAGCTCGGCGCAGTCTGAAGGCGTCACGGCAGAGTCCGGCCCCTCAGTAGTCGTCTGGGAACTGTCACTAGGGGGCGACGATGACATGGCTCCCACTGACATCTGGTTGCCATCTGCTATTAAATCGCCGGACGTGCTGACGACCCCAGCGCCCCCGCTTGAGCTGCGGCTTAGCATGTCCTCCTCATCTTCCTCATCGGGAGTATCAGGCCCTACACCCTGCTCTGATGCACTCAGGTCCACTGAGTCCCCCGGCTGCAGGGTATGCTGGGAGGAGCGTGGCTGCTCTGTGATGATGTCAGATGTGCCAAGAGACGAAACGCCTGATGAGGAGGGAGCTTCACTGGAGCTGTCGCCACCGACCGAGGCTTGGGGAAATGTGAAAGAGTGCAACAATGCATTATTCCTGCTGCACAATACATGAAATGTATTTGTTTGAATCCAAAGAGTATGTCAAATTGAATATTAACTAGATTTTTACATTTTACAATTTATGAAAAATGCTAAATTCATGGCTATGATACTCTGAGTAGTTGCCATGGTGAAGGTGTGTTGTGTCACTGCTTTCCATTTGACTATATTTTAAATAATGCTGTATTCTTTTGATGGAAAAGCAGAATTTTTCAGCATCATTACTCCAGTCTTCAGTGTCACATGATCGTTCAGAAATCATTCTAATATGCCGATTTGCTGCTCAAGAAATATTTCTTATTATTATCAATATTGAAAATAGTTGTGCTGCTTAATATTTTTATGGAAACAGTAATACATTTGTTCTGTATTCTTTGATGAATAGATCAGTTAAAACAACAGGATTTATTTTGAAACTGAAATTGTTTGTACTATTGTAAATGGCTTTACTGTCCTATCTGAAAAAAGTATTAATTTTGGTTAATTATTTAAAGGTAATCTTACTGACCCCAAACTTTTGAACAATAGTGTCCATGATATTCAGGCTCCTAAATACGGCTCTGCTCCTTCCTTTAAGGTAAGTTTATGGGATTTTCTTTTTTACGATGATTTTTTAATCTGTCAGGAGAACGTCTGAAACATAACAGCACACCTCTCCTCAACTTACCTGTGAAGGATCCGGTGGTGACCTCTGCCCTCTCAGGGTCATCCTCCAAACCCTCTTCTTCACCTGACAACAGCTTACCTAAGACAATCACAAGATTCAAGGCATCGCATTATAATACAATAAATATTTTCTATTCCAAACACATTCCTAAAACTCTGATTACACATTCATTATTAAAACTAGTGAAGTTCTACCAACATGCCAAAGACAGCCGAGAAATATGTCAGTAGGTTAGACGCAAAAGAAGGGCAGACAAGAAGTCACCTTTCTGCTTCCTGAGGAGGAGAGGACTGCATGTTGACCCACCGGCTGTATGCAGGAAACAGGAAGCGAAGAGCAGAAAAAGCCCAAAAATTCATTTGGAGGGTTAGAGGAAGGAATAAGCAGAGAATGAAAAGCACATGCATGGTGAAAAAATTGGATTGCAGTGGTGCAGTCAATCTTGAAGATACAGATTTATGATTAGTTATCAAACAGGATAGAAAATATTAATAAGCAGTGTGAGAAATATTAAGAGCTGATTATTACGAGTCGTTATTAGTAATAGTGAGTAGCAAATAACTTTACCAACTAAAATCAATTCAACTCAAAAAAGAAAACTTTAACAACTTAAAAAGATAACTCATTTATATCGTTTTTACCAATTAATCTGCACTGAACTATCGGTTATCAGTAAAAATCGATGCAATAGTTTGAAATAGTTATTAAGTACTCCATGTTCCTCTGTGCTGTTCTTACTAAATAAAGTTTATGAAGTGGTTATGCACAAAATAACGTGTGAGCAAGTTAAAATATATACATCTAAAATGTGAGCACGGTATAACATTCATGTGAGGGTACATGGATATATAATATGTAAAATTTCATAATATTTTTCCATCCATTTTTTTCCTCTCTCTTTTCCTTGTACATTATTTATACAAGTATAGAAGTTATACAAGTAAAAAAAAAAAAAAAAATTAGTAGTCACCAATTTTTATTTATTATAATATTTACAAAAATTATTATGGTTATGTCATCATTGTTTATTTTATAATACAATTCAGTAACATTTTACATGAAGTGGAAAGATTTCTTTCATATTATTGATTTTAAAGACTATAGGCTGATTAATCGGTTATCAGCCATGTTCTCCAATTTTAGTTATCGGTATAAAGAAAATTCAATATTGGTCGACTTCTACTTATTAAAGTCCCTTATACACCCAAAGCAAACCTTATTTTCTCACAAGATGCTTTTCCATTGACAGTTTAACAAAGACGACTGACCAAACTTTTGTGGCATGAGCACTAATAGGATAAACGCAACGGTCTGTATGATGCAATATTTACCAATGAGCTCGAGGATGCTGCTACTGCGTGCGCGGCTCTCGGTCTCTTCTCTGAAGACACTGGTGTGTGTGATTTTGCCGCGTGTGATGAGTGCGTTCAGGAGCTCAGGGGGAGGAGTGCGAAACACCTGCTGCAGAAGCTCCAGAGATGCCGTCACCACATTATGATCCCAGTGCTGCGTGTAGTGCAGGGTCAGTTCATAGACCTAAGAACACAAGAAAAGGCTTTACACGTGCACAAATACACAGCCACACGGAATGAATCACTCCAACACACATAGACAAACATAATAAAACAACAAACTCTAAAATTATCTGTACAACTAGAAGTGATCATAACATTTTTCCAATTATAATGTTGGGTTTTGTGGATTAAAAACAGTTCATAGTTAGTTACATAATCATTTTAACCCTCTCTATAAACCCTAAGAATTAAAAAGTGTGCATTTGCTATTGTACCTTTAAAAATGTTAATATGTAAGTGACTTATTTTTGTATATGTCATGATTGCCTAAAAAAAATTACGGCAACCCTGCTAAGTTACTGAATGGGCATGATAAATAAATATTGGTGGTCATGTCATAACAGTTATGACATTATCACAAACATGATTTCTGAACTACATGTTTTTACGTACAGTACCAAGGATGCATTAAATTGATCCAAAAGTGACAGACTTTTACGTTGTTACAAAAGATTTATATTTCAAATAAATGTAGTTCTTTTGAATTTTCTATTCAGCAAAGAATCCTAAAAAAAAAAAGATTCTATGATTGTTACCATAAAAATATAAGCAGCGCAAATTTTTCCACTTCATGTAAAATGTTACTGAATTTTATTATAAAATAAACAATGATGACATAACCATAATAATTTTTGTAATTATTATAATAAATAAAAATTGGTGACTACAAAAATTTTTTTTTTAACTTGTATAACTTCTATACTTGTATAAATAATGTACAAGGAAGGGAGAGAGGAAAAAAATGGAATGGAAATGGATGGAAAATTATTATGAAATTTTACATATTATATATCCATGTACCCTCACATGAATGTTATACCGTGCTCACATTTTTATATAATAATAGGATACTACATTCATTATAAAAAAATGTTTCTTGAGCAACAAATCAGCATATTATATTGATTTTTGAAGGATCGTGTGACACTGAAGAATGTGATGTTAAAAATTCAGCTTTACCATCACAGGAAGAAATTACATTTAAAAAAAATATTCAAATAAAAACAGTTAGCCTACTTTAAATTGAAAATATTATTTCACAAAACTACTACATTTTTTTTCAAAAACATTTGTAAAAAAATCTCACAGGCTCCAAACTTTTGAACAGTAGTATATGAATTTCAATAAATGGTTAAGTCAGGAAAATCCTGTTTTCCATTAGATCAATATGTTAAATCACAAAGATACAATGAGGTTTATTAGCTCTGGTACCTGTACGAGTTGCTCAGGTGCAGGAGTGACGTCTGCCTCTTTACGAACGAGCCCAAAGCTGCCCTTCAGACTGCTGTTAGGAGCCTGCTGCTGAAGAAGAGGCATCAGGTAGCGCAACGTCAGTAAGACACCCAGAATCAGGTGACTGGAATGCTCCTCATCCACCGGCACTACCAAACCTGCGAGAGAGGAAGAAAACAGGCAACTGAATGAAGACATTTGAAGCGTGCGGTTTTGCCGGAGTCTGTTTGTCCAGAGTGTGGGCGTCCTACCGAGCAGCACGTTGAGGAGCCAGGTGTAGAAGTAGTGTGTTCTGCGTGAGTGCTGACACACGCTGACAGCCGAGCTGGCCGCTGTTCGGCGAATAGTGGGAGAACTGGACTTCAGGTTGGCAACAAAGGCCTTCAGCAGCATCTAAATACACATTCATAAGTGCAACATTTAAAATGACCGCATTTGAATAAGAGTAATTTAAAAAGTGGGATTTATACATTTCTGAAATCCTATTAAGTTGCTTTATTAATTATAACACTGCTTTATATATAAATAATACTTTAACTATAGTTTAGGTTTTTATGCAAGTCTAGGAACATGATTGCTTATCCACACACTTTTTAATTTTTGACTTTTTAACTGAATTTTTAATTTGTGTGTTCCCTTGTGAATTTGTGATCCCTCTTTTGCAAAAGATTGCATAAATAAGGATATAATCAGTGATGGAAGTGGCCAAGATTCATTGGGGGGACCCTAGTTGAGGACATATTTCATATTTTAAACCATAGATGCAGAAAATCCCACTATATTTATGCATTCAATTATTTGCATCTGGAGGCTACAGTATTATATGGATAAAAAATGGAATTCCTCTTTTTTTTTTACTGGAACTCTGTCCCCCCTCCAAGTTCACTCCCTGGACTCAGTTTCTATTTCGATTAAATGCTGTTCTAAAAAAGAATAACTTTCTATTCATCAAAAAATCCTGGAAAAAATCTATTATGGTTTCCACGAAAATATTAAACATTATCATCAGTGTTTCCAACATTGAGAATTATAATAATCATTATTAATAATTAAGCACCAATAATAATAATTGAGCAACAAATCAGCATTTTAGAATGATTTCTGAAAGATCATGTGACACTGAAGATTGGAGTGATGGCTGATGAAAAAACAGCTTTGCCATCACATGAATAAATTATATTTCAAAACATTTAAGTAGAAAACAGCTATTTTAAACAATGATAATATTTCACAATATTACTGTTATTTACTGTATTTTTGATCAAATAAATGCAGCCTTGGTTAGCATAAGAACCTTCTTTCAAAAACATCTAAACTTGTGTATTCCGTATAATTTTTAAACTGTAGTTAACCGTTTAAGCAGTCCTAACATGTTTGCATAGCTACACAAATTGATTCGTCTTTGTTTCCTTTCTCCCCAATGACCTTCACTTGACCTTGCATATGAAATGAAAACATCAGAAAACAGCAACAAAATGACAATTCCCGTCTTTAAATGTGAATTTGTTCTTTGCAAGGGAACAGACAGTTTCCGTCTCTAACTGATGTGAGGGAGCAGAGGCTCATGGAAAATTAAATCCAATCTGACTGAGTCACATTCCATATTGAGAAGATGATGTCACCACTGCGCATTTACAGCTTCAGACAGTGAGAGAAGATAACAGTGATGGAAATCCCGCACTGAAGTGCCATATCACAGAATTCAGGCCACAATCTTAACTGACATGTCACATGAATGAGGCCACCCTGACTGGTTAATATTGCTGTGGCATGACTTTTGAGTCAAGGTACATGTGTTCTTTGGAAACCTTTTACTTTGAATCAATCAAATCAAAACTAACTTTCAATCAAAACTAACTTTAGCTGGAAATAACATTATTCAAGAAGCGCTGTAAAGCCAAAACAATCTCTGTTACCTTAAATTATATGTTTATCTCTGTAAAGCTGCTTTGGAACAATCCATTGTTAAAAGCGCTATATAAATGCAGATGACTTGACTTTGACAAACATTCAACTAAACCAAAAACACAGTATTGCCTTAGGTTACAGTGGTTTCCTTTGGGTTTTTTAAAAACGATCACAATATTTCATTAGTACTGAACTCACAGACGGCATTAAATACCTTGATCTCTCCGTCATTGGCGAAGTGTCCAAGGGCAGACATGATTTTAGGAATTGAAGAAGAAAGAGTTTCCTGCACAGTCTCCTCCTGACGTTTTGTGATCCGTGTCAGACATGGCAGCAGATTCACAAGGTACGGCCTAAAAAAAAAAAGAGAGAGAAAGATAAAGATAAGAGTGACTGAGGATACATTCCTGTATGTTTGCTGATCGATACAATTAGAAGCATGTTACAGCTTTTTCTAAATCTGAATTTCACTTTGCAAATCACTAACCCAGGATCAGTTTCACTCATTTCTGAACAGACCAATGGAAGTAACTGACTTTAAGTCAATAAGCATACCTGCATTTCTGTGGACGCACCAGGTGAGCAAGCTCAGCAAACCTCCACAGGGCTGCCCGCAGACTCCGAGAGGCAGCGTTCTGTGACAATAGACAGAGTAATGCTCGGTTAGCGATCAGTACAGGTCATTAGAGAGAACAAGACCCCTGTACTCTGGCAGTCAAAAGTTTGGAGTAGTTAAGACTTAAATGTTTCTTAACATTCTCAAGTTTCTTTTGCTCACCAAGGCTGAATTTATTTGATCAAAAAACAGTAATATTGTGGAATATTACAATTTAAAATAAATGTTTTCTATTATGTGAGCTGAATTTTCTGCAGCTGTTACATCAGTCTTCAGTGTCACATGATCTGTCAGAAATCATCATTATTATTATTATATTATTGCTGCTCATATTTTCAGCTGTTTTTCTCTTTCAGCCAAAAACACAATTTTCCGCAGATGATTTTCGGTAGCCAAAATTTCAGTGCATCACTAAAAAAAAAGCCAGACAAACTTCTGTTCCTGGTGAAAATACATCCAAACCCATAAAGAGAATGCAATCTGATTCACCTTTTTAATCTCTTTATACAGTTCAAGCTGCAGTCTAGGCAAGTTGGAATCCATCAATGCCTGAAAAGAAAAACATATATATTTTCTAAATGTCATAATCATTTGTCAACAAACAAGTATTCATTACTTCAATGAGCTCATTGTGTCTGCATTAAATTACTACATTTTTTAAATTAATGCATTTTTAGCTAACTGTGATTTTGTATATGCACATTTATGAAATACATAACTTAGACAAGTTGCCTCTGATAACAGAACACTCTAAATTGTAATATGGACTTTCTTTTTTCTGTAAAGCTGCTTTGAAATAATGTGTATTGTGAAAAGCGCTATACAAATAAACATGAATAGAAAAACAAAAAGAAATTATTTTATAATTAAATACAAAACATCACTATAATCATCATCCAAATGAATATATGACATACAAACAATGCATGACTTACTTTGATGATTTTGTTTAGGCACTCATCTGCCACCATCCTGACGTCAGACTCCTTGTCGTCGCTGCACAGCAAGAACATTTCCATAGCAATTCCGAGCAGTTTCTGGAACTCTGGAGACGTCCTAATAACAAAGTGCAATAACATACATTACACATACAGCTAACAATACTAGTGTGCTAAACATGATGGGCTAAAGCTCTTAAATTAGCACTGGCCTGGATAAAATATGAACATTAAGTACCAATTTGTCCATTTATTTTAGCCATTTGATTGAGTTTATAGCAAATCAGCATATTGGAAGGATCATGTGACACTGAAGACTGGAATTATGGCTGCTGAAAATTTAGAATTGCCATCACAAGAATAAATTACATTTTAAGATTATTCAAATAGAAAAGAGTTATTATAAATTGTAATTATATTACACTATATTACTGTTTTTAATGTATTTTTGATCAGATAAATGCAGCCTTGGTGAGCATAAGAAAGTGAGACTTAAAGAAAAAAATATTTTCGACACCAAACTTTTAAACACATGCTGACCTACAGGTGAAGGACAGCACATTTATAATGTGATTCAAACAGATCAAAACACGTCTGTTTTGGATTTTTTAAAGTATACAATAATCTAATATGTTTTGCTGTTTTTAGAAGTGCATTCAAGCTGAAAGAACGGGACTTAAAGCAACACTAAATAACTTTTCCTCTGCGGTCGCCCTACAGGTTGGTAGCGGAATTGTCCATTACCGCTGTCGTAAATAATTTAGCCTACCGCAGCCTACTGTCGCGCGCACGCTCGTTGTTTATCCAGCACCGGCTTTGGAATGAACAATGTCCACAGACAAGATAGAGTATGTTGCATGATTTCATGAAAGTATGATGTATTGTGACATCAGAAACGAAGAAAAACAAAATAATGACTATTGTAACGCTTGACGTAAAGCAAGTCAAATTTGTAGTTTTCTTATGTCTCATTAGAACTACAGAAACCTGACCCGATCTGGCAATCTTACATAGCATGGTTAAAGCAGATATAGGACCGCAAAGCGGAGGCATAAGTGCCTTTCACCCTGTTACGACTTGATGAACCACTGAAACGATTTTGGAAACATTATTTTAAGGTAAAAAATCTTACTTAGTGTTGCTTTAACTGAACTGCTAGAATTCACGTTAAACTTTGCTAGGTGACCTGTGATAAATGAGGGGTTTTCATCTTAAATACCTTCACTGAATTTGCATTCCAAAGATGAAAAAAAGCCAACCTAGTCTCAGCACCAATAGGCTTTTGCAAATGACTCATAAATCGTGACCAAATCTGATTATCCTTAATCTGACGTGCCCCTCCATTGACTGTTGCATACCTCAGCGACTGTGCCACGATGTTTTCACATATCGTCAAGCAATGAGTCACTCTGTCCTTTTTGGTTGTAGCAAGGTCTTTTTTTCTGTAAGAAAACACAGTGTTACTGTGGAAGTCATGAAAACAAAATAAATTAATAAGAACATTTCATGAATAATGTAATCACATTATTTGAATCACTATTTGTCTACAAAGTAAAACAGATCATTTTGGATAGATGAACAATAATTAATATTGTATTATTAATTAAATGCATGTGAAATTTCAATGTAAACACAACATCTTCAGCACAGATATAATATGCAACTCAACCTAAACAGAAGAAATTGAGCTGAAAATCTGACATTAATCTGTAAGGGAGTACATTATGTTGGGCCACAGTAGTTAGGCAAATTGTGTTTAATTTGTCAGCGATGCTGATTAACTAAATCCATTAAGTTAATGTAATCTTGCTAACATAGCAGCAATAAAGATGTTCTTCTGGATTGCAGGGCATATAAAATCACTTTTCACTGGTGGTGATCCACAACAAAACTGAATTTATTTAAACAAACAAATGACTTCAGTAGATCAGCATTCTTCAACCTTTAAAAACGATATAATTTGTCATCTATTACAGTGGTTGATCACTTGGCTGCTCTTAAAGGATTAGTTCACCCAAAAATTAAAACTATCCCATAATTTACTCACCCTCTCAAGCCATCCTAGGTGTATATGACTTTCTTTTTTCAGCCAAACACAATCAGAGTTATATTTAAAAATAGCCTGGCTCTTCCCAGCTTTACAATGGGAGTGAATGGTACCTTAGATTTTGAAGCCAAAACAGCACATCCATCCATCATAAAGTAATCCATACGGCTCAAGGAGGTTAATAATGGCCTTCTGAAGTGAAGCAATGCGTTTTTGTCCGAAAAATATCCATATATATAAAACTTTATAAACAAATTACTGGCTTCCAGTAAAGGCCGTACATAAGTCAAGTTCCGGTGGAAGAGTGAGCTCTGACCCAACGCATGACATATTGAACACGGTAGTGCAGGGGATAGAGCAAAAAACACTAGAAGAGTTTTAGAATTAGAATTAGAAGTCTACAACTATTTTAAAGAGAAATGTCGGAGGAGCTTGAGTTTGTTGCCCAGCCCTATTTGTTTGAACCGTGAGAGGCATCCATTCTCTCCTAGCTTACGCTACGCCTACGTCATACGTCAGGTCAGAGGTCACTCTTCCGCCGGAACTAGACTCTAGGTTAATGTGCGGACGGATGTTACTGGAAGCCAGTTTCTAAAGTTATATGGATATTTTTCTCACAAAAACACATTGCTCCACTTCAGAAGGCCATACTTTTATGATGGATGGATGTACTTTTTTGGGCTTCCAAAAACAGGGTACCATTCACTCCCATTATAAAGCTTGGAAGATCCAGGATATTTTTTAATATAACCGTTTACGCATAGGATGGCTTGAGGGTGGATAAATTATGGGATCACTCATTTTTAAACTAACCCTTTAACATCCAAAATAGTACTAAACCAAACAGTTTATCTTGTGAGGTTTTATCCAAAATAATGTAAATCTGTCTCATTAACAGAACAATCATTTATTAATTCTCATTAATTAACAAATGCTCAGTGTTGATAAAATGCAAAGCGAACCATCCCAATGCTCCGTGTGTCCTAAATGAAGAAATCACTCAATTTACAAATAATTCACATCCAATGACTTTTCAAAGTATTTATTTAGGCCTAGAGTTTGTTATTTACAGCGTCGAAATATGATTTTAAAAAGGTCTTCTAATTAAAATAGCATTTCCACTTTGAAATGAACCAGTGATACTGATAATTAATAGAATGTTCTTCATCTGATTTGATCTTTATCAGAATTACGATATCATATTAATCCTCAATACTTCAAAACCAACAATGCTGAGACCATATAATTCAACACTTCACAAAATGTTAAATATATATGAAACTTAAGAGCTAGCAACACCAGAACAATAAAATGGCTCTTGCATCTAATACATGTGTGAGGCACAAAATATTGTGATTTTGCAAGATATTCAGTGTGACTGTGGAGACAATTAAATAGTTGTACTAGCTAAAACTTGGCTTGAGCCATCCATTCATTCTCTGATGTATAGATTGGTCAAAGTGTATAATAAATATCTGGCGTATTTTGGGGTGCTGACAAGACAAGATGGAAAAACCAAGAGGCTGCATTCAAACACAGATTTACAGCTTCATACAAAATAAATATTATATAAACACTTTACAGTATCTGGTTTTGTAACAGTACTCAAGAAATAAGAATTATTTCTTGGTTCCTTTATACAATAGCATGTTTCCGACGTTTTCTAAATGAGTGCGTACTGTTTATCTCGCAGAATCTAACTTATCAGCCTGTATGACACTTCTAACGAGTTGAGCACCATGTGATTTTTAAACAACTACAATCATCCTTATACGAGAAAACACTCAGCCCTCATGCATGTGATAATAACATTAGTATGGCGACTGTGTCAGGTGATGTCAGCACCCTGATGATGATGATGATGATAATAATGATGATGATGAAGCATCGAAGCGTTAAACTGCATTAACAACAATCAGTTCAGCACTCACTGTTTCTGGACGAGCTCCTCGGCCGACAGCGGGCCTTGCTGCTGCTGGAATGATTTAAGAGACTCAAACGCTTTCATCAGTTTCTCCATGGTGGCCATTTTAACAGAAGCACTGGTCTAGATGGAGTCTGATTGGAGAGCTGATAATATTTACAAACTCAACACTTCAGCCAGTGTAGCAGCGCTGATAGCGAGCGCTGCTGTGCAGAATGCCGAAGGGAAACTGAAGGTGTCGTCGAGATTGGACACCGCTTCCAGGGTCCAAACCCCCCTTAAATTCGATTTACTTTCCACACACCATCCGATTATGACCAATATTCAAACAAAATGTTCAGAAGGTAGTTGATAACATGTCCAGTTCTGAAAGCCATCTTAATGCAGGGTTCGGGGAGCAACGGTTCTGCTGTATTTCCGGGTAATTAAACTCCTGTCAAAATGAAAGTCCTCTATTTCATAATAAAATCTGTGAAGATGTATCTATAAGCAGTCTGGGTGACATGCATTTTGACTTAAGCAGATCAATTATTAGGCTACATGTTATTGCCTTCGCTGCATGTTTTATTCCTGTGAATGTTGATAAATAACTTCTAAAAGTAAAAAAAAAAAAAAGAAAAAAAAAAGGAAGTTTCTGGAAACACTCACTTTATACATTGAGTCGTGTCTTTATTTTTTCATAAATAACGTTTCAAAAGCAACTTTGATTGTGAATTATACAAACATGGAACACATATTCACAATATGTCCATAGGAGGAGCTAGACATATGGAAGTAAAATAATCTCAAATGTTTTTGAAACAAAAAGCATGTTGAATTGCACCAATTGAAAAAAAATATGCATTGTGTTAACCATGCTTGTATTTTAATCCATTGTATTTTTAAGGCTTGCATTTTTATGGGCTGAAATTCAACATGGTTGAATATTTAAGCTGTGAATATTTCAATTAAAAACATTTCAAACACATTTTCAATATTAAAAATTCAATAATCCATATTCACCTTTCATATTTCACTTCCAACATTTTCAAACTATTTAAAAATACAACCTATAATATTCAACAGGCAATTTTCGGTCCATTTTATTTCGCCTTGAAAATTCGCTTCCACAAATTCAGTGGTTCAAATTCGACAGTAAATTCAACGTCGACATCCAGGAACTGCAGGAAAAGCAGTAGATTACCGATCATAATCTCCATCTGCTGTAGTCAGCTTTACCAGCAGGGGGTGCACGCGCGTGTTGACAAGCACCAAAGCAACAGGAGAGGCCTTCACAAAACGTCATTTGCTGAAATGAACAGAGCGATGAGTACGAGTTATAATTTATATGTGTATGGAAAAGTTTGATTAAGACACAAAACACACGAGCGTTTACTCAAGTGTCTTATGATACTTATTTTACCCCCGTGCAAAGTAAGGTGATTTGTCCACTGCAAAACTAAATTCTCTCGCCGTTGGCATAGATATTAAGTTTTAGTAAAACAACTGTAATACACTGAGACAGAGTGAATTGTTTGTTTTAGTCACTATGACGGAATACTAAATTGATGGCTGGGTTTTGGCAAAGGCAATTTTATTTAAATGTAGCATCATTAAATACAACCCAATTGCAATTATAAATTAAATTCAGCAATTAAAAATTACATCTCTACCATGATATCTGGTCATCTCTGTGTTATAACGTGAATTGTCTCCGCCATTATCCAGGGCTGCGTACAGTAGGGGTATTTGTCATCTTATTTTATATCTTTTTGTCCATTTGGAGCGCGCGTCACGTCACCTATTAGCGTCGCGCCTGCCACAAGATCTCTCACTGTTTACATGAACCAGACACTCCGATGAGAGCACATAAAGTGCAATCCATCTATACCATTTTTTCATCTTATCGTATATTTTATTCGCTCCTTTGCCCGTATTGGAGCGCGTGTCGTGGCTTACTAGCGTCGGGCCAGCCACACGATCTCTCACTGTTTTAATCTACCAGACACTCCGTCCGATTTATGCACGAAAACACAAAGCCAATGTAATCCTGCTCTTAGTTACCCTTCTGCCATCTTATTTTATATTTTATTTGCTCGTTTGTCCTATAGAGCGCGTCGTTTCGTGGTGCGCCAGCCACAAGATCTCTCCCTATTACAGTTGCCTGATTCTCCGATTGACATTCTGAAGGAGAATGATTTTGACCCCTCCATTACGTTTTGTTTTTTTATAAAGCCTTACTTTAAAGTGAATTTCGTTTTTAATAAATTGTATCTTAATTTCAATCAATGTTTGATCAACCAATTCCCTGGATTTAAGAAGCAAAGCAGACATATAGGCATAGGCATAGCAATAAAATCATGAAATTTTTGCATTGCACATTTCTCACAGGCATGATAAATACATCAAGGTAGAAATGTCTATCCTACTTTTAAACGAAACAATTCAAAACGAAAATAAATAGACTACTCTCAGATAATGTAATCCGTATGAAATGAGCATTTCTCTCGGCGCGTTCACTACTGCGAAGATGGCTCCAATACGACGCGCGCTCCATTATGGACAAAAAGAGCGAATAAAATAAGATGACAAATAGATAGGCTACATAAGAGCAGGTCGGGATTGCACTGTCTGTTTGCACATGTGCATCAATCGGAGTGTCTGGTAGATTAAACAGCCTGTTCTCACGTAAATGCGTCTCTATAACACGCATCGTGTATTGTCGTGTAATTTATACGCGAAAATGAGTTTTTACGTGCATATGAGACGCAGTTTTTAGCGTGCATTTGATACGCAGTTCATTTACGTGTAATACACACGCACCCCACACCACTAATTCTACCCAAACGTATAATACACACGCACCCCACCCCACACCTAAACCTACCCTAACCAACCAATGCGTATCATATGCACGTAAAAACTCACTTTAGCGTATAAATTACACGACAATACACATGCGTGCTATAAAGACGCATTTAGTGTGATCGGGTTGGATTAAAACAGTGAGATCGTGTGGCTGGCCCGACGCTTAGTAAGAGCCACGAGACGCGCTCCAATACGAGCAAAGGAGCGAATAAAATATACGATAAGATGAAAAAATGGTAAATAAGAGATGGACTGCACTTTATGTGCTCTCATTGGAGTGTCTGGTTCATGTAAACAGTGAGAGATCTTGTGGCAGGCGCGACGCTAATAGGTGACGTGACGTGCGCTCCAAATGGACAAAAAGATATAAAATAAGATGATAAATACCCCTACTGTACGCAGCCCTGGATAATGGCGGAGACAATTCACGTTATAACACAGAGATGACCAGATATCATGGTAGAGATGTAATTTTTAATTGCTGAATTTAATTTATAATTGTAATTGGGTTGTATTTAATGATGCTACATTTAAATAAAATTGCCTTTGCCAAAACCCAGCCATCATAGTGACTAAAACAAACAATTCACTCTGTCTCAGTGTATTACAGTTGTTTTACTAAAACTTAATATCAATGCCAACGGCGAGAGAATTTATTTTTGCAGTGCACAAATCACCTTACTTTGCACGGGGGTAAAAATAAGTCTCATAAGACACTTGAGAAAACGCTCGTGTGTTTTGTGTCTTAATCAACCTTTTCCATACACATATAAATTATAACTCGTACTCATCGCTCTGTTCATTTCAGCAAATGACGTTTTGTGAAGGCCTCTCCTGTTGCTTTGGTGCTTGTCAACACGCGCGTGCACCCCCTGCTGGTAAAACTGACTACAGCAGATGGAGATTATGATCGGTAATCTACTGCTTTTCCTGCAGTTCCTGGATGTCGACGTTGAATTTACTGTCGAATTTGAACCACTGAATTTGTGGAAGCGAATTTTCAAGGCGAAATAAAATGGACCGAAATTTGCCTGTTGAATATTATAGGTTATATTTTTAAACAGTTTGAAAATTTTGGAAGTGAAATATGAAAGGTGAATATGGATTATTGAATTTTTAATATTGAAAATGTGTTTGAAATGTTTTTAATTGAAATATTCACAGCTTAAATATTCAACCATGTTGGATTTCAGCCCATAAAAATGCAAGCCTTAAAAATACAATGGATTAAAAAGCAAGCATGGTTAACGCAATGCATATTTTTTTTCAATTTGTGCAATTCAACATGCTTTTTGTTTCAAAAACATTTGAGATTATTTTACTTCCATATAGACATTATTTAAAGATAAAATATTGTATCGGCCACTTTCATTTTTAAAAAGTAGTTCTCAAATAAAAACAGTTTTGAGACCCATGAGCTAGACTATATAATGTAATACAATATAATATAATATAATATAATATAATATAATATAATATAATATAATATAATATAATATAATATAATATAATGTAATATAAAAAGCGTTAATCTTTAATGTAATTATATATAGCAGGTGTGATGTCATGTGAATATTTTTATCCAGGTCGCAGATTTGGTTTGCTGGGTGCCATCATGTCCAGAACAACAACTCAGTCAATCTCCAATAATGCCAGTGGTTCCTTAACCAGCAACCAAGTAGACTAACACACACACCGACTCACAGCTTTTCCAAGGTTGAACTAATATTTTCCAACCTTAAACTATTGGCTTCAATGACCCCAATAAGTTTTAACCATAGACTGTAAAGGTTTTAACACGTTGAAGAAATGTTTCAAACACAAAACAAGTCCATATTTCATTTCTGTAAGCCGGGCTAAATGAGCAAGCACTGTTATTGCATTCAGATATCAAATACAGACATAAAAGAAAATAAATAAGTAATCACACTGGTAAATTTTATAACAAAGTAAAATCTCCAGAAAGGTCATTCAACTCATTTGATATTTAGAAGGGAAAATATTGATTAATACCTTGATTATAATCACTCATTCATTAGCCTACATATTGAAGCAGCAGTGGATTCCAATCCACCGCCTTCAGCACCTAAACATAACAGTTTTAATTAGCAGAAATGTACATACATTTCTAACCTTTTTTATAATCAGATTTGACATATTTTTTTCCTTTACATTTTTTATAGGTGCCAAATATTTTGGTCTTTAAAAAATAACTAATAAAAGGTAGGCCTAAGTCAAATATCACCCTTGGATGAGTTTCATTTACACACTCCCTCTGCACAGCCAGAAAGGCCAATCCACATTCATTCGGAAATTAGATACAAAGTCATGTTGCAAAAGAAAAATTTGGTTAGTGCCAAAATGATGTGCATGTTTCTAGATATGAGTATGAGTTTGTAAAACTTTGGTGACCCAAAAAGAAACCATAATAGGATATATATTTAATGCCCTATTTGCAGCCTTTACCTGATTCCCGAGACTCAGTCTTGATTGGAGAGCTGATTTGAGACTTTGCAATCCTGCTGGTGAATTCTTGATTGCATAGCCACAGATGTGCTACTACAGTCGGGTATCTTCATAGATATTTTCACACAGTTTCAATCAATTTAAGCAGCCTGCCAATGATAAATAGCCCATGGTTTCACACTTTTATTGCTTGGTAAAGCATAGATGAATGTTAATGTCATGATGTGATAACATTTAAAATTGTAGAAATATTTACATAACAGATGTACAATGAGCAGAAATAATCATGATTCAAAATAACTCGTCTGTAGTCTTGGTCGTTCCACCTTTATTTCATATTAAAACAGAGTGTAACAAACTCACTACACGTTTTTCAGTATACGTCACAATTAACAAGGAGTGCCCTTGATAGCCACCAGAGGGCACTCCACCCCAGACTATTGCCACACCATCTCGGACTACATTACCCATAACCCACTGCCCGGACTAATCAACCATGATTGTCATCAGCTGCCTGTTCCTCAGCCTTGTTAACTCTGTGTGTGTATATAAGCCTGGTTCACTCTATCATTCACTGTGATGTTTTGTTAGCTGTTTACACTGCATCTCTGAGAATTCTCCCATGGTGTCATTGTCTCTTGTTTTTTGGATTTTTGCCTGTTTCTATGATTCCCTTTTTGCCTTTGACCCCTGTTTGTTTGGACTGCGTTCCTGTGCTCCACACTTTGTGTCTAGATCACGATTCTGGATTACTCAAAGCTGCTATGTGTCTCGGAGCAGTTCGTAACAATACTACTGTAACAAAATTTATAATAATTGACTGAGGACTTGTAGACAAATCATTTATACTCCCTGTTATCTTCAGGCAGGTGTGGCTAATGCTATGGTGGACACACAACTTGTCTTTGATACCCAAATCTACTGGAAATCTCTCAACTGTTGTTTTCTCTCGCAACAACATTATAAAACGTTTTATTGACTGTATCCAATAATACAGATACCAAATTCGCTGAAACTGTGGTTGAGTATAGGCTATACGCCTTATTCACGGCAGCGCCATCTTTGATTTTTAATGAGAATGAAAGCGAGGCTGTGAGGAATAGACATGCATCTCTTCAATGGGCTGTACTGTTATTTAATGTGTTTTGGGATTGTTCTGCTCATGAAACACTGGAAAAATATCTTTCCAAGAAATTTTTGTTGACAAAAAACTCCCGAAATTGTAAGCTGTGGAAAATTGTAAGTTATCTAGGAGCTTTATTCAGCTTTTTACAGCGGATGCCATTGGAAACACGGTAAGTCTATCCCTCACAGCATCACTATTTTTTATACTTGTGGCGCTGCTCTGAATAAGGTCTATAGTGCAATATAAACTACAAGCTGTTTAAACATTCATCCCTAAAACGTATCTAGTTACAAGTATTTCAAAAGTGGCTATCATTAGATACTAGTAACCAATGCAATAAATTTTCATTAGATATTAGTGCTTATATGCTAGCATTTTCGCAACTAATTTGTGATGAGTCTGAGTTTCAAATTCAAACTCCCAAATGTTTTTTTTTTATTATTGTTTATGGTGCAGGTCAAGAGAATTTTCAAGGTACAGGTTACCTAAAAATAAAATCATAATTCATAAAGCAATAGGGCAGGACAACCCTTACTACAGACCAGTGCCCGGTTGCATAAAGCACCTTAAGTTTTTCCTTTAAGTATGATACTTAAGGGGCGATTTACCCTTACCTAAGAGAATAACTTAAGGGTGTTGCATATAATCTCTTAAACGGTTCTCTTAGGGGAAACATTTAAGTGTTTCACGACAGCGATCTTGGATTCACGTTATAAAAGTCTGTTGTTGCCATAGATACGCAAAACACTAATCGGAATATCACGTGTCAGTCCAGTGACGCTATCACGCAACACCGCGTTAGCTCCGAAAGTGGCGGCAGTTTGTGTTGTTCACCGTCTCATGCTTTGGCTTTTGTTTAGGTTTTGTGGATGCACGTCTGGCTCTGTGTCTCGAAATACAGCTGAGTATATTTCCATAGCATACCTGTTTTCTTCTGTCATGATTCCTTTTAAAACACTCAGCTCGTTCTCCTGTGAATCTTTTTCTGCACGGGTCGGCCACACACTCTCCGTGCGCGCACTGACTTTAACGTTGTGATAGTTTACATGCGAGTCGCGTGTAATGACAGACAGACAGCCGTCTAGTTTGATAGCGATGTCAAATATTGCGCGTAGATCAAATCGGTATTCATGCAACAATTTTTCATCGCTAAATTGGTCCAAAGGGTTCTGCCTATTCCCTATGATCTTCAGCTGGTTCCATAAATTCAGCCATGTAGTCTTATTTTTGTCCGCGTTACTCTTAAGGTTATGATTTCCAAACCTTAAGTTTTACTTAGGGAAATCACCGTTAAGGGGTTTTATGCAACACTAAACGATTACTTAAGTGAAAAAACAGCATTTAAAGGTGTTTAATGACGTTTCACTTAAAAAAACGTTAAGTAACTCTTTAGGGTATTTTTCTGCAACACCCTTAGGTTTAAGGGAAACATAAGGGCGACCTTAAGGGAAAATTACACTTAAGGTGCTTTATGCAACCGGGCACAGGGCCCGTATCCCTAAAGATTCTGAGAATCCTCAGAGAGCTCCTAACTTAACCTAAAAATTCCTTGCCAATGCCCGGTTGCATAAAGCACCTTAAGTTTTTCCCTTAAGTATGATACTTAAGGGGCGATTTACCCTTACCTAAGAGAATAACTTAAGGGTGTTGCATATAATCTCTTAAACGGTTCTCTTAGGTAAAGCCTGGTTCACACGGGACGATTTTAAAATTGTCGGCCGATTTTCCAAACCTGAGAGACTCCACACACGGCGATAAAAAATCACGGGTCTAACAGTTTTGGTCGTACAGTGTGTGGTGCGCAGCCACACGGCAAAATCAACACATCACACACGAACCGATTTGACTCCAGAGCATTCCCAGGTCAGACAGAAAATCTCGCAAAATCCCTCGAGATCAAACGTGACTTCAGAGTAAACAATCATGGCGGACGAAGAGGATGCAGTGGCGATAGTGTGTAGTTTTTTTAACCGAAAAAAAACGTTATCAAAAGAAAAGGCGATGGTCAAAGAAGTGGAGACAACGCGAGCATGGACGGCTGTTTTGATTTTGTTTCCCGGTGCTTCCTCTGCGCCTCGTCACCTCGCTTTCTGATTGGCTACACGCCACAGTCCACAGGCTGTGTGCTCGTTTGTCCCTGGGGGACACCACACACGAGGAGAAATCGGGCCAAATAAATCCAACATGTTGGATATCCCCGATTTGAGATCGGAGTGGGCCCGACGTCCTTCCGAGCAGACGAGAGCACTCTTAACACACCACACACGGCAGGAATATCTGATCAGATTATTTTACGATAATCGGAGCATACTTAAGATTGTCGGAAGGGGTAAATCGGGGCTAAAATCGGCCTAATTATCCTGCCGTGTGAACCAGGCTTTAGGTAAGGGAAACATTTAAGTGTTTCACGACAGCGATCCTTGATTCACGTTATAAAAGTCTGTTGTTGCCATTGATACGCAAAAAAATTAACATGTCGGAATATCACGTGTCAGTCCAGTGATGCTATCACGCAACACCGCGTTAGCTCCGAAAGTGGCGGCAGTTTGTGTTGTTCACCGTCTCATGCTTTGGCATTTGTTTAGGTTTTGTGAATGCACTTCTGGCTCTGTGTCTCGAAATACAGCTGAGTATATTTCCATAGCATACCTGTTTTCTTCTGTCATGATTCCTTTTAAAACACAGAATCAGCTCGTTCTCCTGTGAATCTTTTTCTGCACGGGTCGGCCACACACTCTCCGTGCGCGCACTGACTTAACGTTGTGATAGTTTACATGCGAGTCGCGTGTAATGACAGACAGACAGACAGCCGTCTAGTTTGATAGCTATGTCAAATATTGCGCGTCGATCAAATCGGTATTCTTGCAACAATTTTTCATCGCTAAATTGGTCCAAAGGGTTCTCCCTATTCCCTATGATCTTCAGCTGGTTCCATAAATTCAGCCATGTCGTCTTATTTTTGTCCGCGACGCGTTTCTCTTAAGGTTATGATTTCCAAACCTTAAGTTATACTTAGGGAAATCACCGTTAAGGGGTTTTATGCAACACTTAACGATTACTTAAGTGAAAAAACAGCATTTAAGGGAAATTCTAAGTGTTTATGACGTTTCACTTAAAGTCCCTGTAAAGTCAAAATTAAGTATGTGTTCTGTGATTGTCACACCACAGAAAAATGTGTTATTAGCCACCCAGCCAAATTTGAATGATAAAAAAAGCCGGCAAGTACATAAAATAAGCTATCAAAATCATGAAAAAATTTGCAGTATTCTCTGCTCTCAAACGCTGGGGGCGTGTCCACTGGCTGCGCTGAAACCACGCCCACTCGCGGGAAAGCTGCCGACAGTGATATTAGCTGATACTGCTTTCGGGACGGGGAGATGAAGGCAGAGGCGGGAGATAGTCGTTTCGGCCCGTTCACCAGTAACAGCGGATTATCAGTGAATCCCCAGTTGTCTCCGACGAAAGTTTATAAAATAAAATGATCACTAGAGAGGCGGGTGTTGGCGGTGATCCCTCAGCTCTCCATCAAGGTTGGCTCTTCAAAAAATTAATCCACCTCTTCTTGATGTGATCGTTTTTTAGGAAATTTAAATAAAGACACCGATCTGTTTTGTACATGATCGCATCCAGGTAGTAGCCCACACATTTCCGTGTCGAAGGCATAGCTAGCTATAGCAAACTGTAGGCTGTAGTAACTAATAGTACTAGCGATTGAGCGGCAAACTGATGCGAATGTGCTCTTGTTAGGGGAGGAGCCAGCCTCAGTGGCCTCATCAAGTAGGGGCGTGTCCACGAGCTCAGGGGCTCCAGTGCGTCATCGAGCCCCGTTTTAGCCCCGCCCACAAAAATCAGGAAAATAGCAATGGTGAAAAACTGTTTAACGGTCTAACTCCACAATTCAGTACTTCACAGTTCACAGTCTTTGTAATATGTTTTAGCAATACATTTCCAACATTTATAATGGGTCTAGAATTTTTTTTTAGAATTGCCTTTACAGGGACTTTAAAAAAAAACGTTAAGTAACACTTAAGGGTATTTTTCTGCAACACCCTTAGGTTTAAGGGAAACATAAGGGCGACCTTAAGGGAAAATTACACTTAAGGTGCTTTATGCAACCGGGCACAGGAGTTTTAGCTTAGAAGTGATTCCTGTGCCCGGTTGCATAAAGCACCTTAAGTTTTTCCCTTAAGTATGATACTTAAGGGTCGATTTACCCTTACCTAAGAGAATAACTTAAGGGTGTTGCATATAATCTCTTAAACGGTTCTCTTAGGTAAGGGAAACATTTAAGTGTTTCACGACAGCGATCCTGGATTCACGTTATAAAAGTCTGTTGTTGCCATAGATACGCAAGACACTAACATGTTGG
Source organism: Tiaroga cobitis (assembly GCA_030578255.1). Lineage (NCBI taxonomy): Eukaryota > Metazoa > Chordata > Actinopteri > Cypriniformes > Leuciscidae > Tiaroga > Tiaroga cobitis. The sequence continues at coordinate 42,885,670 of CM060591.1, forward strand.
AATATCACGTGTCAGTCCAGTGACGCTATCACGCAACACAGCGTTATTGCCGAAAGTGGCGGCAGTTTGTGTTGTTCACCGTCTCATGGTTTGGCATTTGTTAAGGTTTTGTGAATGCATTTCTGTCTCTGTGTCTCGAAATACAGCTGAGTATATTTCCATAGCATACCTGTTTTCTTCTGTCATGATTCCTTTTAAAACACAGAATCAGCTCGTTCTCCTTTGAATCTTTTTCTGCACGGGTCGGCCACACACTCTCCGTGCGCGCACTGACTTAACGTTGTGATAGTTTACATGCGAGTCGCGTGTAATGACAGATAGACAGCCGTCTAGTTTGATAGCTATGTCAAATATTGCGCGTCGATCAAATCGGTATTCTTGCAACAATTTTTCATCGCTAAATTGGTCCAAAGGGTTCTGCCTATTCCCTATGATCTTCAGCTGGTTCCATAAATTCAGCCATGTCATCTTATTTTTGTCCGCGTTACTCTTAAGGTTACGATTTCCAAACCTTAAGTTATACCTAGGGAAATTACCCTTAAGGGGTTTAATGCAACACTTAACGCTTGCTTAAGTGAAAAAACAGCATTTAAGGGAAATTGTAAGTGTTTATGACGTTTCACTTAAAAAAAACGTTAAGTAACACTTAAGGGTATTTTTATGCAACACCCTTAGGTTTAAGGGAAACATAAGGGCGACCTTAAGGGAAAATTACACTTAAGGTGCTTTATGCAACCGGGCACAGAACATTTTCAGTGAACTCTGAGCAAGGAATGGGTGGAAAATCCTATCTTAGTGAGGAGGTGTGGTTGACCCCGTTGCTAGGTATGAGTCATCATTTCAAAAGCTGTGATTGGTTGATCCTACAAGTTTGATGAAAATGAACTTTTGGTGATAATGAACAAAGGATGTACCCTCAAATCAATAAACATAATTATACACTCTAATCTTATGCAGACTGTAATTGTAAGTAATATTTCACATTCAAAAAAATATCTGGAAAATGAATAGTAAGCTGTAGGGGTTATAGCCTAACATTAGAATCTAAAATATGTGAAAACTTAAGCTCATTACACCCTGTTCAAATATTGATTCGTGTCTTATTTGCTCATATTAATATCCTAGCTGGCATATTTTGTACTTTCACTCCCATATGGACCCCATTGAAAACAAGATGGCCTATCTCAAGGGGCTGTCCCTAGTCTCAGCCTCAGACGTCACGCCCACGGAACGTTGGCTAAACGTCTGATGCATATGGTACACTTAACTGGAAACACTTCAGGAATGTCGAAGTCGTCATCTGATTGGTTGAATTTTATCGGATTTCCGGGGGGCGCGAGTGTCGCGTTTATTTTCGGTCCACCGGGAAACAAAGCGCAGACGTGTGATTGCGGAAGAAAAACTGTTATGTTTACATGAGTCACAATGAGCATTTATCAAGATCAGCTAAACGTAGAATTCTCAAAAGTATGCGAGGTTCACGGGAAAGACTCTTGAAGTTTTCTTCTCCTTCTTTGATTTTCTATGCTGACTGACTTGTTGCACGCAGGTCTGTTGTTGTGGGGACATTTCAATGCACCGAAACGTGACGCTGAACGAAACAAACTGTAATTGGTTGTTTTACATGTCTGTCAAACGGCCTGATGGGCGGGCCTCGGCCAAAGAAAGCTGCTATGAATTCCAGACCTGGCTACGCGAGACTAGGCTGTCCCTAATGAAGTAGAAATTGCAACGTTACAACTCAGTGTGGTCTTAACGAGGGTAACATGGCTCAGCTTTTATCAATGTCTGTGATTGCTGGCTGGTCTATTTATGAAGGCTTGTTAACAAATATCCTACAAACACAGAAAATGGAGAAAAAAAGGAATCCTAACCCATTTTTTTGCAGCTGCTTAGGGGAACTCCTAAGCCACTTAAAGTCCTCTTCCCTGCTCTTAGCAGATCTCGCCTTAGGAGCCCTTTTAAGCGCTAGGAATCTTGAGGAATAGCTTTTATATTAACTGGAATTTTCGTGTCACTTTTAGGGGAAATTCTAAGAAAACGTCATGGCCGCTAGGAGCCACTTTTTGCACAAAAATTATTTAGGGATACGGGCCCTGCAATCTGCAAAAGCAAAATCACAAGCATGTTCCTCCAATGAAGCAGATGTACTTGCAATCATATTTGAATGAAGCTATAATGAAGCTCGCTTTTTCTTTTTAATAAAATAAAACAATCACGACCTTCGCAATTTTCCTTATCAAAACATATTGTTTTTAAAATATACAATTTAAAACCTAATGAAGTAAATCCATTTTTTGTGCAAAATATTATGCTGACAACATTGTTGCAAAAAATATGAATTGAATTTATTCTTGGTCCTTATACAGTACATGAACATTCATTAAGGAGAATGTTTTATTTTTGGTCTTAATTTAAAAAAGCACATCAGTCAAGTGATTAATCAAATTACATTTTTATGATGTCTAACAGCAAGCAGATATTTACTGTAGAGATTTACACTCAAATATTGTGTCCTGATGTCATACCTCTTTGCTTTTTAGAAATCTAAAATGGAATAAACATTAAAACTTCAATAAATATTATTTCTGTTTTCCTTTTAGTTATTCTCTAAGCTTTGAAAAGCACATTATTTGTTTTATCTGGCTTTCTTTATACATCTTGACCAGTGGCGAAATTAATACAGCGGCAGTGGCTCAGTGGTTCATGTAGATTGTCTACAAACCGGAAGGTTGGTGGTTCAATCCCCGGTTCCACCTGACCAAGTGTCGAGGTGTCCATGAGCAAGGCACCTAACCCCAGCTGCTCCCGACGAGCTGGATGGCGCCTTGCACGGCTGACACCGCCGTCGGTGTATGAATGAGTGAGTGAATGGGTGAATGTGAGGCAAATTGTAAAGCGCTTTGGTGGCCATTGGGTCTGTGAAAGCGCTATATAAATGCAGTCCATTTACCATTTACAGCAGTTATACTGAATGACAGAATCAGCGGAGACACATAGCAAATATATGCATGTTTACTGATTTTAGCTATGCGCATAAAATAAGCGACTACTTGAGGAAGATAGCAAATCATGATAAATACTAAACTTTGAGAGATTACTTTGAAGGCCCTTTTTTTCTTCTGGTTCGCAACAGCTCTGCCTCTGTCAGTTTTATTGTGTCTCTCTACATTCATTCGTTCACCTGGTCCTGGACGCTTCAGGGCATAAAGGACAGAAGCACAGCAAAATGAGATTATCATCACTGCAATGCAAAAAAACAGAAATAATACATGATCTGGGAAATATTCCATTCCAGTGAAAATGGGCCTCACGCTGTTGCCCGTTGCAATTAGCCAAGCTGCAACTGCCGATGCAATCCTGTATTGGATACCCTTATATCTCAGGAATGTCATTGGATGAATCACTGCCATGTAATGGTCAATACACATGCACATCTGGAGAAGAGGTCTGACAGTCCAGCTGAGACCAACGGAAAAGACAAGCAAATAGTCACGTGCCACAGTGGGATAGCTGGTAACAATTAAGTCAGTAAAACAATGGATGCAAACAATCAGCTCCGCTATAGTGATGTTCAGTGGAATGACCAAGTTGGGTTTGATGTTCCCATGAAGAAACACCCAGAGGGACCAGCAATTAGTCGGCGTTCCCACAATGAAAAACAGTGCTAAAGTAGCAAAAATGACAATGCTGCCAAAATGCCCATTACAAAGACAGACCAACGTTACAGACTGGTCGAATGCAGAGATTGAATCATTAATTTGGAAGGATGAATTGCACATGGTTGTAGAGATCTAGAAAAAGAAAAGGAACAAATGAGTCTGAACAAGTCAGAAAGCATGTCATAAGTAAAACTGAAGTATTGAATTGAAAAATTATTTAAAGAAATGTCATACCTATTGATGTGCAAAATATACAGCTGTTTCAAGAAATGTTTCCAATAGTGAAAATGTACCAAAAATCCCTTTAAGTTTTGTCCATTTAGGCAACTATAAATGTACCTGCATGCTGTATTTGCATATTGTCACAGGTTTTTTTTTTTGTGTGTGTGTGTGTGTTTTACTAGTGTCATTGGCATGTGCTTATAAATATCAAAAGATATGCATATTGTGAAATATTCCAAACAAATCTTGATTTGCTATCCAAACTTTGTTGATGGTGTTTCTAGAGAGAATTTTCATAAAGCTTCTTCAAGGTTTTGCATATTTTCACCACCAACATGGAATAGAACAATTTTTACACGCGGTAATCATCATATTAACCCTTGTGCGATCTTATGGACATTTTTATTGGATTTTAATGCCAACTGCCTACATTTCTGGGACAATTGTGTATTTTTATTGGAATTTTACTATTTCAACCCCATTTCCTTTAATAAATCTATTTTACACTGGGTACACAAAATAGTTCCACTCAGGACCTTAAGGACAAAAATGGCCCGATTGAAACCCATTAAAACTGCCATTTTTTAATGCAGGGCCATTTAACTATAAAATGATGCAATCTTTGTTAATAGGCTTTCATTTTGTTTGCAAGGCTTCAAAATAAAAACTATAAAACAAAAATTTCCAGATGGTGGCATTTTCTCAGGTTTGGCCTATAAAGCAAATACTCACTTTATTCCTGTATCCTGTTTTCTGCTTCTGCATATTAGCAATTGGATAAATTATGCCGCTGTTTGTATGGATGTCAGAGTGTGTGGAAAAAAATTGTGTGTGCGTTTTAATATTTGAGAGAGAAAAACTGCAAATCACAAATCCAACCACTGTGTGTACCAGTGGAGCTTTGCTGGCATCGAATGGGGAAAAGTTGGTACTGCGCCCAAACAAAATCTTACTGAAAAAAATCTTCAACCTCAAATTTGGAACACAACTTATTTAGATTTATGGCTTTGATTTCCTAGCAGTGTTAGAGTTCAACATGTTTTTAAACTTTTTTTTTTTACTTCAACAATAATCTGCCATGGGTCTTCTTTAAATAAGACCAAACTAAAGTCTGTGCTCCCAAGCTTCTAATTTTTATGACAGGTTTTGGACATGGACTCTATGGACCTATATGTACATTTTTTTAATTGGCGCACAAGGGTTAAATTATATACACCTATAAGTTTATAAGAACTGTGGGCAGAGAGGCAGTTTATGATCACAGATAATGATGGGCACTTTTGATGGGCACTTTTTAAATCTTATCAAAATAGCACAAAGCCTTTTGCGCACATTATGAGATTTTTCATTTGAAGTGAAAGCATATTTTTAAATCTGCCCCAGGTTTACTATTGGCCCAAAATTAAAGACAATTAGCTTTTTCCCTCATAAAATTCCCTCAATCCGGTTACCGAAGCAACAGAGCACCTCATCCAGCATCATATGTTCGTTGGAAACTATGAATGCTCCCACTCATACTGGGTTTGCATAGGACTGACTCTGTTGTTTTGGCTGGGTGTTTATGATTGTTGTTATTCAACATATATGAAATGGTCCAAACACCAATCTTGGTGTATTTGAATATAAAATTCTGACCTTGTTGAATGTTATTGTAGACAGACTTATTTTAACACTAACTTTCAGCAGCTTTAGAGTTTCGCATGTTTTCGACAATGTTTTTAATGAACAGTAACACATCATTTGGACTCCATAAAAGAAAGATTTGCAAAGCAGCCCCAACAACTCAATGGGAAATAACTAAATATATATTTTTTTTTTTCATTGAGTTATTGGGGCCGCTTTGCAAATCTTATATTTTTGGCCTTTTTAGCTGAACTGTGTAGAAAGTAAAATGTGCCGTTAATTTCAGTTATTGACTTTTAGAATATATTTGATGCTTCGTTTCTTTACAGCAGTCTTAGTTCTAAATTCAAGCTAAATTTGTTCATTTTCATATTTGCTCATATCATATATGCATGCCATATACAGTACATTGGATAAATACATTTAATAAATGTCCATATAATGATTTGAATAAGGTTCAGTATGTGCTGTTACAATTTTCACTTAGTGTTAATTGCTTTCTTCAAATATCTTTGTGCTGTTTCAGTTTCATTTCACTAGATGTATGGCAGACATCAAAAAGGCTTCCAGATTTTTGCCACTTAACAATAGTTGTCAATCTGCTAAAACTATTTAAATTACACAGTTATCTTTGTTAAACACTTTAAATTAATCAACTGCATAGTGATTAAACACACATTTTTCAATTTACAAGAACATAGGCTTTTGACAAAATTGGTTGTTTTATTAAAATTCACAAAAGACACACCAATTATGTTGAAAGATTGTATTTTTAAGTTGAGCGCACAAACATTGATATTACATTCTATAAAGTCACATAAGAGATAAAATAATAAATAGATTTTCAGTTGCCTTTTATTTGTATTCCAATAAGCTTTGAAAAACACACTACGTGCATCAGCTGGCCATCATTATACATTCTAACTAGTGGTGAAATTAATAAAGTAATCATAGTGATGGACAGAACTGATGGAACAGCTTCACATACAAATGTATGTGTGCTGACTTTAGCCATGCACATGAAATAAGCTACTACGTGAGGTAAATAACAAACCAGAATAGACACTAAAATATGAGAGATGATTCTTAAGGCCTTCCTTTTCTGCTGGTTCTCAACAGCTCTGCCTCTGTCAGTTTTATTGTGTCTGTCTTTCTCTGTCATCTCTACATTATTTTGTTTTCCTGGTCCAGGACCCTCTAGGGCACGAAGGACAGACACACAGCAAAATGAGGTTATTATCACTGCAATGCAAAAAATTAAAAAGTATACATGATCTCGAAAATAGGTAATCCTGCTGGAAACAAGCCTCAAACTGTTGCCCACTGCAATAATACAAGCTGCTGCAACCAATGCAATCCTGTACTGCATACCCTTATATCTCAGGAATGTTAGTGGACGAATCACTGCCAAATATTGTTCAATACATGTGAAGATCTGGATGAGAGGTCTGAACGTCCAGCTGAGACCAATGAGAAAGGTACATAAGATGTAGCTCGCCCTAGATGAATACATGAAATCAATGAAGTCTACAAAGCACTGGATGCAAAAAAGCAGCTCCAGTACAGTGATGTTCAATGGAAACACCATGTTTGGTTTAATGTTCCCACGAAGAAACACCCAGAGGGACCAGCAATGGATCGGCGTTCCCACAGTAACGCACAATATTGCAAGGGAAACAATGAAAATAGGGCCAAAATGTTCCTGACACATGCAGAACCAACTTACATCCTGACCGAATACGGTTGAACCGTTGATAATGAAGGATGAATTGCACATAGTTCTAGAGATCTGAGAAAACAGAAATGAATGTGTGCACACGACTTATAATGTTGTCTTTCATTTTATGAGCTACCAGCACTTTAGTCTGTAGTAATGACTTCTGGATCAAATCTTGTAATAAATATTGCATTATGTGTGTAATTTTACTCTTGAAAACTAAGCTACATGAAAATGATTGAAGGGATTGTCCTACCTGGACTGATGGTACAACCAGCAAAAGATACGGAATAATTGTTATATTTGAGGCCAGCAGTAAGAAGTGCCCCATTCACTTTGTTTCATCTGTTCATAAGCAACTGCAAATATAGATGTGCTCACTCCTATTTTTGCATATATGTTTGTCCCCATGTTTTTTTTAGGTCATGTCAAAGGCAACATTGATATGTGCTTGTTCAAGGGCTGCAATGCATGAAGATTAAAGGGGTCATGACATGGTTTTTTGTTTTGTTTTATTATGTTCCCTTATGTGCAATTATAATATTACTATAGTTTTTTTGTACAAAAAAAAATTAAAAATGTAGTGATTTATGACCTTTTCCCACCCTATTTCTCCCCCTCTGATTCAAACAGTCTGTTTTGGAGGTGTTTCCCCTTTAAGAGTAAAGTGTTAACGCACATTGTTATGATTGGCTAACGTCAGTGCTGCTTATGCATAAATTAATAACGTTAATCATTTTGTATCACATGTAGGCTACACAATTCTCCGCCACATGAAACTTCGGTCTTCCGATCTTTTACCATCGTGTCAATTCTCAATTGATTTTGATTCATATGCGCGAGGGAGAGAGAGAGAGGGAGAGCAAGAGAGTTTGAAGGCGCGCGCGCGGCCGGGGCTCTCTCTCTCTCTTTTCGTTCTTTCAGTAACATGCGCCCTGTCACACTCATCTACATCACTCACCGAACAAATAAGGCTTTGGCAGGCTGCATATGCTGCAAATAAACTGCATCCAACTGCTTTCCCTGACGTCTGGATCGTTCGGCAGCATTCAAACATGTTTGTCCACAGCCAGGAACAGCACATCTGCGTGGCGTAAACAGACCCCCTCGCTGCACGTCAACGCATGTGATGATGTCAAATGAGGCGTAGTTGTCTTGCGCTGGAGGCGATCATATGCAAACGACTGGTACGTCACTTCGTACCGTGACGTCACTAATGGCGCTTTTCCATTACCAGTACCAGCTCGACTCGGCTCGACTCGCCTCGGCTCGCTTTTCGCTCCGTTTTCCATTGCAGATAGTACCGCCACAAATAGTACCCGGTCGTCATAGCGACGTCGCAGGAAACTGCCGTGAAGTAATCTTACACGCGACACACATCTCGCTGGATCCTTTCTTCGGCAACCAAACAAGGGAAAGTCTGCACCTCCTCGTTTGACCACGGCGTATTCTTCCGAGTTGCCATAATAATAGTAGTAAGTTTAGTATATCTGGGCAAACTATTTAAAAATGGCGGGGTTATTCTCTGGTTATTCAGGATGCTCCGTCTGCTGCGTGCAATGATGACGCAGTGAATAGTGACGATTCTCTCTGACCAATCAGCAGTCGGCATTGTATTACGTCACATTTTAGTATCGCCTCAGCTAGCTCAGAACCTCGCCGGAGGTGGTACGAAAAAAAGTACCCAAAAGCAGGTACAGGTACAACTTTTACACAGTGGAAAACCAAACAAAGGCGAGTCGAGTCGAGTCGAGCCGAGCCGAGTCGAGCTGGTACTGTGTAGTGGAAAAGCGCCATAAGTTCAGAGGATCTAGAACGAGCTGTATTTAGAGCTTGATTAAATAAATGGTTCATTTATAATGGGGAGGACGTCTTAAGCTATGAAACTTGCGGGAGGTTTTAATGGTACAAAGACCTCTTAAATACCAAAAGATCAAGGCAAATTTGGTTTCTCATGTCATCATGACCCCTTTAAGCTTCCATTTAACTCCATCGCCACATTATCTGGATCAGTTGCGACTTCCAATGTGACATGACCAAAACAGGGTTTGTCTTGTGCCATAAATGTCCTTCTCTATCTGTCAGTCACTTCGACATGGTGTGAATGCTGACACTAAAGGCCCTTTCACACTGAGCACGATTAGACAGTGCGAGTGTACAAAGCAACCAGTGCCTCCATTTTGTCCCCCGTAGCCCCACGATGAAACAAGCCATGTGAGCGAGCCACTGCTGTTGTACAAAAGTGTGAGAGGTGGCGCTGTTTTGAAAACCTGTGTAAAAACTGAAAAGGATTGCAGAAGTGTCAGCAAACAGAATAATACAGCAAAAAGTTAACTTCCACAAAGAATTTTTATTGGCAGGTAAGTGCAAGAAACAAATTATGCAAGCAAGTGACTGAGTTCATTAAATAGCAGCAAACAATTAGCTGTGAATAACAGTTCTTATCGTTGTAGGTGTTGACTGCTGCAAACTGGATGGCAGGAGACTGAAGATAATCAATGACGGGATCATAACTGGTAAGTGTCCCAGGTAGTCAGGTAGTAGCTTGGTATGGAACAACAAGTAAGTAAACACATGCTTATGTGTGTCTTGATGAGGTGATAATCAGTGGCAGGTGTGGTGATGGCTGACTGTGTGCAGTTGGGAAGCAGGAAGGATTGGATGATGAGAATGGATGTTGAGTGTTATTGGTGTCCGAGAACAGATTTATTCCTACATTTTCTTTGTACAGATTGTCATTTCTATTAGTGCTGCACGATTAATCATATCGCAATCGTGATGTCAAGCCCATGCGATTATATGGCGCAAAATGCTGCGATTTTATTAAATAAATAAATGCTTGTGTGGACATGACAACCCATTCTCTCTGAGAGATGTTTGCCCATTTTCTATACCGCTAATAAAAAGAAGACCAGTCAGTTTCAGTTTAGGCAGTGGCGCGTATGGTCATGTCGTGACTTTCTCCGGTGTGCAGCGCGGAGAACAAGTGAAGATGGATGCCGAGCAGCAAAATGAGGTTAATGCTAAAAAAGAAAAAGTATACATGATCTCAAAAATAATTAATCCTGATGGAATCGCTACAGTTACTAACGTACCCTCGGTTCCCTGAGATAATGGGAACGAGCATTGCGTCAGTTTCTTACGCGTATGGGGAAACTCCTGTGGTGGAAAATTTAAACTGAATATTAAGCTAAACATGTTTTAACATTTGACCTTATTTAACATGCTAAATCTCTGAAACAATGTTCTAAGACATTCTGTACTTTAGATGAATGTGTGTGTGTGTGTGTGTGTGTGTGTGTGTCAAACCCCTGACTGTGTGTATAAATAACAAATATGGGAAATGAGAGACAGATGACTAAGTTAGAACTTGTGATCAATGAAGTAATCGTTAAAACAAATTCTTCTCTACCCAGTAACAGAAGAGACTGTAAATGAATAACCAATCAAATTAATGTTATTCTGCCATACCTCCCTATTGTCTAAAACCAATCGGTTACCTAACGTAACCTCGGTTCTCTCTAGATGGGGGAACGAGTATTGCGTAAGCTAGCTTACGCTACGGGAAAGATTAATCTTTTCTGAGAAATTGAAGCCAAAAATGATCCTATAATTTTGTATCCATTGTCAACGCAGTTCAGCTGCAGCAGACCATGAGCGGGCTAGCTAGCAGCTCATTGGTTCGCTCACAGAGAACTGCTTAAGCCTATGAGGAGACGCAGATGAACTCTCGGCCAATGAGAGTCTGACATGCTCTCATTGCGTCAGAGCCCGCCGAAACGGGCGTGGTCAGAGAGTATATCTTGGCGTCCCAGGCTGTCAACTCTGGTTTTTCATAGAATGAAGCGAGAACGCTAGTAGCACAAGCACGGCCAGGAACGCAATACTCGTTCCCTCATCTAGAGAGAACCGAGGTTACGTTAGGTAACCGATTCGTTCTCTTACGAGAGGTTCTCTCGTATTGCGTAAGCTAGCTTACGCTACGGGAACACCTGGTCAGCGCCGTGCGTGCTAAGCATCCACTACGAGTCCCAGGGGAGACCCCGGGGGGGCCCTTATGAATGGGAATAAATATATGTACATGTGACAAAGGCCAGCAGAGCGTGCCGGTGATTGTGTCGTACATAAGCACATGAAAGAGAGGGACAGAGCGAAACCGGTCTGTGTGAATAACTCCCTATAGTGCAGCTCAACCAGAAGAGCTGTAACATACTAGACTGCTAGTAGTTTAGCCTGCAAGGCAGGAACTTCCAGGTTGTAAAATCTGACAAAGGTGGAGGGGGAAGCCCATCCCGCTGCCACACAAATGTCGTGAATGGAAATTCCGCTGGACCATGCCCACGATGAGGCCATGCCTCTAGTGGAATGAGCCCTGATGCCCAGAGGACATGGCAGGTCTTTTGATGCGTATGTGGCTGCAATGGCATCAACTATCCATCTTGATAGAGTCTGTTTCAAGGCGGCCAACCCTTTGGTGCGCCCACCGAACGAAACGAAAAGCTGCTCGGATCGTCTGACCGGAGCAGTGCGAGTAATGTATAATCTCAGGGCCCTGACCGGACACAGGAGATTAGCGTCAGATTCGCTATCGGATGCAGGCAGAGCCGATAGGGAAATAACTTGTGCCCTGAACGGGGTACCAATCGCTTTTGGGACATAACCATGTCTAGGTTTGAGAACGACTAAGGAGTCATTGGGCCCAAACTCGAGACAGGAAGCGCTAGTGGACAGCGCGTGAAGGTCTCCCACACGTTTTACTGACGCGAGCGCGAGCAGAAAAACGGCTTTGAGCGGAAGGTATTTGAGGTCCACGGTGTTTAACGGTTCGAATGGGGGGGGCTTTCATAGCTTCGAGAACTATGGAAAGGTCCCAAATCGGCACCGAAGGGGCGTGGGGGGTTCATCCTTCTAGCTCCCCTGAGGAAGCGGGTGACCAAGTCGTTTTTGCCCAGTGACTGTCCGCGCCGGGGTTCAACAAACGCTGCGACGGCTGCTACATACACCTTGAGAGTGGACGGGGACCTGCCCTTGTCCAACATCTCCTGGAGAAAAACTAGCAAGGAAGGAACCTCGCATGACCGTGGGTCCAAATTTCTGTCGGTGCACCATTTAGAGAACACAGACCATTTAGACGCATAGAGCCTTCTAGTAGAAGCCGCTCTAGCCTGCATGATCGTGTTTAACACTCCCTCTGGCAAAGCAACGGGTAGTCGTTGATCACCCACGCATGTAGCGCCCAGCGCTTTGGGTGGGGATGCCAGATCGTGCCGCGAGCTTGGGAGAGGAGATCCGCTCTGACTGGGATGGGCCACGGGCCTGTCTGTGACAGCTGAGTGAGCTCCGATAACCAAGTCTGACCCTCCCAACGCGGGGCTATGAGGAGCACCGAGTGGTGTGTTTCCCTGATTCTCTGAAGCACCTGTGGTAGCAGAGAAACCGGAGGGAAAGCATAAAGCGGGCGGCTGGGCCAGGTCTGGGCTAGCGTGTCCACGCTCTTTGTGAAAAATATTGGGCAGTGGGTGTTCTCCTCTGAGGCGAAGAGGTCCACCTCTGCTCTGCCGAATATCCGCCACAGCTTTTGAACTGTAAGAGTGTGCAGGGACCATTCCCCGGGGGGAATGGGGTTCCTGGACAGACTGTCTGGACCGTCGTTCAGATGGCCCGGCACGTGCGTCGCTCTGAGCGAGAGCAGGTGACACTGAGACCAAACTAAGATGCGTTCTGTCAGCCGGAAGAGATTCCTGGATCTGACTCCGCCCTGACGGTTTAGATAGGAGACCACGACTATATTGTCCGAACGGATCAGCACGTGGTGACCATGAATGCGCGGGAGAAAGCGCGTGAGCGCGTTCTCGACCGCCAACATCTCCAAACAGTTTATGTGGAGGAGGCTCTCTTGAGCTGACCAGGGGCCGAAGGCTGGTGAGCCCTCGCAGACCGCACCCCAACCCGTGTTGGATGCGTCTGTCGAGATGACTTTTCAGCGAGAAAGGGTCCCCATGGAAACGCCCCGCTGAAACCATTCTGCCACAGTCCATGGCTGCAGAGCTGTGATACAGGTCTGCGTTACCTTTATCAGCTGGCGGCCCGTGGTCCACGCACAGTGAGACACACGGCTCTTCAACCAGAACTGAAGCAGGCGCATGCGCAGTAACCCCAGCTGAAGCACCGCGGAGGCTGAGGCCATGTAACCCAACGCCTTCTGAAAAGTTTTCAGAGGTGTGAGTCTATTCATCTGAAAAGATGAGGCGAGACGCTGAACACGGCGCGCGCGCTGTGTTGACAGACGAGCCGTCACCGTGACCGAGTCTAGCTCTATACCCAAGAAGGAGATAGTCTGACTGGGATGTAGTGCGCTCTTTGTCCAGTTGACAGAGAGGCCCAAAGCTTTCAGATGGTCGAGGAGAACTGTACGATGAGACAGTAGCTCTCTCTGTGATTGTGCCAAAATCAGCCAGTTGTCCAAATAGTTCAGTATTCGCAGCCCCTGACTCCGGAGGGGGGTGAGCGCCGCATCCATGCACTTCGTGAACGTACGGGGTGCTAAGGATAGGCCAAACGGAAGGACGGTGTATTGATAAACCTGGCCTTCGAAGGCGAAGCGTAAGAATGGCCTGTGAAGGGGATTTATCTGAATCTGAAAGTAAGCATCTTTCAGATCTAGTGAAATGAACCAGTCCCCCTGGCGCACGTGCGCGAGAAGTTTTCTGATCGTGAGCATTTTGAACGGTCTCTTCATGAGAACTTTGTTCAGAAATCTGAGGTCTAAGATTGGTCTGAGGCCGCCGTCTTTCTTGGGAACAAGGAAATAACGGCCGTAAAACCCCGACTCGCTCATAGACAGAGGAACTCTCTCTATAGCCCTTTTGCACAATAGTTTTGCTATCTCTGAACGGAGCAGCGTCACTGCTTCTGGGTTCACAGTAGTTTCTAGCCGTGCTCGAAAACGTGGAGGGCGACGGTGAAACTGTAAGCGATAGCCTAGCCTTATTGTGTTTAGCACCCACTGTGAAATTCCCGGAATAGCTTCCCACGCTTTGAAGCGTAACGCTAGGGGTTGAATGGCTACATGGTCCCCGTCGTTGCACATAGCGGGCTGCGTGAGCGCGCTCATATTGTTTATGACAGCGGGACTTACACTCAGAGAGGAGTTTATGGGCCATGTAACAGAGTGAGCAGAGGGGGGACGCGCACACGGGCTCGTGGGCGCGCTTATGCACTCTGAAACTCGAGCGGGTTGGAACCGCTTTATGAGAGTGGACTCTGTGTGAGACACGGGGACTAAAGTGCTTTTGTGTATGAGTGAACACTAAAGTGCTTTTGTGTATGAGTGTTGTGGGCACATTTTCTACACAAGAGGCTTTTATGCTCTTTTTGAGATTTCTCTGGGTCGCCGTGAAAACGGCGTTTTCGCTCATGCAAGCGGGAAGGGAGACCGGCTTGGTAATGGCGGTGTACACTGCTGTAGTAGCCGCGTGAGCGGGGACTAACGGAGGGCGAAACTTTGACGGCGGTCCGGCCGCGGCGGGAGAGCGCCGTCTTTTTCTCAGCTGTGCTAGGCAGACTTCGAGTGATCAGGTTTCAGCGCGATCCGAGGCCGAGGCCCCCGGGGAGGCGGCGGTCTGTGGCGGCTGTCAGAGCGAGAACGAGGGCGGCCGCCCTGGCGTCGCTGAAAAGTCTGACTGTGCTGAGCTGGGCGCTGGGGTGGGGCTCGTGCAGGAGGCTGGTCACATGAGCGGCCTGCAGAGGAGCTAGCGCGACGAGGCAGAAAGAGGTTCATGGCCTGGGAGGCTTTCTGCACTTCGGAGAAACGGTCAATGATACCCGTGACGGCAGATCCGAAGAGGTCGGATGGAGAGAGCGGAGCGTTGAGAAAGGCGGCGCCCTCAGAATCCCCCATGTCGGCGAGTGTGACCCAAAGATGTCTTTCAGACACACAAATGGCTGCCATGCATTTCCCCAGGGCTTGAGCAGCAGATTTTGTAGCGCGAAGGGCAATGTCCGTGGCGCTCCTTAAATCCGCGACTGAGGGGGGATTTTTTCCGCTCTCGTCCCATTCACGAAGTAAATCGCCCTGTAGAATCTGAAGGACGGACAAGGAGTGGAGTGCAGAGGCTGCTTGACCGGCGGCTGAGTAAGCGCGGGCGTGAAAGCTCGAAGTCACTCTGCAGGCTTTAGAGGGAAACACAGGTGATGAGCGCCATCTTGTGGAAGGCGGGCATAAATGTGCGGCGACCAGGTCCTCTACAGAAGGAATGGAGAGATACCCCTTTTCTGCCGCTCCATCCACAACGCGAAGCGGGGCGGAAGAGTCAGAGCGAGTTCTGGCAGAGAGCGGGGCATTCCAGGA
Organism: Tiaroga cobitis; assembly: GCA_030578255.1. NCBI lineage: Eukaryota > Metazoa > Chordata > Actinopteri > Cypriniformes > Leuciscidae > Tiaroga > Tiaroga cobitis. Next base: position 42,901,244 of record CM060591.1, read on the forward strand.
CTTCGTGAGTTCTGCGTGCAGTTCAGGCAGGAAGGGCGCGGCCCGTTTAGTGACGGGAGTCGAGCGCTGGCGGAAGTAGCTGCCGTCCATACGGTTGATGGTCTGCTCGGGGGGAGGGGACCGATCGAGCCCCAAGCGTTCGACGGCCTGTGAGAGGAGGCGCACTAATTCCTTCTCGATTCCAGCGCGGGTCCCAGAGGATTCTCGGGCCGAGGAGGCGTGAGAACCGGACCATTCCTCACTGTCTGAAGCGAGAAGCGAACAGGTTTCCTTGATGTCCGCGGCGTCATCAGAGAATACAGAGCGGCCACTCGGCAGCAACTGTACGTCCGGAAGCGGCGGAGAAGGAGAGCGGGAGGCGACAGGCTCTGGCGAGATGAACGCTTCTAGCTGGGGTTCCGGCGGCCTCTGAGAGCGGCGTTTCTTCTTCCGCGGCGAAGTCAGAGACGGCGCGGAAGCAACTTTAGTGGCCTGAAGTCGAGCCCGCAGGGTCGACAACGGCATCTCCTCGCAGAGATCGCAGCCGCCATCGGCGAGGGCGAGCTCGGCGTGCTCCAATCCGAGGCAGAGAGCGCAGATGACGTGGCGGTCTCCAGTCTCGAGGGGAGCGCGGCAAGAACCGCAGGAGGATTTACGAGACATCTTTAAAAAGACGCTCGGCTCTTTTAGAAACAAAATAATATAGGAAGCTTTCGTAAAAAGGATACAAATCCGTCGGATGGCGCTAGCTCGCAGGACGGCTGAAGGTGGCGAAGACGGCCGGCTTCCTCAGTCTCCCAGATGCTCGCTAGAGTTGCCTTTTCGACGACGACGGCTTCTCTCAGGATCAGCAAATGCGTGTAGCTCGCTAAAGAGATGAAAAATCGGAGTTGACAGCCTGGGACGCCAAGATATACTCTCTGACCACGCCCGTTTCGGCGGGCTCTGACGCAATGAGAGCATGTCAGACTCTCATTGGCCGAGAGTTCATCTGCGTCTCCTCATAGGCTTAAGCAGTTCTCTGTGAGCAAACCAATGAGCTGCTAGCTAGCCCGCTCATGGTCTGCTGCAGCTGAACTGCGTTGACAATGGATACAAAATTATAGGATCATTTTTGGCTTCAATTTCTCAGAAAAGATGAATCTTTCCCGTAGTGTAAGCTAGCTTACGCAATACGAGAGAACCTCTTGTAAGAGAACTGTTGTTTCCGTGTTTTCGGTGGGATTCTCAATGGGATTTGTCTGAGATCCTCCGGCCTTGCTTATTGCTACTTTTTGGGAGATTCTCTGAGAAATGCTCGAGAACTCCTGGCCGTAATAAAAAAACATTTAAAGGACAATTACTCAAGTCTGTCTGTCATTAAAGCTGCGCAGCAGAGAACAAGTAACTTAGAATTATTAGCACCTAGCCGACATCGATGAGTAGACGCGCTAGGGTATAGTTTTAGAACCCAGCCGACGCCGATGTGTAGATGCGCTAGGGTATAGTTTTAGAACCCAGCCGACGTCGATGTGTAGATGCGCTAGGGTATAGTTTTAGAACCCAGCCGACGTCGATGTGTAGATGCGCTGAGGGTATAGAGTAGGACTTGGCTGATCTGATTAGAGTGAGTGTTATACTAGAATAGTTAGTCTTAGGGAGACAAATCTAAAATAGCTAGGTTTGAGAAAGAAAATCCATCACACTCCGAAACTCCAATCTCCAATCTCTTTGGAGTTTGGGAAACTCCAAATGCCAAATACTGAAGCCTGATTGGTTCACACCTGTGCTTTTCACAGACAAATAGCTTTTTAGCATGCTACTCGTTCCCGTTATCTCAGGGTTAAGTCAGTAACCGGAGCGTTCCCTTTTGATACGGTTCACTCGCATTGCGGCAGTTCCTGACTCGTATGGGGAACGCACTGCAAAACGCTGTACTACCGGCGCAGAACAGAATCCGTACCCCGGGGGGCGCTCAGTGAAGAGGGCCCCAGGCAGGCTATAGAATCAAGGACTTAGAATGCCCAGAAATGGTATGGTATCTCTTAGAAAAACCCCTGAGGGCGGAGACTGATTTAGGCAGACAGAACCCGTGCCTGAAGGACCGGGATGCCTAGATTATAGAACCTGATAAAGATGGACGGCAAGGACCTGCCGACTGCCGCACAAATGTCAGCCATGGATATTCCGCTAGACCAGGCCCAGGAGGAGGCCATTCCTCTGGTGGAGTGGGACGCCTATTATAAGTGATGTTGGGGCGAGGCGGGTTTCCCTCCTGGTCCCTCTGAGAAATCTGACCATCAGGTCATGTTTCCCAATAGACTGGCCAGCTATAGGGACATGGTACACCACGATAGCTGGCGTGTATACTTTGAGCGTGGATGGACGTGTGCTGAATAGGCCACGCCTTCGTCAGTTCTTCGGCGCCCCGGCTGCAGAAACCATCCATTAAGGCAGCTGCTGGCAGGCTCTTCCGGAGCCAACCACTCCAAGCCCAGCTCACTCACTACCTTGGTAAGGACGCAGATGAGTTCCGGGTGCTGCCGAAGCCTTGCTGAATCTGTCTCTTTAAGCGGCGGGTGGGTGGAGTCATCATCGGAGTTCACCCAGTCCTCTGCATACCACTAGTGACATTGTGTCATCACAATCCTAGCCGCCGAATGAAACAATGCAGCTTGCACCAGAAGAGAGGTGTTGGTCATCGCAGGTGAAGAACACAGTATGGCAAGCCGTTTTAGCTTAAATTGTACCCAGCCTTAATCATCGTAATTAAATTTTTTACTAAGACTTTAATTAGAGAGCTTTACAATTCAGTTCGTACTAGTAGCAATTACAATTAGAGAGCTCTAATTAAATTCTTACTAGTAACTTTAGTAACTTCTACTTGCTTTAATTTAATTACATAGCTCTGCAATTGCATTCTTACTAGTAAGAATTGAATTAGAGAGCTCTCTAAATCAGTTTTTACTAGTAAGAATTACATTAAGAGAGCTCTTTAACGCAATTATTACTTGTAAAAACTGATTTAGAGAGCTCTCTAATTCAGTTCTTACTAGTAAGAATACAATTGCAGAGCTCTTTAATTCAATTAGAGAGCTCTTTAATGCAATTCTTATGGCGCTTTTCCACTACACAGTACCAGCTCGCCTCGGCTCGGCTCGACTCGACTCGACTCGCCTTTGTTTGCTTTTCCACTGTGTAAAAGTTGTACCTGTACCTGCTTTCGGGTACTTTTTTTCGTACCACCTCCGGCGAGGTTCTAAGCGAGCTAAGGCGATACTAAAATGTGACGTGAAAACAATGCCGACTGCTGATTGGTCACAGAGAATCTGTGTCATCATTGCACGCGCCAGATGGAGTATCCAGAATAAATAACCCCGCCATTTTTAAATAGTTTGGCCAGAGATAGTTACTAAACTTACTACTATTATTATGGCAACTCGGAAGAATACGCCGTGGTCAAACGAGGAGGTGCAGACATTCCTTTGTTTGGTTGCCGAAGAGAGGATCCAGCGAGAGCTTGATGGGGCAACGAGGAACGAAAGGCGTCGCTATGACGACCGGGTACTATTTGTGGCGGTACTTTCTGCAATGGAAAACGGAGCGAAAAGCGAGCCGAGTCGAGGCGAGCCAAGGCGAGTCGAGTCGAGTCGAGCTGGTACTTATAATGGAAAAGCGCCATTACTAGTAGGAATTCAGGTAACACTTTACAATACGGGTGCACTAATAAGCATTAATTCATACTTAACTAATGCACAGATAATCATGAGTTAATGTATAACTCATGAAGAACTAAACCATTAATTAATTATTACTGCATCAGCAACTAATACAGAGTCTATATGATTAATAGATTGAGTAATAAATGAATTGCTATTAAACGTGTCATCATGTATTAATTCCTTAATAACATATTTTATTAACTAGTGTAAATTAATGTGTTAATTACCACAATTAGTCAAAGCTATGCACTTCAACTTCAAGTTTTCTGCTTTAATTAATCATTAGCTAATGATTTACAAAGGTATCATTATGACTTTACTTGTTGAGGCACATGACTATTAACTAATTGTTAAGTAATATGTCGTTATGGTTATGGGTTTTGTCATCCCCCACTAAAGGTCTGTGGGGCAGTTGCACATGCAGTGAGTGTAATGTCAGAGAGTGTTTTAAGGATGGGTAAGTTGGGCCACACACAAATATCAGCACACCAGAATCTGACATACTGACGCTGTTACACCGTGTTTAAACTGGACGAGACCATTACAGCTGTCTACACTGGACATGACATACCATTGCAAGTCCATTTGTCCTTCATAACAGAAGTAGTGCAAGAGCTCGGTGTACGTCAGAAATAGAGTGGCATCAGTTTACTGTCAGGGTTTTTGTTGTGTTGTGTATCATTGTGTCGCATCCAGTGTTGTATCACTGATTATAATGGGTTGTAGTTTCTTTGTCCGGTCTAGACACAGTGTTATGAAATAACAGAGCCCGGCCGCATATTCTCAGTGTTCTTCCTTTAAATCCTAGAGCTCAAGCTTAACCTGACACACTTGAATCCCGGTTGTAGAAGGCGGGAAATTGAAATCCATAGTGTGGATGTCAAAACCAAAATTACATATTACTTAACAATTAGTTAATAGTCATGCCTCAACAAGTAAAGTCATAACATAATGATAGATTTGCAAATCTTTAATATCTAATGATTAATTAAAGCAGACAACTGGAAGTTGAAGTGCATAGCTTTGACTAATTGTGGTAATTGACACATTAATTTACACTATTAGTTAATAAAATATGTTATTAAGGAATTAATACATGATGACACGTTTAATTAATAGCAATTTATTACTTAATCTATTAATCATATAGACTCTTTATTAGTTGCTGATGCAGTAATAATTAATTAATGGTTTAGTTCTTCATGAGTCATACATTAACTCATGATTATCTGTGCATTAGTTAAGTATGAATTAATGCATATTAGTACACCCGTATTGTAAAGTGTTACCGGAATTCAATTAGAGAGCTCTACAATTCAATTCTTACTAGTAGCAATTACAATTAGAGAGCTCTCTAATTCAATTCTTACTAGTGAAAATACAATTAGAGAGCTCTCTAATTCAATTATTACTAGTAACAATTGCAATTGCAGAGCTCTCTAATTCAATTCTTACTAGTAACAATTACAATTAGAGAGCTCAACAAATTAATTTTTACATATGTCTCCATCGACTTCCATTCATTTTTAATTACAGAGCTCTCTAATTGAATTGTTACTAGTAAGAATTACAATTAGAGATGGCCTGCCTGCATGTCACACACTTCCCATTTTTAGAAACAAATAACTAAATGACCTCTACAAAAGTATTTATTTTTTTAAGTAAAAAAAAAAAAACGAGTTATACTTGATCCGAAATATGTTATGCGTGCATATGCACAGTCGAAACATGTAGGCCCAGGGTTTGAAATTAACACCCGCCAACCCGGGTAACGCTGTCAAATCACTAGCCAATTTGGCGTGTTAATATGTTTACTCACTTTGCTGGGGAAGTTCGTGAAAGCCAAATCTGCGTGGAATTAGACTCAACTCGTGAGTCATCGTGATCTATTAAATACAGCGTATTGCACAGAATCTGCACATTTCTGGCTTACTTGAACATACACTTCATTAGCAACAAACATTTGGTGCGCTTGTTCACCTTTATTGAAGCAATAGCCCACATGCTCTTTGTACTGTATTGATCTGTCCACCTAAAACACATTTTTGGTATATATAACACATATAAAAGCTGTGACATAGTTAATCTGGTTCATTTGTTCTTCTTTTTTTGGCTAGTAGAAGTTCTGAATGGCCGGTAACTTAAAAATGTAGTAGCCAAATTGGCCGGTGGGTGAAAAAGTTAATTTCAAAGCATGTACAGGCCTATATATTTATTGCCCTTTAACATAATATAGCACATTCACTTTCACAAGTTTATAGCTGCTTCCACTTCATAAAAATATTTATTTTTCCACAAAGTAATCTTATCTGCTATGTTCACAGTTTGTGCTATCCATGCAAGGGTAAAACAGATATCAAAATGTTTCAGACGGTTTCCATTTAAAAATCCATGTATTTTCATTTTCAACAACTCTTATAATTTTAATTATATGAATAAATTACAAAGTGTTTAAAAAGTGCTCTATCTATCTATCTATCTATCTATCTATCTATCTATCTATCTATCTATCTATCTATCTATCTCTCTCTCTCTCTCTCTCTCTCTCTCTCTCTCTCTCTCTCTCTCTCTTAAACCTGAAAATCTATCAATTGGACAGTTATAGGGGGGCTCTTGTGGCCCAAGAGGGAAGGGAGAACATTTAGATTCAGATCTTGTACATTGTGATGCAGATTTTCACAAATCAGTAGCATACAAAAGATTCAATTTTATATTGACTATAGCGCTAATTACATTTTTACAGTGTCAAATACAATTCTGATCCTGTCACATCACTTTTTTAAATTTCTTATTTATTTGTTTGAAAAGCACATTATGTGCTTCAGATGGCCTTCGCTATACATCCTGACTAGTGGTGAAAAAAACACAGCAGTTATAGATATGGACAGAGTCAGTGGAACAATTTCACATAAATACAAATAGTTATTGATTTTAGCTATATTCATAAAATAAGTTACTACCATAGGCAAATAACAAATCAGGATAGACACTAAAATATGAGAGATTATTCTAAAGGCCTTCCTTTTCTGCTGGTTCTCAGCAGTTTTACCTCTGTCAGTTTTATTGTGTCTGTCTTTCTCTGTCATCTCTACATTATTGCGATTGCCTGGTCCTGGACGCTTCAGAGCACAAAGGACAGAAGCACAGCAAAATGAGGTTATTATCACTGCAATGCAAAAAATTAAAAAGAATGTGTGATCTTTAAAATAGTTTGTCCCACTGAAAATGCCCCTCAAGCTGTTGCCAAAAGAAATTAGCCAAGCTGCCGCTGCCAATGTAATCCTGTACTGGATGCCCTTATATCTCAGGAATGTTGTTGGATGAATCACTGCCAAATATTTTTCAATACACATGCAGATCTGGAGAAGAGGTCTGACAGTCCAACAGACACCAATAAGAAAGTTGGCTAAACGGTCACCATGCAGAGAAGGATAGCTGATAACAATGATGTCTATAATGCATTGAATGCAAAAAAGCAGCTCCAGTACAGTGATGTTCAGTGGAAACACCAAGTTGGGTTTAATGTTCCCACAGAGAAACACCCAGAGGGACCAGCAATGGATCGGTGATCCCACAGTGAAGCATAGTATTGAAGTAAAAAAAGTGGCATACGGCCCAAAATGTCCTTCACACATGCAGAACCAGTCCACTGACTCATCAAATAAGGAATCTGTATTGTTGATGGTGATGGATGAATTGCACATGGTTGTACAGAGCTGGGGAAAACAGAAATGGGTACATTGATCAAATATTATTTTCATTACAGCATGTCATTTAATTTCTTGTGTTTTATGCCTGGAGTTCAAATTATAAAAGTGTTTTATTTAATAGTCCGAAAACATTGATGGTCAGGTTTGCCACTATTTGTTTAATCCTTAAATCTGAAATATGTGATTAAAAATGATGGGGAAAAGATGTCATACCTGGATTGATGTTACAGCGTGCAAAATATACTGAAGAATTGTTCTTCAACCCAACAGCGACAAGATAAACGTCCCTCTGTTTTAAAAAAAACAAGCTACAAAAGCACCTCATCCACCATATAAGGAACTATAAATGTATGTGTGCCCACTCCTATTTTGTTTTGCTTAAGTATGTTTGTCCGTGTACGTAGTTGTTGTTTTTTTCAACAGTATCTTTTAGGATGCTCCAAGCTACTTTTTGGGTTTCCACTTATATAATTTTTATACTGTAAAAAATGTATGCTTATATATCCCCTAACCCTTAAACCTACCCATCACAGAAAACATTCTGCATTTTGGTTGGTTCTGCATGTGTGTGTGTGTGTGTGTGTGTGTGTGTGTGTGTGTGTGTGTGTGTGTCCCATAAAAGAAAAGAAAAGAAAAGAACGGAAAGGAAAGGACATAAGTAAAGTAGCCTAATGGACTAATGTGATCTTGTGTTATGCATGATCTGATTAAATACCTGATAATACTTGATGGCATCTTCAAGAAAAATGTCAACTCATGCTGTTTTATTTTTGTATTGAATTGTCCCTGTTTTTTTTAGCTCAGGTCATTAATGTGTTCTTAAGGATAATGTTGTTTTTCAACAGCTTATGGAAAGGTCCAAACAAATGTTGCTGCAACATTTGAATAGAAAATCATGATGTGCATTTACAAAAACACCTGTATGCTTTTTTATTGTAGACATACTTTTTTTTAATAATACGGCAGGACCATTTTAGAAGAAAGCTGTAGTAAAAAAATGGGCTATAATTTAATTGACTTTTTTTTCAGTCCAAGGCTAGGCTAGTATAAAGGTTTTTATTATTTCCATGTCTGTCATGTGTTTTTGTTGTTGTTGTTGTTTTTGTTTTTAAAATTGTACTTTCTTGAAAGCTGTTGTCTTATCCCCGCAGCTGTTTACACATTTCCTTTTGTTAACAAAAACAGAAGCCAACTGTGTGTAATGTATGTGTTTTATGTAAAATGAATGTTTTTCCCTGAACATTTCCAGTTGGTTAAACTTAGAAATGAAAATGTTCACCAGCTGCCTTAAAAGCTTAAGTAAACTCAACTAAACATGTCAAAAAAAAAATTCCTTTGTCAAAAAACATCAATAAATCCAGAATAAATCAGAAAATTTCCATACCACAATGAAGTTCTGGTACTAGAGCACAAATGCAATGTGGAACGAACATGATCACTTGCACACGTATGCGCACGCACAAACACACACACAGGTGTGACTCCAATGGAGAGCATTTAGAAATTGACAAATAAAATAAATAATTCCAGCATAAATCTGAAAATTCTCACACATAAATAAAGGCCTGGTACTAGATCACTAATGCAATTATCACACACACATGTGTGCCCCGCCCCACACAGACACCTATACACACAGATAGAGAGAGGTGTGACTGCAAAAGAGAGAATTTTATTAAAATAATAATAAATTCATGGTTGGCTAATAAATTCAATAATTCCAGCATGAATATAAAAATGTTCACAGATAAATGAAGGCCTGGTACTAGAGCAAAAAAAAAACAATGCAGAATGAGCATGATTACACACACACACACACACATGTGCGCACACAAACACACACAGACACACAGGTGTGTTTACTCTTCACTCCTGTTCCTTTTGTTTTTATTTACTTTTTAAAAATTAATTTCTTATTTTCAAGTTAATCATTTTATAAATTTCGATTATTGAAATAATATGTAATTGCAATCAAGTCTTTTCTTTTAGTGGCAACTTATGTGGCATTATTGAAAATTTATTTAGCATTACTGCAAATTTATATAGCATTATTGCAATAACAAGACACTTCAAAAGACCTCAAACAACAACAAAAATAATTCTAAACTTTGACAAAATACTGATTTAATGTATTTTTAAATGTTTAAATATATCTATATTCATAACAAAAGCTGTTATAAGAGCAGTAAGTCACATCCAGACAAATGAATGGATCTCTATGGGGCCTCTGCTGGAAGTATATGGTAATTACACTTTCTGGCTAAACCTATATTATCTACAAAAAAAACATCTAACCAGATGGCAGAATTATGCATCTAACACCTAGATCATATTCCAGAAACAACTTATATTTAAATTTGATCATCATTAATGTGTTTTTTTTTTCATAAAAATGTAATATTTCATATGTATGCCAATGGTGTAGTTGAGGAATTTTGCTGTAAATAGGTCAAAAAGTACTTAATATTCCCCAAAACACAGCACAAATATATAGATGAGAAGTAAACGGAAAAAAAATTATATATAATTTGTGTTTATTAAAATGTATATTTTTTTGTACAATCGCTGTATACATGTTTGATCATAAGTGATAAATAAAGACAAAGATCATAAGTGTAAACAGGAAACAAAGATCATTGATCCAGTGTCTTCACTATTTGAGAGTTGAAACACAAGCTATATTAAAAAGTTTGTAGACAAACTTAGATGTTGGCTTGAGAAAGCCTAGCCAGACATTTTGAAGTAGTTTTAAAAGCTTGAAGTTTGAAGGTTTTGAGTTTAAAGTATTTTCAAGTTTTGGCGTGACATGAGGCGGTGATATCTAAGTGGGTGAGATGTCTATACTTTTTAGTCTTCCCATCAATGCCATCATTTTGTTCATTCAGCCAGGATTTATCTCACAAACCAATCGTATCCAATCATAACCAATCATAGCGGATGGAGGCATTGCCTCCTCTCACGTGACTTTCCCCACCAAACCCACCACGTGCAGTTTAGGGGGTCTGTTAAAACTCATTGGGCTCAGAGGAAGCCAGACAGACTCGGACTTCCGCTGTCAATTTTCCTGCCGGTGCACAGTGTTGGGCAGTGTTAGAAAAATGTCGTATACACTTTTTAATGTTTTATTTTGTTGTATTTGCGCTTTTATTTTCTCATCCAATTTTCTTTGGACAAGCTCAGTATATGTTTCAGGTGACCTTCACTGTACATTCTGACTAGAGGTGAAATTAACAGAGTAATTGTGGTGATTGATAGTATCAGTGGAACAGCTTCACATACATAAGAAGGGTTTCTGACTTTAGCTAAGCGTATAAAATAAGTTACTACCAGAGGTAAATAACAAATCAGGATAGACACTAAAATATGAGAGATGATTCTGAAGGCCTTCCTTTTTTGCTGGTTCTCAACTGCTCTGCCTCTGTCAGTTTTATTGTGTCTGTCTTTCTCTGTCATCTCTACATTCTTTCGATCTCCTGGTCCTGGACGCTTCAGGGCATGAAGGACAGAAGCACAGCAAAATGAGGTTATCATCACTGCAATGCAAAAGCCCACAAAGAATATGTGATCTTGAAAGTAGTACATCCCAATGGAAACAAGCCGCAAACCGTTGCCCATTGCCATTAGCCAAGCTGCTGCTACCAATGCAATCCTGTACTGGATACTCTTATATCTCAGGAATGTTAGTGGATGAATCACTGCCAAATATTGTTCAATACACACGAAGGTCTGGATGAGGGGTCGAAAAGTCCAGCAAAGACCAATAAGAAAGTGTAGTATGTACTGGCCCAACATAGAGGGATAATTGACAACAATGATGTCTACAATGCATTGAATACAATAAAAAAGCTCCAGTACAGTGATGTTCAGTGGAAACACCAAGTTGGGTTTGATGTCCAAACAGCGATGTACCCAGAAGAACCAGCAATGGACCGGCGTTCCAACAATGAAGCACAGTACTGAAGTAAAAACATTGAAATAAGTGCCAAAATGTCCCTCACACATGCAGAACCAATCAAATATAGTTGCATTCCAGATTATTAATGATGAATTGCACATGGTTGAACAGAGCTGTGGAAATAAAAATGGATGAGTGTGCACAAGAGATTTTGAATCATATTTTCTTTCAATTAATGAACCATGCGTTGAAAGCTTTCATTCACTCTCAGAAAAAAATGGTACAAAAGCGTACAAAAGCTGTCAAGACTGTACCCTTTAAAAAGGGTATAGGCCTACTATGTTCCATTTTAAGTGCTAACATGAACACTTTTGTTACCAATATGTACTTTTAAGGTACTTTTATACAACAAAGGTGTACCTTTTGAAAGATGACCTCTTTTGTACCTTTTTTTCTGAGAATGTAGGAGTGAGACTATATGAAGACTATTTGGAAGTGACTATTTGTGTTGTTAACTTTTAAATATAGACTACAATAAAAAAATAAATTTGAAGAAATGTTCATACCTGAATTGATGGTAGAGAAAGAAAAAATATACTGAAGAATTTTTTATTTGATCAGAAGCTACGAGCTACCAAACATGCATTATCAACTTTATTTGTTTGGTCTGTTCATAGGAAACTATGAACAGTGGTCACTCCCTTTTTTATTTTGTTTGCATATGTCTGTCCCTCTGATTTACCTCATGTTATTATTGCATGCTTATAAATGTAATTTTTGCAACAATATATTGTGGGATAATGCATACAAATTTAGGTGTGCTTAATGTGTACATACACACTTAAGTCACTCAGGAGGTGATAGCTGAAGTCATCAGTCCCTAACAACAATGGCCAAATCTAAAGCCTTTTCTGCCTTCCCCATACGACCCATTCAGCTTTAAACTTTAGGATACTGTTCCACAAAAGATAGTTCTCGAGATAGTTCACGTACTGTAACTGCGGAGCGCTTCTAGGTTGTACGTCACACGCATCACACACATGACCAGCGTCGGCCAATAGTGAGCCTGTGTGTGACGTTCAACACAGAAGCGCTGCACAGTTACACTACGTGAACTATCTCGAGGCCCACAGAGAAGGAATTGAATAGTTGAATAAAGTCGTTATTTTTGTTTGTTTTTTTGTGCACAAAAAGTATTCTCGTCGCTTGATAAATTTAAGATTGAGCCACTGTAGTCACTCTGACTATTTTACCGATGTCTTTAACTTTTCTGGGACGGCTAGTTTCGATCCCTTAGAAGCCTATGATCCAGTGATCCAACTCTCAGATTTAATCAAAAATATCTGAATTTGTTTTCCGAAGATAAACGAAAGTCTTAAGGGGTTGGAACAAAATGAGGGTGAGTAATTACCATAGACAGTAAAAGAAATGGACGCAGCGACCCCATTGATTTCAACGGAGAAGACTTGAAGCCCGATTATTGCACTTCCTGTCTGATGTCTGAGCGACTGCGCAGGCTCAAACTGAGCGTGACGACAGTCTGACCGTTGAAAATCTTCTAGAAGCTGTGCCAAGACAAATCTGAATCACCTAATTCCTCAAAAACGTTGTTGAAATATTTTGCCCCGTTGCTTTTATGAACTCTCTATTTATGGGCTTCTACCTTGACTTTATGCCTCCATGTACCCCCGATTGCCTCATAGACAGTAAAAGATTGCCGCGAGCTTCTCCTCCTGTCTATACGGTAATGTCTCTATTGTGCGACAGAAAGTCCCGTGGTTATGACGCAATCTTTAGCCTATTTTTACAAAAACGGCGTCTACGGGCCGTAACGTAAGATACAAAGTAATGGAGCATTTTATACATTGTCGTGTTTCTTTAGAAAGAAATAATCGACAAATGAAGCCTTTGGACGCCTCAGATCTAAAGTTATTCGCTGTCAAAGTGACGCCAAAATGAATGGGAGTCAAGGGGATGCTAACAGCAGGTGAAGCTCTGCTACAATGGCGGCTCCCGCGAGGCTTCAACTTCCGGCTGATGGATTACCCCCTTGGTAATTACTGACAGAGTTTTCATTTTGGGGTGAACTAACCCTTTAAGGGTTAGGACGGATTATCATTGCCAGCTTGTTGCGTTGCTTGCAGTGGCCATGGTGATTAGTTTGCCTCTGTTAGTTTGTGTGTGATTTAACCCTGAAGTATATGAATTAAAATGATGGAAAGGTTTGTCATATCTGGATTGATGAAACAGCATGCAAACTAGGGTAAATAATGCCTTCCATCTGTTCCTAAAGAACTATAAATGTACCTGTACACAAATTGCCTTTGCATAGAATCGTCACTGCTCTTTAGCTCATGACGGTTTTCTAATGAATGTCAATATTTACAACAGCACATTATAAAATGTTGCAAATAAATCTTATTTGCAATATTTAAATAGAAAATTGTACACCATCATAAACATGGTTATTTTACAGACATTTTTACAGATTACCTTTCATTAGCTTTAGGGTTTTGCATATTCCTGAATCCTGATAATCATCATTATTCAATTTGGTTTGTAGATTCAACTTATGATTTATGTATTTATGCATCATGCAGACTGGTTATTACAGCAGTTAACTTACTGATTCAGTTACCAGTTCTGTGCCGAATTCCCCTGCCAGATTATCCTTAGGTGGGTCGTTCATGGACCATTCATTCATTTTGAAAGTTTTTTTTTTTTACCCAAGAATAATGAATTGAGCGTGATTTGTTCAATTTGTCTTCATCAATATTATTCCTCACTTTCCACAGTATAGTTGTTCCGAAGATTAATTTGTCAACTCAAGGATGCCATTCTAACATTTCATATTAATTTTTTTGGGAGGTCTCCTACAATATGTTTACATGCATTCAAGGTCAAAAAGGATTCAGTCTCTCCAAACCCCTCCTTTCCGAGAGCGTACTCTGCTCTAATTGGTCAGATGGCCCAATCTATTATGATTGGTCTACTGTTTACAATATGTGTCGGAAACTTAACGGTCATTACCATATTTGAATTTCAGCTCTGGAGGCTGAAAGTCCAGGTGCAGTAGGTACACTGAGTTTATTAACCCTTAAATGCATGAATGTTTCAGCAATCTTTATTACATATTCGGGTCTTTAGTGATCCGGAGGAGCTATTTCTAACACGGATGGGTCTTTACCTGTCGTGATAATATAAAACTCTCCTGATATTAGGGTAACAATTACATAAGAATAAAATAAAGCACATTTTGTTACCGTTTGGAGCTTGGATTTGTTCAGTTTGAGCAGATGTTTTATACCATCATAACTGACCTCGTCAGAGCTCATTTCCCAGTACATTCAGTATCTGGCTCATATTTGATCTCAAACATATTCTCAAAACTATCATTTTCAATGTCTTCAAATTCAATATTTTGATCGCTGACAGCTTCTTCACCAGATCCACCATCAAGTGACAGTGACACAAATATTTAAATGTGTCCAATACTTGCTCTGCAGTAAATCACTGAGCCATTCCAAGTTTTGCTGATGATACTTCCTATTCTTTTGTTTTCTGCCTGCGGTAACTATGAGTGAAACATCCCTCATCATTGTGTATCAGACATTGCCACGTTGTGGAATAAAGATGAATTGCACTTATTCAGTCATTAAAGATTCAATTATTGTTGTGCAGAAAAACGTTACATACCTTAGGTTGTTAGAGACCCTATACAATTTTTACAAAAAATGAATGGGAAAACAGGCATTCTTTTGTCATTTTTTTTCTTGTTATAGGCTATTGTTTATAATGAATTGATTGAGGAATACTAAGAAGGCTGATGTCTAACTTTAAAAAATGAATGAGGAGGAGGGTAGTGAATGAAGTCCCGGCTCACTAAAGACCCGAGGTATGCGTTTAAGGGTTAACAAATATAGCAAAAGTAAGTCCAAGCAGGCAGGAAAACACAGGCAAAACAAAGCACATCCAAACATAGTGCGAAAACAGAACCAAAAGCAACACACGTGATGCATCCATCTACTAGGTCAACACCAGACACTGAACAAGGGAAGCACTGGGGTTGATGTACACAAGGGGTAATTGGCAAACAAGACACACCTGGGAACTGATAAAAAAAAAATAGAAATACAATATAAAAGTCAAAACAAACAGGGCACATGTACAGGTAATTAATAGGAATTAATGTTCCTTAAAATAGTCTATGTTTAATTTATATAGCATATGAAAATTACCATTTGCATATCCAAAGAATTCTTAATCTATTAGAAAAATGGAATATGTAATTTGTTGACAATATATGATCAAATAGAAAATTACTATTCATTGATTGTGGCTGGATTACAAAAAAAAATTTTAGATACAGGGGGTGCTTATTTTACCTCATTCTCTCTTATACAAATACACCAAAATTTGCTTACATTTCATTATATTATGTAGTAAATAGCATTCATAAACACACACTAATGAGTGGGAGAATCTCTTATGCAAACACAATTTGTATGAGCACAGATATTTATAGTTCGCCATGAACAGATGAAACAGATGAAAGTCAGGCTTGTCACTGTTGGGATCAAATAAGAAAATTCTTTAGCCTATTTTGCATGCTGTTTCATCAATCCAGGGATGGTGTTTCTTTCAATCATTTTATATTGACTTAAGTGTTAAATTACACAGACACCAAATGTTAGTCTTACTATTTTGTGTTGTTCTGTTCATTTGAACTTAATTTGCTTAACTAACTCATTATTTCCTTTTTTTCTAGCTCTGTACAACCATGTGTAATTCATCCTCACAATTTAACCTCCATATTCGATGAGACTCCAAAGTGGTTCATGTACTGCCTTTGTCAGGGATATTTTGGCACTCGTATCATTATTATCATTACAGCATTATCCTTATTTGTGGGAACACCGATCTATTGCTGGTCCTTCTGGTTGTTTCTCCGGAATGTCAAACCCAACTTGGTGTTTCCAATGAATGTCACTATAGTGGAGCTAGTGCTTTGTATTCAAAGCTTTGTATACTTAATTGATAATTATCTCTCAATGGCAAGCTATACATTTGCTTTGTTTCTCATTGGTCTCTGCTGGACTGTCAGACCTCTTCTCCAGATCTGCGTGTGTATTGAAGATTACCCGGCAGTGATTCAACCAATAACATTCCTTAGATGGGCATCCAGTGCAGGATTGCATTGGCAGCGGCAGCTTGGCTGATTGGGGTGGGCAACAGCTTGAGGCTCATTTTCTCTGGAAATAACTTTTTCCCAGATAATATATTATTTTTGGTTTTCTGGATTGCAGTAATAATAGCCTCTTTTTGCTGCATCTCTGTCCTTTGTGCTCTGAAGCGTGCAGGACCAGGCAATCGCAATAATGTAGAGATGACAGAGAAAGACAGACACAATAAAACTGACAGAGGCAGAGCTGTTGAGAACCAGCAGAAAAGGAAGGCCTTCAGAATCATCTCTCATATTTTAGTGTCTATCCTGGTTTGTTATTTACCTCACGTTGTAGCTTATTTTATGGTCATAGCTAATATCAGCAAGGAGACATATTTGTGTAACATTTTCCCGATAACTCTGTCCCTCTCTGTGATTACTGTAATCATGTCACAATTATTCAGGATGTATTGTGAAGGCATCTGCAGCACATAATGTGTTTATCAAAGCTTAGAGGACAAATAAAAGGCAAATAAGACAAACTGAAGAAAGAAATATCTATGAGTTTCAATGATTATTACATTTTAGATTTCAAAACAGCAAAATTATGTGACATTATGAGTATGATAGTACTATTTAAAGGTGCTCAAAGCGATGCTGGGTGACGTCACTTCTTGTTGACGTTCAAAGTATTGTCAAACAAAACGGAGGCTAGCTAGACCTTCCCTCCTCCTCATCCCGTCCCCTCCCCCTGTAGTTTTACTGATACTTCTTTCAAGGTGTAATGTCGCCAAGTGAGATAAATGCTTTCATATAATGCAAAAAAAAAAAAAGGAAACATTACCAGAAAAACACGATAAAATGTTTCGCCACCTGAGGTTATAACTTTAGCTCCCATACCAGGACGCAATAATAGCAAGATAACGTTAGCTTCAAATTTAGTCAAAGTTGTCAATAGGCTATGAATGAACATTCAATTTCATAATAAATAGTTGGTGAAAACAATCATTCACACAAACTGTCGCCCTACTGTGAGTTTGCTTGATTATTTACAATAGAGATCGATAGCTAGCTGATAGAAACCTATATGTTGTATTCACCAAAGTTAGCGCTGACTGCATTGTTCAAGCTAATTATATCCTTGTGTTTGTTAGGCGAACATGAAAGTCCATTTAGAAAAACCAAACTGGATTTACCCACCTGTCCAGCAAAAACAGAGCTAACGTTACCTGATGGTCGGATTGGAAGCCCTTCTGCCGGCGGAGTTCTCACCACCTTTCAAAGGCTTTTCCAGTGTAAATTCGGGCATGCGTTCCTTCTCCTTTTCCCTCTTCTTTGTATTTTTGCAATCTGTTCATCAGAACGTCGTCTCTTTGGTCGTGTGTCGGCCATATCAAACTTAAAGAGTTCAAATTATAACTTTTCTCTTCATGCTTCTCTCCTCCACACCCCCCATGTACGCTCACTAACCCCACCCCCAGGCTGGAACACTGTTTGTTTTGTTTCGTGGAGCGGGTCACCGCAGTTTGTTTTTGTTGCGGTTTGTGGAGCCTGGGCTGTCTACAGAGACCGCATTTTTTTACAGTGTGTTCAGGGGACAGGCAGCTAGCGGATAGTGAGGAGATGTTTGCTGTATGTGACAAAAAATGTTTTGGCCTAAAAAACGCATGACATCGCTTAGAGGACCTTTAATAGAGTAGAATCTGTATATTGAACACCTACTAGATTTATCATTTACATATGTGACAATAAAGTGGCATACTGTATATTTACATGGACAATGAAACTGAAACACCTGGTTTTAGACCACAATAATTTATTAGTAGGTGTAGGGCCTCCTTTTGTGGCCAATACAGCAACAAGTCCTGCACAGCGGCCAGAGGGATTTTGAGACCACTTCCAGAACAGTGGACAAGGTCACTATGTGATGCTGGTGGAGGAAAACGTTTTCTGACTTGCTCCTCCAAAACACTCCAAAGTTGGGCCGTGTGAGATGTTCAACTTCACTTTCATGTTCATCAAACCATTCTGTCACAAGTCTTTCTGTCTGTATTAGTGCATTGTCATGCTGCTTCACGGCACACACTTCAGGGTATACGTCTGGGCAGCAACAATCTGGGTGTTAAGCTTCTTTGGTGCTTCTACGCTCCGTAACTCCCATGGATGTGGGAAAGACAGTAAAGTTGGACTCATCAGAGAACAATACATGTTTCACATTGTCTACAGACCAAGATTTGGAGTGTAGGCACTATTGAAACTGATATTTGTCACTGGTACAAGTCACCAAACTTTTGACTATAGCAGCCCGACCATTAATATTGACTCTGTGAAGCTCCTGACTAAGAGTTTTGGTGGAAACGAGAGTCGAGGTGCGCATTTAATTCTGCAGTGAGTCGGGCAGTACCTGAACATCACTTTCAGACAGCTTGCGTCGACAGTCACTCCTGTTGAATGGTGGTCTTATGTGGTGGTATACCGACATTACCCTGGATATCATAGCTCTTGAAACACCACAAAGTTGAGCCAGTGAGACGCGCACCAACAATTCGTCCTCTTTTGAACTCTGATGTGTCTCCAATTATGTTGTGTGGATTGCAATATTTTATGTACAGCTGTGCTATTGCCCTGCTAATTCAACCTTCACATTCTGCTTTTACTGATAGAATGCAAAATCAGTGAAGATTGTCATGAATCCTCCAACACTATATTGGCCAACACTATATTGGCTATAAAAAATAAACCGTTTTGCCTTTAGCCTTGCCCTTACGATATTTAAATGTGTACCCTGTTTTAATCACTAAGGAATAAACACAGCTCGAATAAGGAAACTAATAAACCTACTGTTTTAATTTGTTGAAAATGGCATTGCAAGGAATCACTTGAACTTTTGTGTCTGCATGTTTGGTGCATGTGTGTGTGTATTTGAGAGAGAGAGAGAGAGAGAGAGAGAGAGAGAGTGACATTTTCTTTCAAGAAAGGTGGCATAAGCATATCAAATTGTATCAATATTTTTCAAAATGTGCATGCTTTTGAACTAAAAGCCTTAATGGAGTTATTTTATGCAGTCCTGTGATCACAAAGCAGAAGCAAAACATCCTCGTATAAGAACGGCAATACAAAAATTGTTGATCCTGAATGGGGATGACAACCACTATCAATTTGATAGATATTAGAACTTCCTTGTATAAGAATAATGGGTAAAACAGAATCCGATGCCAAGAAGTCCAGCGCTAAGAAACCTTTAATCCTGTGATCAAGTCATTCATGCTAACCCACTCTTTGGTGCTTGACCCTTAAAAATACAGTGATGACCATTAGTCATTTTATTGTGTACTTAATATTGTTAATATAATCAAGTGTGTAAGAGAGAGTGTGACTGCAGAGGTGCTAAGAAGGAAATGCTAGGGGGTGGTGTTGGGAGGGTGAGCAGGGTCAGGGGGATGAAAACATACTGAGAAGAAAGAATGTGTTACAGAGTGTGTCTGGCCATGTGAAGAGTGGGATAAGATATACAGAGGGCGACAAAAGACATTTTGCTCTGGGAGTCAATAATCTGGAAGTACTTTGTAGTTTTTAGTGTTCATGTGCAATGATACGTAATCAAGAGGAACAGTTATATCTAAAGTCTGAAGATTGACCCAATAATGAAGAATTCAATCCAAAGGAAAACAACCTCCCGCTCAACTATTGCTAAAGCCGACATGTGAGTAGGGATAACTTTATATATCTCCCTTTTGTATCTCATTATTATGACTTTATTTCTCGAACATGTGACTTTATATCTTAAGAATTGACTATTTATCTTGTGATTTAGATTTTATTTCCCTCAAAATTACAAATCTATATCTTACAATAAAACTTTTTTTTTTTTAAACGGTCTCTCAATTATATATGTATTTTACTTTGAGGTTAATACATCCATTGATATGCACAACCTTTCCTTATGAAAATGTATCGCTATTAAAACAGTGGCAGTCAGATACCGAGATATATTTACCTGAAAAAAATTAGCATTATTATTCATTATAATAGTTTGGTTTTGTTTGTTTAATTTTTTCTTCTTTTTTTTTACTTAATAGTTTGGTTTTGTTTGTTTAATTTTTTCTTCTTTTTTTTTCACTTTCAATTGAAAATCAGTCCTAAAAAGTTTTTCACATACAACACCTTAATAGGATAAAAAGCCATCAGTCAAAAGCTACTAATCACAAGCACAGAAATGTATAACGTGATCTGTTTTGGTGCCCAAAGAACAGTCTTGTCACCTGTTGCATTCCATTTTTAACATCCATTGTGAACTTAAACAGAACAAGTGTGTCAAGGTCTTGAATTTGTCCTCAAGTCAAAGTCGCATGCATGTTACTGTCTCTTGTTGTCCACGGGCTAACAACAGGCTGTAAAGTCTTTAGATTTATTCCCACATTGCAAAAAAATACTTAGTTTACCTCATACTTTATATTCAACTGGAGAATATGATATTTGCTTTTAATTCCTGGGTTACGCCAATTCAGGTTAATTCCACAGAATATAAACTTATATATATATAAAAATTATGTTTTAGGTGATTTGAGTGCATTTTTTAACAAAACATTTTAGACCATTAGCATAGTGGCGGGCGTGTTGAAATGTATGGGTGAAGCAGGATTCCACTTTCTGACCTTGTCCAATACCGTTCCTCATGGGGTACATAGCTCAAATATTCAAGCACAGACCTCAGAGGTTATACTGATCTGGGTAACCTCTTTGAGGACGTCATGTACCAGAGTGACAGGATTCCCCCCACCTCCATAGTTGTTGCATATAGCTGTAACAGAGACCTGCATTTTTCAGGCGAGGCTTCTGTAATTCAGTACGTTTGGCCTTTTCGAGGTGCTGGGTCATTAACATATCTATGAGTTAACAACATAGATACTTCATGGTCTAGTTTCAGAATATGCTAAGACCCCATATCCTAGTAATACAGAGCAGAGGTATTGTGCTAAGTTGTTCAACCATCACGTTTCTGCTTAGTTTTGGTTTGCCCTTGACTGACCAGCATGGGCTGTTCCCATGTCCCCACCTTCCAGGAATGAAGACATGATGAATATCTATTCTGGAGTTGTAAATCAGATTATCTTATTAATTTAGCACCATCTGCTGAGCAACATGTCTTCAGGTCATCATACCATTACTGCAGTAGAAACAAAAAATTGTGCAATTATGTGCATATCATAATAATTATGATAATTATGATCATATCAATTACATTTTCATTTTCATTACATCTCTTGCTGTTAGTCCCAGTGAAAGTTGTTGAATGATTGAATCTGCTGAATATGTGAATCTGAACATACTTCTGGGAGTGATCCTGCATCAGATGAGCATCTAAAAATAAGATTTATCTAAATAGATGTGTGACCGATGAGTGAGAGAGACAGAGTGAGAAGGCTCAAATGATTTCATTAGGAAAGCAAGTGGTTGTTGATTCTCGTTGCACTTGGTATTTCAGTTATAGGCCAGGTGGATTAAAGAGCGCACTCAGGAACATGCCGATCTTCTATTAAATTATATGAAGCTTATCTAAGAACTTCTCCAATAACAGAAAGCATAAATGCCTGCTAGCATATCTTTGTTATCTAACCTCAAACACACTATTCATATGATGTTCCGGAGTCTTCTTACAGTTTCCACAACAACTTTCCAAGGACAAACAGATCATCTAAAGTAGCCAATATTTCAACACAAAGGCTATGTCCACACTAATACGTTTTACTTTTTCTCTCCGTTTTGGCCCTCTGTCCACACTGAGACAGCGTTTTTTTTTTAATAATAAAAACAATCCTTTTTGAAAACACTCTTCGAAGTGGATAAATTTGAAAACGCCGTTATCGTGTTACAGTGTGGACTGTCAAAATGGAGGTATTTAAAAACAACGACGGAAGTTTAGTCATATGAGGGACGCATATTGTACCAATAAATATTCATGTTTATAGGCTACCGTTATTGTGCCTGTTATGTGCTATTCACTTTCACTGCACTGTTGCTAAAAATTTTACTTTGCACACTCTTCACAGTCCTCCAAAGATGACAGAAAATGTACTCACATTGCTGTCCTGCGGCAATATATGATTGAGAGCAGTTGCGTTTTAGACCGAACATATAGTGAGTTGGTGACTGAGTCAGTGTGACCTAGACGCATCAATGAATGGTGAGATATTTTGCTAAATAAAATTATCCTGCCAGAAGAATTGTGCGATTACTTTATTATTTATTTTTCCATCTCAGTGAGGTTTTACCCATGTGCAGTAAGGTGATTTTAGCGTTTTCCGACGTTTCAGTGTGGATGAGAAACTATAACAAAAAGTGTTTATGTAGGCTAAACCTTGCCTACCCTAACTTTAAGATTTGAAGCCTACACTACAAGTGCACATTCAATACTCACAGGAAATCAACGCTTTTATATAAAGATATAAGTTTTATAGATTTTTATGATTGATAAAGGTACTTATTTTTGAATGTCACTTCAGCAGATTGCTCTGTATATTAATCTGTTGTCCTTTAAACCAAGTTTGAACTGTGAACATGTGTGCACTCTCTTGAACAGATTTTTTGAATAATGTGTAGTCCAGGTTTTGTCAACCCCTCTTTTAAAAATATAATTATTTATCGGATGACACATTATTCAAAAATCTGTCCAGGAGAGTGCACACACACATGCAGGTGGCTGTGAAATTATGACAGCTGTGTGGTACTTTACACTAGACAAATGTTTTTCACCGCTTACTCATGTTACGAGGACATGCTGTCACAGTGTTTGAAAAACACCCCGTTGGCGTGTTATTAATTATACGTAATGAAGTGAACACATGCCTGAGTGAAAGCCTCCATGAAGTTGTCCTTTCATGCTCTGTGGAGAATAATCGTCCATTCATTAAACTTTAAACTATTTGTTTATGCATGTTTAACACCAGAGAACTATTTCACAGTTTGCTTGGAAGCCATATGTTGAGCTCCAGACATGGATTGATGGCCTAGATGAAAGGAAAAGCTTATCAACAAATGTCATTTGAATAATGAGAGTCAAGGGAGTCAACAACAAACAAGAGTGTCCATGGGAAAATGAAATAAAACAAGAGGGGGAAAGGTTTCAAGGTGTCAAGTTCTTAAAAATGTAGTGTTCATGCTGGTATAATATGGTTTTGAAAAAGTGTTATATAATTTTCAGGAAATTTTTCAATTTAGTGACGAAATTTTGTGAAAATTTGGTGTAAAAATGCACATGCACACATCTTAACCATTGTTTTCAAAGATGTTTGTAAATATATTTGTCAAAGAAATATATATATATATATATATATATATATATATATATATATATATATATATATATATATATATATATATATATATATATATATATATATATATATATATATATAATACATCAATACTTTTTTTTGTTTTTTACAAATATCATAAAGTATTACTTAATGCATAAATATCATTACGTTTTGGGGAGTTGCACCAAATGACAAGTTTTTCAAATATTAATAAGAATTGAAGCAGTTTTTTTAAATAATATTTTTGTATGAAATAATAATAAAAGATTATGAATATGAAAAATGATTTAATGAGGCTTTCTTTTCTCAGTATTTGTTTCTTTTTCCTGTACAAATATCTAAGCATCCTTAAATCCAGATGCATATACATCAATATACATCCTTAAAAACATCATAACAAGTGTTGTTTTCAGAAAAAAGTTAAGTGACTTTAAGTGACAATAAACTTAATTTAAAGGTAAAACTAGTTTGTTTGTTTTATAAACTTGTTTTCCCTTTAAATTAAGATAATTTCTTACCCCCCTGACAGATATTTTTCTTGTTTTTAGCCTGAAGTCACTTAATTTTGATCCATTTTTCAGTAAACTTAATATCCTAAGACACAAATTCTGAGGAAGAAGATCATTTTTGAAGTGTTCATTATATCACAGTTTGTTCACCTGGCATTATATAAATTGCATTTTTAATGTATTTTTGAGTACATTTCTAGATCATGACAAAAAAAATTGACTCTGTGCTGAATGTATGGGTTGACTGATTCAGTAATATTATAAATGTATATTCTTACATATTTTTTCCCCCACAGACATTCACATGCTCCCCAAATCAATACCAGGCCAGTGTGTTTGTCTCAGATGAGCAGTGTTTTCACCGGTGTGCCGCCGCTATTTGGAACAACACAAGCTTTCCTGTTGAGACTAGCCCAGCTTGAAGCTCAGTTGGTCTTGAACCTGATTAGTAACATTGCAGCTGGAAACAGTAGCAGTTATGGGAACCCTCTTGTTCCTCTAAGTCTCTTACAGCCTGTTGGCATTCAAAGATCCTCATTTTTGAGCATGTACCAGCCCCCAGGGGGTTTTACGCTCTCCCATCTATTGAATTCCATACCTCAAAGGGCAAGTTACCCCTCATCATCATTCACAGAAATTAATTCAGTTACTGCGAATAAGGAGAGTGGTGACCTTCTAGCAAAAGAGATCAATCAGGAGAAAATACCCATCATTAGTAACACAATAGTGCCACAAGTGCCAACATCTGAGAAACCTCTCGTTAGATCCCGCACCAACCATCTTGGCAAGCATTTTGCCTTCAAACCAGATGTGGACTGTTCTCGGTACCAGTCAATGACAGCCAAAGCAATGATTTCTCCTGATAGACCACAAATTGAAGAAGTAGAGCCAAAGCAACAAGCAACTCTACGTTTTCCAACAGAAAACCTAAGCAAAGCTTTAGCCAGCCTTGGCCTCTCTTTTGAGGACCTAGAATTACTCAGTCACTTCCCAGACAACCAGTTAACAACAGAGAAACTTCCCTTCATTATACAAGACATCCAACGCCGCAAAGAAACAAAGGGCATTTATCATGCTAGATGGAACTCATCTGATCAGGTGGAATCAAACGCTCATGGGAAACATCATGATCAGAGGAGTATTGGTGAATGGCAGGCATCTGCTTTACCAAGTCCCTATGGGCAATCCTGTCCATCCTCCCATTCCCATAGATCCCTCAGTGCTAAAAGATACAGCACATCTGAGGACATTCATGAGCACTTCTCAACCCAGTCTAGAGCATTAAAAAGATTAAGAGATTCATCAGGTGAGTTTTTATTACATCTATAACTGATGCACCAATGATCCAGATGAAAGGCTTTAACTTAAAATATCTAAAAATGTTGGTTGGAAAAATGGAACATCAAATTATTACAATTACCCATAAAATTACTGAAATTATAGATATTATGGTATTTATTTATTTATTTAGTATAACTTTATCTCTTCAAGTTGTTGTATTTAGTGTAAATTCGTCTATTCAAGTTTTAAAAATATGTGCCAAGTTTTTAAAAATAGTGTTCATGCTGGTTTTGAAAAACCATATTAAACCATGGTGTATATATATTATATTATATATAATGTGTGTGTGTGTGTGTGTTTTGTGCCAGAAAGTGTGTTTTGTGCCAGAACTATACAGCTTGAAAAAATATTGTATCATAGGTTTCATGGCAAAGAGTTTGACTAAACCCCTTTCTCTCTACCTCTTAGGAAGTGGATCCAATTCCTTCCTTAAGAGACTGCAGCATGGGCCAGCTGATGTCACCAGGGGGATGCCTGGTTCAGACTGTTTTCCCTCTCGTTCAAAATGCAGCATACGGCACAGCTTTGTATCTACGGGCTGTAATAAAACAAGACATTATACAACAAAAAGATCCTTGTCCTCTGCACACAGATCCACCACTTTCAATTCCATGAGAAATGGTCAACAACAGTCTTTTCCAGTCAAGTCTGCAAAATCAGAAGGAACCACTGAATCTATGAACATTCAGATGCCAGGAACTAAGATGACTGAAAAAATATCGGCACAAACTGTAAGCTCTCGCATGTGTAACTGAAGTGAATTACAAGTGATTGTTATTAATATCATTATTATAAGAATAGCCAGTCTTATTAAAGGTGTTTAAAAGTGTGATCACAACCACCGTTATTGAAATACCACCATTAAACCATTAAACTATCGGTTTGGTCTCAGCAGTGAAGGCTGAAAACACACAGGTCACACTAACACAGTCCCATGATAACAAATTTGGAGACAGGGACCTCTAGTGGTGTGAGATTTGTTAATGTTTCGGAAAGGAAACAGCACAGATATGTGCTTTTTAGACAAACTCAACACTCTTTTAATTAAGCAGTTTACTTTTTTTCCCTCATCGCTCCTGTGTTTTCCAACAGAAGGGTGTAATTCGTGTGTCTGGAATCTCTCTTGACTACTCTGAAAGTGAACTAATCAAAATGGCATCTCCATTTAGTCACCCTGTTGAGGTTTTAATGGAAACTGAGGTTGACATGGAAACCTGTCTAGAATGGAAGAAGGTATGTGCTATTTTAGTATAATTTTAATACATTTAAAACTAAAGTGTGACAAATTTATATATATAATATTTAAATGTCTTACACTTCATTTTACAACAAAACAGTACATTTTCTCTAAAAAATATTAAATGAAATTTTGGTCACGGAACACAAATTAAGATATTTTTGATTAAATCTGAGAGCTGGATCACTCCTCCATAGGCTTCTAAGGGATCGAAACTGGCCGGCCCAAAAGTTATGAAAGACATCGCTAAAATAGTCCGAGTGACAGTGGCTCAATCTTAAGTTTATCAAGCGACGAGAAATACTTTTTGTGCGCAAAAAAACAAACAAAAATAACGACTTTATTCAACTATTCATTTCCTTCTCTGTGGGCCTCGAGATTTCACGTAGTGAAACTACGCAAAGCTTCTAGGTTGTACGTAACATCACACGCATCACACACATGACCAGCGTCGGCCAATAGTGAGCCTACGTGTGACGTCCAACACAGAAGCTTTGCGTAGTTTCACTACGTGAAATCTCGTGACGGCCCACAACAGAACCGAACAAAACAACAGAAACTTAAGACAATGCTGAATAAAGTCGTAGTTTTTGTTATTTTTGGACCAAAATGTATTTTCGATGCTTCACATGAACTAACCCACTGATGTCACATGGACTACTTTGATGATGTCTTTATTTCCTTTCTGGACAAGGACAGTATACCGTATGTATACATTTTCAATTGAGGGACAGAAAGCTCTCGGACTAAATCTAAAATATCTTAAACTGTGTTCCGAAGATGAACGGTTTTACGGGCTTGGGACGACATAAGGGTGAGTCATTAATGACATAATTTTCATATTTGGGTGAACTAACCCTTTAAGGTAGTTGTTAAGTTTAGGTATTGTGTAGGATTAAGGGATGTATGGTGTTTTATGCGGGATGGTCAATCACCAGACTTCTAGTCCATTGATAATGTTTAGATTTATTAGGCTCTTGCATAGTGGCGTGCTGCCACCACACCCTATGCCAATCCAAACTCCCCCCCCCCCAGGCACAGGTGCAAACATATATTAGACAGGGTTGCCACTACTCCATAAAACCCACTATCATTACATCTTACCCCTTTTTTTTTTTTTTTTTTTTTTTTTTTAAACATGCAACCCTCCATTACATATAGCCTAAACATTTAAAACCCACAGCAAAATACAAACATGATTTCACACAATTTAAAATATCAATTCAGTCTCTTGCAACAAGTCTGTCAGTACTATTTCAACTTTCAGCACGTTTCAATAAGTCTTTCAGGGCATCTCCGTTCACGAACAGACCTTCTCAACGGTATCTCAGTTTGTTCCGGTTGTTCTGATTCAGCTGATAAATCTTTCAACAGATGTTGACGATTCCTCCTTAACACAACACCACTTGTGGTTTCAACATTATAAGACCTTGGTTGAATTTGTTCCAGTACAATGCCTTTCTGATTCCAAGTATTCGTTTTATCTTTAAATCTGACCTCCTCACCCACACGAAGTTCAGGTAAATGATGAGTTCCTTTATCATAATAGACCTTTTGCTTAGCCTTTTGTTGTTCTTTAAATTCTCTGAATTTCTTACTGCCTTCCGTCACGAGAAGATCCTCAATGATCAATGGACTAGAAGTCTGGTGATTGACCATCCCACTTCTGACACCATGTTTTATGCGGGATGGTCAATCACCAGACTTCTAGTCCATTGATAATGTTTAGATTTATTTAGGCTCTTGCATAGTGGCGTGCTGCCACCACACCCTATGCCAATCCAAACTCCCCCCCCCCCATGCACAGGTGCAATCATATATTAGACAGGGTTGCCACTACTCCATAAAACCCACTATCATTACATATGGTAGTGCAGAATAAGGAACTAAAATGTGCTTTATAAGTAATAAACAATATCCAAGTAATAGGCCTATATGCATGTTAATAAGCAACTAGTTAAGTGATTTGACCCTAAACTAAAGTGTTACTGAATTTTGTGACCAAATATCCTAGCTAACAGGGAACGTTAAACTTTGGATAACATTCTGGTAAGGTTCTTCAAACAAACGTTCTTCCAGTAACATTAACAGGACGTCATTTCATCTGGTATTTATTAATCTACACAAAACATTTGCACAAAAACATTATTTATACATTGTTCATGGAACGTTTTTTCCTGAAACGTTTTGTTTTTAAATGTTTCTATTGAATGTTCTCTGAACACTCTGAAACGTTCCCATAATGTTTGCAAAATTCTAAAATTGAATGTTCACATAACCAAGTAAAAATGTGTTTTTAAAACGTTAAGAGAACATTCAAAAATAAAGTTTTATTACTTAATGGGAACATTAGCAAAGCATTCTTGGAACTTATTTTTGTTTGGATAATGCTTTCTAAAACAATTATCAATAAACATTCAGCTCTACTATGTCAGCTTGTGTGTGTTTTCCAGGCTTTATTGATGCTTCCAACTGAATTCTCAGCCAAGGAGATGGTAAAGGTTTACTCTGCCATCCCGGTTCATATGAGACAGCAAAGTTTAGAGCTGGTGTCCCAAAACGTCGACCTTAGTTCAGCTGTGAGTTAACACACTTATGGATGGATGAAAATAAGTGAATATTTCCTTGCATAAATACTTCATTTTTTGTTTATTTACTTATTGGGTTTGATTAACTTTTGCCTTAGGTGTCAGTGTTCCATGCTTTTGTGGGGCCATCAATGTCAAATGCAAGTATCACTTGGTCTTGAGACATTTCAAATATTTAAGCTAAAAAAAAAAACACATTATTTTTCAAACTTCCATCCATCCTCCATGACTCTTAACAACAAGTCCTCGCTGTCCTTTAGGGGCTGTTGACGCCTTTGGACCATTTGCTGGTTGTATGTAATGTACCTAGCCAGCCCTGTGCTGCAACAGGAGTGCTACGCCTGATAAAACCCTTTGGAAAAGTTTTCAGAACTCTGGTGTTTAACGGAAACAAGGTAAGCTGTGCTGTTGCAGAACACTAAAGACATTTTTGACAGCATATATAAAAGGAGTAAAAGTGAAAATAATATGTGAAAACATGAAAGAGTTTGACTCCATTTCCATGGTCATTCTTTTCCCTGTATTTGAGTCTAAAAGATCAGTGAATTTATGATATTTTCTGTTTTCTAGGTGGATGCTGAACAGTGCCATTGGAACAAGAGCAGTAACCAGATGGTTTTAGAAATGGAATCTGCTTCTGTTGCTCTATCTGTATTTGAGTGGTCTCACAAAATTCCTTGTCTTTATCACAACCATCATCTCTCTTTCCTCAGAGGATGTAATATACAGAAAGATACATCTGAGGTCAGCTCAGCCAAATACCCTCAAAGTGTTTCCCCTTAAATATGGTCTATTTTCAATACCTTTGTAATAAAATACAACGAAACAAGGTTATAAGAATATTATTGTTTGTCTTTCACCTTTTATAAAGTTGTATAATTAGGATGAAGAAGAAGAAGATAACAATTAAAAATTTTAATCAACATATTTAACTACAGTACAATGCACGGTCATGGAAAACCTGGAAATATCAGAACATTTTAAAAGTCTGATTTACAGGCACGGGAAAGTAAATAATAAAAAATTATTCTTATAATAATAAAATTATTATTCTAAAAAAAAACTATTCTTCCATGAAAAAGTAATGGAAATTTAAAACCGAATTAAATTATTCTGGTTATCTTCAGCTTTATTTCATTGACTAAATTGTGAGTGCAATATCCATAAAATAAATGTAAGTAATTATGCAGTAATCTTAATTAACTAGAAAGGCCATGGAAAAGTCATTTGAAATGCAGGTCAAAAATTGTGGGAACCCTGTACAATTAATTGAATATCAGATTGTTAAAATTACATATAATTATATGACATGGTTGTATTATCTTAATTGTTGGAGACCGTTAAAAAAGTCAAGATCCATGAGGTGACAACCCAAAATCACAGTTTTAAATAGTTCACCCCCAAAAATTTAAATTATTATTTTGTTTTATTTTATTGACAGCATGATGTTTTTTTCCTTCTATGGAACATACACACAAAGAAATGCATTGAAGTCATGCATTTTTTCCAAATGAAAGCATTAGACTATAGGGGTCGCTAGAAGAACAAAAGAGCACCATATTTGTCTGTGCCAAAGGGAATATTATCTCTATTATAAGACACTACAATGCACTCAAATTGACCACACATACAACGAACACAAGCAACAGATCTTTAAAAAGTGCACGTTCCCTGACCGGGAATCGAACCCGGGCCGCGGCGGTGAGAGCGCCGAATCCTAACCACTAGACCACCAGGGAGTGATGCCATTGCTTCGACAAATACAGTAGCAGTAAAAATAATATGGTTTTATTGGACAACCAACACTTGACTATATCCTTCGAAACAGGGGCAGTTACAATGTTGAATTTTCATCTTGGTTCGTTTCGCTTTTACAAGTGTGTCTTTACTAAATTGTTTTTAATCACCCGGGGTTGTTCTATCTATTTTTAAACACGAGTGAGATAGGCCTATATCAGATTCAAATCTGGATTAATGATACTAACATTTTAGAAAGTCCTGAAACTAAAGCTCTATGAGTTAAGAGTTGAACATTTATGTCTCAGAAATCATAATAATAATAATATTTAGTTTAAATAGGTTAACAATATGTTGGCTTTCTTAAACCAGCAAAATAATTTCCTAACATTTGAACAAGAATCTGTAGCCTACTATAATATAAAGGTAATTCTATGAAGATTTACAACAAAAGTTACAAAACCACCAGTTATAAGGCTCTTTAGCTCCCATATCCATTCACCTCTGCAGGTTTATGTTTGTTTAGTTGCCAGATTGTGTCCTTTACATGGACCATCAGCAGAGTAATTACCTGAAATATTTTAAAACATGGTATGTCAACACAACGATATTACAAGCACATACAATATCTGCTAGAAACACAAATGACTAAAAATTGTTTTAGACTTAATGCTCTTTCCATTTTTTTCCATTACCTCTTTATGAATTACTGAAATATTATTAACTTTTACTTTCAAAAGACATAAGATTAAGATTAACACTTTTAAGTAGCAAAAATACAGTATTCGTATGCATAGAACACAATACCGGTATTGCTACCTTTGTTGTAAATGGAGACTTTATTGTGTCATCGGTGTTATAATCATCCTGAAACAGGCAGTTTGGAGTCTGCATTAAAACAAATCTAGCTGTTATTCAAAAGTAACACACACTCAGATTTATTGCGACTGTCATACAATTCTAAGAAAGTAAGATCTAATACTGAAAGACATTGATATATCAAGAATAAGAGAAAGCTATATGTAAACTGAAAAAATACACAAAACAATATGGCTTGTTTTTGTCAAGCCCCTGCCCCTTTTGTCTCAAAATGTATGTGCCCTTTTCTGATAATTGTAAATAATAATAATTATTATTATTATAAATATTATCATAAATAACAATACACTTACAAACCCTTGCCACTAACAATAATAATACAAACAAATATATAAAAAATATTTTTGGCGGAGAAGTGGTAGGCGGAGTTTCCTTTGAAGCGCCTAGGACGCATTTAACGGTTCTGGTACGCACTACGCAGAAGTTCGCGCTAGTCTTCAAAAGAGCAGCAGGTAACGTTAAAGCTAACACGGAAAATTACATTTATCCTACGATCACCATGCTACTCTAAAAGTTGCGGCAGCATGCAAGTTATTCTTAACTATAATAAAAGTCTAACTCTATTTCAGACGGATTCTGAGTGACAATGTCATTCGTTTTATCCAAGGAATAAAAGTGCAAGGGGAAATACATCTAGTTAAATGAAATCTTAAGTCCATGTCCAACTCTAAATTGTAAGGAACTTATATCTTTGATTTCATAAAGCTTTACAATAAGGTTAATTTGTTCATTACTCATGTTTGAACTAACGAACTAACCATGAGCAACACATTTGTTACTGTAATACAACTGTTCATTGTTTATTCATGTTATGTCACAGTCAGTGCATTAACTAATGATAACAAATACAACTTTTGATTTTAATGTTTTAGTAAATGCTGAAATTAATATTAACTAAGATTAATAAATGCTGTAGCCTAGAAGTGCAGTTCATTATTAGCTAAAGCTAACTAATTTAACTAATGAAACCTTATTGTAAAGTGTTACTGATTCATGATAGCTAACACTGTCTTTCATACATAGAATACATAGGCTACATTAAATTTACAACATCAACAAAACTAAAAATTAATTTTTACACTTTTACCTTCTTGATTCTAACTGTTTTATTTGGTAAAGTAAATAATATTTAGTAATATTATCATTATTTCCCTATTTTCATTTGATGTGTTATGCAGTCTAATAATTGTAAAAACATATTTTCTTAGAATGCCAAGGAAAGAAAGAAAAAAAAAGAAAAAAATCAAGGAACTCTCTGATGCAGCCAAAGGAAGCATCCCTCTCACAAGTTGACTGAAAAGCAGTGCTCGAATTGAGGGGGAGCTGGGGGGATCCGGGACCCCCCCCCCATAAGGTATTAGGGACCCCCCATAAGAAGTAAAAAATAGAATTAGGGGGGGTCCCTCAGATATTTTTTATTTTAGTAAAAAATAATAATAACAAATCTGATTAAATGCATGCAATGGATCCGGTAAATTTAAATTAAACGGTAAAATATCATTTATTTCTGTGATCAAAGCTGAATTTTAACCATCGTTTCTCCAGTCTTCATCACATGATCCTTCAGATCTGTATTACAAGACTAAACCTACATAACCCCCCCCCCCCCCCCCCCCCGTAAAAAAAATTTCAATTAGAGAGCTCTGTAATTAAATATGAATGGAAGTCAATGGAGACATATGACTAGTAAAAATTCATTTATAGAGCTCTCTAATTGGAATTGTTAGTAAGAATTGAATTAGAGAGCTCTGCAATTGGAATTGTTAGTAAGAATTGAATTAGAGAGCTCTGCAATTGTAATTGTTACTAGTAAGAATTTAATTAGAGAGCTCTCTAATTGTATTTTCACTAGTAAGAATTTAATTAGAGAGCTCTCCAACTGTAATTGGTACAAGTAAGAATTGAGTTGTAGTGCTCTAATTAAATTCCTACTAGTAAGAATTGAATTAGAGAGCTCTCTAATTGTAATTGCTACTAGTACGAATTGAATTGTAAAGTTCTCTAATTGAATTCTTACTCGTAAAAAATTTAATTACGAGTAAGGCTGGGTACAACAATTTAAGCTAAAACGGCTTGCCATAGCCGCTGAGCTTTAGAGATACCGATGATGACCATCAGGGGGCGCGCGCGACATGTTTGTGTGAAAGGCCCACATGAGCACTCTGACGTAGGCTTGAAATCTAGCCAGGTAACGGTGTCGCTGCAAACAGGAAAATTACCTCTTTTAGTTGACTTACTTGGTGATAGTTAGAGGGACAGAAGCGTTACAATGCCGGGTGAGTCCTCTTAACAGCTCAAATCTTTGAAAGGAGCCATGTTTAATATTTTGACTTTATAAATGCGGTATGCTACTCTCTCTCTCTCTTTGTTTTGTGAAATGGTAGCCATCGCTGAATGCGTGGTGTAGCCAAATAGAAGTAATTTAGCACATTTAACATACAGTATAAAACAAATTAAGCCCATATATGCTCACTTGGCAGAGTTTGTGTTAAGCGCAGTGTGCATGGAGGCCTAGTAATGTGTATGTGATGCAGTCGTGTGGCTAACACACGCATCCGTCGTGTTTCTTAACTTAACACACAGAAGCCTTTAAAACTATTTAACATAACTATAATCAGTTTTTGCTTCGATATAAGCAAAATAGCCATTAAACGTTACTCTTTGAGGCCAGACAACATGTTTTTTTTCACGCGGAAAGACCGCTGTTGATATGGCTCGCTCGTGGCTCGAGCTAACACGCACAACGTTAGCTTCACAGTAACGTTGTAGTATACGCTCGCCAAACGTGAAGTTTGAACAATTGTTTAACTTTATTTTGCGAAGGCAGGAAAAATCTTCAGCAAAGGGGGGTTGTTTTAATTTAGACTTTCATAATGGTTTATATACTACTATAGATAGTTATCCCTGGAGCCTTAGCCAGGCCTCACGTTACAATGAATCAAATCCATGTGGAGAAAGATGGTGTCGACTGACCTCCTCTTTGTCTCATTTATGCAACACTATGATGGATAGTAACAGATAGTTACATAATGTTTAAACCATGTCAGTTATGCACTATGTCGTGTCGAAGGTATTAGAAGAACTCAATAAACGTAATTGTGCCTTCATATTGTGGTATAAAACGTCTTAAGTTGGTAGCAAGTTTCGTGCTTGTGCGCGAGAGAATATTATCCAAACACAGAGGGACGAATCCTCCTTGTTGTGATAACAATCATTTAAAATTACATTTGCGTATGCATTATGGTTTATATACTTATTGAATAATTAATTTAGCACGTACACCATAATGATTGAGGTTTTACTTATGCATGTTATCTGTACTAGTTGTATTCAGTGTCCCAAAAGTCTTTTTGTTCATTGGCATCACTTTTGTTATGTGTGTGGTGGGGCACTATATTCTTGGTTGAGTATTAATATTGCATTTCACACCCACAGAACCTGCTGATATTAACAGTCCAGAGGTAGCAAAGACACCAGGAGGAGGCAGCGGGCAAGGGAAGGATGAGAATGTTGTGAATGGACACAAGGAGGGGGATGCCAACCCCTTTGCAGAGTACATGTGGATGGAGAACGAGGAGGAGTACAACAGACAGGTCAGTGTGAACCTGCTGCTCTTAATTGAATTACTGTAAATACAAATTTCCTAGTTAAAAATTGGACATGAACGCCCTCTCAAGTCGTATTTACCACTGGGGAGCTCTGGTATAATTTTGATACCAAGTTTCAGAGTTTAGCGTGCCATAAACTTTATACATGTCGGAGGTGAGAACGATTGCTTCCGTGACTGTTATTCTTAATTAGTTTTTTTCCTCAACAGCTACATCAACTTGTTATTAAAGTGCATATTTACATATATGAATAATCATTTGAAGGCTATTTTATGTTTTACACACAGCAAAAATAGCCTGTATTTGACTGAAATTCCATAATTGTCAGCAAACTATTTAGAAAGCACTGTCAATGTTTGTATGGTTGTCAATGAATGGGACTCTAAACATCATTTTGGCTTTAAAGGGATAGTTCACCCAAAAAATATTTTTTTTTACACTTACCCTCAAGTTGTTCCAAGCCTGTATGAGTTTCTTTCTTCTGTTGAACACAAAAGAACACAACCAGACAGTAGATTGTAGCCATTGACTTCCATAGTAGGAAAAAAATACTATAGAACTCAATGGCTACTGTCTGGTTGTTCTTTTGTGTTCAACAGAAGAGAGAAACACATACAGGTTTGGAACAAAATGAGGATGAGTAAATAATGACAACATTTAAATTTTGGGGTGAACTATCCGTTAAATAAGATTTTCCCCAAAAATAGGCAAGAATTAACCTGGTGTGCTCCATGATTCCTGTTCTCTCCGATAACAAAGCACGAATGTGGCGAGCTCGTAATCAAAATTTCAGAAGTGGGACATTTACGATTCACAAATATGACGAATCAGACCAGCGTTAGCTGGTGGTAAGGTGGGGTTTAGAGAGAGTGAATCTTTTAACAAACCGTTTTTAGACTCTTTGAGAAATGAGTTGTGAAATGTATATTCAGTAGGGGTATAACTGTACATACATTTGTCCCGGAACGGACGTTACAGTTCTGTCCATGCAGTCGCATGATGAATACATTGTCACAGGCGATCCACACTCCAATCCAGAAGGGCGATCCACAGAAGAAGAGACGATCGCTCAATACGTTTACCTCTCTCAACCAGTGTTTCAACTGCGGAAAGAAATCAATAAAACAGTTTGAGAATAATATCTCACATAGCATTACATTTAGGCATTGTGTTGACCGCAGGTTAGTCCGCTAGAGAAATGAACTCTAGAGAGAAACATTTCGTATATGCACTATATTAGCCTATTCATTATATTTACTTAACCTGTTAGTAACTTCTTAATGATTGAATGTATGTTCAAATAAATTTGACAGCAACTGTGCAAATGATCATATTTCAAAAATGAATTGGAGTAGAAAATTAACTTTATAATTAGATTTAGAAGTTAATCACAAAACCTGCCTTGTGCATCTAAATATAAATAGCAACTAAATTTTATAAATTGGGCTCTTTGTTAATTGTAACCTTTAATATTATAGTAATGTGCAACTAAGGGCTCCCCATATAGTTTACAGCATTAGCTAAGATAGATTTTTTTTGTCCTTTAGTAAACTTTTATCATAATAGTTTATTTTTAACACATTCACATTTTTATTTAAAAAAAATTGATTTTAAAAGCTATTTTTAGTTTTCTCCCTGCTCCTGTACCGAACCGTGACTTTAATACCGAGGTACATACCGAACCATCATGTCTGTGTACCATGTTTGTGTACCGTTACACCCCTAATCTACAGTGTGTGGTTTTTGTATTTCATGTATTTGCATGTAGACCTATTGGAGGAGTCCTACAAAACAAAATTAAGAACATTTAAAATAGCGTAATGGGGCACTTTATGAAAACATGCTGTTTATTGACGTAAAGTTTAGTTTCATAACAGCAGCAGCAATAATATTAACAATAGGTAGACCTGCACGATTAATCGATTTTAATCACGATCACGATTTTGGCTTCCCACGATTAAATTCGCGTGATCGAGCGATATTTAAAATGTGTCATTCCGTTCATAGAACGCTCCGTTTTTTTTTACCACTGTCTGATCACGTGCCTCCGTGAACCAATCAGAGTTGTTCCCTGCACCGCGCAGTTTAGTTTCTAGATTAGTTTCTAGTTTAGTTTCTTGGCCCAGGCGCCGGACTGGACAAAAGCGAAGCGAACTGCGCGAGCGAGCTACACTACGCGAGAGAGACCAAGTGTGTCCGAGAACACGCTCGACAGTGAGCGAGAGATACAGAGTGTGTCCTAGCATTAGTAAATTGGTACATACTAGGGGTGTAAATCGGACAGTTAATCACGATACGATATCGATTCTCTCAGCCAACGATACGATATTTGCCGATACCTCAAAAAATTCTACGATACGATTCGATTCGATTATGGGCTATATCGATCGATTAATCGATATTTAGATATTATGTGCCAAGTGTACACAACCAGTCACATTTATTAACTCACAATACATTAAAAAATATATTACATGAAAGTTTAATTAAACTCTGAAAATTGCACACCCTCTCCCAATTGGGACATTTACAAGTTGTTTGTTACAAGTTTAAAAAAAACATGATGAAAAGGAACAAGAACGGGGTTATCTGTTTTTGCAAATGAACTCTTGTTATATTAAAGTTCATTTAAAGGATTTTTATATATATTTATTGTGTGGTAAAAGCAGATAACTCTACATTTCATGTTTCAGAGTTAAACAAAGCCAAGTAATTGCTCAAATACATAATAAAACACTTGGTTAATCTATAACGTTAATCTCCTCAGTTGACATAATTTCGATGCCTGTCAAACTTTGTTGTTGTGATTAACGTACACGCAATACAGAGAGCTTTTCACTCACCACTAAACGTGCTGTTTTAGCAAGATTCCGTGAAAAACTTTCAGCTTTTATTTTCTTTTTACGAGCCGAAGAAGATATCACGGGTTCATGAAGTTCGCTGAAATCCATCCTCGATCACTTTTAGTCAGCTTTGACGAAACTCCTCTCAGTAGCGCGTCTTTTCAAAGTGACAAGCAGCCATGTCACCTGACCTGAATACTGCGCACTGATTTGCTAAAACAGACTTTTCGGGGCTTGTCGTTTCTGCTGTAAAACATAAACTCGCGATGCGATGCCTTTACAGTGGAAAATACCAGCTTTTGTGACAAAGGTTTCATCTTGTCAGGCGTCTATTTCACCGGAGAAAAGTTACGTGAGGAAATGGAGTGTGTCAAAATAAAGGTACCGTACATCGATATTTTATGTGTGGTATCGATGCATCGTATCGTTAGACATTTGATCGATGCATCGATCCATATCGATGTATTGTTACACCCCTAGTACATACTAATATATAATTGCTATATAAGAGGCATGGAAGTTCGATTAATGAACTCCAATAATTAGGGATGCACGATGATATCGGGACAACATCGGTATCGGCCGATAAAAGCTTAAAATGACCATCATCGGCATCGGCCGATATGAATATTTCTGCCGATGAGCCTTGCCGATATGGTGGCGTGTTTCCTATGAGCACGTGACGACCGCGAACGAAGCATGAGCGCCAGCAACTTAAACTTCCAACTAGGGGTGTGCTTCTCACGTGGTTTTTGATCGTGGGCGATTAAAATGTCTCCACGATCGGCTTTTGAAGAAAAATCATAGTATCGTGGATTCTATCAGTTCAATTCTGGCGCCTTCATCTCAACATACTGTACAACGCGACGTACATTCACATCACATCACATGTAAACACAGAGGTAGAGTTACACTCACGGGACACCGCAATTCACAAAAGTGCATTATTTGCATGTGCGTCAAAGTCTTGCTAGGTAAACATGTCATTCACGTGCTGATGCGCTGTTCTAACATCCGCTTTTCTGAGCGCGTACACCCGACGCTCACAGGAACTAAAAGCCTGTCACAGCGCCTGCATACTGGACTGATCTTTCGAGTCTTATTGCGCTGATACTGTCAAATACACAAGGTTTACATAAACAAAGTTGGTAATGTCTAAAGTCAAAGCAAACAGAGAAAATCTGCTTGTCAAATGCGTGTATATTAGACGCGTCGCTTGCAGCGCTCAAAGAGACAGTAATAATATGCTGCCGCTTGTCCTTAAAGACCCAGAAATAAAAATTCTGTCATATTTTCTCACTCTAATGTTGTTCCAAACCTGTATTCATTTCTTTCTTGTGCTTAAATATACTATGGAAGTCACTGGAGTACAGCAACTGTTTGGTTAGCCACATTCTTCCAAATAACTTTTATTTTTAACAGAAGAAAGAAACTTGAGAGAGTAAATTATGACTATTTAAATTTTTGGGAGAACTATCCCTTTAATGTTAATAAAACAACAAAACACAGAGGAAATCACTCACTGCTCTTGACTTTAATAGAAGCTTTAATAAGCTCTTTTTGCACTTAAAAAAAATACAAATATATCGGCATCGGGCAAAATTAGTTTGAAAGTATCGGCATATCGAATATCGGCCAAAATCTAATATCGTGCATCCCTACCAATAATCATTAGCCTACTACAAACGTCTTATTTTGAACTATTGTTTAATAAATAATTAGAGCGCACAAACTTTCATATGGAGCATTAAAAAAGATTCAATTTATGCAGTAAGATTTCACTAATCACTGAC
The DNA here is from genome assembly GCA_030578255.1 of Tiaroga cobitis. Lineage (NCBI taxonomy): Eukaryota > Metazoa > Chordata > Actinopteri > Cypriniformes > Leuciscidae > Tiaroga > Tiaroga cobitis. Next base: position 42,941,544 of record CM060591.1, read on the forward strand.
ACAACCAGGTTTTACGTTTCTTAAGCGTCAAATAACAATGACTCTGAATTTTATCCATTAATCAAACTTCCATAGTGCATAGTTCTGCTCATTTGGTAACATTCTGTTATGGAATATTTGTTTTTTATTGATTGTATATTTTGAGTTTTATTCACATCCATTATGTAGGTACAATGCAAGTTTATATTTTGCTTCCTAAAATATTTTACACAATGGAAAATGGAAAAGTTTTGCTACATTTTCTTTGTTTTCTTTATTTTGATTTATTCAAGGAGATGCACTGAATTTTGGTGAATAAGAGGACCAATTTTATTTTGATCCGCATTTGTACATTAGCAGGAATGTAGCACAATATGGATGTGAAAGCAGTTATAATTAGCCTATGTGACAATAAAATTTGTTTTGGTCAAAATCAACCAATAATCGTGATGTCAATATTGATCGAAAAAAAAATCGTGATTATCATTTTGGCCATGATCGTGCAGCCCTAACAAAAGGCAATAAAAAAAGTGTTCAAACGCAGAGCATAAATATATTACTTGGGGTCTATTCATTTAAATGTAATCATCTGTTTTGGATGGTTAAAAACCACGGTTTAGTAGTTATTGATTTTAATTACATTTCTATGCATAACGCAAAACTCACACTCAAACAATATCGCAGTCACTTGCAGAGAAAAATTTATTTCTGCAGTGCTTGAGATCACACGCAGTAGTGATAAACTCAAAAATTAGAGAACTTTACAATTACAAGCTCCAAAACGGCTTCAATGAGAAATCATTAGTATCTATGATCTTAGCATTTTGTTGTAATGCAAACCACTAATTATTTGTCTCTGTAAACACAAAGAAATCTGAATTAGCACTGAGCTGAGACACTGAACAGTCGCACCAGGATTTTTTTTCCCTGTGATATTTGCGATCAAAATGACTGTTTTTGTGGTGATGACTTCCAGAAATTTGTGAAAAAAATGTTTTTTATAATTAGGATACCACATTTATTATATTCCTCCGGTTTCCCAGACAAGGCTTAAGCCTAGACCTAAACTACAATGCATTTTTGAGCTGTTTTAACTGAAAACAATTACTAAAAAAGTTCTTAATTACAAGGACTAACCCTGGCTTATTTTAAGCCCTGTCTGTGAAACCAGGACATTGTTTATTATGTTAGGTGCCCAATAGTCATACAAGACACAAAGGACAAACAAAATGCATAACTATTGTTTATTTTGGTCTCTTACCAAATAATACATTTGAACCATTACTACAAGCTTTTCAGACTTGGAAAGGGGGATAATGCTGCACAGCCTTACCCAGTCTTCACAAATCTGAAAATAATTTTATATAGGATAGTAGAGTGGTGTAATATCTAGCTTTAATAACAATCACTTAGTGTGGGCAATATGACCAAAATCTTATGAGCAAACCACATCAAAAAAAATTCTCGCCAATACAAGTAAAACGTTCTCAAGATATCAAATAAACAGTCAGTCATAAAATAACAAAGACCCCCCCCCAAACTGTTTGTTCACATAAGACATAACGCCAAGGTGGACATTTTGACGTAATCATTATGCGTGTATTTGACCATTCAAGTGCAACTAGCCTAATAAGAGAACAGAATTTGGTACTCACATGCTGACAGGCGGCAAAAGCACGCACACAAATGCCCAGCCAATCTGGCATTCAGTGTGTCAGTGCCAAATTGAGTTCTTTCGCAGTATATAGTGCCTTCAATAACTTAAAGAACTATAAAGCATATCATAATTTTTTATTTGGTCATTCATTCATATTTCTTAATCGCTACACCCAGACCATGTCAGGTGAGAAAAGTGCGCTTTCTTTCACACAGACCACTCACTGACATAACGTGCACAACATCTGTAAGCTTGTGAAAATAATGCATTACAACTTTATTTAAATTAGGTTTAATTCCATTCATTATAATAATTTTTGTGAGACATTTGAATTTTTGTGGTGAAATGGCGATTATGCATGATTGCCAATAAAATGCAACATTTTGTTGATTTTGCGTTGCATTAAGTGATCGCAGATTTGCGAAATACTGGAAGGACTAACTGAAAGCATACATGTTTGAATGTGATGGTCCAGCGCTCCTGACATTACTTCAAGTATAGTCTGATTTGTATTCACATTTGCATTTCAATTTGTTTTTACATCCATTTGCAGTGGGTTTGTCTTTATCTAACTGTACAGAAAGTTAGAATTACCGTAATGACTCTGGAAATGGGGCACCTTACAATTTCATACACAAATTTTGATGGGTCTGACGTCTTACTGCAGGTGGAAGAGGAACTTTTGGAGCAGGAGTTTCTTGAACGCTGTTTCCAGGAGATGTTGGAGGAGGAGGATCAGGATTGGTTTATTCCTGCCAGAGACCTTCCCCCTGGTGTAGGGCAGATCCAACAGCAGCTTAGCGGGTTGTCGGTCAGTGACGGAAACGCCGAAGACATCGCAGTAAGTGTCATCCTTCCTGAACGGAAACCACTTTATAGACCTTAAATAAACTTTTGTGATATTGTACTCATGCGTACTTCATCTCTGTTTTTTCTCAGCGCAAAAGCAGCTTGAACCCAGAGGCCAAGGAGTTTGTTCCTGGAGTGAAATACTAGAGACCCTCCAGTTAGGGGCTCCTTTATAGAGACTTTATGTGACCGCTGGTGGCCAGGGGTCACCCTCACACATACTTCAATCTTCCTGGGGTTGTGTGGGGCTTGATGGGGTGGGGCTTGTGGGTGGGGGGGAGGGGGTGCTGGATGCTCTTCTATAAGCTTTTTATTTCCGTCTGTCTCCATGTATAACGTGGGCGGGTTGCTCCGTGTAATGTTCCTATTGGACCGCTGCAGATTGTGACTAGTTCTCCTGGAAGATCTTTGTATTAATCTCAGAGGAACAGTTGTGTGAGTTCCACTATCGTGATAGTGACTAGCAGTTTGTCCCGGTGTCATTGCCATTTTCTTTTTTTCCTGTCTTCTCTTTTATTTTCTTTAAAAGGAAGTTTGGCGGGGAGGTGTGTGTCATACGAGTGGGAGGGGAAAGGGCTGGGACAAAGGAAACCTTACAGTACAAGGACTGTTGACAGGTGGACCATTCTTTGATGGACAGAACTGGTGGCAGCTGACAACTTTTGAGGGATTTTCACAGAAACATTTTCCTGTTTCTTTTTTCCTTCCTCCGTTGAAGTTCTGTCACAGTGTGCAACATGCATTAACAAAAATGGAAAAAAAATCAAATAAAACAAGCAGGTTGATGATGTTGGAAGATGTTTTGTGTTTGTGCTTTCTATGTAATGTAAACTAAACCTCAGTCTTGACAGTTCTCATCCCAAAGTTTTACTTCATTAAATCCAGTAGCATCATAGCACCATTGTTTTGTTTTGACTAACATGCTGTCAAGAATACCAGAGGACCATATTACAATTTTAACTTTAACAAAAGCCTTTTTAGGGGGTCTTGTTATATTTAATGCTTTCAGGGTAGATAAGCAGTATTAAACTAGTGAGATGTTAGTGTTTCATTCAAACAGGGTTGATCATTTGTGATATTGAGTCTTTGGCCTGCAAATTGCTATTAAATGCATCAGTTGGTGAGCTAAATAATTATTGCAATGGAAATTGAACTAAATCATAAAAAGGCATGCTGCTACAAAATGTATTCCTTAGTAATTTCTTGTTTATTTTCAGGCTTTTTAACATCACATTGTTTTTTTAATTGACCGATGCGATGCAGTATATTGTAAATTGTCCCCAGTAGCTGTTCTTGTTTCTGGCAGGATTCTTGTTGACTATTGAAATGAGGGATTTTCCCAGTGTCTGTAGTCTCATGTTACTCCATTGATTGGCTAGCCTAAACACTAGTCCAAAGCCTCTCAGAAGGCATCTTTTCAGTGTATAACTTTACATTTTAGTATGTAATTGCTTAGGGCAGTATTTAGATTACCCAGGGATAACTGCAGACAGATAGGTCAGGTGTTGCTTAATCAAACACTGTCAGCGAAACTGCTCCACCTTTTGAAACAAGGGTTTTGTATTTTGTGCTTAATAGCAAAGAATATTTCATATTAACATTCCAGATTTTTTGGGGTTCATGGATTTTTCATTTATTTTGAGTGCTGTACCAGTTTCTCGCTTCCCTGATTTCTTGATTCTTTAAGATATTTATATTCTGTTGATGACTATACCTATTTTCTATTAAGGTCAATTACCATGATTTTTTTTTTAATCAAGATACCTTTTTCCTATAGGTACTGTTCTGAGACTTTCCACACTGTTTATATGTCCAAGCAGATGTTTTACCATAAAACTGTCTTGTATGTCCTGCTTTAGAGATTTTGCCTATAGGTTCCCCTAACAGAATAAGTTTGAGTGAAGGTCTATAGAAGTGTGGTGTGAAACACGATATGATGAGCAGCCCGGATGAAGTGCTGTTCAAGAGCCTGGACACTGCTGTAGGTAGCCCAAATAATTTGGCATTCAATTGCTTGTGCAACAATTGAATGATGTCAGAGGATGATGGCGTTTACATATTTGATCCTTCATTAAGTAATAGTGTGAAAGATGTGTTTGTGAATGAATGACTGTTTTTAGACCATTGCTCACTTTAACACACATTAGATCATGCTGTGTGTCTATGAGTCTATGTCTGTGTGCCAGTCTGAGCATGTACATGGTTCTGATATTTGCTTTGGACACTAAAGCAGTTTGGTTCAACTTGCGCTGTTTTAAATGTGCTCTGTAAATGGTTTGGTTTTGTTAAGATTGTACCCTACTAAAATTGTTTGTGCACAGCTTTGTACTTCAAATTCTTTGTATATTCCATATGGGCTTATGATTTCAAATAGTGAAACCTGGCATATTTTAATGTTTATTTATACTTGATGCCCAACTGTAGAAAGTTCTTATGGTGGAGTACAGTAAAGGTTCATGGTCAAGAGTTCAACATATTCCCTCGATTTATGTCTGAATTATACATTTGAATGTTTTTCTTATTTCCTCAACAATACATCTCTCATTTGGTCTAATAAATGTATAAATAAACATCAAAAAGCTGGATAACCATGGCACACATCTTAGTTAAGCCTTTATCTTGATATACACTTTTTATAAGGCTTTTCAACTCAAATGTGTGTCATGGTCATCCAGCTGTTTGATGTTTATAATAGGCTACATTGATTAGACCGAACAGAGATGTTAATGTTGAGGAAATAAGAAAAACATTCAAATAGTTTAATTCATATACAGATCAAGTATTGCTGTTAATCAAACAGTGGTTGTCCTTTTTTGTTTAAGAGGAGGAGTCTAAGTTTGCACTTACTCTACCTCATGTAATAGGCTTGGTAATTTGTTTAACAGTTTAAAGAGGTCACACATTGTGCTGTAAAAGGATCAACTTTTTTTAAAGCAATTTTTGAGCTGTCAGAGATTAAGGAAATAGACATGGACACACGCGGGAAACAAGGTGAAGTTTACCTACAACATCAGAAACATGGTGAGGTAAGACATCATCGGAACATTGTAATTTATTTTGTGCCATTGCAACCCGGCAAACGGGTTTGTTTTTGTTTGTCGATCAAGTCTAAAACTACAAAATGTTCTGTGCTGATCTAAATAAAAATGGTTATGAAACTGTTTACCATGATGCACTCTTAATATTGGTATTCTTGTTTGTAAAAACGTATATAAAGCAGGGCTAATAATCCTGATGGTATTTGCTTAAGGTTTTTTTTCTCGCATATGTTTTACCATGAACTCTCTGGTGTAAAGTTATGTTCTGGTATACGACAAAGATAAAGAAACACGACATGCTATGAGACGGAACTGCCTCCACAAGTTGAAACTTGGTGCGCACATCTCGGTCTTGATTTTCATATTACGGTACATTCCATTGACAGAAAAACACGCCCTTATGGATGTACACTTCACGTTGTACTGCATTCAGGCCCTACCTAACACACAATAGATGTGAGGTAAATCAGGGATTGGCTGAGTGAGTAATCTACATCTTTATCTCCAACATGAGGTGCTTTTTAAGCACTTTTTACAATGAGTCCAGAGGTGTGCTCATTACCTGATGTACAAGTTCCACCTGAAAAAACATCCATCAGATCTGACTGGAACTTGTCAAACGTGATAAATGTAACTTTCATTTGGTATATTGCATAAAAATGCATTAGGGAAATGATAAATATAGGCTAAGTAATAATATTTGATTTGATTTTAACAGAAGTGGAAGCGATATTGGTTGGCCCTTTATCCGGGTAGTCGGCATGGCATTGCACGGCTCGAATTATCAGAAGCCGTTCACGAACGGTCAACTATGGTGGTCAGACGACACCCGGAGAGGAAAGTTGTACGTCTGGCTGACTGTGTGAGTGTCGTCAAGCTGCCTCCACATGCAGAGGCTTGTCCAGGGGAAAACATGGCTGCCTTCTGTTTGGAGACTGAGGACAAGAGGCTGGTGTTTGCAGCAGAGAGAGAAAGCTGTGGAGAATGGGTGGACATAATATGTAACATTGCCTTTCAGGTGAGGGTTCTGTATTTTTTAAGCATATAGATTCTGTTTTAAAGAAATACTTTTATTCAGCAAGGATGCACTAAACTGATCAAAAGTGACTATAACGACATTTATAATGGTACAAAAGATTGTATTTCTATTTCAAATAAATGCTGTTCTTTTGATTTGAATTTTTAATCCTGAAACAAAAAAAAACACAGTTGCTTTCAACTTATAGCCTAATATGTGTGGTGATAATAAGTGTTTCTGAAAAAACAAATTAGCATATTCAAAATTATTTCTGAATATAGACTGGAGTAATGGCTGCTGAAAATTCATCTTTGCCATCCCAGAAATAAATGACATTTTAAAATAATTTTAAACAGTTCTTTTCAATTGTAATAACATTTAAAATTCTCACTGTTTTTACTGTATTTTTAATGAATGCAGGCATGATGAACCTCAGATGCTTCTTTCAAAAACATACAAATATAACCAACCCTAAACACTTTGAACAGTAGTGTATGTATTCATAGTTTTTTTCTGTCATAGAAACACACTAAAAGTGCCCCACAACCAGTACCACTTATGGAGGACAATCAGATCTACATGTCCAGAGAACAACGTGAGTACAAACAAATGTATCAGAACAATTTGCTGTCGTGTTCCTGAATTCGGACCTTCATGCATACCTGGTTTAAAACATAAATAGATTATATAATCTCTGAACTCAGAATTTTCATTCATTCTTTATTTTACCAGGTTAAAAATGAATCACACTTTAAGATTAATTCTGATCATCTAATCTCAATATCTCTTTCATTTTAGTGAGTGAGTTCAAAGTAGTTGTGCTGCAGAGTGAGTCTTCAGTTCGTTGTGGCCTGAAAGGACAGTACTGGCTGCAAGCTGGTGAAGACATACTTGTTCTACAAGATCTAGAGAGCAGGAAGACTGCAATGGAGTGGCCATACAAGCTGCTGCGCCGCTATGGGCGAGATAAGGTCAGCTGTAACCATGGACTTGATAAAGTGCAGGACCATGATGATGTGTAAAAAAATATGCTGTTAAATTCATGGCAAAACGCTGGCAGCTGTGGTACAGCCTAAAAGTTTTCATGTAGGCGGGCATTGTGATCCTGTATATTGTAAAATTATAACACACATATATTAATACAGAGCCCCTGAAGGGGCACGGTGATGGGGGGAAAAATGAGACGGAAGGTAAAATTATATTTTGGTGCATTTCTGTTTGTTCGCAAAACTCCTGATGGAAATAATATGAAGTGGAAGGGAAAAAAATCCTATCCCTCTTATCTAATTTTTTTTCCATGACAATTTTTAAACCCATGAGAGGCTCCATGTAAAGTATCTTTTTAATGTTTTTCAGTGTAAATTAAGGCGAGTCATTTTTTACTAGCAAAAAAACAACGTAATTTTCACAGTATTTTCCTATGAAGGTACACATACTCTTGCTGAGTATTATAAACTAAAATAAATCATGTTAATACTTTCATGTGTTATAATTAGTGCTGTCAAATCGATTAATTGCGATTAATCACATTTATCATAAAAGTTTGTTTACATAATATATGTGTGTGTGTATATATATTATCATATATATATATATATATATATATATATATATATATATATATATATAATGTCTGTCAGTGTGTGTATATACCTTACGCACATACAGTATTATCAAGTTAATCAATTAACATCCATTTTTTTATAATTTTTCCATTTGAAATTTCGATTTTTGTACAAATAGTGCATACAAATATTTTCAACATTCAACAACTGTCTATTCCTCTCCAGATGGTGTTTTCAATAGAAGCAGGCAGGCGCTGTGAATCAGGCCCCGGCACCTTTAACTTTGAGACCAGGCAGAGTGAAGAGATCCTCCGCCTTATTGAGTCAGTTATTCGGCAGCAGAAGAGCCTTGCCGTTACTGGAGACAGGCACTCGCCACATTCTCCACGTTCTCGCTCTCCTCGCTCACCCCTGCCTAAACGCCCTGAAAGTGTTCCTTTGCTTGATACAAAGGGCAACAACAGCCCTCAGCTTTCGGACTCAAAACTGCCCTTGTACCCTGATCCAGCAGATGCTCTTGGCCCAAACATCTCAAATCCTGTACTTACAAAACCTGTGAGTCCTATTGGCTCTACCGAAGCTGTATATACAAACCCCGCAGATTGCATAAGCTCCTCAAAAAGCACACTCTCAAATTCTAGTGGCGGTATTAGCTTAATTGAGCCTGTGTATTCAAATCCTGTCATTTTATTTGGCAGACATGAATCACAGCCAGCAGATCTCATCAAATCGCATCATGCTGTAAATAAAGAGCCTCTCCCATCTCCTGATAGGGATGATTCAGAACCAGTGTATTCTGATCCTGCTGATGTTATCCGCCCAAAACCCAACAATTGTGTCCATGCCAACCCTACTGACACGATGGACTGTCAGGCCGTCAAGACAATGTTGAACACCGACAAGCAGCAAGAACATGTGTACTCTGAGGTGTATGACCATGTCGCACTAATCTCAAGTAAAAAACTTGACCTGAGGTTTGAGGAGCCCATTTATAGTGTACCCGATGTTATACAGGCAACCCAAAACAATAACTCTCAACAAAACAAAATGACTGATGAGAACCAACCCATCTACAGCAAAGTTAACAAACCACCCAAAACTCCTCAGGCTCTCGAAGAAAAGAGGCTAGGCCAAACACGAGAGGTTGTCTCTGAGGACCTTGGAATGATTTAACTAAATCTGTCATATAATTTCTTCTCACAAACATGTAGCTTTTAATTTGTAATATTTAACATTTTATTCTCCCCCAACCCCACCCCACGGCCACTGATATCATAATGTATTAATCCATTCTACCGGACGTGGTGGAATAATGACTGAAAATAAATGTTCTAATTGTGTAACACTGAAAGTTGTTTTGTTTTTTGTGTGTGTGTGTGTGTGTATATATATATATATATATATAATTTATTGGCTTCATATGAGCAAGCACATGGCTAAAATCTCAGCACGCCAGACCAGACCATACCAGTGAACAAAATAAATAATTCAGGGATCCAGTTAGAAAACAGGTTTGTAACTATATGAGAGTTAATGAAAGATTACTGAGACACTATTAGTTTTGGAGATAACAGTCCCCTTTGACCCTTATGTGATGTTGAGGGTCAGTTTTACCCATTTTGACTTTTGAGTTGTCGGAAATACCGGTTAACCTATAATTTTTTCTTAACACTTTGTGACTTTTTCCTCATTTAGTCATAAACATGCATGCAGAGTGAGGATACACTGATATGTTTTGAAGTATAGGTTACACACAATTTCTATTATGATTCTGATGTTTGCTTGTCAATTTGACCCACATATTTTTATGTTCCAAGGCAACTGTAAAATGAAAACATTTCCTGGATTTTTGTTGGTATGTTGAAGTGTAACACTCCTTTTTACCAGTTAAGGTAAAAAGGAGCTTTTCCACACTATTTTCAGTACTGAAAAAACAGATGGTACCAACACAGATGGTAGAAATTAGCTATCATTTTTATTTTCAATCAAAATAATATTTAACCTATGAATTATTTTCCCCCTGAAATGTTGTGACTTTATCTCATTTGGGGTCATGAACATGCATGCAAAGTCAGGATACACTGTGTTGTGGAATATGCATACACCATTTTTATACGATTTTGATGTTCACAGGTCAATTTGACCCGCATAGGCAGCTGTTCAGAGGCAGCTCTATAGACCCAAAATAAAAACATTTATTTTATGTATGTCATGGCTCTTCAACTCCGGTCCTAAAGGGCTAGTGTGTCTTGCTGCAAACCCAAACTTAACACACTCGATAAAACTAATATCACAGGGTTCAGAATTACTGACAAATTATAGATAAGTTAAATTGGGGTTGACACTAAAATCTGCAGAATACTGACCCGACTAGGACTGAAGTTGAAGAGCCCTTAACATGGAGTTAAAATTGTGTTATGTTTGTTTCTTATTACATTGTTAAAGGGGTAATGACATTTTCACAAGATGTAAAATAAGTCTCTGATGTCCTCAGAGTGTGTATGTGAAGTTTTACCTCAAAATACCCCACATATATTTTTATATCAGGTTGGTGGAGAAATCCTTCCTCAAGTGGAGGAGTTTAAGTATCTTGGGGTTTTGTTCACGAGTGAGGGAAGGATGGAACGGGAGATTGACAGACGGATCGGTGCAGCTTCTGCAGCAATGCGGTCGATGTACCGGTCTGTTGTGGTGAAGAAGGAGCTGAGCCGTAAGGCAAAGCTCTCGATTTACCGGTCAATCTACGTTCCTACTCTCACCTATGGTCATGAGCTTTGGGTCATGACCGAAAGGACAAGATCCCGGATACAGGCGGCCGAAATGAGCTTTCTCCGCAGGGTGGCTGGGCGATCCCTTAGAGATAGGGTGAGAAGCTCGGTCACTCGGGAGGAGCTCAGAGTAGAGCCGCTGCTCCTCCACATCGAGAGGGGTCAGCTGAGGTGGCTCGGGCATCTGTTCAGGATGCCTCCTGGAAGCCTCCCTGGGGAGGTGTTCCGGGCACGTCCCACTGGGCGGAGGCCCCGGGGAAGACCTAGGTCACGCTGGAGAGACTATGTCTCCCGGCTGGCCTGGGAACGCCTCGGTGTCCCCCCAGAAGAGCTGGAGGAAGTGTCCAGGGAGAGGGAAGTCTGGGCATCTCTGCTTAGACTGCTGCCCCCGCGACCCGGCCCCGGATGAAGCGGAAGAAGATGGATGGATATTTTTATATAGCATGTTAAAATTGTCACTTTCTGAGGGTGAGCAAAAACGCAACGTTTTTGTGTCTGTCCCTTTAAATGTAAATGAGCTGCTGCTCCCAGTACAAGGGGCGGGGCTACAACAGCTTGTGTCCTGAAAATGTCAAAAACTTTTAGCCTTTTATGTTCAAACTGTCGGACAAAGATGGAGAGACTCAAGAAGAAGTGACAACATGTAGACAACATTTCTGAATGGTTAGTTGATGAATTTATGTAGCTTATGTGTAGTCATCTTCTAGTCATTGATTAGCATATTCTGTCATGATAATCTATAAATCGCGTTCCCGGGGGCGGGGTTTATGTAAATTTCAGGGTTAGTGATGTCACTAACCCGGGAGGAATGTTGTGTAGTCCCTACCGGCTGTTTGTTGTAGTCCTTAAAAACCTATTTCTTTAAAAAGAGAATATCTCCCTTCGTGTTGAACTTTGAGTGTTGTGTCTTTGCAGATGTTGTTTATGCTCAAACAGCAACATTACACATTAACTAAAGTTAAAAAAAGTGAAATCATAATCAACCACCCCTTTAAGGTAAAAAATGATCTTTTCCCACAAATTTTCAGTAAATGAAAAAAATACAGAGAAAAAAATAAGGTCATTTCTGTTTATTTCTTCTTTTTTTGACAAACGTTTTTATAAATCATAAGTCTGTTGATGTTAAAAGCTTACTGTTTGTACACCTGATTCTTTTTTCTTTTTCATAGTGTGATTTTTGGGGAATCGTATTGAATCCAACGTGGGTCAGAAATCGATGGTTAAAAGCAGTTTAGCCCAAAATAACCAAACCATAAACGACAGAGCAGACACAAATGATCAGTTTTATTAATTCAGCAAATGTATTAACAAAGACTATACATGTATTAGGCAGTGTCGACACCTTTCGTTTACTGTCCATGGTCGACACTAGATTGGTGTGCGCTGTAAAACAGTTTTTATGGCTTTTACGTCATCACTACTGACCGGAAGTGCTTAACGATGTCAAACCCGAGCAACTGATTGTTATTCTCACGATGTTTTGAAGATTTTCTTCGAATTTTAGATTTTTTAAATCATTTTTATTCATCCCCCAAAACACTGAACGTTTATTGAAACGTGCTGTAGAACGCTTAATCGTTTACCATGTCGAATCGCATCGCTTTCCAGACGCAGTTAGCTTCCATTATGGAGGTGCTGGCTAATGCTGCGGTGGCTGAGATATGTAAACTCGTTGACGACGACTACGCGATTATAAACTTACAGATGACTCAATGTCAGCGTGAAAACAAATCGCTGAAGAGAAAACTTCACATACTGGAGCTTAAGATGGCACGAGGGTTTGCAGAGAGAAGGATGAGTTCACTGAATCGCACTAACCGAGTTCAAGTGAACGCCGCTTTGTCTGAGAAATACAGGAACCAATCTAACGGTGTGTTTCCATAAAACCTTACATGCTATTCTACTGTCAAGTGTGTCTGTTACACCGAATTAACTATCAAGAATGATGTGGTTAATGTACACTGTGTTGTGTTGTTTCTCCGGTTTTCATACATCCAGACGTCCTGTATGGAGCTCAGTTTAACACGGGACTGTGGAGAGGTGGAGCGACAGACTCGACTCCTCAGCAGGCTGTAAATGAAAGTAACAGTATGGTAGGTAAGCTATCTCTTTATGATAACCGCAATAACTAATTTGACCGATAGCTAAACTGTTATATGGACAAATAAGTGTAGATAGATTGTCTATTATATACAATTAAATAATAGAAAGATAAACTGTTATATAGACAAATGATAGATAGATCGATATTTAGCTACACTACATATATCTATAAGTGCATAATACATACAGATTTATTAAACATTTCCTTTCATTTCAAAAGACAGGAGATGCAGTAATTTCAGAAGTAAACACCGTGCTGATAAAGGATGAGATGTTTGAGGAGGACCAAACACAGCAGAGATTGTTCATCAGAGATGGTGGTGAGTGGATGGAAGAACATAAGCCTCCTATTATAAACGAGGTTGAGTAACCAACAATAATACCCGTCTTAAAACTTGACTAGACACTGTTTCTCTTCTTTCAGAAGTAACAAATACTCCACCACAGACTGGAGAAGCTGGTTTTAGAGATGTTCAGATGGTGAAAGATGATGATCAAGTCTCTGGGATGCAGCTACCGACTTTGGAGGTCAGTGGATCTGACACTGCGCTAAAATCTGAGCCAGAGTTTGAGAGTGGTAAGGCGATTACACAAGAGCCCATAGAATTACATTCTGAAGCAAAGTGTGATTTGAATGGAAAATCCAGTCCTATGAGGGATTATTTAATGCAAGGAAGTGACAATGCAGACTTGCGGCAGCGATCTTGCGTGTACATGAACAATGCAAGATTGACTGAGAGCCAATCCACTGCCTCTGTACGGCGTTCAGAGATCATAGAGGTTGACTCTGCGGAGGAGGGGGAAGAGATTTCTGTGTGGGCTAGGAAAGTAACACAAGAGAAAAGCCAGGCTCCACGTGTTTATCCACAATACGGGAGGGTGGAACATCAGGATAGCATGGTCCTCTTGCCTTCCTCCAATCCGCCTCTGGTGTCAAGTGGCTTTGCAGCAGTGGCATCGACATCTTCAAAAATACAGGGCACGGACAGCTACCACAATTTCAGAGATGTCAGTTTTAACCAACAAAGAGTTGGTCGGACTAGAAATGACAGAGTTCCTCGCGAAAAACTTTTTGCGTGCACATACTGTGGCAAAGTTTTCAACCGCCCCAAAAAGGTGGTGATCCACCAGCGGATTCACACGGGTGAGAAGCCGTTCAAATGTAACACCTGTGGGAAGTTCTTCTCAGAGGCGGGAAACCTGAGAAAGCACCAAAAAGTCCACACAGGAGAACGACCATATAGTTGTAACCAGTGTGGGCAGACATTTGCCTGGATACGGAACCTCAAAAACCACCAGCAGAAGAACCATCCTGATATGTTTACTGCAGAAGAACTGCTTTCTCTAGGAGTCAATAAATGATCACTAGATTGATCACTCATAAGATCATTGACCATGAGTGTGTATTATACCACTATCATATCTTTTCTGGATAAAGACTTTCATTTAAATGATATGCATTAGGGCTCGACATTAAGCCTTTTCATGTGCTTGTCCTTCAGAGAAGTAAATCAGTCATTCACTTGTCTGAGTAAAAAATTAGCTTGTCGGGAAAAAATAGTATTTTTGTGGTGTAAATATAATTTATTCTGAAGCAATATTCTCATCAGTTCTATCAGCTTTTACATTTAAATCTGCGTATTTCTGATATTTACCCAGAGTTTTTTTTTTTTTTTTTTTTTAACCTTTTATAAAGGATTTTTTCCCCTTAATCTTATTAAATGTATGCTTCATCTTTCATTTTAAATTCTTAAATTTGATCAATAAATTTAATTAGAATAATACTGCACAATAGGGCTGGTAGTACCAATCAAATTAAATAATTTACACTGAAAAATTGCAAGTGTATTAAATAATGTTATGAAATTGTTTTAAAAATATTTTGAATATACAAATAAGAAATGTTAGAAACGGGTATAATAAGAAACCAGTAGGTGACGGCAGGTGACCGTTTCAATTAGCAAGTCATTCATTCAAACGTCTGATTCATTCAATAATGAGGCAGTTGTTTATGAATGGGTCATTGAATCTGACTCAACAGATTCGTTCTAAACACTGATTCAGTAATGAAAACACGGCTGAGTGTTTCTGTGAGATGCGCTATGGTTCTGCTGTGATCTTTGTTTGGAAAATTTTTGCTGCTGAATTGGAACAAAAACAGTCAATATTGCATCTTAAATGTAAATTACTTAATATAAACTACTTGTTTTTGAACTTTTGTATGATGGTATTCAGGAAAACTGCACTCTTGGTCGTGTGATGTGGCTTAACTGTATCATATGTTATAAATATAAAAACTCACATTTTGAAGTTTTACCGCGGCAGTATGTTAACCGAGTTTCTTTTTCCTCGAGAACCTTGTTACCATCAGTGCATTATAGTACGTACGTTACATATTAGCTATTATCCACCATCAATCGCCTTTTACACTAAATTAAATATTTCTCGCGTTTAGGTGATTCCATTTTTTATTTTTTTTATTGACGTTTTAAACAGGCCACGTGTCCTGTCGGGCAAGTAAAATTCTCTTTCATTTTCCCCTTCAAAAAAATCCACTTGTTCCGGACAAGCGTTAATGTCGAGTCCTTACATGATTTACATTGTTTTTGATCAATAGTGATGCGAGTCAAAGTGTTTTAATATAATTAACAATTTCAGAGTTAAGCTCTGTGCTGTGGTGTTCTGTAGAAAAAGTGAAGAGACTTAGTCGAAATGGTTCCAAGCATTTTTTTTTGTTGTTGGTATATTAAAATTGTTTGACATGTGTAAATAAACATTTCTGCACTCATTTTGTGTTTGTTTTTTGAAGAACAGCAAAACACTTAGTATGTTTTGGAGACCAATGCCTGTCTCTTATTGGTGTTACATAAAGTAATGACCGTAGGCAGGTAGTTTCAGGACAGGGAAAACATTTAAATAATATTCACAAGCTCTGTGCAATAACAATTTCTGTTTTTTCCTTTTACAAAACTGAAATTGTGATTAATGAAAAGATGGAACGATTACTTCCACATACCACACTGAAGGACACAACCATTGTAAAATACTACTAATAAATCATACTCTGGTTGTTCAACAGTGGCATAAATACTTTCCCACGTTTTTTAAGTAGGGAAAAGCTGTTTGTAATTTTTTATATTAGGAACATCATGACACCCTTAAAATGCATTATATACAAGAAATACCTTGTTAATTTAGACGGTGAAAGCTTTATTCATGTATACACAACCTTTATGTTTCATGTGCCAGCCAGGGTCATGTTGTGTAACAAAACCTTGTTTCGTGTGTTCAGCAGCAAGGACAGGTGGAAGATGGACAACCTGAAACAATAGTGATAAAGGAGGATCTAAATGACCAGTGGGAAAGAAGCCAGACACAAGCCATAATTGTGCAGGATGGTGAGTAGAGGGCCAAAAAGCAGTCATCGAATTGCTGCTTAAGTGAATGGTAGAATATATCATTTTTGGCCAGGCTGTTATACAAAGAAATTATGATCCCATGCAAAAACAAGAGAGAACCAACTAAATATTTATATTTTGCATAGTAAGCCTATATGATTCCACAGAGTAAAACCTGTAGCTGTAGTTTGCTTGACTAAAATAATTTAGTCAGATAAATACTTTAACCAAGTTTAGTGTTTTGTTCTTCCCTCATATTAAAAAAAACCAAATCATAATTTAATGGTTAAATCAAACTTGTAGAGTCATTAAAAAAAATATTTCTGGCTACTAGTACTGTATATATAAACAAGACATTTCTCAAAATATCTCCTTTTATGGTATGAAGGGGAAATTTTCTTTTTTGGGTGAACTAATCCTTTAACATTTAGCCTACATACTTTTGGTCTGGGATCTTGTATCAAAACAATTAACATTCATTCTCTTTTCCTCTGGGTCAGCAGAGTCAAATACAGACATTTGTAGTGGGAGACTTTCTACCTCACCAGCCAAAAGCACTGTTGCACCTGGAACAGAGGAGGTTTGTTTATTTACTGTTCTTTTAAAATGCAGGGAAAAAAACAGGAACAGGAAATTATCAAGCCACTGCTGCAGAAAAATATTTAGACACTTCAGGATGAATGTGAAAAAATAAATGTAGTTTTATATTGTTTCCAGCCTATAGAAGTGGAATTTTCCCATTTGAATGTTGATAGAAGCCAGAAAACCGACCTTTCTCCATCCACTGGACTGCAGATAAACTTACAGGGTGAGTAAATAATAATAATATGTTTTAATTATCAAGCGCCTATCCCAAGCTCAAGGTCGCTATACAGGCAGATAATAAAGTAAACATGGCATCAACAAGATGCAGACATATATACATGCATATAAACATACATGCATAGAAGTAAGCAGGTGAAGGTTTAACCCATCGATGCATATTGATATACACTTTATATACACTTTTTAAACAATTTCACTAAAAACTGTAGATTTAAAAAAGTTTGAATTTAGAGCTAAGAATATTTGCAAATTAAAAATGCTCTGACAATGTATGAACATATTTACATTCAGGTACTGTGGAGTCCAGGCCTAGTAGTTCTCAACAGCACAGGTACCACAAGTTTGTTGTTCAACCTAGCAAGGGTCTAACAACAGGAGAAACGGCAGCTCTCGCAGATTCAGGGCACGTACTCAAGGGAATGGTGAAAAGCAGAACTTCACCCAAGAACCACGAAAAGACAGCCACTGAAACGTCAGGAAAAGGCTGCTTGTATGAGAGACCTGCAGAGCATAAAACCAGCTTTACACAGTGGCCCACACATCCATCCTGCTCATATGCAGAGTCGGACCAGGATCAAGACTGTATGCTGATTCAGTCTGACACGGTATCATCTGTTAGAAGCTTCAAAGGTGGACGGGATGGAGCACCATCTACCCAAACACATGCTGTTAGAAATGCATGTGCAGCAGAGGGACCTATAAGAGAAGATGAAAGATGGAATCAAGCTGCCATTTTGAGGCAAAGCCAAACTGAAGCATCAGGCCACGTCAGTAGGCCCGAAACGATTCTGACAGAGACCGCAAGTACAACAAACCCCTCATATTTCACTGTGATTCCCCAAATGAGGTCCAACTTAACTCAGCCTGGGCCTTCTTTTGCTGGGCTGGAACTACCAAAGCACATGGACAAAGGTAGGCGGAAAAGTTACGTTTGTAAGTACTGTGGAAAGGGATTCCCTGGGCTGTCCAATGTCGTGGCACACCAGCGAGTGCATACAGGGGAGAGGCCCTTTAGGTGTGATACATGTGGGAAGCTGTTCACAGAGGCAGGCAACCTGAAGAAACACCAAAGAGTTCACACAGGAGAGAAACCCTTCATCTGTTCCCGCTGTGGGAAACGATTCGCCTGGATCTGCAACCTCAAGACACATCAGCAGTCATCCTCCTGTGAAGGAGTCGGGTATAATTAAACATATCTGATGACAATGCAGGGCTTCCAACTTATGCCTTTTTATGAATCCAGTGTTTTTTTTGAATGTCAAAGGAATCATAATAATTAGTGATGGGACGGTTGATCAATTATGGGGCGCTGCTAGTAATTTTGGGAGCTATGAAAGAATGAGGTTGGGCCCCGTTATTACTAATATAATCGATCTCTGGGGGCGCCAGAAGTGCATGGGCCCTTAGAATCGCCCCCCCCTTAGCAGCGCTCCGTGAACCCGTTGACCAGGCTACACATGACACGAGTTGTGGTCTCATTTGGTACAAATTAATTTAGATCAGATTAGATAGATAGAACTGTATTGATCCCAGACCCAGATTGATTTCCACTCTTGTATGTCACTGACTTCTGAAGCTTTGTTTTGTCACGTGCTCTTTCTTATCTGCGGTGACTTGTAGATAATATGGTGGAGAAAACAAGTATGACCACCCGATGTCGCTAATGCTCATTGTGTTCAAAGCTTCGAGTAATGAACCGTTTTTCAATTTGATGAAAGACTCAAACGCTTTAGAAAGCTTCGGTTTCCCATCACTAATTACAATATTTCTGGAATAAAGAAGATCTAAATTTAAATGGGGATAAGAAATATTAACCGAATCATTAATAGTAAGATTAAGCTGTGTTGGTGTTACCAGTGACTAACTTACTCTTACGTTAGCAACTTCTATTGGTTCTAATGTTGAATGTCCGTGAATTGTAATACTGACAGTGAACAGCAGGTGGTGCACGAGCACTAATAATAAAAGAGCGCCCATCTGGGTTTTCTTTTTGTTATTATCCACGCTGTATTAGCGAGTCTGGCAGTCCAATGAAGTCTCCTATTTTAAGTAATTTAAGTTATTGAATATAGTTAAATGTTCGTTTATTAATGTAATTCAGTGTTTCTAGTTGTCTGCATGTTATCTGCCCGGCTAGCTCAGTCGGTAGAGCATGAGACTCTTAATCTCAGGGTCGTGGGTTCGAGCCCCACGTTGGGCGCGAATATTTATTGTTTTTGTTACAGAGAATTATTCCATTACAATCTGAACTCCAAAAGGAGATCTAAACGAAAAGGTAAGGTTCATATTTTCCAACATCTGGATTATCCAAATCAAAAATTTGAAATGATCTATAACTTGCCTGTATATAAAACCAAGATTATATTTAACGTAGACGATAGTTTATCTGATAAAAACTCTGCAGAGAACCACACGTCATTTGAAACAATTAGATATATTTATAGACCAGTAATAGGAAATTTGAAAAATAAAAGAACCCGAAGCTCAGAATTAAATATTGGGTTCTCTCTGGAAAGAAGTTAGTTAATTATGGAAAACATTTAGCAGAGGATGGTTTCGATCCATCGACCTCTGGGTTATGGGCCCAGCACGCTTCCGCTGCGCCACTCTGCTGCTGCCTCCATGATTGCTTTATTACAGGTTTAGATAATTTTGGTTAGGTTTGGTGACTTTTTGAAGATTTTTGTCTGTCAATTTGTGAGTTAGAATCGGTTAGAATGCATTTAAAAGTTGTTTTTGACAAAACAGTCAATGCATTAACATACAAAGGGAAACACCCTGTTATGTGTATCTGTTCAGATCATAGATTGTCAAAGGTTCAGATGCGCAAATCATTTGACACGCTTGTTGCGTCGAATACATTATGTTGGACGGCCAAAATATTTATTCCCTGACCGGGAATCGAACCCGGGCCGCGGCGGTGAGAGCGCCGAATCCTAACCACTAGACCACCAGGGAGTGGTGCTGTGTTTGTATCATGTTATTGTATATATTGTGTTATATGAGATCAATATTATTTTGTAACTGGTCGAAAACCATGCAAACAATTATTTAAGGCTGAAGGTTAGTTATGTAGTCATTCGGTTTGACATACATAGTTGATTGATTCAGTAGTTTCTGTATTGCTATTTATGGCAAATATGAGTTATCGTTGTATAAATACGTTTCTAGTTGAAAATGAACTCTACTAACTTACCTATCATGATAATATGAATAAATTAAGAATCAGATGTCTCATGGTAATAATAAATTCCTAGATTGGATCTGTATGACTCAACACTGCCAACTCCTTGTTTTAGCAAAAGAACGTGAACATTAAATGAATATATATTTGTTTCACCTTTATTTAATATTTGAGCAGAGTAAAAAAAAAAAGTCTTTTCAAAAAACCTTTCAAGCAGCCTAAGTTTGACAAAGTTATTCAGATCATAAAAAAGTTTCGGTGTATTCATGTTTTCTATAATGCATTATTATGGCAATGTTAACACAATATATTGTATCTTCTTGTATTAATGTCTTTGAAAGAAAAAACAGAAACAACAATAATAGCAAACAATTCAAGTAATAATATATAATTTACATTACCACACATCTCAGCAGCTAAAATGGCATGGCATGGCAATATTATATGTAACTGTATGAGACTTATTCAGGGTATGTACAAGGTAATAGGCAGTGTAAGATATTTTGAAAGTCAAAGTCATTTCCTTTCCCTTCTGTCATCATTTCCCAATACCACTTCACTACACTGTTTTCCCTCTACCCTTTTCTCCTCTTGTTCTTCAGTTTCCTCATCAACCTCCACAGTGTCTTTTACATTTCCCTCTCGACTTCCTCTGTTCCTCTGTTCTCTTAGTGCACATGGCAGGCAGTTGACCAGGAAGAGGAGGGAGGAAAGAAAAAGGAGAGAAAGGACAGCTCCAATGCCAATCTCTACTTGTCTATCAGCAGTTTTAACCTCCTTCCTCTCTTTTTCCACCCCAGGAGATAAATACACAACACTCTCTTCATGGTTGGGGATCAAAACCGCATGCTCCAAGTCATTTCTTTTAAATATGTCACTACCAACATCATATTCACTTGTAGAATTGGCCATAATTTGCTGATCTTCAAAGTTATCATACAGCTCCTTATTGGAGTCGACAAGCATATCAGTCACATCCTGCATCTCAAAGTTGTTTTCCTCACTTCCCATTGGCCAAAAGTCTGTGTTCAGGTTCACCCTTATCCAGCCAGAGCCTTTAGACAATCTTTTTGCTTCCATTTCAACATGGTTAGACGCTGGTTCACAGGTGGAAACCAGGAGCTCTGCTTTTACAAGAGGCCCTCCGCCATCACCTTGTGCCAAGATGCGCTGTAATGGAGCGGGTGTCACAGCGACCACAGACTCAGCCAAAGAGGAGAGCCGGAGAGCGAAGGGAATCCCACTAAAGGCAGATACCGATAGGGCTGTGTCGTCATCAAACTGGATCCAAACACTGACAGATGCTTCCTAATAAAAAAGAGCAGAAATAATTAGAAAGAGAACAAAGTTGGTAGAATAGCATTAAAATGTTAGTACTCCCTATACTTACTTGCCCATAGTTGTACAGTGTGTTGTGAGCATTCACTGTTGCTGTGACAATAGACGGATGAGATGGGCTGGAATTAACTGACAGGCCAAGCCCTCCCACCAACTGAACAGAGAGGTCACCGGGAGTGACAGGTTCAGAGGTTACAATGACATTAGTTCTTCCAAGCACTCCATCCCACAGACTTGATATCACCTTGAAAAACAGAGATATGAGAAGCAATTAGGGGAGGTAATTAGGAACCAAGACAGGTCCATATGTAAAGGGATGGTTCACCAACAAATAAAAATCCTGTCATCATTTACTCACTTTCATGTTGTTTCCAACCTGTAGGACATTATTTCTTCTGCAGAACACAAAAGAAGATACTGAAGACTAAGTTTTGGTCTAGACAATAAAAGTCAACGGGGTCCATAACAACACTGGACCCCATTGACTTTCATTGTATGGCCAAAAAAACAGTTTTTCTTTTGAGTGTCACATTAGACAGTCGTACAGGTTTGAAATGACATAAATGATGACAGAATTTTATTTTTTTGGGTGCACTATCCCTTTAGGTCGTTAATGTACAATGCAACATCAAACATTCTGACTGTAAATTCAGATACCAACATATAATGATGTAATTCCAGGCTTCAAGCCAATTAGATGTCTTTGTTTATCAAGAGCTGCAATATATGGGTTTTCTATCCTCAGCCAGTCTTGGACAAGTTCGGTCACATCCACAAACCAATCCGGTGATCCGAGCATGTAGGTTGGTTGGCCTCCTTGAGCTGCTGAATGGGCGCTGAATTGTGCCAAAATCCGTATAGCGGACCTCTGATAAACTGGTTCACACCTAAAAAACAGACATTTCAATTTTCTTATAATCAATGCCATTACCTTGCACTATTTAAAAGGTTTGACGTGTATGTATATGTGTTGGTTATTGTTTCCATGTAAATAAAAGTCTAAATTAAATCTGTTCATCATAAAAAAGTGATCATATCTCTTCATAAGACTTAGTTTAAACAGATCAATTCATAAGGATTCATTATATGACGCCGTTTTGACAATTTTGGATCTTCAAAGTTTCAAAAGAAGATATTTTGAAGAACGTCAGTAACCAAACAGTGGATGCAGAGGCGTGTCTAGAAAGGGGGCACGGGGTGGCACTGGGCCCCCCTGGAATATGATTGGCCCCCCCTGGTGCCCCCCCAACATCATTGGGCTAGATTTACTGTCAACCTGACAATGCCCAACATCATTGGATCAGAGCGCAGTCAATCACTGCTTGATTTGCGATTCGCAAAGCGAAATCACAGGTCCGCGTTTTTCAAACAGTAGGAGAGAGAGACACCTTGACAGGTCACTGTTTATGGTATATGCACGCACTCAATCACAGTATATTTTTTTAAATATCGCACCGTATGTTAGTCTGATTACTTCCATGTGTGACTGATCAAGCCAGTAATGTTAGATTAGCTAATGTAACTTCGGCAGACTGTATAGAGATGACTTGTCAGTGTTATTCCGCGGCAGCGCACACGACTACTACATAAATATAAAATAGATACATATTACTTTATCTGTTGTTTTAAACAATAAAGGCACTATAATCTTTTTTTCCAAATGAGCCGTGCCGTGGTAAACATTAAAATGTGAGAACGTTAACACCATAGCTACTTGCAACTATAATTTATACTTAATGGGTTTTTGTTTATTTGTACATCGTAACAGGACATCCAAGGTTTCTTTAAGAAGAAAACATGTCATAGACAGATTTCATGCAGAGAACGTTCGCCAACACACACACATACACATACACACACTCAATGTTTGTCTTGAGAATAAAGCATGTTAAATGACTAACTAATGCCTAGGTGATGTCTTTTATTTATTAGAACAAAACTGTGTGGTCCAATCCATGTAAAATACAAAATGATTTTCAGGCTCTTGTTTAGTGCCACATTTAATACCATCTATATTAGGGCACTGGGCATTGCAAAGATTTTTTAAATCGTGCTTAATATTTTCTAAACGTATTTATTTCCAGTTGAATTTTCTGATTTCCCATGGGCCCCCCCTGACTGGTTCTTGGTCCCCCCCCCCCCCCCCCCCCATTTATAAAATCCTGGAATCGCCCCTGAGTGGATGGACCCCATTGACTTTCATAGTTTTTTTTTTTCCTACTATGGAAGTCTTTGGGGTCCATCAACTGTCTGGTTACAGACATTCTTCAAAATATATTTCTTTGTGTTCAACAGAAGAAAGAAATATATAAAGGTTTGAAACAACCTGAGGGTGAGTAAATGATGACATAATTTTCATTT
Source organism: Tiaroga cobitis (assembly GCA_030578255.1). Taxonomy (NCBI): domain Eukaryota; kingdom Metazoa; phylum Chordata; class Actinopteri; order Cypriniformes; family Leuciscidae; genus Tiaroga; species Tiaroga cobitis. Next base: position 42,965,627 of record CM060591.1, read on the forward strand.
TTAAGTGAACTATTCCTTTAATGGAGGGACATAAACCTTCAGGTTTCATTTAAAATATCTTAATTTATGTTTCGAAGATTAACCAAAGTCTGGGAACAACATGAGGGTGAGTAAATTATGAGAGAACTTTCATTTTTGGATGAATTATCCCTAACATGCAATTAAGTGTCTGAAAATATTACATTTATTTTGCAAGTAAATTATTTCCGTAATAAGTACTATTTTTAAAAGTACGCTAAAGTGTTGTTGTTTTTTTTTCACGAGGAAATGCATTAAATATTGTTAACGAATGGGACCTTCTTGTAAAGTGTAACCAAATATCGCATACCCGCTCTCACTGTAGTAATTCCAGCCATTGATGGGACTCAGGACAGAGTCAGAGAGAGACACACGTAGTGGAACTACTGGAGCCCACACGGCCAAGCACAAAGAGCCACTGAATGTTCCCAAAGAAAACTCCAGCTCCACACAGATGCTGCCCCTTCCTGATTCACTCCCATCCACAAAAAGCACAGAGCAATCATGAGAAACCTGCCAGCAAAGAAAAGAGCCATCAGATGAGTTTGTGTATTTTATGCATTAGACCAGACCTCCTCCGAAATCTTTATATACCTTGACGATATCTTCATTGGCTGAATGACACTTCACCTCTGTGGTCACATCTGATACTTTGCCATCTTGACCCACCGCTAGGACGATGACAGGAAGTGACACAGGCTGACTTGTCAAGATGGCTGTGTTGATTATTGTGTTGCTCTGCAAATTAAAACAACTGGGTCTCAGTAAAAAAAACATGTTTTTCCTGACCTTCTTTACACATATTACTTTGAATATCAAACATTATTACAAGGCTCTCTGAAATGCTTGATTCTAAATGGTCAGTCGTAACATTCTGAGGTCAGTTAAAGGAATAGACCTTATTCACAGCAGCGCATTCTTTGATTTTTTACTGGAATGAAAGCGAGGCTGTTGAGGGATAGATGTACATCTCTTCAGTGGGTTGTACTGATACATGAGCTGGGGAAAATTATAAGTGAACTAGGAGCTTTGAAAACACGGCAATTCTATCCCTCACAGCCTCGCTTTCATAACTTACCTATCATGCCTCTGATCTGAATTTGGTCTATTCAAAACGCTCACCAAAAATTGTAAAATAAATCCGATAAAACAGACTCAGACACGTTGATATAATGGGGAAATGTGTACAGTATTAAACTGAAGACATTGAGACTTGTTAATCTGGTGGTGATCTTTATGATCATTTATTGCGTGCATATGGAAATTAGCAATAGATTTATGACATACCTCTGTGATTGGGGCAATGCCCATCACTTCTCTGTCAATAAAGGAGAAAAAGCTTGTGACTGCCCCGTGTGGTGAAACTGCAAACTTGCGTGTTGAGTACTCCACCCACCAGCTAGCAGTGACAGTCATCGCTACGCCGAAGTTTCTGTGTAAAGCCTCAAATGAAAGACAGGAGACCTGGCTTAGAGCAGATGTGCTGTAACAGAAGAAAAGGTGCAGAGGCAAATATTAAAGGATGGATGGAAAAGTATTCTTAACTAGCTTTCAGGTTTGTGATTAATGATGATGATGGTTTAAAAGCAAAACTATGCTCGTATAAAGGACTTTTATTGTTATTTTCTTACAAAACTGTTTTATTAGAGCTAAAGATCGTACTTTTAACAGTTGGACTTGTAGATGGATGAACTTTTAGAATCAATGTAATTCCCAAGAGTGGATTTGTGAAATATTATTGTGATTTAAAATATATGTTCTCTATTTAATTTTTTTTATTGTTATTATTGAATTTATTCCTGTGATGGCAAAGCTGAATTACTCCAGTCTTCAGTGTCACGTGATTCTTCAGAAATCATAATATGCTGATTTGCTGCTCAAGAAACGTTTCTTATTATTATCAGTGTTGAAAAGAGTTGTTCTGCTTCATATTTTCGTGATATATTTTTCCAGGAATCTTTAATTAACAGAAAGTTTTAAAAAAACAGCATTTATTTGATCAGCATTATTTTTTTGTAACATTATAAATGTCTTTACTTTCACTTTTGATCAGTTAAAGGTGCTCTGTCTAAATGATGTTGGGTGTCGTCACTTTCATGTCTTCGAAGTATTGTCAAACAAAACGGAGGCTATAGACCCTCCCTCCTCCTCATGCCGTTCTGTCATCATTTACTTACCCTCATGAAGTTCTATTTATGGACTTTTTGAAGCGTCAAAGTGGTAGTTGTGTGGAATGTCAATGGAGGGACAGAAATCTTCATTTATGTTCCAAAGATGAACGAAAGTCTTACGGGTTTGACACGTCATGAGTTTGAGTAAATAATGATGGAATTTTCATTTTTGGTAAACCCTTTAAAGGTCCCGTTCTTCGCGATTCCATTTTTCAAACTTTAGTTAGTGTGTAATGTTGCTGTTAGAGCATAAATAATAGTTGTAAAATTATAAGGCTTAAAGTTCAATGCCTAGCGAGATATTTTATTTAAAGTCCCTGTAAAGGCAATTCTACAAAAAAATTCTAAACACATTATAAATGTTACAAATGTATTGCTAAAACATATTACAAAGACTGTGAAGTACTGAAATGCGGAGTTAGACCGTTAAAGTCCCCATGAATTCAAAATTGACCATACTTACTTTGTTTGCCTAAATTGATCGTTTTGTGGTGAACAATTCATCCATGCAAGTCAATCCACACAAACATTTTTTTGTGGCTTCGTAATCTTTAATCAAAATCTGAAATGTCCCCTCCCCTCTGCATTGGAGGACCTTCCCTGATGACGTAGGTTTGGCGGTTTGGGTGTCTGCTTAACATCCGTAACCACGCCCCTCCAGTTGCCAACTTTTGAGGTTTGCTCGGAGTGAGATTTGTTGACGGGGGGTGGGGGGCGATCTGTCACATCTAAAAGCGCAAAAACGTTGGAAATATTGACAGACTTCTCTGTCAAGTCTGTCGGTGTCACTGTCCTCTTTGTCCGCGATTTTTCTTTGCGTGAGAAAATGCAGTGGTCAAATCAGTAGTTAAGAGCCTGAACTTGCTTATAGTAATTCGGAAATTAGTGCACATGAGTGAAAAAAAATACAGCACAGAAGAATGTCTAATTTAGCGTGAGATTTCTTTGCCGAGCGTGAGACCGTGAGATTGAGGCTAAATGCGTGAGTGTCACGCCAGACGCGTGAGAGTTGGCAACCCTGCTACTGACAGTAGACAGGGGGAATGAAAACACCTACTTTTCTAGATCCAATCAGGTGCTAGTTGAAAAAAAAGCCACGCCCACTATTTTGCCTCATTTAGTATTCCGTTTCTCTCGGAAATACGTCACAACACTGGAGAAAAGTCGTTTGCAACTTCCGGTTCACGGGGACTTTAAACAGTTTTTCACCATTAGTGCCGAAGTGATGACGTCACTTTGTAGGACAACTCGGAAGCTAGCGGCGCATGGGTTCCCTCGATCGAAAAGCTATGCATTTTCCCCATAGACTTTTGGAAAATCGCAAAAAATAAGATCTGTGTTTAACAAAGAGTTGTGACCCTTACACGTTTTGTCTATCAAGATAATCTTTACAAGTTAATCCAAAATTTATACATTTTGAAGCCTATATAAAGTTTCAAAAAAAACACAAGCAGACACAATAAAGTTTAAAAAACCACAAGCAGGTTAACTGTGTGTTCTATGTCATAGATCAAAACGTGAAAATATTTACAGGCTTTGTTCACCACAGACCTTATTTCAGGCGATTTAGCAAAAACCCATTCAAAAATCCCATAGACTTTAGAGCGAGGGAACCGGGAGTGCTAAAATGCTAACTCACTTCCGCGTTTTGGCCTACAGAGTGACGTCGTAACTTCGGCACTCTATTTTACGGATTTTCTGGGCGGGGCTAAAACAGGGCTCGATGACGCACTGGAGCCCATGAGCTCGTGGACACGCCCCTACTTGATGACACACCGAGGCCACTGAGGCTGATCTCTCCCGACCCCCAGGGGCGTAGCACAAGATCCCGGGCCCTATGTATAGGCAGTCCTGATGGGCCCCCATGTTCCAAATAAAATATATTCCAGACTTTTCAAGGGCCCTCTCTCCCCTTGGGGCCCTGGTAATCAGTACTGGTTTTACCCCCAGTCCGACGCCCCTGCCGACCCCATTCGCATTCGCCGCTCAAACGCGAGTTACTGTCAGTACTATTAGTTACTACAGCCTACTGTTTGCTAGCTAGCTATGCCTTCAACACGGAAATGCATATAGGCTACTACCTGGATGCGATCATGTACAAAACAGATCGGTGTCTTTATTTAAATTTCCTAAAAACGATCACATCAAGAAGAGGTGGATTAATTTTGTGTAGAGCCAACCTTGATGAAGAGCTGAGGATCACCGCCAACACCCGCCTCTGTAGTGATCATTTTACACAGGATCGTTTTATAAACTTTTCTCAGAGACAACTGGGATTCACTGATAATCCGCTGTTACTGGTGAACGGGGCCGAAACGACTATCCCCCGCCAGCGTTCATCCTCCCGTCCCGAAAGCAGTATCACCTAATATCGCCGTCGACAGCTTTCCCGCTAGTGGGCGTGGTTTCAGCGCAGCCAGCGGACACGCCCCCAGCGTTTGAGAGCAGAGAATAATGCTAATTTTTTCAGTAGCACCTCAATGCAGTACATGAGATCCACGGGGAGGAGTCGGATCAAGATCCAAGGGGTGGAGATGGGTAGGATTAGGGTTGGGTTTAGGGATTAGGGGTGTGTTTAGGGATCAGGGGGCTAGGTTTAGGTGTATGTAAGGTGGGAGGAGTTGGATCTGGATCCGACTCCCCCCCGTGGATTTCATGTTCCGCAGTGAGAACCATCTCCATTTTTTCAGGATTTTGATTGCTTATTTTATGTACTTGCCGGCTTTTTTATCATTCAAATTTGGCTGGATGGCTAATAACACATTTTTCTGTGGTGTGACATACTCAGAACACATACTTAATTTTGACTTTACAGGGACTTTAACAGAAGTCCCCTTTCAAAGCCTACAGCGAACGGCCGGTTTGGACTACATCCCTCTACTTCCTTTTTTAATGTAACGTAACTAGAACAGTTTTTTGACTAATCTCCGATCACAGGAATACACATAAAAGGGGGCATGGTCTTGTTGCGCTCCCACGGAAAAGTTGTAGAGTGTGTTTGTCGCCATGTCGTGACGCTGTTATTTTCATGGCGGAGTCAATTCACCTTTGTTTGGCCTTCCCAGGGACGCTGTGCTTAGAGATCAATGGTTACAATTTATGTTTAACTCGGTTGCCGAAAAATATAATTCACAATTAAAACTATGTGCAGCACATTTTACCACATGTACACCTATAAAACATACTAATCAAAACTCGTGCACACGTGTAACTAGGTAGGAATAAACAATGGACTTATTTTAAAAATTCAACAACACCATCGTTAATTCGACAGACGGACAAAACCATATACCACAAGCTTTTATAACGGTTTGTAACATTTAACATTACAATTTAACCAATTAAAAGTATGACAACTACTAAATAAACAGCTTACCACTGTGAAATATCCTGCAAAAGTCGTGTTTGAACAGGTTCTAATCGATTCCCTTCATCTATGTTCTCCGGGTCTGATTCCGGCTCAAATTGATAAGGTATATGTTTGACATTTTTACAATAACAATCAGCGCATGCATCTAAAATTTATGGTAAGAGGCGTGACCTTTCCGGGCAACATGCGATAAGCTGCTGTCGAAACACAACACAGGAACCGCTGGCACAATCAGAATGCATCCTTGTTGAACAAAAATATTCATTTCTTTCAAAAACAATTCTTACTGACCCTAAACTTTATAATGGTAGTGTATGCTATACACTAATATATTGATGTAAACTAGATTTGTACAGATTAATTCTATAGGGTCAGTAATTATTCATCTTACCCAGTGCTGTCTGGATGAGTACCAGTGCTATGGCTTGTGATGGAAATAACATCATGTTTAGAACCCGATGTCCTCTCTACATTCACCATCCACAGGTCAGAGTTTGTGGTGGGATGGAACTCCAAAGACAACAACCCCTTTTTCATTTTCAGTCTGATGGTGAAACAAAAAATGTGAACAATAACATACAATACATTATGACATAAAATGTGCTGAGCAATTGTGTGTTATGTAAAAATATTAATGTTACCTAATGGTCAGTGACTCCCCACTAAAATTTGCCCTCAAGTTTACTGACACTCTGATTGGTTGTCCAGCACGTACAGGGCCTTTGCTGTAGACAATTAGCACATTGGAATCCAACCAAATTTTCTCTTCCGCCTGTCTATCTAAACATGCAGCGCTTTGCTTGGTTTTGTTGATCTCTTGATCTTCAAGTCCCACAGGACCAATGAAGTACATCTTCCTGTCTGATTGCTGTAATACTTCCTCCGCACACCTAGGTGGTCCGACTTTAGGACTGGACACAAAGGAATAGTAGAGCTGAATTTGATCAGACTGGGCCCTGAGTCGTCCTGGCACGTATGGATGTCTTCTCCCACGTTTTCGGGAACGAGAACGGTTTCTGCTCAGGTGACGTTGCTTGAAAATCTGGTCCAGGTTTGCCTTGATGTACTGATTAGGCTCAAACCAGACGTTTGGAAGTGTCAGAGTGACCACACACAACCCAAAAGGTGGCTGAGAAGAAATTGAAGAATACTTGTTAATGATGATTTAAAATTGAAGAAGTTTGGAAATGTATTTTCTATGGCTCTTGAAGTATATTTTGTAATATATTTACACGACAACGATATGCTTAAAACGGAGAAGTTTTTCCTTTGCGTTTTCCGGGTACAGACGACACCATTGTCAAAACAATCCCCATTCACACGGATCCGCGAAAACGGCTAAAAACGCTCTATTCTGCTGCCAGGCCATGTCATCGTCTTCAGAGATTAGGGTTTTTGTGGTTGGAGAGACCGTTCTCAAAAACTTGCACTTTAGAAACGTTTTCAGGCACCCAAAACGCCGTTTTCATGTAAATGAACGTCCAAAACGCATAAAAAGGTTTTATTTTTTATTTTTTTGGAAAATAGCGTGTAAACAGCCCCTAGTTTGGTTTGCCCTGCTTGCCCGTCTGTATTCAACAGTTAGTTCAAAAGACTGTTGTGGCAAAAATTCTCAAACAAACATCACTGCGTAAGAGACACTCAGAGTCAAATTATATAAAATAGAAGCATTTATTCTTGCAAGAATAGGAGCAGTCTAATACACAGTTGTTACCCTGTGCAGAAGAGTGACACACCCCCAGACAGACTGAACTAGCTTTTATCTTAGTTTCAAGGCCTTCTTCCCCCCAGAGCCTTCCTCCCAGTAGTTTTCCATAGACGTCACTAGTTGGCCCACTAAGCTCCCCTGCACCAAATGGCCTTCTGACATCTAGGTCAGAGGTCCTTGTTCGTCTGTTCTCTGGAGTGTCTCCCTCTTCTGCCTCCCCAGGTACATAAACAGAATCCTCTCACTACAAGTGAGAGACACACATGTGACATTCTTTGAATCATCTATATTTTACTAAAGATCAATGAATATCATTAAAATTGCCACCACAAGACACATCTGACCTCAGTAGGTATCAATCTCTGCTCTCTGCCTTCTCTGTTGATGTTCACACCGCAAAATCTTCATATTTCCATAACAAGATCAACAGCGCCTCTAACACACGTTCACTGTTCAAGACATTCAACTCTCTCCTCTGTCCACCTCCACCACCACCCACCTCCTCGCTAACTGCTGATGATTTTGCTAACTTCTTCACTAACAAAACTACAACTATCAGCAGTCAGTTCTCAGCTTCACACACACAGGAACCCAAACTAACCTCTCCCACAGCCAATAACCTTCTCTCCTCCTTCACTCCACTAACCGAGGAAGAAGTATCTAAACTTCTCCTCTCCAGTCATCCTACCACCTGCCCTCTAGACCCCATCCCCTCACACCTTCTACAAGCCATCTCTCCCACACTTCTTCCAGCTCTCACACACATCATCAACTCATCCCTCCACACTGGCATTTTCCCTACAGCATTTAAGCAGGCTCGGGTAACTCCTCTGCTTAAAAAAACAACATTAAACACATCACTTCTAGAGAACTACAGACCTGTCTCTCTCCTACCATTCATTGCGAAAACACTTGAACGAGTTGCTTTTAACCAAGTATCATCTTTCCTGTCTCTGAACAACCAGCTGGATGTCAACCAATCTGGCTTCAAGAAAGGACATTCAACTGAGACTGCATTTCTGTCAGTCACGGAAGCCCTGCGGATCGCAAAAGCTGCTTCCAAATCATCAGTTCTCATTCTACTGGACCTGTCTGCTGCTTTCGACACAGTGAATCATCAGATCCTCTTGTCCGCCCTCTCATCACTGGGCATCACTGGAACCTCCCTCAACTGGTTTGAGTCCTATCTCACAGGTAGGTCCTTCAAGGTCGCATGGAGAGGTGAGGTATCCAAAGCACATCAGCTGACCACAGGGGTTCCCCAGGGTTCAGTTCTTGGACCGCTCCTCTTCTCCATTTACACCACATCACTGGGACCCATCATACAGGCACATGGTTTCTCTTACCATTGCTATGCTGATGACACCCAGCTCTACCTCTCATTTCAACCAGATGATCCCATAGTAGCTGTACGGATCTCAAGCTGTCTGGCGGACATCTCGGCATGGATGAAGGAACATCACCTGCAGCTCAACCTGGCAAAGACTGAGCTTCTCGTCCTCCCTGCAAATCAGTCTCTACAGCACGACCTCACTATCCAGCTAGATTCATCCTCAATCACCCCATCAAGGTCGGTCAGAAATCTTGGAGTAATCTTTGATGATCAGCTGACCTTCACTGACCACATTACAAAGACAACTCGATCATGCAGGTTTGCTATGCACAACATCAGGAAGATCAGGCCTTTCCTAACTGAGCATGCAACACAACTTCTCGTCCAGGCCCTGGTCATTTCTAGGCTTGATTACTGCAATGCTCTTCTGGCTGGACTTCCATCATGTGCAACTAAACCTCTACAAATGATCCAGAACGCTGCAGCTCGTCTCGTCTTCAACGAGCCCAAAAGGGCCCACGTCACTTCTGTTCATCTCTCTGCACTGGCTACCACTCGCTGCTCGCATCAAGTTCAAGGCTTTGACGCTTGCTTACAGATTGACCACAGGTTCAGCTCCCTCCTACTTCCACTCACTACTACAAGTCTACATCCCTACCAGAAGCCTACGATCGGTCAATGAGCGACGGCTCGTGGTACCATCACAGCGGGGCACAAAATCACTCTCCAGAACATTCTCATTCACGGTTCCATGCTGGTGGAATGATCTCCCCACCGTCATCCGGAATGCAGAATCCCTGACAGCATTCAAAAGGCAACTGAAAACTCATCTCTTCCGGGAGCACAAAAAAAAAAAAAAAAAAAAAACACTTTCCTTTAAATCCTCGCTTGCCTGGCTCATGCTACTCCGAGCTATGTCTGAACTTTGTATTTTGAGCACTTCTTGCGTTGTTTTTGCCTCTTCACGATGACTCGCTTGGTTTAGTCCTCAATTGTAAGTCGCTTTGGATAAAAGCGTCTGCTAAATGACTAAATGTAAATGTAAATGTAGTTCCCTTGGTGACTGATTATGTTACGCACCCCTTTCAGTTTCTGTTACAGTTTTTCTCGATTGCTTAAACACATTTCTTGAAACTATTTCTCGTATTCTCAAAACAGTAAACACAAATCCATAACGTCTCACCCAATTCCCCAAACATCCTATTTTCAGGTCAAAATGAAGCTCTACACTCAAAACCATTCACTCTTGCTGAAAAAACAAACTTTGCCCTCAGACAGGACACACAAGCCCTCAAAAATACACACACTACAACATAGTCTTACACACTGGTGCTATAAATTCAAAACAACATTTCCAAAACTGGTAAGTCATGTTGCTTGTGGTCCCCCAATCTCACCCCCATCTTTTTTTCCCTTCTCTCCTACTCTTACGTAAGATGTGTGTGAGCATCATATGACAGTAAAAGAGCACACACAAACCTTATTCAAATCTGGAATTGTATTGGAATGGTAAAGAGTGTTGGTACATGCCTCCACTCAAGGATACAATACGATGAACGAGTCTAAGAATGTTCCACATATGGTTGAAATACCATCATTGGCCTAGAAAGATAACATTCTGGGAGTCAAGACTATAAAGGAGAAAGGATGCCCTCTTTGTCACTCTGCAGCCACTCTGTGTGACTGTACGACTGCTGGCCTTTTCTTGCAAGAACATAAACCTCATCAAAGACAATTGGAAATGTTTGTCTCTTATTCAGTGATATAAATCTGTTTGACACCACACCTCCCTGAAGGTTCTGATGATCCGACGGTGAAGCGACTCAAATTTGGCTGTACTCTTTTCCCAGCCTCCCTCATAGTCATACCATGGACAAGGACATGGCCAACTAAAGTGGCTTGAATTTCATCTGAGACTGCTTGTCTTCTTGCCCTTGCCTTTCCTCCTCCTCTTCCTCTCCCTCCTCCTCTTCCTCTCCCTCCTCGACCTATTGCTTAATTTCTCTGTGGATCCATTGTTCCAAAACTCAGTAAACTGATTTTTATCTTTTATAAAAGATTGTATAACCTTTTATCTATATTGAAGGATCTGACTGATGTGTGTTCAATTTTGACTCTTAGTGTTTTCACCTGGGTAATTGTGTGCTAACTGAGCTGAAGCTGTGCTGACTTGAGTGAACAATATTGAATGCTAGTGCTTTCTAAATGACCACGTGGTGTAGGCAATGAGAAATGAAGGGATTTGTGTGTAGAGTTTTGCTGTGACAGTTCAACAAATCTGACTTATGTGTCAAAACAGGGGAGTAGTGTTCATAGTTCAGTGAAATGGGTGTGCTTTTTGATAAATGGCATTATAGTTTTGAAATTTTAGTTCAAAAGCCTGGTTATAATGTTTAAACAATCGAGAAAAACTGTAATTATGCCGCGTTCCAGGCAACCTGTAACCCGTGTTTTTCCAACCTTATACCCGTGAAAGTGCACTGGAACGGCAGTCAAACCTGTGACTTCCCACCCGTGAACTCGTACTATCGATGTACTCCCAGTTACGAGCTCTGACGTCACATAGCCCGCGAAACCATACAAAACAGCAATGGTTTGTTTACATCTAGCTACCACAATTCCTTGCGCTCAGGTAGTTTGGCGTGACTGGCTTGGAATGCGACAAAGTCGTGAGTCGTAGTTTGAAGTCGTGATTTCAAAAACCGGCCTGGAACGCAGCATTAGCCTCCCTTGTGTATTTAAGTTTGTTAAATTTGAAGTGTATTCAATTTACTTGAGTTCTCACAGTTTTTTGTTCTGCTTTGTTAGCATTTATGTTGATGTGGAATGTTTATTCTCCTGAGTTCATAATTCCAGCTATCTATATTAAAAAAGTATTCTAGAATTTTGTCTGTTTTTTTGCGATTCATACAATCAAGACACCTAACAGCTGTACTGTTTACAACATATTTTAATATACATCTGAAATCTATTTTGACCAGACTCTTATAGAATTGTCCTGACCCATTTATGGTGCCATTGACCAGCAGTACCTGAGTGATGCAGGAAGCTTTCAGTTCTTCGGTCTGTTTGAAAGCATGGAGAGTAACGCAGGTTCCTCTGTTAACATCACCCCTCATATGAAACAGAACTCGCACCTCAAACCGCTCTCCTCTTTCACCCTCAATCTCTTTGACAATGGTTTTAGAAAGGAGCGATGCAGTGAGAGATGGAGTCAGAGGAGGAATGTCTTCAGTCATCACCTTGAGAAGACAAGAAGTGAAAGCACAGAATAAGTAACTTCACATTATTTTTCTTTGAAGTTGAGATAAAGGTCATTAACCATAATCAATTCTGTTTTACCTGTGTGATGGTGTAGGAACCAAATGTAGCACGGAGAAGAGGTTTGGAGGCCGTTCCTGATGGAGGCATGAGGAGCAGGGATTGGGTGGAAGAGAAGGGGCTGGAGTTGGTGAAGAGAAGGCCCAGATCCGCCTGAGAGAGTGAGAAAGACTGCCATGGCGAGGGAACAGTGACCCGGACTGGAAGCGATGGGGAGGTGGGTGTCTGACAATGGGCTTTTGATGAAGAAATAGGGAAGGTGGGTTGTTAGTTTGTAAGATTAGTAACAATTGCTTTATTGTTTAAGCATCTCATATTCTCCCAGATTAACTACAACACGGAACACTTTGATTTACCAAAAAAACAGGCATAATTGAAGAATTAAATAAAAATGTCTCATACTTAAATTCAAATTTGGTCTAAAAACTTCAGAAGAATTTCTTTCTCCTAGTGCTCTACAGAATTAGTTTTTCCCTACAAAATATTTAAAAAGAGAGAAAAAAATCTCATTGCTAAAGGACATAAAGTAAAGTGTGTTATGTAGTGTTTTGGGGGGAGTGTAAAAAATAAGTCAAACTTACAGAGGATGAATAAGTGAAGGATTACCAGTCTCATAGTAGATGACTTCCATTTGAGTCTAGAAAGACTCATTACATCCATAACACCCTGTAACACAGCAGAACAATAAAGGCTATTCCGCTATTCTGAATATTAATTGACCAATTTTGTTGTTGTTAAATTATTTATTATATATTAATTTTTTTTTTTTATTGAAATCCATTATACTCATCAAAAATCAACTACACTTAAAAATAAAGGTTCTTTATGGGCATCTATTTGAGTTTGATTGAGTTTTTCGATTGAGTTTTGAGTTTGATTGACATCTATTTCTAACATAAATGTTCCATTATGTTAGAAGTTCTTCATGGAACAATATATAGTTCCATGAAGAACTTCTAACATATATGGAACATTTCCATTCCATTCCTTTATAGTGAAATAGGGGTGTTTAGATTATTACAATATTCTTTACACTTAGAAAAAAAATGGTTCCTTTAAGAACTGATCAATAAAAAGATCTTTGGGGAACCAAAATTGGTTCTTCTATGGCATCACTGCCCTTGTGGAACCTTTCTTTTTTATTGATTTATTTAATTTTTTTGATTAATTTAAGGTAAAATAAGATAATATAAAGCAAAACAAAAACAACTGACACTATCAAACTTCCAAAAAGTTTGTACTTGCCTCAATGGTCCTTTCAGATTTTCAGATAGTAAGATATCACTCTCCTCGCACAGACATGCTCAGTCCAATGTGTGATTTTGGTCAGAGTTTCATCAGTCCATCTTCTGTCAGAAAGCTTGCATCTATCTTTTGGAATTCAGCTTTTTTTTCTTAGTTTTGTAAAAATATTCCAAGTTCAGGTATGTCAGAATGTTACAAATGATTTTAAAAACCTTGTTTCCTTATTTTAGTGTGTTGTTTCTTCTCTTTGTCATCTATAGCTCTGCACGGCTAGCTGCCAGTCACTCTCTCTGTCCCTCTTTGGCTGGTGTGCCGGATTCACACAATACGGATTTATTCATTTTAAATGGTAAATAATCCTCTTCTCTCCCCCTCCCCCATTTTTCCTCTCTTTATTTCTTGGATATGTCTGGCCAAAGATAGTTGACGTCCGTCCAAGTAACCCCTTGTAAATCTGAAGACGAAACCCACTTCCTCATCTTAATCTCACTCTCTCCCCGGGTCCTCTACATTAAACATGCAGAATTTATGTTGTAACAAATGGTGAGTTTCTGAACATAGTAAAGAAATGGGATCTCAATGCTTTTAATCCTTAATTTCAGCGGCTTAATGATTAGTGCACGAGGGAGAAATGCTGCAGACGACATTAAAAGCAAAATCCTATTAGCAAGAATGAGGGCATTATATGCATCTGAAAAAAAAAATAAAACTATTTAATCACACCACTGTCTCTTTTTCCATCTAATCTTTCTCTTTTCCTTAAGCACTAAGAATATCTAAATACATACAATCCTAAGAATATCATATTAACTCTTTCTCAACCCTTTCATTACATCTATCCTCTCTTAGTATCTTAAAAATAAGCAAACCTGCTGAATCTTCACGGTTTTCACTTTTATAAATATCAAGCTCAATCCATTTGCTCAAATTATTTAACTTGATGTTAAAACTGAAACACTCTAAGGGCATCAATAATTGCCAATCTTTTATTATTTGCTTTTTGCACAATTTATTAAACTGATAACACTTTACAATAAGGTGCATTAGTTAACTACCTTAGTTAACATGAACTAAGAAAGAACAATACTTCAGCATTTATTAATCTTAGTTAATATTAATTTCAACATTTTCTAATACATTATTAAAATCAAAGGTTGTATTTGCTAACATTAGTTAATGCCCTGTGAACTCACATGAACAATTAACAACTAACAATGAACAGTTAACATTAATAAAGATAAATAAATACTGTTACAAATGTATTGCCCATTGTTAGTTCATGTTAGTTAATTAACATCAACTAATGTTAACTAATGAACCTTATTGTGAAGTGTTACCTTTTAACTTTTTCTAAACAATTAACCTTCTGTGATGAATATTATTTTTTCCTTTAGATTTTCTTTCTCTCTTATGGGAATAATAGACCTCAAGAATGATTATTATCAAAAATAGTCAGTATTAACAGTTTGACTATATTGGGTAATGCAAAAACATTTATGTGGAAATAGACTGAATGCAGGAAACAAGCAGGTTTGATGTCAGTGTCACAAGTGTTGAGAGAAGGAGAAATGTCGAATGGATGCACTAGATATTTTACCCAGTGTGGTCTCTTTGTTAATCTGTGCATGTAATCTGTTGTCATCTGTCATTGTTCTCTGCTAGAGCCTCATTTAAACTACAGATTTAATCCTTCACTCTGACCTGAGGATGAGGAGGAGACGACACTTATCCACCCACACACACAACACACTCTCTCCCACCAAACCTGCTGTTGCGTTCCCTCGACTGTGTATTTTTTCTCACAATGAAGAGAGACTAAAGCAACTGCAAAGTGGTAATATGCAATAAAAAATAATGAACAGAACTGAAACAACCATCCTGAAATGCTGTGCATGCATGTAAACACACACTGGGAGATGGGGAAAGGTTTAGGCAAAAGCCCTCCAAGCGTTTTAACTTTCTCTCTCACTGGTGCACTTAGAGAGTTTCACTTAGTTATCAGTCAGGCAAGGCATAAGATTTTAAGCTGTTGTGATTTTAAACCCTCTATGAGTGCAGTATTAAAAAAAAGTCAACTGGGTCAGAGAGAGAGAGAGAGAGAGAGAGAGAGAGAGAGAGGAGGAAATATAAAAAAAGAAGGAAATGGGAAAAAGAAAGACAATGGAACCAAGTGAAAAGAATGAGTACAGTATATTTAGAGCATGAGCGACCGAAATAACACAAACAGGAAGTCAATAGAATTACGACAGGAAACCACATTGCTGCAAAATTGTGCATTAACAGCACATTCCCTCTTCCAACCTTTACATCACTTCCACCTCAGAAGAAGAAATTTCTCATCAAAGCTCAAACAAAAGCATCCTAGAATGTTTATCATGTAGTGTTCAACTTATTTACAGCATATCCAATTTCATTGTGATTCTGCACCCAAGTCAAAAGCCACGAAAGATCTAAATGATTTTCTTTTTAGTTTATTTAAAATTATTCATACTCCAATAAAAAAAACAAAAAAGCCAGTGTCTTTCAGGACATGAGCAAAATTCCATTTTGTTTCTGGCTATTTGAAAAACAATATTAACAAGCATATACAGCAAAATCAAGTAATTACAAAAAAATGTTTATAAAATGAAGCCTGCTATGCAATACAAAGTAAGCACTTTGCTGGTTACGTTGAGACTAATTTTTTTTTTTTTTTTAATTCTATCCTAGATGGATTTCTCAGCTGAACTTCTCAAACATATTTACACCTTGCTCGACTTGCCAACGGACAGCTCAAAGCAACCAAATCCCCACAACACAAGACTGCGGATTCTAGATGAGACTGACGATAGAGTCTCAGGGTCAGGAAACACACTCTTAGGACTTCTGTGAGCACAGGCCTTCAGTTGAAGCCGTACGAGTCATAGTCACTGTTTCGGTTGGACGAGGGCTCTCTGCTCGTGTTTACCGTCAGCCTCTCCAAACCTGACAGCACAGGGGGAAAAAAGGTGTGCATGGTCTGAAACTCTTAAGAATTTTTTTTTTTTTTTTTCATAAGATGGTCAGTAATAAGGTTGAACCAAATATTCAACTAAACATTGTATTAAGCTACTCATTTTATATGGTTTCCCATTTCTTGTTACCAAAATTTTGTAATTTTGCAACATTACCAAAAACTTGGTAATTAGTTAACTCGTTTTTAAAAAAATCATTAAATAAACAAATTGTTTTATTGAAAATTGTACAAAAAAAAAAAAAAAGAAAGAAAAAGAGGGTAATTTGTTATAAATTAAGTCCTACTGTCATTTGGGACAAAATGTTGCTTTTCACTCATTTATTTTTTTCCCCACACTGAACTAAAGATCTATAGATTATGAATTTTGAATTGTTGTCGAGAAGGTCAAACATGATGATAGACCATGATTTAGATACTTAAAGTAAATGTTGTGTTATATAATAGTTTAATCTAACATATCCAACTCGCAACCAAAAAAAGCACACATGTGATTTGAAAGAAAGCAATTTGAGTGAAAATCCCAATACATCATAATACTCAATTCATCATTATATAATTGAGTAAATGAACATGAATGCGAGTGAGAGATTAATAGAACGAGTTCAGAATGGTAAAATAGAAGAGACTCACCAGGGAAGGATTGTCTCTTGAGTGTGTTGTTGTTTGGGGGACCTTGACCTCTGTGATAGGACACTTAAAGAAGAAAGAGAACATGCTGAATGTTTTCTCACTAGTACCCAGTCATGAATGTGTTCATGTTTAAGATGACTCACCACTCTGACTCTGAGTCGGGCCAACCCAGCGAGTCTCCCGTTTTTGTGAAACTGCATCAAACCAGGTAAAAATAGTCAAGTCAGAGCATTTCACTTTGGATTTTAAAAAGATTCAGTGGCAAACCAACTTAGTGTTTTTTGAAGTATAGAGCCACATCGATATTAGTCAGTTTTGCATTACATAAAGTGGGCTTCAAATGCTATTAGAAATTATATTCTAAGCAAAACTATTTGAGTGAAAGACAGAGTTGAAAATAAACATGAATTTGATCATTCACTCGAGCTGCATAAACTCCACATGCATGAATTCTACAAACAAAAGTGCTTTTGCTTTAATGGAAGAAGAACATCTGACTGACTGTATAAAGAGTTCACATGATCAATCTCACTAATTTGCTTAGATTTGATTAGCGACCTATAAATACTGGAGAATCTGAAATATTATAATATCATGTTTCCTTGTTTAAAAAAAAAACAAGATTCAGATTTTGGTAACACTTTGCAAAAAGGTGCCATTAGTTAACAAAAGTAAATGCATTGACTAATTTGAACATCGAGGAATAGCCCACATAGTATTTATAAATCTTTGTTAATGTTAGTTCATGTAAGCTAAGGAGCATTCAATAATATTAAAATATTCAACATTTGATTTTAATTATGTATTGGTAAATGTTAAAATTAACATAAGATAAATAAATTCTTTAGAAGTATTTTCAGTGTTTGTTCATGTTAACTAATACTAATGTTACCAAATGGAGCCTTACTGTAAAGTGTTCCCCAGATTTTCAATTAAACCTTAGTTTTTTGGACTGTATATAAGCAAACACAGAGACATGTTGAATGGTGCTATGCGCCTGCATATATAAACATTTACATTGTTTATAGGTAATGTGAGATTAAAGACACGCTCGTTCGCTTCACTGACTCACATCTTTTGCGGATGGCTTTGTATGTGGGCTGACCGTACTGAACCAGAATGACTCCCAACATCAAGAAAATTAATATGCCAGTTACTGCTTTATAGGCAGCCAACTCACATCCTAGAGTATCTGAGAAAATGTGGGAAGAAAAGCAAATGATGCGTTATTCAAAATGCACAGCATATTGCGTTAACAGTTATTTTGTCAATGAAACCTGATAAGAAGAAAAAAAACATTCCAACATACAGTTATAGAATATATAAAGTAAATCTCTTCTCTGGAAAAGAAAAAGAACACACACACATACACTGCACAAAAAAAAGTTGCTGGCGTAAATTTTTTTAAGTGCAACCAACTTGGCTGTTTAAGTCATTTCAACTTAAATTACAATAAACTGACTTAAAAAATAGTTTAAATATGTAGCCTAACTTTTTTTAAAAAAAGCTTCAAATCTCTTAACTTATTTTAATGAGGTAAAGCAATGTAAAAACACATGTTGTCATAACTTATTGATCATATAATTTTTCACAGTGTACCTTCGCAAATGATTTGCAGGCCTGTGCAATCTTCCCTGATTAACGTCATGTTTCTTGTGAGAACATGACCAGAACACTTATTTGTGTGCTTAAAGCCCTTGAAGTCTCCACATCTCATGTCCTTACAGAGTTCACTCCACCAGGTTTCTGAAATGTGGCTGCTAACGCACACAGCGGCTCGAGTCTGATTAGGGAAATGCAGAAACAGCTGACCCTCGCACGGACTCTTCTTCCGCACTACCTTCAGCCGGGCCAGAACAGACTGAGTGATATAATGGATGGTTTTCGGACATGGGGTCTCAGTGGGTATTGTATTGGGGGTTGAGACATGTGGGGTTGAGGAGGTTGTGTTGGTGATGTTTGGGGTATTAGACATCTGTGATGTTCCTTCTACTGTAAAGGGAACACACACAATTACTTTCATGACAATGTTGGAATATGTTGAAAATGTTGGAATACCAGAATCATTCTTCTCCACATAATGCGTAGTTTGGAAATAAATACAATTCCAATCATTTGAAACATTTTAAGTGTTAAATGCAAATGAAAGAAACGTTAGTTGATTAAAATACTGCTGCAGAGAATTTATATACTGATACTTATATATGTAAATGCATGTCATTTGGATTGCAGTTGATATGCTGCTCTGTGCTCTTATTTGATCACATTGCAAGACATCGCTTCAGCTATTATATTTTTAATACAGTGTGCTACCAATATTCTCCAACTCGCCACTCTCAATAACATCTCACTAACATTTGACATTTTAAGAACCCTAGAACTTTATTTGACATCTTGTATGTAAAAATGTGACATGCTCTGCATTATTCAAGCATAAAAACGGCTTGTAACTGAGGTCAGAGAGCAGATAGCTGGATCATTTGCACTCATTACGCTCTTGCACTTTTTGCACTGTGCTCGAAGGCATTCACACAATTTGCACATTTGACTGCATGATTGCTTGATCCCTATTGCACTCTGCAAACATAGATGGCTATTCAGAATCAGGTGCTTAACGGATATACAATTTGTATTACCAAAAATCACCAAAATAATACATATATTGGTGATTTTTGGTATTGCATAAAAACATAAAATGTAAGCATGAAATGACTGGAAAAACGTAAAATTAATAATATATGTTACTAATTTTATTTTTATAATGTATTGACATATTGACAGTGCGTTTTAACATCAATACATTTTAAAATAAAAATTATATATATATATATATATATATATATATATATATATATATATATATATATATATATATATATATATATATATATATATTCTAATGTGCAATGCTTATTCACATAAACATATTTTGAAAACATACAATTAAAAAAAAGATGATTTTCACTTTTAACTGATTCATAATTCACTGTCCTTGTTGATAATTATTTTTATTTTTTTTGATTGAAAACAAAAATATAGGAGTCAACATTTGAAGTGGATCAAAACCTTTTTATTAAAGTTATACATGAATTTTGAACAATACCCGTTCTTGTCTTAGGACAACTTTGATAAATTTTTTTTGATCCACTTCAAATATCGACTACTGTATATCAAAAGCTAATTTATTAGAGCGGGCATTAAATATGTTAAATGGTTTACAACAATTTTAAGTACAACGCCTGTTCTTTTGTACGGTTTTGTTTATGTCTTCTTATTTTTCCAAAACTAAATGGTCAATTAATGTGTATTGCACTCTAACAAGATATGATTTATTTAGCAGACAATGGGCTGAAAAATGTAATTTGGTGGGATTTACCTCTTTAACAGTAGGCAAAGTAATTGTTCCATGATTTTTGCCATTTATATCAAAGCCAACTTTTTGGGATAACTTCTGATAAAACACTCGGCACTGATAAAACACTAGACATACACATGACAAAGAGTAACACGGTCTACTATCTTATGCAAGGAACAAAATTGAAGTATGCAGAATTTTTTTTTTACATGAATAATAAAGAAACGTGTAAGAAGAGTTTTTGCAGGGTGACCCATATACCGAATTCACCCTATTAGTTCACTCACCATATTAAATAGATAACTTGCAAAAATTGTAAAATATTTGTGTTGCCATCAGTTTCCAGTAAACATGGAGTTAAGAGTAAGAATTTAAAAGAACAATAAAAACCACTACAAGAAATGACGTATTTTATCAGGACACTATTGACACTTGCGCTAATTTTGTAATGCATTCTTGCAGGCCCTAATGTTAACATTATGTTTTGCATTATAATCGTTCTTCTATATAATCCACAATGTTGTGACTGAAAGCATCGGACTATTCTAGTCATTGCAATACTAAGTGTTGTTCCTGGGTCCATTTTGTCTTGCTGATATATTAAATCCATATATTAGAATATTAAACAGACTAATAAAACTCTAACTGTACATCAGCATCTGCCAGCAGATATTTTTTGAAGAGCAGATCATATATGTAACATGCCTCATTTAAGAGCACAACAATAAAGTATATTTATGAATAATCAATTTACTTACGAACACCGAGGAGCAGGAGCGCCGTAAGAGTCATCAGCAGAGAGTTTTCCATCTGGCAGAAGGTTGTGCCAAACATTTAGAGCTTCATTTAACTTCATTTGACTAAACAAAGTAACTCTATGCACTTTATAAACTGATAACAGGCCCAGAGGTCAAATGAATGACCTTTGGTAGACAAGAAACCGGAGCTTTTTGTTAGATTTAATTGAGCCTCGGCCCAGTTATGTCTAATTTTTCTCATTCTTTTTAGGGGTCCGGTTCAGATAAAGCAAAATAATAAGCATGTTTAGCCTGAGTTTTTATCAGTAGCCTACGGCAAAGATTTCAAATCATACCATGACTTAAGCCAAACAAAAACATATCATTCACTACAATGACACTGTATGTCATGGCAATTTATTGACACAAACCGGACTCACTTTTAAAAAAGATTGTTTATGATGTTATTTTAGATATGTTACAGTACGGCTATTGTTTTTAATTGACAACTGCCTTCACATCTCTGCTTCAAACGTGTTTTGAAGGTTTTCTCCATCAAAGAGCATCAAACATTTATGAAACACCATGACTCCTAACCAGCTTTTTAACAATATATTATCAGATCTTACCTTGCCTGTGACTGACAAGAACAAATGTGTGCAGCAAGTGACAAGAAAAATTAAGTGAAAGGAAATAAGCAGAGGTGTGGAACTACTATCTTCATTCCCCGCCCCCATCCTCTCTCTCTCTCCATATAGAGCGTGTCTTTTATTCTCAAGTATGTTTGATTGCACAGTGCACTGCTTCCTCACTTCAAAGAGCGGCATACAAAAAAAAAATGAAGAAAAGTATGAAAAAAGGGCAAGTATGGGTAAGTGGGAGGAGAAAAGGTAATAAGTAGTGTGATATTGTCTAACTTGATATTAAATGTTAAAAAAATAAAATTTACCATTTCTAACACATTTTAAAAATACATATTTTTAAAAAAAGTTTACAAAATACTTACCATTTTTCATCTAAAAATTATATGGTTGGTGGAGTAAACAAAGCAGCAAAAAAAAAAAAAAAAATCCGCATATTCAAAACTGAAAATCTTTCTTTTTTGCATACAGGAACTGAGTCTCTTGTGGTGTACGGCACACTGAAAATGTTCAAGTAAGTTTCGCACAGATGATTAATTGTGCTTGTAGGAATCAACTGCGAGTGCCGTGGCAAGTCAGCCGGGCTATAAAACCACCGATATCCACATCTATCCTTTCATTTTACTGTTACTCATATCTTCTTTTCATTCACAATCTTTCCCAGACGCCTCTCTCCCTCCCTCACTCTCTCGGTCTTTCTAAGGTGTCGCCGGGGTTGGTTTACCATATCACACAGTCGTAGAGAGGCCCGTAAAGACTGGTTTTTGTACCTGTACAAAAAAATTCCCCCAACACCCTCTTGAAACTCATCTATGATTCAATATGAACGGAATTTAAACAGCCTTCAAAAGTGAGTCAATGAGCTCCCATTCTCGTCTTGTAAATATGAAAACATTGGCTTTGTGTGATCCTCAAAAGAAAAAAGGATCACATGGGCTGGGTAAGGTTTAAAGGGTTAGTTCACCCAAAAATGAAAATTAAGTCATTAATTACTCACCCCCATGCTGTACCAACCCCGTAAGGCCTTCGTTCGTCTTCGGAACACAAATGAAGATATTTATGATTAAATCTGAGAGGTTTATGACTGCTACATAGGCTCCCTAAGGGAATGAAACTTGACGGCCCAGAGAGTCATTAAAGAACATGTTTAAATATTCCATGTCGCAACAGTGGCTCAACTATAAGTTTATCAAGCGACGAGAATACTTTTAGTGCGAAAAAACAAACAAAAATAACGACTTTATTCGACTATTCCTTTTCTTCCTTGTAGGCCTGAAACGAGACTTCAAGAGATTTCCACGACGCATGCGCGCGAGAACTTAACTGAAGTAGTTGAAGGAGATCGCAATTCTCGCGCGCATGTGTCGTGGAAATCTCTTGAAGTCTCGTTTCAGGCCTACAAGGAAGAAAAGGAATAGTCGAATAAAGTCGTTATTTTTGTTTGTTTTTTCGCACTAAAAGTATTCTCGTCGCTTGATAAACTTATAGTTGAGCCACTGTTGTGACATGGAATATTTAAACATTTTCTTTAATGACTTTCTGGGCCGTCCGGTGTCATTCCCTTAGGGAGCCTATGTAGCAGTCATAAACCTCTCAGATTTAATCATAAATATCTTCATTTGTGTTCCGAAGACGAACGAAGGTCTTACGGGGTTGGTACAGCATGAGGGTGAGTAATTAATGACTTAATTTTCATTTTTGGGTGAACTAACCCTTTAAGGTAGTCTCTTATGTTCACCGAGGCTCCATTTATTTGATCAAAAATACATATCAAAACTGTAATATTCTGACATTTTTCTGTTTTCTAATTAATTTTAAAAAGTAATTTATTCCTGTGATGCAAAGCTGAATTTTCAGCATCATAACTCAGTATTCAGTGTCACATAATGCTTCATAAATCATTCTAATATGATGAATTGGTGCTCAAGAAACATTTATTGTTATCATCAATGTTGAAAATGGTTGTGCTGGTTAATATTTTTGTAGAAAAAAAAATCAGTATTTTTTGAAGAATAGAAAGTTCAAAAGACAGGCATTTATCTTAAATATAAATCTTTTGTAACATTATAAATGTCTTTACCAAACTTTTGTACTTTTACAACTACAACTACTAATAACAATGAAAAGTCAGAAATTCCAATCAACGCAGAAATCAGATCACCTTCAGAGTTTAATATTCACACCCGAAAAAAATAAAAATAAAAATACACTTTTAACAGGCTACAGTCATTACAACCAATGCAATAGTATCTCTTTCCTCTAACGCTGCAAATCAATGTGCTAATAAAATTTTCATCCCATTTTCCCCCTCTTATTCTTGTGTCGTATCACCCCTCTCCCTCGCTCCAGGTGCTGGGGAGGGAACCTAAACGTGGGGGTTTTGCTACAAACCTGAGTCTTAATTACTGAGTTCATGAATTAGATAAAGCCACCCGAGGCTTGATTGAGGATGCCTCTGGTTTTTAATTGCTTTAAAGTACAAAAATAAAGAGTGACCCAGCACGCCTATTCTAAAGTGGACCGGTCGAAGGCCCCGCTCCCAGCATCTGTTGCCAAAGAGTTTGGGGCTGTAAGTGTGGAGTGTTAGTGCGATTCACATGGTCCTCCGTCTGACCAACAAGGACCTCCGTTAGGTGGAGCTTTTACAGAACTAAATAACACCTCATAATGACACGCACGGGCCGTTTTGTTGGGTAGGCCTACACTTTTGTATTTGGAGGCTAGTGAGGTGTTTATGAGGAAGAATCTGAAGATGGGCTCAAATCAAACCACAAAATTAGAGTAAACACCCTTGATTCGAATCCAGTCCGAATCACGTTGTGATTCTGATGGCAATATGCCTCTCTGAAACAGACAGGGTGGCTGGCTGTGCAAGACCATCAAATGCCTCAAATGTGTCTAAATTTAAAGGAGTAATATATGCAGTCTTGCATTCGTCTGCATAGTTTTACCACAAAAGGTTTTCTTTACCTTAACGGTAGGTGCTGAATGCTATATTTACTAACGTAAGCATGTTATGTAGCGCCTATTTTCTTTGCATATGCTCTGTGCTATGATATGCTTCACCTGCCCCACCAAATCCTGTGCTATAGCAGATAGATATGTCTATATTAATATCCCTTGTTCTCCGCTTTCCCTTTAATATTAGTGTAATTTGTTGAGTACACTGACCTCACTAGAGACTATTCCTTCCGATCAGTGTCGAGCGGTATTTATAAAATGGAGTGGAAGGGTGTAAAAGAAAAAAGAGGGAGCAAAAGAGGTATCGAGAGGGTTGGGAGTGATTGATTGGTGCATTAATACACTAAGCACTCGTAACAGGGCGTATTGCACCCATTGATATGGATTTCAAATCAGTACACATGGAAGTTGTCACTTTATTCATGAAAAAGAATAAGCTCGGCTTTATTAAGGAGTTTTCATCTGTGATAGGATGTAAAATGGTGCTGTGCTTTCTGGATTGACGCTGTCAACAAGTATTGATATAGACAAGAGAATAAGACTACGGCTAAAGTAACGCTTCCATGTAGTGTGGCGTGTTTTTCTCAGTGGAATGTTGACAAAATGCTTGGAAAGAATTGCCAAATAAGGCTGATCTGTAACACAATGTCGTCAGAAGACAAAAACAAGCATCTCGTCATTGAACATAATCAATGTTTCAGAGATTTTTGCAAACCGATTTGAAAACATGCTTCAAAATGGACAGAAACTGAGCCGTTTAAGAGTCTCTGACTGAAGTTTCATGGGGGAAACAAGCACGCTCAATCTCAAGTGTCTTTATAAGCCTCAGACAGGAAAAGGGATGTGACATGGGTACTCAAACCACAAATCTGAGGGTAGGGAAAAGGCAGAGAAGGAGGAGAAAGGAGGGAAAGAGACGAGAGGGAGGATGATGAGAAAAAGGGAAAGACAGACACATACAGAGTGGCTCAGGAGTATGGCTGTGGTACCCCAAAACCTGGCCTATAAAGCGGTCTAGCTGTGGGTGATTGGGTTGATGGCCCATGGGGGCCTGTGGGGTAGCTGTACCCTCCATACGGGTATGGAGTGGGGTACGTGGCGGGCGTGGGACCAAACTGCCCAAACTGTGGGGCAGGAAATGGGGTTTGGGTGGGGTATGGGCAAGCGGGAGGACCAAATGCAGGCCTGGGAGCGGAGTAGCCTGTCGATGGCGGGAAGGGAGCACCCTGGCTGGGGTAGGGCTGAAATGCTGTGCTAGGGTTAGCAGTGCCCGCTGTGGAGGCTAAGGGGGGAGCAACGGGGTAGGGGGAGTAGGGGAGGGCAGAACTGGAGGCATTGGAGGGTGCATTGATTTTGGAGCTCTGCTGCTGCTGAGGCTGCTGTGGTTGCCACGGCGATGATGATCCAGCATCCTGATTGGCACAGGGTTGTGATGTCGTTGTAGCATCTCCTTTCCCTTTGCTTTTTTGGCAGAGAATTTCTTGCAGCTTTTCAATACGCACTCGTCTTGTGTGAGCAAGAGAGCGGAGGGAAAGGAAGCGTTCGAGGAAGGAGTCCAGTGATATCGAACCTTCCAAAAACTCATCTGCTAGAACCTGAAAGAGATTGAGTGATTTTCAAATCCTCACACCGTGGGGTTGATAACACAATATCTAAATTTTATAACATTATGTAATGCTCGTAGTTCATAAAACTTCAAATACAAGTATACATTACATTCAAAAGTTTGGAAACACAAAGACTTTATATTTTTGAAAGAAATTGCAACTTTTATTCACCTTAGATGAATTATGAAATGCTATTTAAATTAAATATATATACTGTATTATTTAAGATCTCTGTTCAAAGAATCATGTTAAGGATTACATAAGATTTTCTTCCGGTTGCATAAACTGCTAAGTTAGTAATCACATTTATTTAAGTCAGTTACATAAAAACATAGACTGGTCTAATTTAAAACTTAAAAAGTAAGACTGATTGCATCTTGACTAACCACTAGCTAGTCATACTAGTACTTAAAGGGTTAGTTCACCCAAAAATGAAAAGTCTGTCAGTAATTACTCACCCTCATGTTGTTCCAACCCCGTAAAACTTTCGTTCATCTTCGGAACACAAATTAAGATATTTTTGATTAAATCTGAGAGCTGGATCACTCCTCCATAGGCTTCTAAGGGATCGAAACTGGCCGGCCCAAAAGTTATGAAAGACATCGTTAAAATAGTCCGAGTGACTACAGTGGCTCAACCATAAGTTTATCAAGCGACCAGAATCCTTTTTGTTAGCAAATAACAAACAAAAATAACGACTTTATTCAACTACTCATTTCCTTCTCTGTACGGCCGTGATAGTTCACGTAGTGGAACTGCGCAAAGCTTCTAGGTTGTGCGTCACACGCATCACACACAGGACCAGCGTTGGCCAATAGTGAGCCTACGCGTGACGTACAACACAAAACTGTTGCGCAGTTCCACTACGTGAAATCTCAAGGCCCACAGGAAAGGAAATGAGTAGTTGAATAAATTCGTTATTTTTGTTTGTTATTTGCTAACAAAAAGTATTCTGGTCGCTTGATAAACTTATGGTTGAGCCACTGTAGTCACTCGGACTATTTTAACGATGTCTTTCATAACTTTTGGGCCGGCCAGTTTCGATCCCTTAAGAAGCCTATGGAGGAGTGATCCAGCTGTCAGATTTAATCAAAAATATCTTAATTTGTGTTCCAAAGATGAACGAAAGTCTTACGGGGTTGGAACAACATGAGGGTGAGTAATTACTGACAGACTTTTCATTTTTGGGTGAATTAACCCTTTAAGACACAGTCTTAAAGGGACACTAAGTAAGAATTACTCCCATCTAGCGGTGAAATTGTATTTTGCATTCAAACGAATTGTGCTCTCCAGCGCCTCGCGTTTTCAAATGCGTGTTGTATCTACGGTAGCCGTTATGTACCAAAAAGCTATGACAGGATGTCTTCTAATAGCACTTCGTCGAGTTTTCCTTCGGGTGAACAGGTTTGTTATTTCAAACAAACTTCAAATTGACACAACGAACAAATGAATGTTACAGTATGAAATAATGAGTGTCAAAAACATGAACTATTGTAATTAGTAGTTATGCCTTCTTTATTCGTTATATTTTCTGAAGTAGCCTACGTGCATTGTTAGATATCATCATCAACTTTTAACTATACATGTTCATCTGTCTATAAAATAAAGTACACAAGCAAACAATGAAAAAAGCTTGTAATTAAGACTGTAACACTGACTTGCCTGTCGAGAAGAAAGCAGGACTTCAGCGTCTCTTTTGAAATCTTTCTCCTGCATTAGCTCTATCCACCTGGAAAAAGCTATCCCGACATTAACTTGTGTTTTTTGTAATCTCCGGTCACGTTTCCTTTTACGATCTATTTTGGACTTTTCTGGCGACGAGGATTTGCAATGCAGCCTTTTAAACTTGCCGGGGCAGTGACAAGCGCCTCTCACTGCTCTGCTCCTCCGCTTCTGCTGCGTTCAGTCACATCACGCCGGCTCTGAATGAAAACGTGTTGTGGAAACGCGTTGGCCTAGTACTTTTTGTCCCTCTCTGCTATTATAGTTTTTCAAGATGGCGGAACTACATGGAAGCCTCCGTGGACTTACCCGTCCCATGTATATAAATATAATAAATTCTTTGTTTACGAGGATAAATCAGATAATTGGCAGAGGTATTTGTGCACCATTGAGGACATATTTATGAATAAAAATATTGATTTTAGATTATAAATTAACTAAAAAGTTACTTAGTGTCCCTTTAACATATTTGCAATGTTTATGCAACTGGCAGCAGAATTGATGGCTTTGCCATGAATGACATGAAATTTTATTTAATTTGAAAATATCTTAATATTAACACATTATTTTTTGTTATAATAAATTATATTCTAATTAATTTTAGTTATAATAATTTACAATATTACTATTTTGGTTATATCTTGATATAATTAAATGCTACACTGGTGAACAGAAGGAAAAATAAAAAAAATGTCCTGGTGTTTCCAAACTTTTGAATAGTTAGTGTATATGAAAATACACTATATGTGTGCATCAAGGTTTCCAGACTTAAGCTATTTAAATATAATTTATCCACAAATTCTTAACCCTGACAGTTTCACCAGCAGTGAAAACGCAAACATCAAAATGACAAAAGAAAATACAAGTTGATCATAAAAAAGATGGTGACCCACCTCTGATTCTGCCTCTGTGTTGGCGCCCTCTGTCTGCAGACGAGACAACAGCCCCTCCGGAGACACCTGCCCCATGATACTGTCTGCAAAGTGGGACAGAGAGAGAGAGTGAGACAGAAGTGAGAGAGAACTGATACATTAATAGGTTGGCTTGTAATAGAGTAAGAAACTGAAAAATGAGAACTGTTATGCAAACAAATCAGTTGGCTAGAAATGTGCAATAATTTTAAACATAGGAAAAAGCAGTATTGAATTAACTGAGAGAAAGAAAGAAGAATGAGACTACAGAGAAGAAAGAGGCCAGCCCCACACATAGCTACTGTGTGATGTAATGTCACAGATGCAAAAAAGGGGGATGAGAATGAGTGCCTGAACAAAACAAGCTCTTAGAACAGCACTAAATGACAGGCATATGCACAAGATATACTAGATTTTCTGGCTGAACAAAAAGCTCTATTTAGAAACCCAGGAAGAATTCCTGTGTCTGTTCAAAAGATCGGGGTTCCAGGGTTGCTGGAAAACTACAGTGAAAACTGCCAGTGCACTTTAACTGTAGTATGAACAAAAGTCGAAAGAACACTGTTATTTTAATTTCACTTAATCACTGAGATAATAAGCAGTGCTAACAACGGAATCTTTCAAAAAGTTCATTCTGATGAACTCGTTCTATTTTTCACAATGCTTAAAGGGATAGTTCACCCAAAAATGAAAATTCTTTCATCATTTACTCACCCTCAAGTTGTTCCAAACCTCTATGTGTTTATTTGTTCTGCTGTACACAAAGGAAGATATTTGGAAGAATGTTTTAATCAAACAGATCTCAATCCCCACTGACTTCCATAGTAGGAAAAAATACATGCTATGGTAGTCAATGGGGATTGAGATCTGTTTGATTAAAACATTCTTCCAAATATCTTCCTTTGTGTACAGCAGAACAAATAAACACATAGAGGTTTGGAACAACTTGAGGGTGAGTAAATGATGAAAGAATTTTCATTTTTGGGTGAACTATCCCTTTAAGCTTTCCCTTTTAGAATATTCAAATTATTTTCCATCAGGGCTTCAAAAAAATAAAAAAAAATCGTTTCACTCAGAGCAGAAACAGTATTTTAACGTTTCTTTTCATATGTTCCTTCTGTAACATTACAGTTCCGAAAACGGTTTGATTTTTTTGCCTATACTTTACACCAGAACTTGAATAGCGCTTTATACTAAATAGCTTAAACTAAGAGCTTGTGACTAAACCTCGCAACTCCACCCGGCTCAAAAGTGAATGAAGTGCTGCACACATTTTGGAGACAGTCTCTGCTTGTTTGAAGAGGAAGGGTAAACAAAAAACTTGTTTCTTTGAATAAAAACACGATGTTTGTAAAGACTAATGTTTTATTTATATTCATAATGTTTTAAATTATATTTGTCCTCCTGTGCATGGCACATCATATTACATATAACACACGATTGTGGCCAAATGTATGAAATGACAGGAAAAACTAAGCGCTCACATAGTTACAACTTTGTAACCTGTAAGTTGGTTAAAACGTAATGCTGAACTTCCTGCCTTGGATGCGGCCGTTAATGACTGACAAAACACATATCTCAGATATTCATTGTTGAAAAACCTTGTAACTAAATTTGATCTTGATTTGGGGAAAATGTCAATAATATAATGACACACGCAAGTGCCATAATACTAACTTTGACAACATGGTGTTTAATTATTTAAAAAGAAACAGGCCTACATTTTTTCCTGAATAGTAGCAGTTCTACACTAACCTGCAATTTTCGCTGGTTTCAAAACACACACGACGATATTACCTGCCATTTTCTTAATACTTTAACGGTTGGCGACATATCCTCGGAAAAACTCCTGAAATCCAAAAGCTAATGCTAGCGACTTACCTATGATAACTTGACAGCTGAGCACGGACATTTCACTCCCGTTGGATGCGTCAACGACTCATTTGCATAGGCCGTATTATTTAAATTCATGATTAGTTGACTGCCAAATTAAAATATTAAATAGAATGATCAAATAACATTGTTATAGGTTAATAGTTATTTAAAATAAGTGTTTGTGTTCAGAACGATCCAACTAAATTTTGTTTGATGTTTTAATTTTCATTTAAACACTTGCCAATGACAGTAAATTAAGACTTTAAGATAATACACTTTTTAGTTACAGCTGTACAAAAACTTGTATAACAAAAACAGAAGAAAAGAAAAAATATTGAAAATTAAGTAAATTATAAAAACAAGGGTGTCACGATTTCAATTTAAATCGAAATCGATCGAAAAAGTCACAATCTCGAACTTCGAATTAAAAAATGGAATCGTCGATGCTGCCACACCCCCATGTCACGCCCACGTCCAACATTGCAATCTTGACGCCCCAGCCTGTTTATTATGCTGCGTTCACATCAAACGCGAATAGAGCGAAATGTATCGCTATGTAGAGTTTTATTGATTTTTATACCGTGTATTCTCCGTGTAAATTCGTGCACCGAACCGTGACGCCCGTAGGCTACCGTTTCGCTTCAATAGGAATACATGTACCGTTCCAGTACCCCTATACAACGCTGTCATTAAGTTGAAGTTATCACATTATAAAGTACAGTCCTCTCGCTCCAGACCTGCTCACTCGCTCTGTTTGGTTTCATTACAGTGTGCTCCTTAGCACTGGAGCTCCCTCTGCTGTCCATAAGGTGAATCTGCACCAGCCATTTCAAACCCAGCCTCCAGTATTTGGGCCACGCCTCCTTATTTGCATACACTCCTCAATCCTAAATGATTAAATGCCCAATCCTAAATCCCTAAATGCCCAATCCTAAATCCTAAATGGCTAAATGACCAAATGCCCAATCCTAAATACGAAATGCCCTATCCTAAATACCAAATGCCCAATCCTAAATACCAAATGCCCAATCCTAAATACCAAATGCCCAATCCTAAATACCCAATCCTAAATACCAAATTCATTTTCGACTTAGACTTTTAGTTTTCGACTTAGACTTTTAGTTTCAAACTTAGACTTTTGGTTTTCGTTTAAGACTTTTAGTTTTAGACTTTTAGTTTTCAATCTGACCCAATAATCCCTCCATAGAAACGTGAGAGCAGCGCGCTTGACGATTGCCTTGTGCAACCCATTTTGAGAGACAGAGAGAGAGAAGACGCGGCACCGCTGAACACTCACGCTGTTTGTGAAATTCCATTTCGCAGACAGTTTAAAATGACTGATTTGATTTTATAACCTGCGTATGGCAGGTTATTTTGCTTAAGTTTCCAATTGACTAAAGATATAAGGTTATATTATATTATAAGCACTTTATGTTGTTAATAAATGTTTTAAATTTGACAATGTAGTGTGGTACATTGCGAACAAAGGTCAGATATTATATTGCTTAAAAGTATATTCTAAAAATGGCATAGCAGCCTGTGCTTTAAAAAAAAAAAAAAAAAGTAAAAATCGAGAATCGAATCGAACCGTGACCTTAGAATCGAAAATTCAATCGAATCGAAGATTTGGAGAATCGTGACACCCCCATAAAAACATGACAAAAACTCAAGTCTTGCGAATAAAATTAATTTTACTATATAAAAAGAAATCTGAAAATGTTGGTTGGTTTGGTAATTTTATCTTTATAAAAAAAAAGCTATGCAGTTAATAATTCAAATTATTTATTTTCAATGATAATCCCAAATGGTTCCTGTTTTAATTAGGAAAATACAAATCCACATTACCAACATGAGTAATTTCTGCTCAGTGCAAAACTACTCGCTTCTCCTTCTTGGTTTCAGAAAACCTGCTCTAAAAACAATCAATTTCTCACCCCCTTCATTTTACATAAATTTACCCCTCATTCATTCTTACAGTCTCTTTGAAACCTTTACTTTCGCAAACCAAATCAATCCCTCTTTTCTCTTACCTGTCAGGACACAGTGCTGTTTGTATTTCTCCCTCACTTCCTCCAGTTCAGTGTATTTCTCCACCAGTCGCCCTCTCTCTTTTTCGAGACGGGGCTTCATGTCCAGGTTTTGCTCGGCCAGACTGCGGTTGGCAGCCAGAGCCATTTCCCTCTCCAGCTGAATGTTCTGAATCTGAAGAGAAGATAGTGACACATAACAAAAACTACAATGCTACAGGCATTATGAAGTTCACAAGGACAATATATCTTCAGCAGGACTGTCAAGACTAGGACGTTTACTTAACGATGGCTGTTGGTGCGAAGGAGACAAGTGGTCATTTCTTTATTAAGTTATGGTGAGATTACCGAGATGAGCAGATATGAAACAATTTAATCTGATGTTTTATGCTGCCTTCACGTGCTACCTGAAATGTCCTACTTCCCACTTTTGAAGCTGTGATTACAAGCTTGTCGTGTTCAAGTGCTTTGTTGTCAGAAAGAACAGGAATCATGGAGGACACCAGGTTTATTCTGGCCTATCTATTGGGGAAAGCTTATTAAAACAGAAATTATATTTGGTGTTCCATTTGTTGGCAGCCATATAAACATTTGCCACGCTATAATCAGCTTGGTGACAATTTTAGAATTACGGTCAAATACAGGCTTTTTTTGCTGTGTATAAAACATACAGTATGCTTCAGATCATTATTCATAAATGTAAATATGCACTACTTTAACGACAAGGCGATGTAGCAGTTAAAACGAATAAAGAATAGCAGTCACAGTAGCAATCGTTCTCCTCTCTGCCATGTTTAAAGATTATGGAATGCCCAACTTGGGTATAAAATTATCTCAGTTTCCCAGTAGTAAATACAATATGAGAGGGCATTCATGTCCAATTGGAATATGGTGTACAAGTCTTAAGGACTAGGGCTTTTTTGGAGCCTGGACACCATTCACTTTCATTGCATGGAATAGAGGAGCATGAACACCCTTACTAACATCTCCTTTTGTGTTCCACAGAGGAAGGAAAATGATATGGGTTTGGAACAGCATGAAGGTGAGTAAATAATGACAGAACTTTCATTTTTTGGGTGAACTATTCATGTAACAAACATCCATCATCATCTTACCTCATCAGACTCCAGTGCCATAGACTCCACCCGCTCCGAGTTGTCCAGCAAATTCTGCAACTCGGACTGGCTGAGGTCTTGAAGCTTCTCCATTGATTTGCTAGGACAGCTGAAAATCAACAGTAAAGTTATTACATTACAGCTCATCATATTCATAATATATGATCATAATATTTGTCAATAGCATTGACATCTCATATTGTGTTCCACAGAAGAGTCATACAGGTTTGGAACAACGAGTAGCATAACAAATGTAAACCGAATTTTCATTTTTAGGTAAACGATCCTTTAAGTTGACCTATGCTAGCAGTGAATACTAGGCAAGTGTAATTTAAATATGAAACCACGACTGATGACAGGTTATCTGGACCACCAATGGCAGTCATCTATCATTCAGACAGTGCATATAACAGTGGACTACTTAAAGTATGGCGAAGAAAATGCTATTGAAACTAAGATTAACTCTAACTGCTTGTTATATCTTAAAGAATATCTCAATACTTACAAGGTACAAGCAAATCAAAGTCCTCTCCGCAGGGTGCTCATGGAAAAACATCAAACTTAATTGGAAGCGAGTGACGTCAAGATGTAGACGGAAGCGTTGAGACTGACAACTACCTCGCGAGCGTCTTCAGCGTTAATACCCGCTATCTGCGAGAAACACACCCGAGGCAGTATCGGCACGAGGTGTCACGCGTTATTTAGCGCAGCAGAGTAGAAATATTTTCGCGAAATTATTCCTGGAGACTGGAATCTCCCCGCGGTTAGCTGGACGGCTAGCTCAATAAAAAGAGAGCTGTTGGGCAAGGCGGGTTGTTATTCAATACAAAACGGCGTCGCACGAAATAACAACTCAGAAAGACATAATAATATGTCTCCGGTAAAACAGCATCGATGTCATTTCGAGCAAAACAGTGCAAATAAAGGTTAATTCACGGTGTATATTCCTATTCATAAGGGAAAGTTTCACTTCTCGTTGACAGATATCGCGGCCATCTTTGGATGAGTCCATTGTTGGTTTTGTCTAGGGAAGTGAGATACGTTTAAAATACCCTAAAACACAATTTACCCTTTTTTGTCTGGAATATAGCATACAGTTTTAGATTATGGCTTAAATGAATATATAAAGGTTTTATAATGTATACTATTGAAAGGCATTCACATGTTCCTGTGAAAATACCATTATGCTCCCCTATCTTTGACTTTACATGGTGTGGTCCTAGCTGACTGAAAGGGAAACCCCGATGTGACGGGAATGTTCCATATGTGATGTGACTTGGAAGTAGGGTTTAAATATATAATAGACAACAGAGTTTATATATATAATAATTAATAAGAAAAAAATTGTTTGGCATATTTACATATAGAAGCACTAAAGAGACACCCATAGTACAAAATAATTGTATTGCTTGTAATTACAGGCACTGTAAAACTGCACATTTGTTTTTGCAAATTCGGTTACATCCATTGTTCATTTTTTGTGATTTTATGAGTTTTCAGAGTTTCATTAGCAAAAGACCATCATTGCCGTTGGTAATAATGACAACATATTCGTTTTACTTAAAAAGTTAGGGTAGCCAAGCAATTAACCTTACGTTCTGAGCTGTAGTGGGTTAAATACAGTGTAGGCTATAGCAAGCTACTGTCGCCAGTTTCACACAAAAACTTGTATTTTTCACAAACCAAATCTGTATTTTGTACATGACAATATTGTAAATTCACATTTTTAAGAAGAAAAAAAACCCCACAAGGACAATAGCAGTGATAATGTTTTAGAGCAGTCTACTAATTAAAATTGTTCATAGGTAAAATTAACAAAGAGAAGTGTATGGTGTATAACGTGATCTCAGTGTTTTCTTAGACCTTTAAATGCAGAAAATGTTAGGAAACAATGAAGAACCAAAGCTGCAATATCATAAACCAACAGCTGCCCAGAGATCGCTTTGTAAAAACTCTGTCAAAACAAAAAGAGAAAATTGTATGAGTTTATGTTAAAAATTAGAAGTTTATATTTAGCAAAAACATAACAGTATTCGACAATGTGCGATTTTTTGCCTAAATACATTCTCCATTAATGCTAAATAAAATAATGTGAGTCACAGCACAGAACATATGTGTTATGCTATTTATTTAGCCTATGTGTAGGGATTTTTTTTAACTGACTAATGGAATAATCAATCAATAATTTGAACTTACTTGAAAAATCTCTTCTGCACAACCAGAATCATGTGAGCAAGGAGGGAGGACTAGAGAGGTACTTGCAGCATAACTATACAGAACAAGACCAATCAGTGTCCCCACCAGGCCAGCAATACCAGAGATCAGACAGATGTTTAGCTTATAGAGAGAAAACCACATAATTGCTTATTAATGTGTATGTCGAAATAATTCACATCCAAAAAAGCTCTAGTTACTTGAATTTACCAGTGCTTTCCTAGGAGTTCTTTCAGATGCCATTCCAAAGGATCCAGCAATCACAGACTAATTTGGAGAAGAAGAAAAAAAACATCATAATTAAAAGAAAAGGTTGGATTGTCATTGTAAGCAACTGTCAGAAGAAAAGGGTCACTGGGACTTGATGTTAAATATATATGTGTGTGTGTGTGTGTGTGTGTGTGTGTGTGTGTGTGTGTGTGTGTGTGTGTGTGTGTGTGTGTGTGAGTGTGTGAGTGAGTGTGTGTGTGTGCTCATTTTATATATTTTGTGTTTGTTAATTTTGGCAAATCATAAGACTATGACAATCATTCAAAACATAATTGTATCTTAGTTATAAAATAAACATACCACAGAACCTATACAGAGGGGGCACACAAACATATATTTCATATCAATGCTGGCGCTGTAAGTTGGTATAGTCAGGAGGAGCTGAAACAAACCTAGTAATATCACCATAACCTAGAGAGGGGAAAACATATGGTGAGAGAAAAAAAATTCAAACAAATATTCAACAACAAAAACATCTCAAAGAAAACAGTTATGATGACTATAAGATCCCAAGCTACCATTATCTGTCTTCCTTAATAACAAAAAATTGGCCCACATCCACTTACTGCCACCACTTCAGGGTCATGAAACTTGAACAGACGATGAAATTTGGGAGGATCCGAGTCAGCAGACTGCGTTTGAGTGCTTGACATCTTCAACAGTCAGCTAAAAATCAACCGAGGTACTGAAAAATAGGAACATTTCAAAGTTCAGTTCAACGATTATAATGGCTCCCTACAGTCTGAAATAACAGTGAGAGAGTCTGTATCAAACATGATCTGATCCCTCTGGATTAAAGGAACGTTTTGCGGGAATACAGATGCTGTAGGAGAAAAACGTCTTTGTGAGGAGAGGAAGTGGGCGGATATAATACAGAAAATGTGGTTGGAGAAGAGCAGCACAGCTGGATACAAGTCTGATTACTCAACAGCACTGCAGAGGAAGAGGTTTAGGGTAGTAAAAAAAAACTTCAGTACATTCATTTCCTTCAGAGGGCTGGACTGCCCAGATGTCCAAAACAGCTCCTTCCTTTTTATTTATTTATTTATTTATACAGCATAAAATCACAAATAGGCATGATAACCACTGCAAACCATTGCACACTTCAAGTGCACTTTTTTAGTTACAGACATACAATACACTAATGAAAATATATCTATATGCTTGTATGTAATTGATAACTGTCTAGTCAAATGTAATTAATGTACAAAAATAATGTACGAACGACTCACCTCGAATGTAGTTTCTATGAATCCTAAACTCGTGACAGAGAGGAACAGAGCTGTTTATGAAGTGATCGAAAACACTTAATAACAGCTCCTATGTGGTGATGGGGGCTGGACACAGACCCCTTTTCGTTGCGATGCTTACATAAAAAAACGCAAGGGAGGGTCTTTTTGTATTAAGAAGCGCAGATCTTTTATGTAGAATTATTGCGCACTTATAGACGAGTTTGCCTAACAAGAGAAGAAAAGGGTCCTGCCAGCACACTACAAACAGCTCAAAGAATCGACTCGAGCAGAATCTTTAGGTCAGCCTATCTCACTCATTTATGTGGAATTCTGCTCTGCGTGAACATTCGCTCTTAGTTTGTGGTGCTGACATTACTCAACTGTAACTTTAAAGACGTGTCGTATTTGTTATCCCTTGTTGCAAACTTGACTTACTTGAAAACGAAGGATGACTTTGACTGTGACGACAGACCTGTCAGTGAATACTGGCCCAAGTCGGGTAGAGGAAAAGCTGGAAGACAAACAAAAAGCTCTACGGGAAAGCATCGAGAAGGGGCAGCCCAAAATATTCGGGGTGAGTGAACGTCGTGTTATGGCTTCATTAATTTTAAAGGGCTCCGCACAGATTCTCGCAAGACGTGTTCTGGCATAGGCTATAGTCTTTCCTTTAAAAAAAAGGACGTGTAGTCAAATTGGGGGGTTTAATTTCAGTGATCATTTCATGAATGACCTCCACAAAGCAAATGTTTTTTGTTTAGTTTTTTTCTGTCAGAGGAGAAAGACCAATAGATTTGCTACCAACAAATAATAATGTGTGCACAATTTTGGATATTTCCAATTTATCTTTTTGTACCCTTGCTATTTGCACCTGGCCTATCTGTATAAAATATAATCTTAAATAGCCTAATATCTTTATTGTCCTCCAAATAGGGCTCATTATTCAAGGAACATGGCAATTAAGAACACAAACAGGGCACACGCATAAGCCTTTAAAGTAGACTTTTATTGAACTCCAGTATGGCTGTCAGGAGTTCTGGCCGAGCTTCTGATTGGTCAATACACTATTCCAGTTTTAATAAACAAAAAAATGTGTTTTTAATATTATTTTTCATATAATGTAAATTTGTAAAACCAATAAGGCACTGGAGACTATTCTGTATTATGAACTAAAAGGATATTATTATTTCTATAAAATTGTTTTTCTACATTTTAGTTCAATAATGTTTTTAATTTAATGTGTTATTTGTATGGGATTATATGGTACTGAATTATGCATAGTTGTAATCTATGTATGGACTGTTTGAGCACGATCTGGAAATTTCCAATTTAAACTCTCATAATTCTTGAATGCTTTAGAGTACAAGTCCAGTCACTTTTTAAAGAAGACAATTGGCAGTTTGCAAGTTAGTAAGTTTATTGTGAAAAAAACCCACACAATTGTTCTTATGAAATATTTTTCCAAAACATGCTTCACTCTAATCTCTTAACTGTGCACGAGAAAATCAAAGCCATCAATCTAAACAAGCTGTGTTCCTATTTTGAGGTTGATTTCTCAAAAAAAAAAAAAAAGAGCTTTCAGTTAGATTTTGTTTGGGTGCAGTACCAAACGTTTCCACTAGATACAATTCGTCTCCCATTCATTTCCAATGCACAAGTGTGACTATTTTTTTGAGGACCATTTAAGGGTAGGGAAACTTTTGTTTGATAAAGTAAATTTGTTATACTGGTTGAAACTATCTTCACATCCTGATAGCAATCAATAATAGAAGTGATCTGAATATAAATAGAAGTGATCTGAATATAAAAGATTATATCATGGAAGTCTCGTTTTTTGTAACTTTGCGTACGGCTCTGCTTAAAGATGCACGATTTTGATCCGTTTCTGGCCGAGCAGGTAACTGTACCATCTTACAGGCACACAGTTTGCACTTATTTGCTTACATAATGAGCCTTCAATAGCAGAAATAAGCATATTTAATACAAATATACATGAAATTAAATAATAATGGTTGATGAAATTAGAAAATATTTAAGAGATTGTTGTTTAATTTAGTTTTTATACATTCTCATATCCATATAGACTATTTTATTTTAATGTCACAAGTAATAATCTCAGGATTTACTGGATTTTACATGATTCTTTGGTTTATGGGTTTGGTGAAGTGTAAAAGAAAACAAACATCTTCACATGTGTACCTTACTTCTCACCGCTGCTTCCTGATGGTTTACAGAACAATTACTTTGAGCGGAGGCTCGTGGTGCGGAGCAAGGCAAAAGCATAAACAAGGCTTAATGCTTTCAAAGCTAGCTTGCTGTTACTAGCCTCTCCGAAATTGCCTACCATACCTTTAACCTTTTCAAATCATGTCCATTATTATTATTATTATTTTGCACATAGCAAGTGCCAAAACCTTTCCCAAGTGTTTTACAATTCTGATGAAGTAAAGTTTTCTGGTAAAAAATGACTAAAGAGCACCAGAGGGTTAAATGTGAAAAATGTGCTAACATAATATAATAATTATAGAAGAAGGAACATTTTGGCTTAAAATACTTTTAGAAAAAATACAAATTTAAACTTAATAGCAGCTCAAACTGATTTGAATTTCAAGTCAACTGAATTATATTACAAAAAAACCTAAGTTATATTTACTTTGAGATGCACACATTTCTTACTGAGCCATTTTTCTGTCTCTCATAGGTCTCTCAGATAGTAATAGGATTGCTGATCATCTCCTATTCGATACCTCTGCTTTCTACTGAGACCACAATGATACTTAACTTTGGTGTGCCATGGTGGAGTGGCCTTATGGTAAATCAAACTAATAAGCCTGAAATATTTATATAATGGATTAAGGTGATGACAAAGTATTCAGTGAAATGTACAGTACTGCATATCCACCAACCATGGACGATCACTAAACTTTATTCTTTGTGTCCCTTTTTTTTCAAACAGTTTGTCATTTCAGGCACAGCTGCAATAGTAGTGGAAAAAATTGCCACCACGAAGACAGTGAGTTTGAACTTACAACAGGACAGACTAACAAGCAAAGTATCATACAGCATATAGAGTTTGTGTATTTTAATGATATTCAGTCATGACCATAATCAATCACAAAGGCTTCACAAAAGCAGGCAAAAAAGCAGGTGTAAAAGTTTCTGTCTCCAAAATCCAATTCACTTACAGGTGTAAAAAAGACAAAAGTGATGAAAGTTGCTCTTGTCTTTAGGTCTCTGCTTGCTTGGCAGTCACTGTTGTGACGATAATCATCTCAGTTATTGCACTTATCCTATACTATGTTGACATTGCTTCCAATCCGGCAACCACATGCCATATGGGATCAGACAAGTTGTGTGACCAACAGTATTATGCCACTGTATGTATCTCATACCCTCATATGTGAGGGTTCTTTTCTATTATATTATATTAAGTATGTAAAGACAATTAAACAGTTGTATATTGTAGTAAGTACTCTTTCTTCAAAACAGAGATTCAGCACAGGAATGAAGATAACCATCTCAATTGTCAATATTGTCCAGACAGCACTCTCCTCTGCTTTCACAGCTATACTGTATAATCAGAGGAGAAACTTTACGGACTATGTGGTAAGAGCATTTTGTTTTATTTATTTATTTATTTTTAAATATTTTATATTATTGATTTTGTATTGTCTATAATTCATATGAACTTGTGATTTGATGATGATTTATTCCAAAGAAAAACAAAGCTTTAGTCTTCCTCAGATTTTATGTCAAATGTTTTGTTTTCATAGTGTTTTGGCAAAGTGAGCATGAAAACTTGTATTCTTTTCAGCACTTCTATTCAGAATTACATTAGGAAAAAAGTTTAATGTGGAAACAATAAACTTCTTACAAACACTATGAAATGTTGTGTTACATTTAAGAACATTTAGGATCAAATTCAAAGCTAATATGCACCGTATTGATTTTTTCTCCTCTTTCTTTCTCTCAGAACCTGGGCCAATGACATCCTGCTTACGATGCTGATCATCCCATGTATGACATTTGTACCCTCATGTATGACAGATGTACCCCAGTGTACCCCTGATGTATCACATTTCTGGATTTTAATCAGAGGTCCTTAAACTAACCTATCCACTTCATATGTGTGGTTTTGCTTAACCAATGTAATGCTGTGCATTGTGTGCAAGAATGCAATGCACTGAAATGTTGTTGTATTTTAAGTGAAAATGAATTGAAAGTGAATTGTATATATTTTTTTAATCTAATATCATCAATATAAACGTCTAAATATGTTTTTTTTATTAAAGTTACATTTCAAGTTTAAAGGTAATATTTTGTTGTTTTATTTTATTTACAATTTACAATTCTGATCATGCGAGCAACTGAGCCATTTTAAAGAAATGGCTAAATATGCATCATTTTCGTCAACACTTGAACCATAACACATTCTATTCTATTCTAGGCCTACATATTATTGCACTAAATTGTTACGCTTTGTAAGTCGCTTTGGAAAAGCGTCTGCTAAATGATTAGGCCTACATGTAAATCTTTGCTAAGTTGATAGAAAACGTTTCTGTGCAGGGCAATTCGTCAGTAACATAACAAGACCATAAGATAATTAGCTTGTAAACGATGATAGGGGTTTGCTCGTGAGTCGTGAATATTAATCACGTTATGTTATAGTTCCGAGTTGTTAGGCTGATTTTAAAGCTGTCGAATTGCCAACTTCCAGAAGAAAAACTCTTGGCACACAAAAAATGAATCAAAGGGAAAAGTAAATAAATACATTTATTTATAAAAAAAAAATAATGTTTTGAAGCTACATCAAGCAATCAAGACGTGAATCGTCAGCTGGAAGAATGGATTCATTGTGGGATCCTGACAATATGCACTAATACACACCTTTTCTTTTACTGTCTATGATACACACGTGTGCAGTAGCCTACTACACATTTTGTCACTGGTAAGTCAAATATGTCAGTTTTATATAGGCCTATTATTTTTCTGTAAGCTAAGCTATCCCTGTCGCAAATACGTTCCAGTGGGAGTAGTTTTCAGAATAATAGGCCTATGACACGTTGCGCTCTTGCCTGTAGGTCTATCCACTTTTGTGTCCTAATCGCTCGTTTTTTGGGGGTCGATAGCTTATAAAAACGTATTATTTATAAGGGTAACTAAACACTAAAACAACTTTTTTTAGTTAATTATCTGTAAGAATGGAGCTTCATAAATGCTGTTCATTGATTCGAGTACAGTTTTTGACATTTTGGTATAAAGTGTTTTAATTTTCAAATATATGGTGTAAAAACGTCTGAGTGCTGCCCTCTTCAGGTTAAACGGAAAGCTCCTGCAGTAGGGGTACTCTCTGGCGATTTGCTGGATATTTTTTCACATAGCAGCAAAATACTACACGTAATAGTAATAATAATCCTGGAAAAAATTACCTCAAAATGACTGAATATAAGAATAATCGGATGCCGATCGCGATGCGGGAGTTAAGTTTGAGCCAGCGGCTCGACTTGATATGGCTCTGGCCCTGTGTCCACAGACAATTCACCCTCCTCCACTTCAGGTGAAGGTCAGGGAGAAAAGCTCTCGACTTCAAATGACCGCTCTGTTGCAAAGCTACTTGCTTCACTCCATTTTAGCGAGTCTGACAGCAGCTGTCACTGCGGGTCTCAGGTGCACGCCCCCACTCAGCCCCACCCTCGGTTCGTCCCCTCTATCTCCGCTGGGCTCTGCCCACTTTTCCAGCATTTTTCAAATATTGCCAGTGGGTGGAGTCAGGCTCTGACCAGGGGTTTAGTTACCCTTTAAGCTTGTTTGCTGTACACCCTGTCACATAGCAGCTTTTAGACATTGTTTTTTTTTTTTTGTTATAAATCAGCAGAAATGACAAGGAGGCAGCTCCACGTCAACGGCTACAGTTGGATTGTGTTTTCCCCGGACCCCGGTTTGGGCGTGGCCTAAATGCGCTCTGTCTATTAAATATTCATGAGCTGTTCCTCCCGCTTCTCCCGTAGCAGCAGCCAGAATTCGCTCGTTGCTAACAACAGACGCCGTAGCGGACCTCCCTGAAATAAGCAATTTTTTTTGGCTGACTACATATTACACATCAGTTTCTACTAGATTTAAGGTTTGTTTCTCGTCACAGGGCAAGCTCATTTTTATTAAACGAAAGGCAAGATAAAACGTTATAAAACATTAGGCCTAACGTTACTCAGTGAAGTGGTCTCAAACTCCGCTTTTGCGGCCACTGTCCTGCAGAGTTCAGCTCCAACCAGCTCAAAAGCAGTTTCTAGCAATCCTGGAGAGCTTGTTTAGCTGGGCCAGGTGTGTTTAATTAAGGTTAGAGGCGAGCTAAACTCTGCAGGTCAGTGGCCCTCCGGGAACTGAGTTTGAGACCACTGTCCTAGCGTGTTGTTGTGCTGTTAGGTAGGGGTAGCTTATATCGGAACATCAACTTACAAGTAACTTACTGTACACCGACACATGATTTGTAGTCCATCAAATTTAATAGACCCCTTTTGCCCCGACGTCACAGTTACGTCACGGTGCTAGCTGGAGGCAAAACAAAGTGAAAACTGGAGGCGGCCAATACAAACCAGCACAGATTAGGCTACATACTAAGGAGCTTAAATTATTGTTGTTATTATTATTAAATGTCATCTTGTTGTGTTGTTTGGTGCAAGAATCGATGAAAAATTAATATGCTGTATCTGGAATTTTTATTTCTAGAAAATATTCACATCATTAACATTGCACCGTAATGTCACTCTTTACATTCATTGTCGTCTTTTTCTCGCTCATTGTCGCTGGCTAGGCAGAACTGCGGATCGTAACACACAAGTCTTGTACATGAGCATTCAGCACATAGTTATAGGCATCTAAAGATTTATATGTTTTTTTCTTTACGATCGGTTTCTCTATAAGGTATGTGTAGATGTCAGGCCATTCAACCGGAGGTAGCGTTAACGTTAATCCTGTCAGTTGTTTTTTTTTTTCATTTTAAAAGTAACAATTCACCTTCTTTTCCGTCCCTCTCATAG
Organism: Tiaroga cobitis; assembly: GCA_030578255.1. Lineage (NCBI taxonomy): Eukaryota > Metazoa > Chordata > Actinopteri > Cypriniformes > Leuciscidae > Tiaroga > Tiaroga cobitis. The sequence goes on from CM060591.1 coordinate 43,010,116, forward strand.
TTTATGTGATGCAGAGACAAGCTAAGGGGGATGACATCTTTAGGCCCATCATCATTGATGGAGTGGTGGTCCGAGACAAAAAGTTCTTGGAAAGACTGGGCAAAGTGCTGAAACTTCAGTGGCTACATGGCAAAAGTGTAGAGGCATGAACTGACTCACTTGCATACAGTATCCAATTACTTTGTAGTTTGGAAACTTAGCAATGAATATACAGATATGGGGCCGTATTAACAAAGAATTTTGTTTTACCACTAAGAGTTTTCCTACGAGTTCCTAGCTTGAAGTTTTAGCTTAAAACCTATTCACAAAACTCTTAAAAGCAAGGAACTCCTAATATAAGATTGAGGCGGAGTTGATCTCATTGCTATGGATGATGTAAAAAATTTTAAATTGCACACAGCAGTGTAGCAGGCAGACAGTGGGAATGAGAAATAAAAATAGAAATATATAACTATATCAAATGCAATCACCATTTTATATATATATATATATATATATATATATATATATATATATATATATACATACACTATATGTACCTGTATAGAACATCATCATGATGGATAATACAGAAGCACAAAAGAAAAGACAAAGAAAGTCAAACTGGACCGTTTAAAACTATGAAAACACCTTTGCGATGCATGTGATTCCTTTTTAAATGGTCGATGTCAGTGTAATATTCCAATATTTTTACTGGGTTGCAACGCTCATTGAAAACAGCAGGCATGCTTTGGATCTTTTCTGAGTTTCTCTTCAGGGGGATGTTCTATGTTAAGGAGCTACTTTTAGCGTTAAATAGATTAATTAGATAAGTGAAATACTCCTAGATGACAATTTTTTGAGTCCTAAAATTAGGAGCGTCACGCCCCTATTTTTTAAAAAGTTTCTCCTAAATTTAATCATTAGGAGCAAATTTTAGCCGTAAGATTTTTTGGTGAATACGGCCCCTGTTATTGAAAGGAATATCTGAGCAGACACCTAACATTATCATTAATAACATTAATATAACATTATGATTTTTAAACAAATTTAGAACAATTTCACCTTTTCAGTAATAGCGTGTAAAGTTAGGCTTTACATGCAACTTATTAATATATGTTCATAGGCTTGAGTTTATACCTTGCTATCTCTCAGATAAGGAAATCGCTCATTGACAGAATCATTCCTTCTTTTGCTTGCCGAGCTGTGGAAAACAACGATTTCATCTCACTAAGAGTCCTCCTAGAGAAGGTTACTAAACTTCACATTTCCTAAACTAAAAATATGGACAGCAAAAATTTTGAATTCTAACCTATTACATACCCAAAGTGATTTATTTATTTTTTAAACCTCATAAGGTGGATGCCAGTTGTGAAACCTATGACAAATTCACACCCCTTCATACAGCATGTGAGTTGGGGAATTTAGAGATGATTAATTTCTTGCTGTCAAGGGGGGCATCTCCTCATCACAAGAACCGCTTTGGAAACTGCCCAATGTACATGGCCATTAAAAACCGGTACATACAGTACACATGTGATTATTAGTTCATTCAGCTGATATTTTTGACTAGTAAAATGTCAACTTTTATTTCATCTATCACCATTAAGTGTTCGCTCTGTCTGGCTTTATAGACTGCTGTAGGGGTGATATATTTTTGTCGGCCAAAACTCAGAAATGATTTACAACTTCCAGTTCCATCACCCTGAAGTCAATGGATTCTTGGTTAAATGCATGAAATAAGGTCTGTGGTTAACACAAGCTAAAAATATTGTCACATTTTATTATACGGCATAGAATACATCAGGTTGTCGGGGACATTAAATGTCATCAGTCGACAGGTAAACTCATATATGCACGAGTCTACTTTTACAGCATCATTGTGTTTACAAATCAGCCTACAAAAACATGTTATCCCTGCAGCACTTTACTGACAGCAGCTCATTTATCCTATATTATCTCAGGCTGAATTCTCACTCAATGTAATTTAAACTAATATTGGGGGTAAATTAATCATTTGTACATGCTCAGCTCAAACATGTCACTGTAGCTGTATTGGTGTTTCTTTTAGGCAGTGTCATGCTGTTAAACTCCTGAGCTTAAAAGGAGTCACTGTTAGACTACAGACTGTGAGAATTGCCATGGAAATGATCCAGTAAGCATTTACCATGAAGTATCTCACACATAAATGTCACACAGCATTTTACAGAACAATGCATGTTTCTTAGTAATATAATTTTATTGAGTCAATGAGCTTATTTTTGTTGAACCCTTTCACTCAACAGAGCGGTACAGAACAGAGATTACCCTCTGCTGTATGCTTGGTTTCTATCAGGAGTCGACATGGACGCTAAAGACTATAATGAACGCACTGTAATGCACGAGGCAGTTTATCTGGGAGATAAATCTATGATCAGCAGACTACTGGGATATGGAGCCACACCACTGGTATGAACTACTTTCTTATTGGACAATATTAGAGAAGGATGAGGTGGTTAATGTTTATTTAAAAAGAATTATTTAATATTAAACACACTGACACTAGATAAACGTTTGGATTTACTTGTTCTCCCCATTTCTCCAGGAGAGAGATGTGTGGGGTCAGACAGCCATGGATAATGCTCAAAATGACACAAGAATCATGGCTCTTTTTGAGCCTTTTTTTACAACGCGTTGCCCCACCAAACAGGCCTATCTGCTGTTTAAGGCAGAACATTCACACATATAAAAAAGGTTATAATAATAACAACAGTAATTGAAAAAAGTTGTATTTTATCAGAAACCTTTTTAATTAATATTTTTTTGTGAATTTGTATTTTTCTCTCAATCTGCTGTATTGTATTTGTTGGAGGAAAAATAAATAAACTACTAATAAATAATAATAATAAATAAATCTATGACAATACCAATGTGTGTCATGATGTTGGCTTAGTGTGCACACTATTCTTTATGTTTTTCACAATTTAAGGTATGTACACTGCTCAGTTAGTAAATTTATACATAATTTTTCTGGCATTTTCAAAATTCCCCCAAAGGCTAAACATGGTTGTGAGAGTTATAATCGTAGTCTTACACAATTCTCATATGGGATCAATTTATGTGTCGTTTTTTTCTGGATGATGTATACCGTACAGTCTCTTTAGTCATCGATAGGCGGCAGGGTTGCTCCTCCTTTCCAGGAAGGAAAGAGGAAGCAGGCATTTGCTCGAGGAAAATAAACGCTTCATGGATTAGTTTAGTAAACCTCAAGTTTATTATTGATGGATAGAGCTGGCATCCTTTGTAAGACAATTTATCTGACTCTAATATGGAAAAAGCCCATCCAAAACTTTACTAATCCCCAAGCGGAGACGCCTGAATTCATCGTCTTGAGTGTTTCTGTGTAGGACACTGTGTTGCCAGTTCAGTTGTTTCTTTAACACGTCGTTTAAGAAGAACATTTCCCTCACGCATACGAATTCTGCGCCAGCGTTGTCTAGTTAACGCGCCCTTTTTAAAATGGGTCGGTGTTTATATTTTACAACACTTATACTTTCAGTTTCATATCAGTTGATACCATTGTGTCACTCTTTCGAATGGGACAAGCAATCTGGTCCCCTGCAAAATGTGCGGTCCATCATCACAAGTTTTTCGGAGGAAGTACACAGTTGCCTGGTCTCTACAGTCGGCGAAAAGAGAATCAATCTGTGTCTCAAGGTGAGCTGATATTGTGGAAAAAACGTATTTTATAACATAATTTTTCATATTGTAAATGCTTTTTGGTATCTATCTCTCTATTTAGTTGTAAAATTAATAATGCTGGCTATATGAGAAACAAAGTTTGCATTTATTTATTTATTATTATTATTTTATTTGGTGGGAAAAGCAAAGCATTTGACAATAAGTTTATTCGTTTTTAAAAGCAAATCAATCAATGTAATATTTGGAAACCTTCCGGTGGTAAAACCAGACCTGATGTTAAATCCGTTTCACATGTTTGGTAATGTGATGAAAACCTTGGGTTACTTTGATAAACCTGTGTGAAATTTCAGTGAAATGACTTTGACACCAGCTTTTTGACACCAGTTCAAAGTGGTTGTGAAAAGTGAGGTTAGTTCTGAGAAAAGCAGAACTTATGTCATTTGCTTTGCAGATATGGTTTGATATTTTGCTAACGCAGTGGAATTCATACAATTCTATGAGTAGTGTCCAAATACTTTTCCAGGGCTACTGTATATGATATTACTACATAATGATGCGTTTTGGATGACGTTGTGCTGTTCTGTGGAGTTGTTCTTTTTTGGAAAAACATTTACACTATTGTATTATATTTATGGGCACCAGTTTCTACAAAGCGGTGTGAAGTGGCTATCAGATGCAGTGGCATCAGCTCTTAACACGGTCATCCAGTATGTCACAGAAATCTTGGAATCAGCAGGAATGGATGGTAATTGTACAAAAAAATAATATTTACTTAAAATGTATATAAACCAAAGCACATGCTAACATGCATTTCCATTTGTCTATCTAGCCAAGAAACCTTTCCAAAAAGTTACTCCGGAGGGAGTGATTTTTGTCACTCAGTGGGCCCTTCTGGCTGTTGTGGCCTACATGATAATATCCTTCATCCTGCGCTTGGTTGTCGGTGCTGTGAGGCAGGCTATGTGGCTGCTGAAGGTCACCTTTGCCATTGGCATGTTTGGATTGATTCTCAAGGACACTGGAGCCTCTGCAGAAACCACAGCGATGAGATTAGCAGGCCTGGTGTGTGTTTGTGTCCTGTTAGGAATAGGTGCAACATCTGCAAAGCCAGATACGCACCTCGAAAACAAAATCAAGATGCTGGAGAGACGACTAAGAGAGATGGAGAAAAGCAAAATGGAATGATATGGAAACCCTCACCTGACCAGATGTAACTTTAATTTCCATTTCTCTTTGCCACAGTTGTAAATCCAAGGATAGAATTCAGCATGTTATTGTGATTTGATACCCCCTGCAATACAACCACAAGTGCGTTTTGTTTGTCTAAACTTGGAGGGTGCATTGATATTTCGAGAGTTAGTTAAAAGATTATTGATTCTCAAGTAAACTGGTCCCATAGCACAACTGGATCTGGCATTTAAAGGCCAATTAACATCCCACAGACAAACGGCAAAAAAAAAAGTTGGTCGTTGGATTTCAACGCATGTCAAAACACTGATTGAACATGTGCGTCAGGTGAAAACAAACCCTGACCAACGCAGACAGGGAAAAAAACCAATAAACGTGTTTTTTGGCGTTTCTCTGTGTGGTGTGAATTGGCCTTAAGGGGTTTAATTGTTAACAAATAATGAATGTTCAAACACAGAGAAAAGTTCATTTTACAGTGTCTGGGGCTTTTAAGATACAGAGAACTGCAAAATGTCTTCACGCTACATTGAAATGAATTTTGTTTTTGTTGGTTTGTAAATTATTCATGGATGTGATGGACGCCCTGTAAACAACATTACAAAATGTATTTAATCAGTTCATTATAATAAATTTGTTAACAAAACCTGTTCAATAAATTAATTCTCCATGAGAACAATCCACTACATTTTTCTATGGCTCGTTATGAGAAGAAAAAGCCTGAAATGAATTCCTAAAGTTAGAAATCACAAACTGAAAAATTGGTCTCTGCATTTATTCTGAACCAGATGCAAATCTTCGGCTCAAATTCCATAATCTCCATTTTATTACATTTTTTCTTTCTTTTTTGTACCCTATTCTAAATACCCCCTTTAACTGGCTGAATCCAGTGGAATCTTTCTTGTTATGCTGACTTTACTGAAACCTCAGCAATAAAAAAAGAATCGCAGCTGCAATGTCTATTTTGATACAATCCTGGAGCTGCTCGATTCTAGCTATGTGCTAGAAATTTAGCTTAGAAATGACATGAATATTTATTACGATAGTCATGTTTATTGTCCTTCTTATTATAGTTTAAAGCGTAACAATAAAATAAAACTACTTTACCGATTATGCAACATATAACAAGGGATAAGGCATTGCCAGTTGGCTCTAGAGAACAGATACAGATACAGACAACATGTAGCATGAATATACAATATAAACAGTAATAAACACAGTCATGTTGGCAGAAATTGATAACAGTATTTTACTTCAGAACAATGGTAAGCCTTTTTATATTCCTATATCCATTGTGATATGAAGGCCATTTAAATTAATTGGTACAATGTTTACCCTATACTATAAAACTACATCACTATAACATTTAATGCATATATTCAAGACTCAAGTATAATTTTTTTTTTTTTTGGTTTGAGGCGGCAGTTGTTTAATTCCAGCTAAGGGCACTTTGAAAATACCCTATAAGCAAATGCAGAAAAGAGGCTATTTGTGTTAGTTGAGAAAAATCTCTGAGAGAGTTGAATGAGAATTCACTTACATGCATATTAATTAGTAATGTGTACATGTGTTAAATTAATTGTGTGTGTGTGTGTGTGTATTTATATATATATATATATATATATATATATATATATATATATATATAAATACACATACATATACACACACACACACACACACACACACACACACATATACATACACACACCACACACACACATATACATACACACACCTCCTGTAATGATGTTGCACATGTGGCTAATTCCTGGGTTCTATGTGCTCTTTAAGGTAAAAATAACATTGTATATTTTAGTTAGTTACACAAGTAAAACTAGATGCCTCTCAAGAGGCAGGGGTAAGCATGTACAAAACAAAAGTTGGCAAAAATAATAAGAATGAAAATATATATTGTCGAGTAGAGGGACACCTTACAAAAACTTACTAAATTACGGTAATGGCTTGTTCTATTTAGTTCTACACAAAAGTGTAGAACATGGCTTTTTTAAGGCTGAATGTTGGATGAATAAAGTGAAAATGGTAGCTTAGTGTCACCTTCAAGGGATAGTTTACCCAAAACATGAAAATTCTGTCATAATTTACTCTCCCTCGTGTCATTTCAAACCTGTATGCAGTTCTTTCTTCTGTGGAACCCTAAGATATTTTGAAGAATGATGGAAACCAAACAGTATTGATGCCCAACTGCCCATTAACTTCCATTGTATAGACCAGGGGTCGGCAACCTTTTTGTCATAAAGTTCCATTTTTAAGTTTCCGAGTTCATCACTGTGCCACAACCCATATATAACCCCCCCCCCCCCCCCCCCCCCCTAAATAACTCCTAACTTAATAAAACAAGCTGTTACTACGAGGAATTATTACATCAAAATGTTGATCTGTATATGCAGGTGGGAGGTATGCTACTTTATTTGAATGAAATACATACACCTCTCTCGCGCTTGCTTGCGTGTCAGCGATTAACCCAGCCTTAGGTTGCCGACCCCTGGTATAGACACACACACACACACACACACAAAACTTTTATTTTCTAGTCAGGCAGATTTTGGCCAGTGTTTGTCTATGGATATTGCATTGCTGCTTCAATATGCACACCTTTCAGCAATTGGTGTCGTTGGAAGCCCATTTAGAAGGAAAATCCTCATAGTTTTGTCCCTGTAGCATGAGTATAATATTAAAAACATTTGGCTGACAATATGGTGGTCGCTTTCTAACTGTAAAATATATATCATTGGTTTCATTAAACAGCTTCTTTCCTACTATTAAAGGTGCTCTAAGCAATGTCACATGTTTTTCAGACCAAAACATTTTTTGTAACGTACAGCAAACATCTCCTCACTATCTGCTAGCTGTCTGTCCCCTGAACACACTGTAAAAAAACGCGGTTTCTGCAGACACCCCAGACTCCACAAACGGCAACAAAAACAAACTGGGCTAACCCCTCCACGAAACATAACAAACTGTTCCAGCCAATAACCGACAAGGATTTGGGGGTGGGGTTTAGGGGGTTAGTGCGCGGATGAGGAGGAGGGAGGGTCTAGCTAGCCTCCGTTTTGCTTGACAATACTTTAAACGTCAACAAGAAGTGACGTCACCCGACATCGTTTAGAGCACCTTTATTTTTAAAGGCTTGGGTTTGTATGAATCTAATCAACAGCTAAGTGTTTGTTTCTCTTACAGTGATAATTCAGGATTTTGGAGTATCTAAAGGAAGTTGCTGCCAGAAGACTTTCCTTTGTTAATGTCAAACTGGACACTAGATTCACCGGAGTTCAGGATATCCATGGAAACACTGGCCATAGCAGACTGGTGAGACTAGAAAAAGAGGGGTAAGAGAGAGACACGGAGTCAGTGGGTTCATTTTCAGCAATTTTGTTTAAAAATGTATCACAATGCAGACATTACAAAAAGGCTGTCACTGAAGGAATGGACAGGTTTGGAAAAATTTGAGTATTGTACACTTATGAACAACAGATGGCACACTACAAGATTGCACCAAAACTTTTACTCACAAGTAGGGGGGAAAAACAATAAAATTATCATGACCCGTTTAATGATTTTGCAGATTGTGACAAAAGTGTAAGCTTTACCTCAGGTTGAGGTGTGAGCAGTGGTGCGGTTGGAGACGGTTCATTCATCTTAAACCCTGCGGCTTCAGGCCCAGGAGGAGCGCTGTACATCACTGGCGTATAGTTCTGAGGACACACAGAGTGTAAACATTAGGGTTGGGTATCGGTTGGGTTTTATCCGATACCAGTACCTACTCGGTATTTTTTAAACGGTTCCGGTGCTTAAACGGTGCCTGAAACGGTACTTAAGACAAACGAAACCGCTCACAATTTGTCAAAAAATAATACCCTTTTATTTACAGGGCCAAACTGGACACAATAGTAACTTAAATCTTTAAACAATATAAATATTAGTAACGTATGGTAACAATAAATAAACCAATATAAAATAAAAATTCACATTTACATAATATCAAATAAAACAATATTGTATCAAACAATGTAATAATACTGGAGATTACAGTTTTTTTAAATTGCTTATACACTAAAATTAAAACTTTCCCACTATTAGCAAAACCTTACACCCAAGGAGCAAAACACCAGCCTAGATTTGCACAATTGTAAGCACGTTGTCAGCTTCACCCTTTTTGCAAAACATTACACACAGTGATTTGTAAAACTCTACACACATTTTCACACCTTAGACACAGATAAGGATTGTGAGGTTACTTCCTTGTCATTACAAAGCCCCGGTTTGCCATTGACCACACTAATGAATGAATTGAATATGCAAATCCATCAGGCGTGGAAGCACACATGTGCTAATTTGAAAACGCAGCACTCAGGTGTGCTATAAAAGGCAGCAGGTGAGTTCACCTGTCTTCAACGAAAATGGAAGGAGCTAGAAGAAGAAGAGTGAGAATAAGAGGGGGAGCTCAAAGAGGAGATGAAGGAGGTAGAGGAAGAGGAGAAGGAGGTAGAGGAAGAGGTGAAGGAGGTTGAGGAAGAGGTGAAGGAGGTAGAGGAAGAGGAGAAGGAGGTAGAGGAAGAGGTGAAGGAGGAGATAGAGGAAGAGGCCTAGGTAGAGGAAGAGGTGAAGGAGGTTGAGGAAGAGGTGAAGGAGGTAGAGGAGGAGGCCCAGGTAGAGGAAGAGGAGAAGGAGATAGAGGAAGAGGAGAAGAAGGAGGTAGAGGAAGAGGTGAAGGAGGTTGAGGAGGAGGCCTAGGTAGAGGAAGAGGAGAAGGAGATAGAGGAAGAGGCCTAGGTAGAGGAAGAGGTAGAGAAGGACTTGTAGAGTTGACATAACCTGAACAAAGAAGACGAGGAACCAAATTTGACTCAAGAAATCCGTGCAACACTATTGACCATGTTATCAACCATGGACTGACACCGATGGAAGCTGGACAAAGAGTTCAACCAAATCTCTGGTTGATACAGTAACTGAAGAGTTACAGTATTCTTGTTGCTTTTACAGTAGTTTTTCTTCAGAGTCAAACTGTATGTACTTCATGCAGTAATTTTTATTTGTCTACAGATTTTATTTTTTTCATTGATTTCATTGTTGGTTGATTACTGTAACTGATTATGGTAAGAAATACTGTAAATAAATACTTGAAATATGAGTCTGCAGAAATCAGTGTTGTGCAGTGCTTGGTAAGTTTATAGTAGGCCTATTTGTGTACATTCTCCCTATATCTCAAACTAATAATGAAGAATGTTGTTTGTCACAATTTTTTTTTCATCTAAATTATCCCTTACATAACAATGTCTGGCCAAAAATCTAGCACATGCTATTTCCTAAAAATAGTTTTTTTACAAGTGTGTTTTTTATTTATCACAGCAGTGTGAAACTGGTTGCAATAGTGTCTGATCATTGAGGACTGTGTTGGTTAAATGAAAACTAATAGCATTTTCACAAATATGTGTATATCTTTTGACTGAAGTGTGTATGTTTTGACAGAAGTGTGTCATTTTGCAAACAATCTAGGAATTATGCCAATTAAGTGTGGTGTTTGGATAATTGTGATTACATTTTGAAAAAAAGAACCCGGTTTTCAAAATTGCGTGTAAACAATTGAAAAAAACTGTAATAGAGATTACAATCAGGGTAATCTAATATCGACATGGCTACAGGTTCCCATGTTTTGTCTGCTTGAAGTTAGATGAGTTGATGAGTTATCTGGTCATTGTACTAGTTACGCAGCGCTTAGCTTGGCGAGTTTGGTATTTCGTTCCCACTGCGCCTTAGCTACGCAGCTTTGAGTAAACCTATGAAAGAGAACGTCTCTGGTTACTGGTGTAACCCATGTTCTCTGAATAGGGAACGAGACGCTGCGTTCGCTGCCAAACTCCTCGCGCTGCCGACAAGCTGCCTTTTTCGGCAGAGAAATCTGAGGAGCAGATGATGCGCGCGCTAATATAATATGACGACGTAAGAGCGTCAAGGCGGCGCCCGCGCCATCACTTTACACGTGAAATGCAGCCAAACCTTGGAGCGTTTTGTCTTCGGCATCTTCATTAATCCCCTCGCTATCAGCAGACGTTCCGGGAGTCTCCCGCATATTCATAACGGCTCCCTGATGCCCGCAAATTGGTTAAAATCTCCCGGAATCTAGAGCGAGCGAGCAAGAGCGCGCATGCGAGCCAGAACAGACTGTGCTCCAAACCGTATAGTGCGCGCACGAGGGAGAGAGCGAGAGACTTTGCGTGTGTGCGCTTCATGACACAGAGACTCAGGCACCGATATCAGGCACCGGAATTTTCGTTCTTATTCGGTCTGGTTACTACCGTTTACGTCGGAACCGGTTCCCTATTGGCACCGCGTTTCGGTACCCAACCCTAGTAAACATGTTAAAAAATATACACAAACAAGCACATGCACACTAAGAATGACTTAATTAATGTGCATACTTTTTTTTCAAAGGCACATAAAAGCTACTTGTATGTGCTTATTAAACTATGGCCTAATCCTGGCTTAATTAATTAGTGTTGCTTTTTGTCTTTTACATATTCACTTGCTAACTTTTTAGTAGAAGTAAGCAAACAGAAATGTTAACATACAGGATGAAAAAAATTATAATTGCAACATATGTTGGATGTACCACAGGTGCAGATGGGTTGTACTGGGTGGGAGGAGCATTCCACTCTGGAGGCTGAGCGGGGGGAACTCCAAAGTCAGGAGGATAGACAGGGTTTTGAGGCACATACGCTGGTTGAAAGCCCTTAAAAAGAGAACATGCACAACACTTTTTTTTTCCAGTTTAAAGTGCACATATAACCCTCACTTTAAAATATTTATGTGTATATGTATATGAAGAGGTCTTTTCCAAAACGCGATAAACGCCATTTTTAAAAAAAATGAGTTTGTCATGTCATGTTGCTGTGCACTGAACCTATTCACTGCTCCATCAACATTTCATGCCAAATCGCTACATTTCCTTGTTTAAAATGTACTACAAGATGCAGTTTCTTTCCAAAACGCGATAAGCGCCAAACCTATTTTTAGCCTAAACGCGATAAATCCTCTCGACTAATCAGAATTCGGTGAACGTTCTACGCAATCCAACAGGGTGGCGCTCTGAACAGAGGTTTGTTTATGTTCATTTATTCCTCAAAATGAGTGAGTTTAGTAGTTCATTTAAGTTTAATCACATATTTCTATTGATTTAATTATTTAAATATGGGAGAGAAACCATAATGACCATTTTTTTAATTGCCTATTCCGCATCTCACGCATAAAGCTTGCCACAAAGAACCGACAAAAGTAATGATTAGGCCTATGCATGAAACTTTTGAATTGTTTATTTTTTAATTAGTGTTTTCTGTCAGATATAGCTGAAAAGATAAAGTTGATATGCTGACTCGCCATCTTCGCAGTAGTGAACGCGCCTATAGAGAGAAATGCACACTTTGAATTAGCCTACATACGCAGAGAGTAGCCAATTTCTTTTCGTTTTTTATTGTTTTGTTTAAATGTAGACATTTCAAGCTTTTTATAGATATACTTCTCAGGATTGTGAGGCAAGTATCGCTGTGTTTCGGTTCATTTATGTGATGCTCTCCAGATCACGCGCGGGCGCTTCCGTGTCCTGATTATATGTCTGCTATATATTTGCTTATTTATTTATTATTAATCCAGTCAATTTGTTGATGAAACATTGATTAAAATGAAGATACAATTTATACAAAACGAAATTCACTTTAAAGCAAGGCTTTCTACTAAACAAAACTTAATAAGTGGTCAAAATCATGTCTGACCCATTCCAAATGTTTTCCGATATATTGGTCATCTTATGATCCTATCATACTCATCTCATGCGGTTCCCTTTTCATATAATCAACATAGATTAAATAAAAAAAATAACATTAGCCTATATTATTAAACATAAATATGAAACGTATGTTTAAGTTTTTTTTTTTAAACTTAGCCTATAAGCGTCACGCCGCTCCGCTTTGTTCACATGCTGTGTAGCCTATACACGCATGTGTGTGTGTGTGTGTGTGTGGTGGAGGAGTGCCCATCACTACTTTTGAATATCGTTATCATTATTAAATATTTTTAATAATTTGTTTTTTTTACGCATATGTAGTGGACAAATTGGTCCTACTTGTTACAGGTTTGACACTTTACTAAAAATGACTCTGAATGTATTACTAAATAACTTATTGAATAGCTATTGATATCATTACTATTTTCAGGTTCTGCACCAAATGACTTTTAGCCTAAATGTGTTACTAAATTTAATTTATAGTATGAGCCCCTGATTATATGTTACATGCTCTCGTTTTTTTTTTTTTTAAAGACAAACCATACAGTTTTGGAAAAAATTGATGGATTTATAGCGTTTTGGAAAAAAAATAAATTAACTTTTAATTTATCATAAACAATATTGTTGTTTGATTTAATAATCATTGTTCAACATGTTCAGACTGAGCCAATAAAACATTTTAACAGGATAAATTGAATATTCACAAAATGTGTGGGTCTAGGTAAAAAATGTAATTTTCCTGAAAACTATTGAAATGGATTTATAGCGTTTTGGAAAAGACCTCTTCATATATATATATATACTCTCTACTGCTTCATATGCTTTTCAGCAAGGAAAATAAGTTAATCCATTTTGGCATTAAGCTTTGCGTGGTATACTGGTTCACCAGCTAAACCAATATCAAACCAGCATAATAAGCATGGAATTCATGTTCGTTTAAAAAGTACCAGCATATCTTGAATTTTGGCATTAAAGGGATAGTTCACCCAAAAATTTAAATTAGCCCATGATTTACTAACCCTGAAGCCATCCTATATGACATTCTTCTTTCAGACGAATACAATCGCAGTTATATTAAAAAATGTCCTGGCTCTTCCAAGCTTTATAATGGAAGTCAATGGGTATATTTTCTTGGAAGTTCATCAAAACGCATCCATCTGTGATAAAAGTACTCGAAATGGCTCTGGGGGGTTAACAAAGGCCTTTTGAAGTGAAGCGATGCGTTCGTGTAAGAAAAATATCCATATTGAAACTTTATCGACTAAAATAACTAGCTTCCGGCAGACAGCCATACGCAAGTCGACTTACGCCAAAAGAGTAACACTTGACAATGTATGTCGTAGGATGTAGGAGTATTATTATCATTATTATCATTACGTTGTGCGTCAAGTTCAAGGGTTTCTCTTTTGACGTAAGTCGTCTTGCGTACGGCCATTTGCCGGAAGCAAGTTATTTTAGTCGATAAAGTTTTAAATATGGATATTTTTCGGACGCATCGCTTCACTTCAGAAGGCCTTTATTAACCCCCCAGAGCCATTTCGAGCACTTTTATCATGGATTGATGCGCTTTGATGGACTTCCAAGAAAATATACCCATTGACTCCCATTATAAAGCTTGGAAGAGCCAGGACATTTTTTAATATAACTCTGATTGTATTCATCTGAAAGAAGAATGTCATATACACTTAGGATGGCTTCAGGGTGAGTAAATCATGGGCTAATTTTCTTTTTTGGGCAAACTATCGCTTTAAGTTTGCATGTCTATACTGGTCCACCAGCTAAACCAGCTATAAAGGTCTATTCACACAGAAAACTTCTTTTCCATTATTTTTCTAGGTAATCAAGCACTTTTAGTAAAATAAAGTTTTGCTATCAGATTTTTTTAAAGTTACTGGTTCTTTACGATTAACTGCTTTTGTTGTAACATTCTTTATTTGTCCCTTTGGATAAAATGATCTGTTAAATGAATAAAAGTAAATGTAAATCTCTGTGTGAATTTATGTGAACTCACAGGGTTTGGAGAAACAGCAGGTTGTCCGTTCCACTCTGTTGCTGGAGGATAGTGAATCTGTCCTTGATCTGGAAGAGGTGGATAACCAGCGATGTAGCCCTTTGGTCAGAAACCAAAACAATACATTTTCATTACAATGTACAGCAGCTACAGGGACTAACATCTATAAATGTTGCTTGGCATGCTCCTGTTAAAAAAATTTTTTTTGTTGTTATTTATAAAAAAATGTTTTATACATTTTTGCCTTCATTTTACAACACTAGCGCAATCTTTGGAGTGATTCAGACCAAATTCTGACGCGGTCATAAAACATGCAAATGACCGTCCTGACAAGACAAAGGAAATCCTTCCCGCCAAGGTTTTGTTGAATGTCATTGGGCAGGTTGCTCCGAAAGAGGTGTGGACTGTTTTCCTTAAAGATGACGGTCCGAGCAACTGCTCGCTCTCTCTTCTTCGGCTCTTCCTGTGTTGGACGTCTCCAGTTTGTCCTTTCCTTTTAGTCTTAGTCTTTTGTTTTATTTTGTTAAGTTTTGTTTTTCCTTTTCGTATTCTACTTTGTTCATTTCCACAGACGAGTAATGAACTTAGCCTGAATTGTTTCTTTGGTAACTTTACGTCAAGGACCTTTAAACCTTCGTTGAAGTGCGCGCTCTGGACCCATCTGCAGACCACGTGACGCTCCCACGAGGACGCTCACTCACGCAGCCTTGTTCAGCAACATAAGAGAACCATATATGCAAGTATTCGTTTTTTCGAGCTTTCAGAGCATTAAAGGGTTAGTTCACCCAAAAATGAAAATTAAGTCATTAATTACTCACCCCCATGCTGTACCAACCCCGTAAGAACTTCGTTCGTCTTCGGAACACAAATGAAGATATTTTTGATTAAATCTGAGAGGTTCATGACTGCTACATAGGCTGCCTATGGGAATGAAACTTGACGGCCCAGAAAGTCATTAAAGAAAATGTTTAAATATTCCATGTCGCAACATGTTTATCAAGCGATGAGAATACTTTTTGTGCGGAAATAAAACAAAAATAACGACTTTATTCGACTATTCCTTTTCTTCCTTGTAGGCCTGAAACGAGACTTCAAGAGATTTCCACGACGCATGCGCGAGAATTGCGATCTCCTTCAACTACTTCAGTTAAGTTCTCGCGCGTGCGCGTCGTGGAAATCTCTTGAAGTCTCGTTTCAGGCCTACAAGGAAGAAAAGGAATAGTCGAATAAAGTCGTTATTTTTGTTTGTTTTTTCGCACAAAAAGTATTCTCGTCGCTTGATAAACTTATAGTTGAGCCACTGTTGCGACATGGAATATTTAAACATTTTCTTCATTGACTTTCTGGGCCGTCAGGATTCATTCCCTTAGGCAGCCTATGGAGGAGTGATCCAGCTCTAACATTTAATCAAAGATATCTTCATTTGTGTTCCGAAGACGAACGAAGGTCTTACGGGGTTGGTACAGCATGGGGGTGAGTAATTAATGACTTAATTTTCATTTTTGGGTGAACTAACCCTTTAAGATAGTGTTTTCCGTGTTGTCTCTCAAGGGTTTACGGTCTGTAATTTGCCACTCTCCTTCGGGATCTCTCTCTCACTCTCTCCCTGTTTCTTTCACTTTCATTTTCTTTCAGTGTTTTGTTGTTTTAGTCTGTTGTATATACATGTACTCCGTGTAATTTTAGTCACCTGTATACGTAGTTTTCATTTATTAAATATATTATATTCATTTGATTGACTGTCTCGTGCGCATTTCAAAGTCCCTTTAATGTTGCGATCAAGCTACATGCTTTGCAAATTTATTGATACTTAAAAAGGTATTGTTATAGAACAGGAAAGTTAATCCTCGTGGCCAGAGGAATAGCTTCTTTTGAAAGTCTATAAAGGAGGATAATTTTGTGAGGTCTGATGGAGATCGAATGATCAGGTTTGCTGGACAAGCAGATAATTCGATAATAAATTAATACCCTTAAAGGTTATCCTGACAATCAATCTATTTTAGACAATTGACATATTAATATTTAATTATAATTCTTGTTATTGATTATTGATAGTACAATTGTTCGTTGCATACAGAACATTGGCAACTTATTCCCTTAAGGGTAATTTTATAATTTGTAGGTGATTCCCGATCATGTTTCATGATTAGTTATTAAAATTATATTCCCTGTATCTGAGCTAATAGAAATAATCCCGAGTATCCCTACATTATACATGTGTGTACTGTATATTTTTTTTAACCGAGATGAATCGATTTGACAGTATATATGTGCAAAATCTGTTTTTGTGTGCCTGTTTTAATAATTGTTGGGTTGGTGTGTTTGAGTGCTCACGGTTACAATTACACACCAAAAGTTCAGTGACATTTTTATTTGCATGGTTGAAAGCAAATACTGATACTGACATAATGACATACAATAAATATGGAAAATTTAACTACATACAGTGGGGAGAACAAGTATTTGATACACTGCTGATTTTGCAGGTTTTCCCAGTTACAAAGCATGTAGAAGTCTGTAATTTTTATCATAGGTACTCTTCAACTGAGTGATGGAACAAAAATCCAGAAAATCACGTTGTGTGATTTTTAAGTAATTAATTAGCATTTTATTGCATGACATAAGTATTTGATACATCAGAAAAGCAGACCTTAATGTTTGGTACAGAAACCTTTGTTTGCAATTACAGAGATCATACGTTTCTAGTAGTTCTTGACCAGGTTTGCACACACTGCAGCAGGGATTTTGGCCCACTCCTCCATACAGACCTTCTCCAGATCCTTTAGGTTTCGGAGCTGTCTCTGGGCAATACAGACTTTCAGCTTGCTCCGAAGATTTTCTATTGGGTTCAGGTCTGGAGACTGGCTAGGCCACTCCAGGACCTTGAGATGCTTCTTACGGAGCCACTCCTTAGTTGCCCTGGCTGTGTGTTTCGGGTCGTTGTCATGCTGGAAGACCCAGCCACGTCCCATCTTCAATGCTCTTACTGAGGGAAGGAGGTTGTTGGCCAAGATCTCGCGATCCATGGCCCCATCCATCCTCCCCTCAACCCGGTGCAGTCGTCCTTTCCCCTTTGCAGAAAAGCATCCCCAAAGAATGATGTTTCCACCTCCATGCTTCACGGTTGGGATGGTGTTCTTGGGGTTGTACTCATCCTTCTTCCTCCAAACATGGCGAGTGAACTTTAGACCAAAAAGCTATATTTTTGTCTCATCAGACCACATGACCTTCTCCCATTCCTCCTCTGGATCATCCAGATGGTCATTGGCAAACTTCAGACGGGCCGGGCCTGGACCAGGTCCTGCCACGTAGTTCTGGGCTGATCCCTCACCTTCCTCATGATCATTGATGCCCCACGAGTTGAGATCTTGCATGGAGCCCCAGACCGAGGGAGATTGACTGTCATCTTGAACTTCTTCCATTTTCTAATGATTGCACCACCTGTTGTTGCCTTCTCACCAAGCAGCCTGCCTATTGTCCTGTAGCCCATTCCAGCCTTGTGC
This sequence comes from Tiaroga cobitis, assembly GCA_030578255.1. Taxonomy (NCBI): domain Eukaryota; kingdom Metazoa; phylum Chordata; class Actinopteri; order Cypriniformes; family Leuciscidae; genus Tiaroga; species Tiaroga cobitis. The sequence goes on from CM060591.1 coordinate 43,028,273, forward strand.
AGGTCTACAATTTTATCTGATGTCCTTACACAGCTCTCTGGTCTTGGCCATTGTGGAGAGGCTGGAGTCTGTTTGATTGAGTGTGTGGACAGGTGTCTTTTATACAGGTAACGGGTTCAAACAGGTGCAGTTAATACAGGTAATGAGTGGAGAACAGGAGGGCTTCTTAAAGAGAAACTAACAGGTCTGTGAGAGCCAAAATTCTTACTGGTTGGTAGAGGATCAAATACTTATGTCATGCAATAAAATGCAAATGAATTTCTTAAAAATCATACAATGTGATTTTCTGGATTTTTGTTTTAGATTCCGTCACTCACAGTTGAAGAGTACCTATGATAAAAATTACAGATTTCTACATGCTTTGTAAGTGGGAAAACCTACAAAATCGGCAGTGTATCAAATACTTATTCTCCCCACTGTATCTAACTACTGACAACTAACTACTTCTGAATAACTACAATATTCAGAAATAAACAGTGTAGCTGACTTAATGTTTATCTGACAGAGTGTTTATGTCAGAATGTTTATTTTTAAACCACAACTTCAATGTGTGCTTCTTTTACCGATATATTTACCGAAATCTTTTGCATTTCTAATCCAAACAATGTCAAACTTGGCACTGCACTTACTTGTGCCCGTAGCAAGACACCTGTCAAGTTTGAAACCCATCGGACTAACTGTTCGAGAGATATGCGATTAACAGACAGACAGACAGACAGACGTTCCTGTAATTTATAGATATGGGGGAGGGGGTGGACAGGAAAGTACAGGGAGAGAGACAGAGACAGAGTCTTCACATTTATGTTACCTGGCCAGGGCTTCCAGGACCTATAGGACCTCCAGGATTGATCCCTGTGTTGCTGCAAGGTATGGACACTGGTACAGTATTAAGGTTGTTGGACTCCACTGTTTGTGATTTGTTGGTCCGGCACCTATTGCAAATTCTCCTTCTGCAGCAGAAGCAGATTCCACAAGGAATGCCAAGCAGCAGTAGAGCTAAAAAACCCTTACTATGGTTAGGTGGATGTTGATCTACATGAAACATTTGAAGAGATGAGACAAGAAAAAAAATATTAGTGGTTACTAATACATGCATCATAAATCTCTAGAATAATCCTGCAAAACACAGAGACATGAATACATTTATTATACTAGCATTTGTATACTAATAGTACTGTTCAAAACAAAAAAACGTTTCCTGTGATGGCAAAACTGAACTTTCAGCATCATTACTCCAGTCTTCAGTGTCACAGGATCCTTCAGAAACCATTCTAATAAGCCTATTTGGTGATCAAGAAACTTTTCTTAATGTTAAAATGTTGAAAACAGTTGTCCTCAATATTTTTGTGGAAACCAAGATTTATTTCGGTATTGTTTGATAAATACACCGAACAAAATTATAAACGCAACACTTTTGTTTTTGCCCCCATTTTTCATGAGCTGAACTCAAAGATCTAAGACTTTTTCTATGTACACAAAAGGCCTATTTCTCTCAAATATTGTTCACAAATCTGTCTAAATCTGTGTTAGTGAGCACTTTTTTCCTTTGCCAAGATAATCCATCCAGACGGTTTATGGTAGAGAAATGAACAATTCACGGGTAACAGCTAGTGATGGCAAAAAGAGGCTTCCTAAACCACTGAGACCTCACAGCCCATTGCTTCACCCAAAGGTTCATTACTTGAAGCTTCATTCAGCATTGCTCACTAGTGACACCTAGCTACTGTATAAAGAAGTAACAGACAAATTAATTAATTCTGAACCAATGACCTGAGCAGACTTATGATATCCGTATACCCCCCCCCCCCCCCTCCCCTCCCCTCCCCCTTCTGTTTTATTTATTTATTTGCTTCTCATTGTTAATTTCTGTAACCTTTCATTTGCAATAATAAAAAGACCTGAGCAGACATTTGTCCATAAAATATGTATCTTTCTCTGTCTGAATTTACTTGTGCAGAGACGACTGTCACACACACAGTTCATTAATTATTCATAAATTGTTTGGATAGTGACAGAATGACACTGTGCTGAGTGCAGTGCTTGGAGGGAGTTTAATGAAGTAAACTGCACAGAATAGTCTGGGTTGGGAAAAGTTAAGAATTGTTTCTGGTGTGTTTTGTGCAGTGAACTGTTACTAGTTTTAGTGCAGTGTTGTGCTTATGGGACTGGGGATATGGAGGAGCAAACTGCAACACTGCAGTTTGGGGTGGGTGAAGGAAGGATTACAATAGATTTTTGAGAAACAAAAATGTTTCAAGTGTGTTGGGGTTTAGACGAGTTGCAAAAAGCAAACAAATCCAAAAGGGCAATCCAAAACAAAAAGCAGTCCAGTGCAGATCCAAAAATCCAAAGCAATCCAAATAATGTTATCTAATTAATATAACAAGACTATAATTATTAATAACAATATACTATAAGTATTCTAACCTGATATAATGTAATAATATACAGCCCTAACACATATATGACACAATAACAACAATGCCAATGAGATTTTTCTAACTCTCTGACACTACAACTGCTTCTACTACTCCTGTGACACCCAGAAGGTGGCGCGAGTTTCGAACCCCCTTTATCCGGAAGCGACACTCAGACTGAACCGATGGCGGTTTCACACAAACCGAGGCCTCGTTTGTCATTAGTCACGTGATTTTCACGTTAACAACACAAGCCTCGAATCGCGGCTTCATCTGGCACGCCCATTTTTCTCGACACAAGCTCCGAAGCCACGGTTGAAATGTCACATCACTAGTAACAGCTCTGGTGGACATTCCTGCAGTCAGCATGCCAATTGCAAGTTTTCGGATGGCACTTAAGTCTGAAGTAATGAGTTAAGGTATAGGGTTGCAGACCCCGTAGTTGTTCTGTAGGCAAACATCAGTGCCTTGAATTTGATGCGAGCGGCAATTGGCAACCAGAGCAATTTTTTGTGGAGAGGTGTGACATGCACTCTTTTTGGCTCGTTAAAGACCTCTCTTGCTGCAGCATTCTGGTTCAGTTGCAGAGGTTTGAAAGTGTATGCTGGAAGGCCTGCCAAGAGAACATTACAATAGTCCAGTCTGGATAGAACGAGCTTGGACAAGGAGTTCTGTAGCATGTTCCGATAGGAAAGGCCTGATCCTTCAAATGTTGTATAAGTCAAATCTGCAGGACTGGGCAGTTCTAGCAATGTGGTCTGTGAAGTTTAACTGCTCGTCAATCACAACTCTAAGGTTCCTGCCTGTCCTGCCTGGATGAAGTTATGTTTGACAAACCCAGCCGAATGGAGAAATTGTGATGAAGTGCTGGGTTGGTCGAGACCACAAGAAGCCCTGTCTTTGTAAGGTTGAGTTGGAGGTGGTGGTCCTTTATCCAGCAAGAAATGTCTGTCAGGCAAGCCGAGATGTGAGCACCTACCTTCGGATCATCTGGTTGGAATGAGAGGTAGAGTTGTGTGTCCTTAGCATAGCAGTGATAGGAAAAACCATGTTTCTGAATGACAAACCATAGTGATGACATGTAGATGGAGAAGAGATCCAAGCACTGAGCTTTGAGGCACCCCAGTAGCTAGACGTTGCGACGTAGATACCTCACCCCTCCACGACACCCTGAAGGACCTACCTGAGAGATAAGTCTTGAATCACTGGGGTGCTGTTCCTGAGATGCCTCTTACTGTTGTAGTTTCTTTATTGTGCAAAATCCCTTCTCAGAGATCTTTAATGCCAGAATCAATAGACTTTATTGTACAACAAAGCCGAGCATCTTCTCCAGAAGACTACTCCAGATTTTTGCTCAGCTCACACATATATACCATACACCCCAGGGTTCCAGACTGCGACCAAATTGGTCGCATATGCGACCATTTATTGAGAATGTGTGAGTTAAAATTTTATGCGGTCGCATATGTGCGAGTGGACGCTTGCGCAACAGAACGGCGTTGTATCCGCTGCTGCAGTCCGTAACTTATGTAAAAAATGAACGAGTAGGCTACATCATGAATCCATTTTCCAAAGCGTGTTTTTGACTTATCCTGAATCACTACGGTACGCCTATAATAAGTGTTTATATTCGGACTATTTTATCCCGGGGTCGACTCGGATGCGGAGTTGCCCAGTGCCTGCGTGACTCGCCATAGACATTAATGGAGAGAAGTAGCTCCGGCTACAGTGTTCTTCCGCAAGACACGTGCAGTTTATTTATTGTCAAACTCAGACGTAACGCGCATTGCACATGAGGGTGAAACGCGCCAATTACGCGCTTAATTCACGATTAAGGCATATAAAAATGAAAATGTCTCACGAAACAGCGTGCCCCTTCCTACGTCTTTTCAGCGGTTAGATGAGAGTAATCGCTCGACTGAGGAAAAGGAAATTATTATAAAATGCAGAAGGTAAGGAGTGTGAGATTTTTCGATTTTTGTTACAACTATAAACTTTGAAAACGAAAAATCTGTATTATAATACTCTAATCTTTTAAAAAGTAATGCATGCATTTGAATGTTTAATGATTTTTAAAAGATAGAAAGATAATGCTGATAGAAAGATGATAGATAGATAGATAGATAGATAGATAGATAGATAGATAGATAGATAGATAGATAGATAGATAGATAGATAGAGTAGATTATGATTCAAATGTAAATAGATAGATTGTATATAATTCAAATGTAAAATGCTTGAAATTGGAGATTAAAATTACTCATGAAAATCCAGAAATTTGGCAATGATAATTAATATATTACAGGTATTTATGCTGCAGCCCAGAAAGCCTTTGCTAGCTTTGGTCTATTAAAACCACTATTCATCAGCATGCATGGATTAATCCCATGGCATGTAGCAAAAAAAGAAAAAGAAAAAAAAGGTGCGATCAAATCATATGCTGGTGCGACCAACTGAGAAAGTTGGTAGCACCAGTGCAACCAGTGGAAAAGTTAGTTTGGAGCCCTGCATCCTTTTCCAAAAAATGGTAACACACCCTATAGATATTTTTGGGTAAAAGGTCTTGTACCATGTGACATACTAGAATAGAATTTTCTGCTGCAAGCAACATTCCAGGACTTTCTTCAGGCTTCAAAAAGTCAAACCAAAGTCACACACAGAGGAAATAATAGTGTACAAACATATAGCTAAATTACTTATTTTCTAATCAGACTGGTAGTTGTCCAGAAGGTTGTTCTGTGCAAGAAAGGTCGATACTTGGTTGAACACACTTTTTGTGTTTTAGTAATGAATGGAAGAAGGGATAGCAGTCTGTAATTTTCTAGAAGTGCTGGATTTAGAGTGGGTTTGAGCCTGCTTAAATTCTGTGGGAAAGGTACCAGTGTGAAGAGAGGTGTTGATGATGTGAGTGAGTATGGGATCAACTGAAGAAGAAATGGCTTGAAGGAGATGAGTGGGTATAGGTTTAAGCGGACAGATAGTAGGGTGATTGAAAAGGATGATTTTGGAGAATTCAGCCTCTGAGAGCAGAGAGAAGGAGGGGAGAATGTTTGTGTTAGCTGTTAAGATGTGCGTGTGATTTGTAGCGTGGAAAATTGGCCGCTGCTGGTTGTTATTTTATATATGAAGAATGTGGCAAAGTCATCACCTGTTAGGGCTGATGAAGGAGGGGGAAGAGGAGGATTATGAAGAGAAGGTTTTGAAAAGTTTGCGAGAGTCAGAATTTTTTTATTTTGTTGCGGTATTAAGTCAATTTAGCAGTATAGACATTAGCAGATAAGGAAGAGAGGAGGGACTGATACAAACCACGGTCAGTGGGATCTTTTGATTTGCTCCCCTTCCTCTTTACAGCCCTGAATTGAGAATAATGCTCGCAGAGAACGGCTGGCCTGGATGCAAGGGGGCAGAAGTTGTCTTAACAATATGTTAGAGTGCAGAAAAAAAGAGTCAGTTGCACTGTTAGTACAGTATCTAGTGATAAGAGCTGATTAGGGGGAGGAAGTGTGGATGAGACCAAAGAGAATAGGCGGGAGGGTGAGAGTGATCGTAGATTACGCCGAAAGGTGACCTGTGGAGGAGTGTGTGTTCTGTCATGAGGCAATTAATTCTATTTGAAGAAATCTTTTGTAACATTATAAATGTCTTTACTGTAAATTTAATGCATAAGTGCAGAATAAAATTGGTCTTTCAAGATTACAAAGCTCAAAGTCCACTCCAAAGGGAGATATTTTATTTAACAGAATCCACTTGAACTACAACGAAATATTCGTTTGGACTACAACACGGTTTTTCAGGGCTTTGTGAAGTCACAATGTTACTCATTTAAATAATCCCCGCCCACGGAATATGCAAAAAAGGGGGATGAGGCCTGGCTGAGCTGCATTAGAGAAGACAGTCTTGTCGCTATGTCAAAGAGACCGTTTTTTCCACCCCGTTTCCAAAACTCATTTGTTTGACCTTCCAAAAGCTGAGGAACTTAAGAGTGGTTTAAATTCATTGTTATTACTGTTCCTAAACATTATAATCCCAACGTTTATCTGTTTGTGGCACATTTTACGGATAACAGCTTCCAGAACCACAATGCAGGCAACGCACAAAAGCTTCTCCTGAAATGGAGCAGTTCCCACTTTGTCGGGACAATCTGTTGTTTATGGATCACAACTTGTAATGCCATGTTTCAGGCAGGTTTTTGAGCACATTTACATTACATTTATTCATTTAGCAGACGCTTTTATCCAAAGCGACTTACAAATGAGAACAATAGAAGCAGTTAAACTAACAGTAGGACAACAATACGTAAGTGCTATAACCCCTCTCAGTTTAATTTTAGTGCAGTTTTTTTTTTTTTTTTTTTTTTTTATAGAATAGAAGAGAAGAGAAAGTGTTAATTCTACTGAATCAAGTGCTGCCGAAAAAGATATGTCTTCAGCAGTTTCTTGAAAGTGGCTACTGACTCAGAAGCTCTGGTTGAGTTAGGCAGATCATTCCACCAACAGGGAACAGCCATTGTAAAGGTCCGAGAAAGAGATTTTGTGCCTCTTTGAGATGGTACCACAAGACGACATTCGCTAGCAGAGCGCAGGTTTCTGGATGGCACATAAGTCTGAAGTAATGAGTTTAGGTAAGAGGGAGCAGTGCCAGTGGTTGTTCTGTAGGCAAACGTCAGTGCCTTGAATTTAATGCGAGCGGCAACTGGCAACCAGTGCAATTGTTTGAGGAGAGGAGTGACGTGTGCTCTCTTCGGCTCATTGAAGACTACTCTGGCTGCAGCATTCTGGATCAATTGTAGAGGTTTGACAGAGCAAGCTGGAAGACCAGCCAGGAGAGCATGAACTCGTAAATCACGACTTCAAACCACGACTCACGACTTTGTAGCGCTCCAGGCCAGTGACGCCAAACTACCTGAGCGCAAGGAATCGTGGTAGCTAGATGTAAACAAACCATTGTTGTTTTGTATGATTTCGCAGGCTATGTGACGTCAGAGCTCGTAACTGGGAGTACATCGATCTAGTACGAGTTCACGGGTGGGAAGTCACGGGTTTGACTGCCGTTCCAGTGCACTTTCACGGGTATAAGGTTGGAAAAACACGGGTTACAGGTTGCCTGGAACGCGGCATTAGTATGTCTTATTATTTGTAGTTACGTTTTCTATTAACAATTCCAATGATAAGTTTTATGTTGTTGCTACGCTCCCCTGCTAGCCAACATTAGTGTTGATATAGTGTTTACTGTAGCTTTTGTAAGCTCTCGCTTTTGCAAGACTGTTCACCTCCCCTTAGAAAAATTAACTAGCGTTACTGTTACTGTTTGTAATGCCATAGTTTTCAGACAAATATCATGATTAATGCTGTATATAACATCATGTCTAAAATGTATAAGAAAATTACAAAAAAACAAACATACCCCTCTGAAACGTCCTGTGAAATCCCTGATTGCAAAGTCAGTGCATGAAATCCATTCTGAATGATCATCTTGTTTGTTAACATTAAGTCTGAATCAGGCTTGAATTGGTTTGATATTGATGCCATCCTTAATATTTACATCTGAGTAGAGCTTGCGTGACATTTCACGAACACTCGTTAAGTGGTGCCAATCTTTCAGGGATATTTGGTTATAGTAGTTCTTAGGTTCACTGCCTTTTAGTTAGTATTCATTAGGTCCTGTTCCCGGCACTTGTTTGTCATCTTAGTTACTAATATGAGTTGTCATTCTGTTCAGCGGTGTTCCCTTATCATCATCAGAATATAAGTTCCTGTGTTTTCAGTGTTCTTGGCGCAGTCTGGTTTTTGCCAGTGTCGTGTTTGTTTGCCTGTCTGTATCTGAATTTATTTGTGTGGATTATTAAAGACCTTTCTGAACTTATTCCTCATCATCATTGTGTGTTCTACAATGTTGCGTGACACAATCACAACACTCTGGGCGAGCAAACCAATCACAGCACATTTCGTATTTCGAAAGGAGGGGCTTCATCGAAACCAGAACTTAAAGACACGGGCCAGACTGGGTAGAGAGGTGCTGTAACAATGTAAAATATGTGAAAATATGTTTTTTGAACTATTAAGCATGAAAGCATATTCTAGTACACCCAAAAAACAAAATCAAGGCTTCGTAAAAGGGAGCTCATAATAGGACCCCTTTAACAGAAGTACCCAGAAGTGAGCTGAACCTGACAAAAAAAAAAAACATTTTGGAGACGTCCTCATTTGTAAAAAGTCATAAAAATAAAGTAAATGCAGTTTTTTAATTGTGTATTGTGTTTTTAATTGTGTGTGTGTGTGTGTGTGTGTGTAAATTTAAAATATAAAATATACTGAAGAAAGTCTTTTCTTACCCACTAGTACCATTGTAATGTTTGAGACAGGTCTGCCTTTATCATCGGTGAGCTGGTATCTGCCCAAATCTGACACATTGACATTGAGAATCTGGATCATTTCGCTGGTCACTTTAAGCCGGTTAGTATAGTCTGGTTTCTCCTTGCCCACTGGAACTCCATTCTCCACCAGGATGACAGATGAATAATTGCCGTAAAAACGAAGCGTGGCATCACTCTGCTTGAGTCCTAGCAGTGGTATAATTAGTTTTTCACCTGCTACACGCTCAATGATTTCCCTGTTGGCTGAAAAAACAAACAAAACAAAAAAACAGTGAGGATATGTGGACCGTCACGGAGATATTATTCTGAGATGGAGGTTTAAATTACAACTCACTCTTGACCTTCACTGTATAACTGGAGATGGTTGAACCAAAGTGATTGCGCAGGGTGTAGGTTCCCTCGTCGTCAAACGTAACATGTCTGATTTTGAAAGACCAGCCATCACTAGCGCTGTTCACTTGGCCTTTACTGGGTTTACTGGGCAAGAGAGAGAGGCTTTTATGTTCCCAGATAGTAAATTGATCTCTCTCATCAGCAGAGGTAAAATCCAACTTCGCTGTCCTTTCAGGAAGATCCAGAGACAACTGACGGCCGTGGATCAGATCCCTTCGAGATATTGCTGAGACTGGCACTGAGGGAGACAATTTTTGTTATGTTGTTTCATATTCTAGAGATGTTGTTTAGAATTACAAGATGAGTAGGAGTTATTTAGAACTGCTGGGCAATTAGAATCATGTATACTGCTTTTTTGTTTTTTTTTGTCTTATATGTCAACTGTGATTCTAAAGAACTAAATTTTCACGTCCTTGGAGAACCATCTTCAGTAAGGTTATTTTAGTGTGTAAGAAGAAAATGTTGTCATACCTGCACAAATAGCAGCTGCTAGCAGGGTCCAAACACTCAGCATCTGTTTGAGAAATGATCTATTAATATTGCAGATAGATTCTGAACACATTACAGTTCTAGAAACTAGCATATTGTCTTAAACTGGTTAAGACAGCTGGCATATTACCATTAACCAGAATTTTGGGCCTACGGTATCATATTTGATGCAGGCCTCTAAATTATCAACATGATCGAAACTTTGCTGGAAAACCTGTAGTACACAATCTTCTACCCTCTGATTAATGGTTCATAATTTTTAGGAAGTAAAAAGATTTGTAGTATTCTCATAATTCGCATAATTCTCATTTTTGGGTGAACTATCCCTTTAAGTATGGCACAATATATACGGTGTATATATTAATTAAATAGCCTGGACAGAGAACAAAAAGATCCGTTTACTTTTTGATCATTTAATTTCCTGTTTGGAATGGAATAACGAGAAATGAAAACCAGCTCGTTTATTCGTTTTGTTTAGTTTAAAAAACGAAAAATTTGATTTTGGCTCTATTTTTCATTTTTCGTTTGTGGTTACAAATCGGTTTATGGGTTCGATATTTCATTTGCACACGTGGGCGGTGCTGAAACGCCCCTTTCATCTGATTGGTCAAACCGCTCCGCCTTCAGTACGAGCTTTTCTTTCTGTCAGGCAGAATAAGAGTCACAATTGCGGCACTGACAAATGCACTTTAATAAAATAATGTCTGAAACCACCACTCACTGTTAACTACGCACAATATTTGAAGCAGAAATATGTTGCTGGTCACGTAATTCGTGCTGCTGCGACTTGCAAGCGACCCCATTAATGTGAAACACTGTATATGACAGATTATTTTAGCATGATGTATTTCCCATTGATAAATACAGTGCAACTAGTTCCGTCTCTTTGGATAAAAGGGAAGTGGAAATAAAAATCAATAATAGGCTGAATTGTACCATGATAATGTCCGTAACATTAGATGTCTGTAGATGACCTACCCATATTAGCTACATTAGAGTTAGGGATAACACAGTTTGTATACAGTATAAAAATCATTATGTCTAAAGTTCCCATAAACCATAAAAACCCTAGCCTGGTTAAAACCAGACCATTCTCAGTTGTAACTGAGTTATGGTCTGGCAAAGCATCATAAACAAATCATTTCCAGAGGGGCGTCACCAACGGACGTCGCGGATAGACCTAAACCCAATCAGAGCGATGAAGGAGATGACGTATGCAGAGCGGCGGCCGGCGGAGAAACATCTCCGAGTGTTGTTCTTTGCTCAGTTTTTAACAAAAAGAAAACGTTCAAATCGCTTAAAATTCGACGGATTGGAAATGGGCTTGAATGAGCTCTTTGCCAGACTAACTTTCAGAGCAAATCTAAATTTGCTGGAAGTTGTCTGGGTTTTCCCAGGCTATAAAAACCCAACAACCCAATGAGAATATATTCTTGTTGTGTAAAACATCTGTTCATAACCTGTGATTACACAATTCCACTACAAATAGCACCGGGAGGCGTCTGGAATAACCAATCGGTTACCTAACGTAACCTCGGTTCTCTCTAGATAAGGGAACGAGTATTGCGTAAGCTAGCTTACGCTACGGGAAAGATTCATCTTTTCTGAGATATTGAAGCCAAAAAATTATCCTTAATTTTTGTATCCATTGTCAACGCAATGCACCAGCTGCAGACCTTGAGCGGGCTAGCTAGCGAGCTCATTGGTTGCACTGCGGAAAACTGCTGCAGCCTATAGACGAACTCGAGTGAACTCGCGTCCAATGAGAGGCGCTCGCGCCCTCATAGCATCATAGCCCGCCAGAATGGGCGTGGCTAGAGGGTATATAAGCGCGGTTCGCAGGCTGCATCCCTGGTTTTCATTGAATGAAGCGAAAGTCGCTCGTGGCGCGAGCATGGCCGGCTACGCAATGCTCGTTCCCTCATCTAGAGAGAACCGAGGTTACGTTAGGTAACCGATTCGTTCTCTTACGAGAGGTTCTCTCGTATTGCGTAAGCTAGATTACGTTACGGGAACCCATTGTCAACGACGTGGACCCCAAGCATCCACTGCATGAGCCCCGGGGGGTGGGGGGGACCCCGGGGAGCCCTATGAGTGGGGAATAATATTTGGCCGGCAAGAGTGCGGGCCAGTGTGTGTGTAATACATAAGCACATAATGGGAAGGGAAAAACAAAGCGGCGGTGCCGGTCTGTGTGGAATGTGTCCCATCAGTGCAGCTCACCAGGGGAGCTGTAGCGTATTAGACTGCTAGTAATTTTGCCTGCAGTGCGGGCACTTCCAGATTGTAAAATCTGACAAAGGTGGAGGGGGAAGCCCAGCCCGCTGCCACACATATGTTGTCAATGGAAATCCCGCTGGACCACGCCCACGAGGAGGCCATGCCTCTAGTGGAGTGAGCCCTAATGCCTAACGGGCATGGCAGGTCTTTTGACGCGTACGCAGCAGCAATAGCGTCCACTATCCATCTAGACAGTGTCTGTTTCGAGACGGCGAGACCCTTAGCGCGCCCTCCGAACGAAACGAAAAGCTGCTCAGAGCGTCTGAAAGAGGCAGAGCGCGCAGTATACAATCTCAGTGCTCTAACTGGGCAGAGGAGATTGGCGTCGCATTCGCTATCGGATGCTGGCAGAGCCGATAGGGAAATGATCTGTGCTCTGAAAGGAGTACCGATCACCTTGGGGACATAGCCGTGTCTAGGCTTTAAAATGACCTTGGAGTCATTTGGTCCAAACTCAAGACACGCAGCGCTGACAGACAGCGCGTGAAGGTCTCCCACACGTTTAACTGATGACAAGGCAGTCAGAAAAACGGTTTTGAGTAAAAGGTATTTCAAATCCACGGACAGAAGCGGTTCGAAAGGGGGGGCTTTCATAGCTTCGAGAACTATAGAAAGATCCCAGATAGGAACCGATGGGGGGCGTAGGGGGTTCATCCTTCTAGCTCCCCTGAGGACGCGGATGACCAGCTCGTTTTTACCCAGTGACTGGCCGTGCATGGGTTTCAGCGAACGCCGCGACGGCCGCCACGTATACTTTGAGCGTGGATGGGGACCTGCCCTTATCCAGCAGCTCTTGTAAAAACACGAGCAGCGACGACACCCCACATGTCCGTGGGTCCAGATCTCTGTCGGTGCACCAATTTGAAAACACAGACCATTTGGAAGCATAGAGTCTGCTCGTGGAAGGAGCTCTAGCGTGTATGATAGTGTTTATTACTCCTTCTGGCAAAGCGACGGGTAGTCGTTGGTCACCCACGCATGCAGCGCCCAGCGCTCTGGGTGGGGATGCCAGATCGTGCCGCGAGCTTGAGAGGGGAGATCTGCTTTCACTGGAATGGGCCACGGGGCTGTCTGTGACAGCTGCGTAAGCTCCGGGAACCATGTCTGATTCTCCGAGTGGCGCGTTTCCCTGATCCTCTGTATTACCTGTGGCAATAGCGAGACTGGAGGGAAGGCGTAAAGCTGGCGGTTGGGCCAGTCCTGGGCCAGCTCGTCCTTGCTTTTCGAGAAAAATACTGGGCAGTGAGAGTTCCCCTCTGACGCAAAGAGGTCTATCTCTGCTCTGCCGAATATGCGCCATAACTTCTGGACTGTTAGAGCGTGCAGGGACCATTCCCCTGGGGGAATAATATTGTCTCTGGACAGTCTGTCTGGGCCGTCGTTCAGGTGGCCTGGCACGTGCGTCGCCCTCAGCGAGCGCAGATGGCACTGGGACCAACTCAGTATGCGTTCTGTCAGATAGAAGAGGTTCCTGGATCTGACACCACCCTGACGGTTTAGATAGGATACCACAGATCTGTTGTCCGAGCGGACCAGGACGTGGTGACCCTGAATGATCGGGAGGAAGCGCATGAGCGCGTACTCGACCGCTATCATTTCCAGACAATTTATGTGAAGGAGCTTTTCCTGAACTGACCAAAGGCCAAAAGCCGGTGAGCCCTCGCAGACCGCGCCCCAACCCGTGTTGGACGCGTCTGTCGAGAAACCCAGCTGGAGTACTGCTGCGGCTGAGGCCATGTAACCTAACATTCTCTGAAAAGTTTTCAGAGGCGTGAGGCTGTTCATCTGAAAAGATACGGCTAGTCGCTGAACACGGCGCGCGCGCTGTGTTGATAAGCGAGCCGTCATAGCCACGGAGTCTAGTTCTATTCCAAGGAAGGAAATCGCCTGACTGGGCTGTAGTGAGCTCTTGGTCCAATTGACTGCAAGACCCAAGCTGTTCAGATGACTGAGGAGAACTGTCCTGTGAGACAGAAGCTCAAAGTGTGATTGTGCCAAAATCAGCCAATCGTCCAAATAGTTCAGTATTCGCAAGCCCTGACTCCGCAGGGGTGCGAGCGCCGCATCCATGCACTTCGTGAAGGAACAGGGTGCTAAGGACAGGCCGAACAGAAGGACGGTGTATTGATAAACCTGACCGTCGAAGGCGAATCTCAAGAATGGCCTGTGACAGGGATTTATCTGAATCTGAAAGTAGGCATTTTTCAGGTCGAGAGAAATAAACCAGTCCCCCTGGCACACATGCGCAAGGAGTTTCGTGACTGTAAGGATTTTGAACGGTCTTTTCACAAGCACTTTGTTCAAAAATCTGAGATCTAAAATTGGTCTGAGGCCGCCATCTTTCTTGGGGACAAGAAAATAACGGCTGTAAAACCCCGACTCGCTCAGAGAAGGCATACCGGCTGCTTCCGTGTTCACAGTAGTTTCGAGCCGCGCTCGGAAGCGGGGAGGGCGGCGATCGAACTGTAGCAAATAACCTTGTTTTATCGTGCTTAACAATATCCCTGGGATAGCTTCCCACGCTTTGAAGCGTATCGCTAGAGGGTGAATGGCCAAATCGCCCTGATTGCCGCACACAGCGAGATGAACAGAATGTGTGAGCGCGCTTATTGTGCTTATACATGACGGCTCGCAGACAGCAGGGACATGCTGTTCTGTGAGTGACTTCCCGATTGAGGTGAATGGGGAAAGAGTCACATCTGATAAGTGATGCGCAAGCATAGTCATGGGCACGGGACTTACATACAGAGAGGTGTTTGCTGGCCGTGTGACAGAGCGGGCAGAGAGGGGGCGCGCGCACGGGCTCGTGGGCGCGTTTATTGACTCTAACACTTGAGCGGGCTGTGCCACGTGGGCGGCCTGCAGAGGAGCTAGCGCGACGAGGCAGGAAGAGATTCATGGCTTGGATGGCTTTCTGGACCTCCGAGAAACGGTCAACAATGCCACTCAACGCGGAATCAAAGAGACCGGAAGGAGAGAGCGGCGCGTTGAGGAACGTGGCGTGTTCAGATTCTCCCATGTCGGCAAGCGTTAGCCACAGATGTCTCTCGGTCACAGTCAGCGCGGCCATGCACTTTCCTAGGGCTTGAGCTGCAGATTTAGTGGCGCGAAGGGAGAGATCCGTCGCGCTCCTGAGATCTGAAACGGCCTCTGGGTGCCTGCCTTTCTCATCCCATTCCCGAAGAAGGTCCGCTTGGAGGATCTCCAGGACGGCCATGGAATGCAGAGCGGATGCGGCTTGGCCGGCGGAGGCGTAGGCGCGGCCAACACAAGCGGAAGTGGTTCTGCAGGCCTTCGACGGGAGCGGCGGGCAAAGGTGCGCAGCTACTGAATCCTCGACCGGGGAGATGGATGAGTAGCCCTTCTCGGCGGCGCCGTCCACCGAAGAGAGAGAGGTGGAGACATGGGACCGGTTCCTGGCCGAGAGAGGCGCGTTCCATGATTTGGTGAGCTCGGCGTGGAGTTCCGGCAGGAAGGGGGCGGCCCGGGCCGCGGGCGCCGTGTGGCGACGGCTCTGAAGAAAACAGCCGTCGAGTCGGTTGGGAGCCTGCTCAGGGGGCGGTGATCACTCGAGCCTGAGGCGGTCGACGGCCTGTGGAGGAGGAGGAGGCGCATAAGTTCTTCCTCGACTCCAGCGCGGGTCCTGCTGGATTCCAGGGCCGAGGAGGAGGCGTGGGAGCCTGACCACTCCTCGCTGTCTGAAGCCATGAGGGAACAGCAGCCCTTTTCCTCCGCCTTGTCCTCCGAGATGGCAGCAGTGTGGCCGCTCGGCGGCAACTGCGCGTCCGGGGGGGGGGGGGGGGGGGTATGGTGAAAGCGAGGCTCGAGGGAGAGGCTCCGGCGAGACAGTCGCTTCCAACACCGGTTCTGGCAGCCTTTGGGAGCGGCGCTTCTTCTTGCGCGGCGAGACGAAAGCCGGCGCGGCGGCTTCGGCTTTGAGCGCTTCGAGTCGAGCCCGCAGGGTCGACATCGGAAGCTCCTCGCAGAGGTCGCATCCGCCGTCAGCGAGAGCAAGCTCTGCATGTTCCAGTCCCAGGCAGAGAGCGCAGATGAGATGGCGGTCTCTGGCGCTGAGAGGGGCGCGGCATGAGCCGCAGGTGGTGCGAGGCATCTTTAAAAAGACGCTCGTTTGCTCTTTTGTGGAGTTCACTGAGGAACTAGATTGCTTTAAAAAGGATACGTCGCCGGATGGCGTAGCTCGCAGGATGGCTGAAGGTGGCGAAGACGGCCGGCTTCTTCAAGCGCTGTCCAAGCTTGCTAGATGCCACCCGAACGGCGACGCGGCTTCTGCAGTTCAGAGATGCGAAGAGCTTCGCTGAAGAGATGAAAATCAGGGATGCAGCCTGCGAACCGCGCTTATATACACTCTAGCCAAGCCCATTCTGGCGGGCTATGATGCTATGAGGGCGCGAGCGCCTCTCATTGGACGCGAGTTCACTCGAGTTCGTCTATAGGCTGCAGCAGGGTCCGGGGGGGCTCAACCGGGGGGGCTCAACCAATGAGCTCGCTAGCTAGCCCGCTCAAGGTCTGCAGCTGCTGCACTGTGTTGACAATGGATACAAAAATTAAGGATAATTTTTTGGCTTCAATATCTCAGAAAAGATTAATCTTTCCCGTAGCGTAAGCTAGCTTACGCAATACGAGAGAACCTCTCGTAAGAGAACAGTTATTCAAAATGGAATATTCATTTCCTTCTCTGTTGGCCTCGAGATTTCACATAGTGAAACTGCGCAAAGCTTCTAGGTTGTACGTCACACGCATCACACACACATGACCAGCGTCGGCAAATAGTGAGCCTGCAGTGTGACGTACGGTCCACACAGAACCGGCCAGGTTCGATCCCTTAAGAAGCCTATGGAGAAGTGGGCCTAGCTAAGTGGGCCTAAGCCTAGCTCTCAGATTTAATCAAAAATATCTTAATTTGTGTTCCGAAGATGAACGAAAGTCTTACGGGGATGGAACAACATGAGGGTGACGGTGAGTAATTACTAACAGAGTTTTCATTTTGGGGTGAACGAACCCTTTAATGGGGTCGCTTGCAAGTTGCAGCAGCAAGAATTATGTGACCAGCAACATATTTCTGCTTCAAATATTGTGCACTTTTAGTGCACTGTTCTTCTTCTTATTCTGTCTTGTATTGGCAACCGCACTAAACAGTGCTGCTATCATCAGGTAGCTTGGATCAGAAACATTTTCCTATTCTAGCGCACTGTTCATCGATTGGGACATGCCCATAAATGGCAGCTAATGACCCTTACAAAATTAACCATGGTTTTTATGTAGTAACCATGTTTTTTTTGTAGTAACCATGGTTTAACTATGGTTTTTGTAGTAAAACCATAGTAACTACAAAATGAACCATAGTTTAAAGGGTTAGTTCACCCAAAAATGAAAATTAAGTCATCAATTACTCACCCCCATGCTGTACCAACCCCGTAAGGCCTTCGTTCGTCTTCGGAACACAAATGAAGATATTTATGATTAAATCTGAGAGGTTTATGACTGCTACATAGGCTCCCTAAGGGAATGAAACTTGACGGCCCAGAAAGTCATTAAAGAAAATGTTTAAATATTCCATGTAGCAACAGTGGCTCAACTATAAGTTTATCAAGCGACGAGAATACTTTTTGTGCGAAAAAACAAACAAAAATAACGACTTTATTCGACTATTCCTTTTCTTCCTTGTAGGCCTGAAACGAGACTTCAAGAGATTTCCACGACACATGCGCGAGAACTTAACTGAAGTAGTTGAAGGAGATCGCAATTCTCGCGCATGCGTCGTGGAAATCTCTTGAAGTCTCGTTTCAGGCCTACAAGGAAGAAAAGGAATAGTCGAATAAAGTCGTTATTTTTGTTTGTTTTTTTGGCTCTGTGACACATTGCATGTTATGTTCTAGAAGATCATCATCATGCTGATGGCCTGCTGCACCCCCTGTCTAAGAAAATCTCCACGGCTATGAACTCGATTAGTAAGCAAAACTTTAAACATACAGTGAACTACTGTTCAAAAGTTGGGGGTCTGTAGGATTTATGCTTTTGAATGAAGTCTCACACTTTACTTTTTTTGTTTGTGTGCGAGACTGTCCTTGAGAAGCCTGTAGGCTAAATAATCAGCTAAATAATCGGCGGCAAATGTTATAATGGTCATAGTTATAATAATTAATTTAACTATTATGATAACAGGATATCATGGTCATTGGTATATTTTATTTCTAGGTGTGTTTTTAATTATGTTGGCCAATGAGACAGACAACATACTGTCCAACTCAAAGGTATTTATTTATTTTTATGTATTTTTTACTGATAAATACTGAAATTCTTTAATTCAGGGGATCCTAAATTCAGGGGATCTTAAAGGGTTAGTTCAACCAAAAAATGAAAATGAAGTCATTAATTACTCACCCCCATGCTGTACCAACCCCGTAAGGCCTTCGTTCGTCTTCGGAACACAAATGAAGATATTTTTTATTAAATGTGACAGCTGGATCACTCCTCCATAGGCTGCCTAAGGGATTGAAACCTGACGGCCCAGAAAGTCAATGAAGAAAATGTTTAAATATTCCATGTCACAACAGTGGCTCAACTATAAGTTTATCAAGCGACGAGAATACTTTTTGTGCGAAAAAACAAACCAAAATAACGACTTTATTCGACTATTCCTTTTCTTCCTTGTAGGACTGAAACGAGACTTCAAGAGATTTCCACGACGCGTACGCGCGAGAACTTAACTGAAGTAGTTGAAGGAGATCGCAATTCTCGCACATGCGTCGTGGAAATCTCTTGAAGTCTTGTTTCAGGCCTACAAGGAAGAAAAGGAATAGTAGGGATGCACCGATCCGATACTCAGTATCGATATCGGGTCCGATTAGGGTGACCAGATGTTCCGGAAAATTCGGGACAGTCCCGAAATCTAAGCTGTTGTCCCGAATCCCGAAACCGGCCTTAATTGTCCCGAAAATTATACTAAAGCAAAATCTTGATAAAACATTAAAAACTGTCCGTGGAAGTTGAGTCGTCCTGCAGCCAGCCCCCGTAAGTTGCAGCAGCCGCAGCGGCAGCCGCAATTTGACGCGCTATTCGCGTCTGGTGTGAACGCAGCATTAAAAGAGTGATCGATTAGTCGCGTCACTGTGTGCAAAAAAATACTTCGGCCGGGCCTTAATGTCTGATGTCGGGTTACACTTGAAGCAAATCATCTACACAATTATTTAGTTTTCCTATTTAATGACCGACAATTTAGTTGTAATAATCATTTTGGCATAAGGCTTATTAGGGTTAGGCTATAGCCTGAAAGGTCTGGTTTAGCCTGTGCACTGTTACAACAGTAACACTTTTTTTTCCCACAATGACATTTGAGTTTATGATTTTGGTTTGTTTTTTGGGTCAGACTAAAGACTAATGACAGACTGTTGATCTTTGAATACAAATATATGTTGATAACTGTTGATCTTTTAATAAAAACATATTTTGAACCAAAACCTGACATATAATTTATAACCCAGATAGCACAGGTACGTCTGCAAGATGTCTGTTAAAGATCACTTCATCTGATAAGCATCTGCGGTTTACTAACATCTGATAGACATCTTTAAGATGTCAGTTTAACATACATTCTAAATAATTACATCTTAAAGACATCTTCTAAACGTCTATTTGACATCTGACAGGAAACGTCCTATAGACGTATTGCAGATGATTGCAGATTGCGGCCAATCTCATCTGGTCACCCTAGGTGCGATACTGCCATTTTTGCCATTTTATCTAACCCTAACCCGATCCAAATCCGATATTGTGCGTGTTATTGTTAAGCCCCACAAAAGGCACAAAACATTCTAAGTACCATAAAGTTTTCGTTTTCGTGCACTCTATTATAAGTGTTCTGAAGCCATTATGTGAGATAGAAATGAATATTTATGCCATTAAATTCAAGATCACGTAAACTTTTCCCTCCGCTGCGGCTGTCAGTCATTCTCCATTCAGCATCAAACAGCGCGTCGCGGTCGGTCAACGATGAAACTCTCTTCAAGATGATTCAATGTTACTATTATTATACTTGATCTGTAGTTAAAGGTCTATTGTTTCGCATAAAACAACTTTATCTTGGTGGACTTTATTGCTGTAACTTAATCATGTTACTTTCTACCGGGTGTCGGTTAGATCACAGTATACAGTCAGAGCATTATAACTGTTATTCACGCGCACAGTAACTGAAATTTAAAACTGTTAAAAGAAAATGCTCAACATAGATAGAGACTGTATAATACACTACGCATCAATATGTATTTCCTTTGTGCTTTGAACTTTTCAATGCGGACTCGACGCGCTGCGCGTTGTGACTCCCTGTGGCTTCAAGCGCATCATTCTGCGCTCGGGATGCGCATAAGCGCTTTGTGCCGCGATGTATTGGAGCCTTTCATATCAATGCAGTGACGCAATAAAAGATTATTAATAGCCTTTCTTGTTCTGTCCTATCTATCATATGTTGCTGCCTCATTAAACAGCTGTGCTATACATTTAAAACATTTCTCAATTTTATAGTAGCCTAGGCTATATCTAAAATAATTTATCTTTTTGATTTTTGTTATCTTGTTTTTCATGAATGTATTTTACAACAATACAAAGAGCAATGTGTATTATCCACTAATCTAGTTTATAATAGCATATTTGTCATAGATTATGATCATATATTTTTTTGATTTGTTGTTTTTCTTTATAATGAAGTTGTCTGTATTAAGTAGATTGTGTTTAACACACAAAAGAGTGATTATCAGTTCAACACACAGAGTTATAAAAATTCTACTTGATTTAAAAAAAACTGCGCTGGTATCGGTATCGGCCGATACTCAGAATTTTGGTATCGGATCGGATCGGTTTTGAAAAAACGGTATCGTTGCATCCCTAAGGAATAGTCGAATAAAGTCGTTATTTTTGTTTGTTTTTTCGCACAAAAAGTATTCTCGTCGCTTGATAAACTTATAGTTGAGCCACTGTTGTGACATGGAATATTTAAACATTTTCTTCATTGACTTTCTGGGCTGTCAGGTTTCAAACCCTTAGGCAGCCTATGGAGGAGTGATCCAGCTGTCACATTTAATCAAAAATATCTTCATTTGTGTTCCGAAGACGAACGAAGGTCTTACGGGGTTGGTACAGCATGGGGGTGAGTAATTAATGACTTAATTTTCATTTTTGGGTGAACTAACCCTTTAAAGTTATGGCTATGCTCTTGTTACCAGATGAGTAGTCTCAGCCTCAGACGTCACGCCCACGGAACGTTGGCTAAACGTCTGATGCATATGGTACACTTAACTGGAAACACTTCAGGAATGTCGAAGTCGTCATCTGATTGGTTGAATTTTATCGGATTTCCGGGGGGCGCGAGTGTCGCGTTTATTTTCGGTCCGCCGGGAAACAAAGCACAGACGTGTGATTGCGGAAGAAAAACTGTTGTGTTTACATGAGTGACAATGAGCATTTATCAAGCTCAGCTAAACGTAGAATTCTCAAAAGTATGCGAGGTTCACGGGAAAGACTCTTGAAGTTTTCTTCTCCTTCTTTGATTTTCTATGCTGACTGACTTGTTGCACGCAGGTCTGTTGTTGTGGGGACATTTCCACGCACCGAAACGTGACGCTGAACGAAACGAACTGTAATTGGTTGTTTTACATGTCGGTCAAACGGCCTTATGGGCGGGCCTTGGCCAAAGAAAGCTGCTATGAATTCCAGACCTTCAGCCGTCAGTCTGAAGGTCTGGCTACGCGAGACTACCAGATGAGATATAGTCGTTTGGCCCTGTGATTCTTCAGGACAAGATCTTGATGCCATCCACACTCAGTGCATGACGAAGGTGAGTTTCGCAATAGCTGCCACTATCACAAACCAAGAGACAGAACACAACAGGCCTTCATCCATATGAACTCACCCATATGTTGGGATGGGTACCGAAACCCGGTGTTAAACATTAAACGGGCCCTGTGGTTCTGTTGTCAAGCCGCGTTCACGAGTCCGCAGTGACGCTGCTGACGTGTGTCTGGTGCGTCCGTGTATTCTGGTTCAAATAAATATGGCTGGGCAAAAAAATGCAAGTCTTCCTCGGTGTGGAAATCCTTAGAGATGTTTGTGAAGATTGTTTTGTTTCCAGCGTGTGTCTCTCTCAGACTGTAAATGAAGCTCGGACGCACCAGACACACGTCAGCAGCGTCTTACGTCAGCAGCGTCACTGAACGCGGATCCACAACAGAACCGGAAGACAATACAATGCTGAATAAAGTCGTAGTTTTTGTTATTTTTAGACCAAACTGTAGTTCCGATGCTTCAAAACATTCTAACTAACTCATTGATGTCACATGGACTACTTTGATGATGTCTTTCTGGTCAAGGACAGTATACCGTACATACATTTTCAATGGAGGGACAGAAAACTCTCGGACTAAATCTAAAATATCTTAAACTGTGTTCTGAAGATTACGAGCCAATGAACCACTTTTAGTGCTGTTTAGCACCATTTTTTTTTTGTATGTATATGTAAAGGAGAATACACTCAGCTGATCATATAATGTACATTCTTTCTGCTTGGCTTTTGGAGCCCTAATACTGTATGAGTTATTTATGAAAACACTGGCTGAATGGACATTATTACACTTGGATATTATTACATGGCTACTCGATAGTGCAACTGGCCAATAGCAGTTGAGTATTCCAGCTTGTGTGTTAATGTGGTGTGTATTCTTCTCATTTTAGCTCCTGCGTCCATTTGGGCTGAAGGTCGAGACAGAACCAAACCAAAGCTGGACTGTAACCATAGACAGTAAAAGACTGTAACCTACTAGCCATATGACAGACTTAATAATGACACCTACTGGCATGGATGCGGCATCACATGTTTTTGATCAAAAACTTTTTCACCTAGAATTTAAAATGTTGAGTATTCATCTGGCCTTCATCGGCCTCCATGAAGGAGACCCCATGTCTTCATCTCTTGTGAGTGGATATCATTTAAAACATTCTTAAAAGAACTGCTTATTTCTTCTGAATTTATTTTGTAGTATATGTAAGAATTTTCCATTAAAAGAAAATAAACTTTTAGGACTGTTTTTAGGCAATGAAGTAATTAATTGTTAAGTAATGTTGTTGTAATCCTGTTAATGTATGTACAGTATAAATTGCAAACATGCTTGTGTTGGGCATGTGTTTACAGGTTATAGACATTTTAGAGGAGGTAGATGCTGTGTATTTATAGTTGCTCTAATGTTTATTTGTACAATGTCATTTTTGTATATAAACCATTATTACACTGGAACATATTACTATTTTTTTTATTTGTAAATTAACGACCTAATTTTTTTTATCATTGCACAGCACCACTTTATCATCAATATTTTTTTTTACAACTTTATAGTTTGTTTTGTCACATGTGAGAACAAATGCAAGTTTATATTTTCTTTCAGATTATGTAATTTCTGTAATAAAGTCTGTTTCATATGGTAACTTCTTTCTGTTGTTATTTTGTAGATGTTTGTTGTAACTAAATGGTTTAAATGTAATTCAAGATAATTTAGTAAAACAATGGCTACACTGTGGCAATACAACCAATTTATTTATGTTTTTTAAAACCATGGTTTGCTCCAAAAACCATGGTTACTACAGTCATGGTTACTATGGTTTTACTGTAGTATTACTACAATATATAACTGTAGTTGAACCAAGGAATCAAAAACATGTTTTTTAAAAATACCAGTTAGTCACGGTTTAGGCCGTGTGTCCACCAAAGCGTTTTTAGCCAGCTGAAAACGCTAGACGCTCTGCTGAAAACGCCTAGCTGTGGGCGCTTGAGAGCGTTTTGGCAGTGCAGCGTTTTTTCCGTTGAGACGTTTCGTTGCTATGATACAGAATATCCGCAGCACAGTTTATTTCTTTCATACTAAAAATGTATTTTTCATCCATTTTGTTCAGTTAGCTCTGCTGGTTGATGTTGTTGTACAGAAAGAATGTTGTGACAGTTGGTCAGTGTGGTATTAGTCCCCCCCCTCCTCCACTGTGATTGGACGGCTGGGTAAAAAGTGACAGTGATGAGCGCTGCGTTTTACCCAAAGCTGAACATTTTTCAACTCTCGGCGACCAGTAAAAAACGCCGAGCTCTCAGCGCTTCAGCGTGCAATAACCGCTCAGCGCCTCGTTTTACGCTCATGGCGTTCTAGAAACGCGGCGCTCCCATTGAAAACATACGCCAGGCGCGTGGAAAAACGCTTTGGTGGACACACGGCCTTATATGGTTTTACTGTAGTATTACTACAATATAACTGGAGTAAAACCATGGTATCAATGGTTTTTAAAAACCATGGTTAACTTCGCACCAAAATACCACGGTTACTACAGTCATAGTTAACTACAGTTTTACTATAGTAAAACCATGGTTAATTTTCGTAAGGGGAGCTGCATCTCTGAAGCGCGTTAGATTAATTGGACCAGATCCTCAATTTCATTATTACGCTACTAGCGACTGCACGAACTAATTATATTTATTTATGTCGAGTAATCCAATGAATTGAACATTAAGGTGACGTCTTAATGTCACTTCATATTAAAGTAAGAGACGTCGGAATCGGAAACCATGCTTCGAATCAAACATCAACCAAGCAGCGGGGAATAACTGCTGTCTACAAGACAATGTTT
Organism: Tiaroga cobitis; assembly: GCA_030578255.1. Classification (NCBI taxonomy): domain Eukaryota; kingdom Metazoa; phylum Chordata; class Actinopteri; order Cypriniformes; family Leuciscidae; genus Tiaroga; species Tiaroga cobitis. The sequence continues at coordinate 43,052,897 of CM060591.1, forward strand.
GACAAACTATCGTCATTTTAGGCGCCTGGTTTAACCTGTTAGCGTTCCTGCAAAATTTGGATATTCTATATCTATATCGTTCGATTATTTCCGAAATTTTAACAACGATGATAGGCGATACAGAGAAAGATCAAAGTGTAGGCTACTTACAATTTCATCAATATGATGGACGTTTCCGTTGTAATGTAGGATTTAACGCTGCGCCAGGGCTGTAAATGTTTTTGTCGGTAGGTGTGTCCTGCTGTGGTAGTGGGCTTGAGTTGAACTCAGCCCCTCTGTGGTCGTGCATACAAACCGGGCACATTCCTGTTCTTTTGTCAAGATGTGGACGATTGATGCTTTTGTGAGGATTGATGTGTGTGTGTGTGTAAGTTTTGAATGAGTAGCCTATCCGAAAGAAGGAAATGTATATTATGGCAAGTGTAGCATGCTCATGCCTGCCTTTGAGAAATCCCCTGGCTTTAACGTAGAACCTTTTCGTTCCCTAAATGTGTGGAATGTGATATTTATGACCTTTTCCATTCCCTTTCTCATGTGTTTAGATGGTTAAACTATTCGTTTTCTTATCGAAACTGACTGAGCTTTTGAATTTTTTTTTAAACTTTATCACATAGGCCTAAATAATCTACCCTAACACAACAATTTTGATTAGTCATTTTTAAATAAATACAAGGGCACGTACCAATTTATTCATTTTATTCTTCAAAAACCAAATATATGCCCCTAAATATGGAGAGGAAATGCGGACCATCTATATTAGTGCACCAGCCTTCAGCTGTTCCTTCTATATTTTCCTCAAGCTATAACAGACGACGAGCCTGATTAAGGCTGGCAAGCCTGCATAAACAAACGCAACAGGATACACGTCAGTGGCGTGGCTAGAGGACCCCTCCCATCCCAGCATGCATCAGTCAAAGCTCAGTGCATTGCTCATGCAGCATGAGTCATGCCAAAGCATCACAAAGTGCTCAAGCGCATAGATATAATAAATACATAGACGCCCTATAGAGTGCCGAAGTGATGACGTCACTTTGTAGGACAACTCGGAAGTGAGCGGCGCATGGGTTCCCTCGATCGAAAAGCTATGCATTTTCCCCATAGACTTTTGGAAAATCGCAAAAAATAAGATCTGTGTTTAACAAAGAGTTGTGACCCTTACACGTTTTGTCTATCAAGGTAATATTGACAAGTTAATCCAAAATGTATACATTTTGAAGCCTATATGAAGTTTAAAAAAACACAAGCAGACACAATAAAGTTTAAAAAACCACAAGCAGGTTATAACTGTGTGTTCTATGTCATAGATCAAAACGTGAAAATATTTAGAGGCTTTGTTCACCACAGACCTTATTTCAGGCGATTTAGCAAAAACCCATTCAAAAATCCCATAGACTTTAGAGCGAGGGAACCGGCAGTGCTAAAATGCTAACTCACTTCCGCGTTTTGGCCTACAGAGTGACGTCGTAACTTCGGCACTCTATCCACAAGTTTCCTACGTCCCATGAGGCCTTGCGTCAAAAGTGGGTGCGTCTTCCGGTTCGAAGTAAACAAGCGAAACGTGACACTCATTCATTCATTCGACTATCGATTAATCATTAATATTTATACTAAAATGTATTATTTAATTTGTTTAACTTTTATCAATTACAAATGCAATGACAATACAAAAATACAGCGTGTTTTTCCACGATGAGCTCTTTATTACAAGATCAACTTGTGGCAGTTAAACAGGACATTCGGTTATGGTTAAACTTGAAGATATGCGCTGCGGTGCTCTGGACTGCCGGTGCGAGTCGGCGTTTTTTAAACAGAGACCCTTGTTTGTTCCTAAATAGTAATAAAAAAGAATCATGTTAAATAAAACCGAAATCGCGATACTCAGATCCACGGACCTGTGTCGCGGTCAGGGAAGGCAGAATCACGATACGCCCTTCCCACTCCCAGAGATATCCTTCCCGTCCAGATCCAATATAGCTACCATATCTTTACTATTTGTATTATTTGAAGTTAACATTATAAAATTTGTAGACCCACACCACAAAACTAGTTGAGGATAAATTATTTAAAATTGGGCGATTCCAGCATTATGGACGTGACATTTGCAGTCAAAATATAAATTCTCCGAAAATGCATTTAGGCTATTGAAACCTCGGTTTATATACATATAATCATATCATATCAATAAAGGATTCCAGACATTAAAAATATATAGCACATTCATTTTGTATTTAATATGAGGGAAATACATGAGGGTGACACAAAAAAAAAACTTTAACTTTTTGAAAGCACTGAGCCTTTATTTAAAATTAATTTCGTTTTGTATTAATTGTATCTTAATTTCAATCAATGTTTCATCAACAATTTACCTGGATTTAATAAATAATAAGTAGCGGTAAATATAGCAGACAATAATCAAGACACGGAGGCGCTGGCGCCTGAACTGCAGCTCGTCTCATAAATGAACCGAAACTCAGCGTCTACTTGCCTTACAGACCTGAGAAATATATATATAGCCTATATTATATTAGATATACTATGAAATGTTTACTGTGTGTCATTCATGTTCTGAATATGTTGCTTCACAGTAGCCTTCACTTAAAATCTTTAGTCCAAGATTGTTGGATAATACAATTTGCCACTGAATTAGTTTAGTCCGGTTATAGGCCTATGTACAACCGCGAACAGCACATGTTGTCCCTGAGCTCCGTAACGACATCTCTCATAAAGGTTTGCGACTTATTTTAATAGTAAAATATTATCTGAAAAACACTTAGCCTCTTCGCTAAATAGCACACAAAATACCATCGGTATGCTACTTCCGCCGCCTGACTGGAAGTTGCACCCACTTTATTTTTTACAGTAGCGCCCCCCGGAAACAGGTGGATTGGCCGCTGGAGCGTACGTCAATAGAGTGCCGAAGTTACGACGTCACTCTGTAGGCCAAAACGCGGAAGTGAGTTAGCATTTTAGCACTCCCGGTTCCCTCGCTCTAAAGTCTATGGGATTTTTTAATGGGTTTTTGCTAAATCGCCTGAAATAAGGTCTGTGGTGAACAAAGCCTCTAAATATTTTCACGTTTTGATCTATGACATAGAACACACAGTTATAACCTGCTTGTGGTTTTTTAAATTTTATTGTGTCTGCTTGTGTTTTTTAAAAACTTTATGGCTTCAAAATGTATAAATTTTGGATTAACTTGTAAAGATTATCTTGATAGACAAAACGTGTAAGGGTCACAACTCTTTGTTAAACACAGATCTTATTTTTTGCGATTTTCCAAAAGTCTATGGGGAAAATGCATAGCTTTTCGATCGAGGGAACCCATGCGCCGCTCACTTCCGAGTTGTCCTACAAAGTGACGTCATCACTTCGGCACTCTATGGCGCCGCCATATTGGGGATGGCAACTTTCCCATACCTCTCATACCGGGAATTGAGAAAAATGCCTGTTTCGTGCGCTGCTTGGGGCTGTACATATCGCCACACTATTGAAAACAGCTTTCGAGGAATTACCTTTCACAGGAAAGACTGAACGTTTGTTTTTGGTTGTATTTGGTCATGATGTAATTAGTAATATAGTAACGTTCAGAGGATAAATAAAAAAATACTACTGTTATTGTGTCACGAAATGTAGTTTTAATAGTTTTTCAGTCGACAATGTAGTTGTTTAAAGCTCAAATATGTGGTTTGTATATAAAGATAGCGCCTATTTAAAAATTTGATCTGACGTTGTAAGATCCGTTCACCGGGCGCCCAGCGCTCTGCACCCCGCCTGGAACAGCCGTACCTTGGCCAGTGCTTCTGACGTTTGCTGCTGGCTCGGATGTCTCTAGTCTAGTGGTTAAACGCGAGATATAATTCGTCTTGTGTATATCTAACGGGCAATCTTTGGTCTCATTAATCTATAAATGGTTCCCTGGTAAATCGTTTTGGCTGAGGGCAAAGTGAAGTTTCATAACTTTATATTTAGGCGTTGTATTTTAACGTTGTATCCTGCTGTATGTTTGACTGAAGCTTCTTCTGTTATAATGGCTATTTAATTATCAATAAAACTGAAATTTAACAAAAATAGTTCAATATTAAATATAAGTCACTATTTAACTTAGGCCTATTTTTTTTTGTGTATATTCTGTAATTGTTATTTATTATTCTATTGCTATTATTATAGTATTATTAATAAACTATATGCCATTATCAATATTTTTATGATTGTATTATTGTACTTATGATATTATATAATTATACTATTCACTACTATTTTATTTGCTGTATACTATTTTTTATTTTATTGACTAAACTATTTACTATTACTTCTCATTTTATGTTATATTTACTATTTGCACTGCACTGTAGTTGTACCATAACATATGTATTATCATAAAGGATCTATCAGTTATCTTTGTTGTTGCTAAAATCTGGTTAATCACAGAAAATGCTTTTTCCACAATAAGAAAACGTACTCGGTTACTAACGTAACCTCGGTTCTCTCTAGAGAGGGAACGAGTACTGCGTAATAGCTTACGCTAGGGGAAAAACTCTTTTTCGCGAGATATTGAAGCCAAAAATTATCCTTAATTTTTTATTAATGTAAAATGCTTTGCAGCAGCAAGCAAACACGGGCGAAACAGCTTGCGCGCCTATTGGTTGCTCTGCAGCAAATGCAGCAGCCTATCGAGAGAGACTCTGCGTGACGTAATGACCAATGGGGGCAATTCGCGCCCATATCGTCACGTCCCGCCAGAAGGGGCGTGGTCTCACCCTATAAATATGCTCGTTAGGCTGATACAAGCTGGTTTTTATCACTGAAGCGAACCAGAGCGTATTCCAAGCACGGCAAAATACGCAGTACTCGTTCCCTCTCTAGAGAGAACCGAGGTTACGTTAGTAACCGAGTACGTTCTCTTACGAGAGTATCTCTCGTACTGCGTAATAGCTTACGCTAGGGGAACACAATGCAACACGCCGTGCGTACAGGGATCCAACACCAAAGTCCCGGGGCCGAAGCCCAGGGCTCATGTAGTGCATAATCACCATAAACTCACATAGAGTGGAGGAAGAGAGGCTGGAAGCGTCATTCCCTATAAAAAAGCACCCAGCGGGGCTATTATATGACAATAAAACGCGCAGCCAGGGTAAAAGCTTTCAGCCTGATCTGGGTGGCCATTCATGTGTCAACACTCATGGGGCTGCAGTAAACTCAGCATCTGGGCCGCACAGTGGGGCAGATAGCACTGAATTTTAGACCGCCAAAAGCTTAGCTTGTAAGGCGGGTACCTCCAGGTTATAGTATTTTATAAATGTAGACGGCGAGGCCCAGCCCGCGGCCGTACAGATATCTTGCAGGGAAACCCCGCTTGACCATGCCCACGAAGAGGCCACGCCTCTCGTGGAGTGCGCCCTGACACCCAAGGGGCACTGTAAGCCCTTCGCAGAGTAAGCGAGCGCAATGGCATCCACTATCCATCTAGATAGGCTCTGTCTTGAGGCGGCGAGTCCCTTGGAACGCCCGCCAAACAAAACAAAAAGCTGCTCCGTCTGTCTGAAAACAGACGAGCGTGACACAAGCTCTCAATGCCCTGACGGGGCAAAGGAGACTCGCATCCTCCTCCTCACTGAGAACCGGAAGGGCGGACAGGGAAATTACCTGGGCCCTGAACGGTGTATTGAGGGATTTCGGGACATACCCGTGCTTTGGTTTGAGAATGACCTTCGAGTCATTAGGCCCAAACTCCATACACGACACGCTTGCTGAAAGCGCCTGTAAGTCCCCTATGCGCTTCACTGAAGCGAGAGCCATGAGAAACACTGTTTTGAACGACAGGTGTTTCATGTCCACCAGCTGGATTGGCTCGAACGGGGTGCCTTTCATGGCCTCCAGGACCGTGGAAAGGTCCCACGTCGGGACTGAAGGGGGCCTGGGGGGGTTCAGCCTCCGAGCTCCCCTAAGGAAACGCACGACTAAGTCGTTTTTCCCCAGCGACTGGCCAGACACCGGTTTTGCAAACGTTGCTATGGCCGCCACATATACTTTGAGCGTGGATGGGGTCCTGCCCTTATCCAGTAGCTCTTGAAGGAAGGAAAGCACTTCCGAAACCCCGCATTCCACAGGTGAAAAGCTCTGGGCTTGACACCATGCAGAGAAAACAGACCATTTCGAGGAGTAGAGCCGCCTGGTAGACGGAGCTCTAGCCTGCGCGATCGTGTTTAACACTCCTTCTGGGAGGCTATAGCGGGTACCCGTTGATGGCCCATGCGTGCAGGGACCACAACTCCGGGCGAGGGTGCCAAATCGAGCCCTCCGCCTGAGAGAGGAGGTCTCTCCTCAATGGTACAGGCCATGGGGTAGTGCTGGTCAGCTGCATCAGGGCAGGGAACCACGTCTGGTTTGTCCAGAGCGGAGCTACGAGCAGCACTGGGCATCCGTTCTCCCTGATTCGTTCCAACACCTGAGGCAGGAGCGAGACAGGAGGAAAAGCATATAGGGGGCAGCGGGGCCAAATATGAGCCAGCGCGTCCTTGCTTTTCGAGAAAAACTCCGGGCAATGAGCGTTTTCGTGGGACGCGAATAGGTCCACCTGTGCTCTGCCGAACGTTTTCCACAGCAGCTGGACCGTCTGCGGGTGCAGCGACCATTCCCCTGCTGGGACATTGTTCCTGGACAGTCTGTCTGGTCCCACATTCAGGTGACCAGGCACGTGCGCTGCTCTCAGTGAGAGCAGGTTGTGCTGAGCCCAGACCAGGAGGCGTTCCGTCAGCCTGTGAAGGTTTCGTGACCTGACGCCGCCCTGGCGATTTATGTATGCCACCACTGACATGTTGTCCGACCGGACCAAGACGTGGTGGCCTGTTACCTGGGGACAAAAACGCCGTAGCGCTTTGTCGACTGCTATCATCTCCAAGCAGTTTATGTGAAGGAGCTTTTCCCGTTCTGACCACAGGCCAGCTAGCGGTCTGCCCTCGAGCAGCGCTCCCCACCCCGAGGTGGAGGCATCCGTAGACACCACCTTCACACTCAAAGCGGTCCCCAGACTCACACCTGACTGATACCAGTCGGTTATTTTCCAAGGTTCCAGAGCTGAAACACACTGAAGGTCGACCCTGAGGCGAAACAGACCCGCTGTCCATGCCCTGGGTGGAACCCGCGCTTTCAGCCACATCTGCAGTGGGCGCATGCGGAGCAAGCCCAACTGGAGTACAGAGGCTGCTGAGGCCATCAGCCCCAGCATTTTCTGAAACCTTTTGAGCGGAACTATCGCGCCGTGGCGGAAGGATTTTGCGCCGCGCTGAATATTTAGCCCGCGCTCTGGTGACAGGCGTGCTGTCATGGACAGCGAGTCCAACACGGTTACCAGAAAGGAAATTCTCTGACTGGGAGACAGTGAGCTCTTCGCCCAATTGACTGTGAGGCCCAGCTCCTCGATGTGCTCGAGTAATGCGGCCCTGTGTTCTATGAGCTCCGATCGTGATCGAGCTAGAATCAGCCAATCGTCCAAGTAGTTCAGGACTCGCATGCCCTGAAGTCTCAGGGGTGCGAGCGCCGCGTCCATGCACTTCGTAAATGTACGAGGTGCTAGGGACAGGCCGAACGGCAGGACTGTGTATTGATATGCCTGGCCCTCGAAAGCGAATCTCAAGAATCGCCTGTGATGGGACGCCATTTGTATTTGGAAATAGGCGTCTTTCAGATCTATTGACATAAACCAGTCCCCGTGGCGCACTTGCGCGAGGATTTTCCTGGTCGTAAGCATTCTGAACTGGCGCTTCACAAGCGCTCTGTTCAGCTGTCGCAGATCTAAAATGGGTCTGTGACCTCCATCTTTTTTCGGCACCAGAAAATATCTGCTGTGTAGGCCCCCTTTGCTCTGAGCTTGAGATAAAGGTTCTATAGCACCTTTGCTCAGTAGTTTCGCTATCTCGGCTCGAAGTAGATGAGATACTTCGTTTTCCACCGTCGTCTCGACGCGCGCCGTATAACGGCGGGGACGTCGAGCGAACTGTAGCGAATAGCCTCTATTTATAGTGTTCAGCACCCATTCTGATACCCCAGGAAGCTGTGTCCACACTTTCGCGTGAATAGCTAGCGGTAGAATGAGATCTGGGCTCTGGCCGAGACATAGTGACGGCAAGAGAGCTCCGGCGTGCTGTAACGCAGACACTGTGTTTACAGTGTGTGAGGCGGGGGGCGCGCCGATCGCGGCGGGCAGCCTGGCCGCGCTCAAAACCCTTATAGCAGTCTGCTGAGGGAGAGAGAGCGGGGTGAGCCCCGTGGGGCTTAACATGTCTGTGAGTGAATGTGGGCGCAGGACAGCGGGCACATTTACTGCACTGAAAAACACCGTCGGCCTGAGCTGACTGAATGTGTGTTGGTTTCGTTTTCACAGAACCCGTGGGACATGTGGTGTGTAGTGTTTGTGGGCACTGAGACGTAGGCACATTCACTACATTTAGTGCACAATCGACATGAGGCGATTTTGTTTGTGCGAGCCCTGCATTTTTGCGGGCTGTGTTTGTGTGTAGAAATGAGCCCTGGGTTGTAGGCATTTTCAATACACTAATAACACCATCGGCTGTGGCCGGAATACCAGAAAATACACCATTTATGTGATTTATCTGGGTCGCCGTGGGAACAGCATTTGTGTGCAGGCAAGCGGGCATGGTACTGGCTTGCTTACTGCAAAATACACTGGAACAGTCACATTTTCTGGAACTGAACGAGCGAAAATTTCAGTGGAAGTCTGGCCACGGCGAGACTGAAACACCGTCGATTTCCTAGGAGGCTAGGAAGACTTGTGTTGGTTTCGTTTTACAGAAACCGTGGTAGTGTTTGTGGGCACTGGGTTGTGGGCACATTTACTACATTTAATGCACAATTGACATGCGTCGATTTCATTTGTGCGAGCCCTGTACCGTGGCGGGCTGTGTTTGTGTGTAGAAATGAACACTGGGCTGTGAGCATTTTATTACACTTATAACACCATCGGCTGTGGCCGGAAAACCAGAAATACAATGATTACATGATTTTTCTGGGTCGCCGTGGAAACGGCCTTTATGTGCAGGCAAGCGGGCCGTGGTACCAGCTTGTTTACTGCAAAATACACTGGAACAGTCGCATTTTCTGGAACTGAACGAGCGAAAAGTTTTTGGTGGAAGTCTGGCCGCGGGGAGACAAAATTTTTATTTGCTGCGAGAGCCGGGATCGAACACGGGTCTCTCGCGTGAAAGCTACGGGTTCCGCCACTGGGCCACAGGGAGAACTACACTAGTGCAAGCAGATAAAAGAGCTTCATCACAGTTTTGTGTGTGTCGGCGTTTGTATGCAGGTGTGCGTGTTATACAACAGGCTCATTGCTGCAATAATGACATTTTCAGCCGCTCAAACTAGGAGCTGAGAAATGTTTAAGAAATGGAGATTAGTCCGGCCTCGGCGGGGACTAAAACACACTCTTTTCTCATTTGCCGGTGACGCACGCCCATGGGGGGCGGGGTAGATTTCTTATAACGTAAAGAAAGCTAGCCGCGGTTTTAGGGCTCACGGTCTTGATGCTGGCCCGTTTCCTTGACGACTCGCGGACAGAAGGCGGAGGTCCACAGAGCTCGCCTGTTGCGCGGCGCGCCTCCCAATCGAGGCCGATGCTTTCCACGGCCTGAGAGAGCAGACGCATCAGCTCAGTCTCAATGCCGGCTCTCTTACCAGTGGTCTGGCGGGAAACGCTAGCGGAGGGGAGATCCACGGAGCTCGCCCAATCCTCACTATAGGATGCCAGAAGAGAACACGCCTCGGTGGGTTCGTCAAACTCGTGGATGGACGCGGCGGCAGGCGGCGGCCGTTGTCCGTCAGTGAGCGACTCGAGCGAAGCCGGCGAAGCTGGCGGGCGAACCGGCGAGCTTTGGCGGGCTGGAGAAAACTCGGGAGCGCGCTGGGCGCGGCGCGGCACCACGGCGGGCTGCGGTGAAGGCTCGGAGAATGATGCCAGGCGCGTCCTCAGAGTCACCATGGGCGCTGCTCTTTTGTGAGAGAAGTGTGAGTCGCGTCAAGTAAGCGAACACACACTCTCAACAGAGTAAATACACACAGAGTATGAAAGGATATAGAACGCCGGAAAGCGCAGCAGGTACGGCAGTTGAAGGCGGCGAGGCCAGCGACTCCAGAGCTCGTCCCGCTGAAAGGCTTGCTTCGACGGCGCGGCTTCTCACTCCGGATCCAGCGATGCATGTGCTTCGCTGAAGAGGTAAAAATCAGCTTGTATCAGCCTAACGAGCATATTTATAGGGTGAGACCACGCCCCTTCTGGCGGGACGTGACGATATGGGCGCGAATTGCCCCCATTGGTCATTACGTCACGCAGAGTCTCTCTCGATAGGCTGCTGCATTTGCTGCAGAGCAACCAATAGGCGCGCGAGCTGTTTCGCCTATGTTTGCTTGCTGCTGCAAAGCGTTTTACATTAATAAAAAATTAAGGATAATTTTTGGCTTCAATATCTCGCGGAAAAGAGTTTTTCCCCTAGCGTAAGCTATTACGCAGTACGAGAGATACTCTCGTAAGAGAACTTAAATTATATCTCAGTATGGGGGTCTTCACCATTCTTATTCAAGAATAAAAAGACAGATGCATGACAAGCCTGAGCTTTGACCATTCTTTATTAAAAACAATATTTTACAAGTTTAACTATCGAGATTTTAAATAACTAGAGATGGAACTTGTTGTACACCACATACAAACCACTGAAATCGGTTGATAAATGTCAAAACAGTTTTTGTTTTTATCCAGAAAAAACGCAGCTCACCGTTTACTTGCATTAGATAACAGTGCAGTCTTGCCCTCCGCAAAATGGCGGACCCGTTGACGTATCGCAGCAAGGTTCCAAAGCGGCCAATAGGGCGTCTATGTATTTATTATGTCTATGCTCAAGCGTGCCGCACAAGCATAGACTGTAAAAAAATATGGACGTAGTGTCCGTGACGTCACCCGTAGGTTTCTGAAGAGCGTTTTTGAAGCCTAAAGTGGGCGGGGGCCGGCCGTCGGGGCCGGCCGTCGCCATCTTGGCAGCGCGTCACCTCTCGTCACTACCGGATAACAGAAAATGGGCAAAAAGGCAGGACATGGGTGGAGCTACTGGCCTTGCGTTAAAGTGACAGCTGATTGAAGAATTAAAGCCAATAGCTTAGTTCATGTTTTTGCCCTTCGAAATATATAATAGTTAAAAGACGTAACTAAAAGTGAGACTGTGTATCGTGATGTATTATTTTCTGCTATAAAAATGTATTATCATGCTGTAACTTACAATATTGCTCTGAGCTTGTGCGTGTGACAGTGATTCATGCGCATACATGTCAGTCAGCAGGGCATCGTACGTCAAGTTCGTAGAGCTTTTTTCAGTCCGTTTTAAAATCTGATTTTGGCCGCCTCTAAATTTCTCAAATGGGTTAAACCAAAGATATTACCTCAGAAGTTCAAGTAAATGCACTAGAAATCCGCGCTCATTCAAGGGTGTGCATCTAACTTAAAGGTGCTCTAAGCGATGTCACACGTTTTTTAGGCCAAAACGTTTTTTTGTCACATACAGCAAACATCTCCTCACTAACCGCTGGCTGCCTGTCCCCTGAACACACTGTAAAGAAATGCGATCTCTGTAGACAGCCCAGGCTCCACAAACAGCAACAAAAACAAACTGGGCTAACCCGCTCCACGAAACATAACAAACAGTTCCAGCCAATCACCGACAAGAAGGACATGGGGGCGGGCATTGGGGGGTTAGTGCGCGGATGTGGAGGAGGGAGGGTCTAGCTAGCCTCCGTTTTGTTTGACAATACTTTAAACGTCAACAAGAAGTGACGTCACCCGACATCGCTTAGAGAACCTTTAACGTTACTGCATGGACGGAGAGAAAGCACTGACTGTCTGACACCTGCTGGATTTCATCTGACGGTACTTTTTATTTAACACTAAAAAGTTAAATAAGCATATCTGTTCCGTGAGAGCAACAGTACCGCATAACGAGTGTGGTCTCTATATCTATAGACTTTTTTAGCAAGGAAATTGTCAGACATCCATTACTGTTAGTGCATGCGAGGAAAACAACTGGAAATGCAGCGCTGGTTGTTCTCTCCATACTCGACAACAACGGAATCCAACGGCGTGGGCGAAGGTATAATGCGTGTATTAAATTGTATGAAATAATCCAGAAAAAAGCACAAACACGGCAGAGATGGCATGTACAGCAGCTGCTGGAATTAGCTGAGAGTGACGTTAACAGACAGCAGACAAACGGCCGCAATCCACCTGTCACTCAAGTGGCCACGCCCTTAATTATGCAGGCTTAATATCATTTAAACGGATGAGTTGTAAAAAAATTCACCCCCTCACAGTTGTCATCAAGGGCAAAATAAAGACCAAAACCACTGTTTGCTCCAGGCTGTAAACATGTTTTTTTCTGCTGTAAAGTTGGGCAGTTTAATATGAAGGTAAATCAGTAGCTAAACTCGAGAGCATGTAGATATGAATTTGAGAACTTGTACAATAAATATTCGTACTTGTATGTGGACATTTACACTCACAGCTCCAATGTGAAAACCTGTAAAATAAAAATCTGAAGTTGAATGTTGAGATTTGCACTCGCAGACAATAGTCACAAACCTGTATTCTGAATCTGAAGCTGCAGACAAGTAGTCACAAATGTGTAAAATGCCATTCACAGAAATACAATGACAGTCACAAACATGTAAAATATATTTGCACTTCTTCTAACATTAATTCGCAGTACAACCTCAATTTGGCGCTTGCAACTTCTCAAATCTGTCACTGCAAGTTCAAATTTCGCGCCTTGACTTTTTCTACTCTTTTCGCGATATATGAGGTGCAAAACTGATTTGTGCACTTGTAACTCAGTGGCGGTGAGAGCGAAAGGGGGACGGGGTAGCATCTGCCTGCAAAAACGGAGGCTGCATTTTCAGGACCCCACTTCTAGGACCGCATTTCTAGGACCCTAGGTTTTTAGTGACAACGCCACCTACCGAATTAGAGGACCAGCGAAGATGGATGACATTCAGAGTGTGAGTATCAAATGCGAATCAATTTTTATTTGTTTAACTTTAAAAACAACTGTGATGCATTTCATTGGAAAGTTAACGTTGCCAACGTGCTGGTGATTTGCTTAACAGTCTTGAATGCATAGCCATCATATATTAGCCTCTAATGCTGGAAAATGAATTGTTAGCACGTTCATTTAACGGAACTGTTGCATGATAAGCCTGTGTTGACTTATTTACAGCACAATAAACTGTAGCATGTTCGTTCTGAAAGCTTGTTAATTACTCATTGTTTTTCCATTTTAATTCAGTTAAAATAATCTTAATGTTTTCACTGTCACGTGCTCACAATCAACCTGTTTAACGTTACCCACAATACATGTTAGGTGTAGGCTACGTCTCTTCATTTTGACATGGTTTTATAAAGTTAGTTGAGACATATGACATTTTAATAGTCAGACATATCAGAGAGGCCATTATAATAATTGACTGTTAAAATCCAACGTGTTAGATTGTGTCATTCACTGTATACTGCACTCTATATGAAGTGCTATCAAGGACACAGCCCAGGGTAGGCAATAATATGACAAAAGATAAATCAATAAATTGGTTAAGTACTAGGCTTAGGCCTAATTTATGTCTATTTATTTATATGAAATTAACTTAAAAATGTTTTTCAAGAAACATAACAATCCAAACAATTGCGAAAAGAGGGGCGAGCATCAGGTGGTAGGTAGTGCTGCTGCATACATTACAATGTGTGCTTTAAATCTGATATATATGGTCAGGAAAAGTCGTGTCAATAATGTTATTTCTATTCAGATTTCTTGCATCTCTCTCTTATTTTTTTTCTCAGTTCAGATGGGCTTTATTGACATGAGTGTTTCTAGAACTTATTTTTCCCACAACATCAAAATCATTTTTTTTTTCCAAATCTTTGAACAGTATGCAATAATTGTATTATGAACATTAATTGGTATGAAGATTGATATCATTATTTTTATCATTATCATTACTCTGTGGTAACTAAGATCTTTTAAATATGTAATTTAAAATTAGAGAGTAGAACATGTTCAGCTAAATGTTCCTTATTTAATTCACTTCTCTTTCTCTCTCTTAGGAGTCAGTGATGATGTTGTCCTTGTGTTTGTCCATCCATCGAAGTTCTGTCTATGTGGTTCACGTCATGATCAAATTTGTTTTTGTGTGTGTTCAAGTTCAGTTGTTATATATTATTTTGTAAAATATTTTGTGTTGAATTTCAGTTGTTATATATCATTTTGTAAAATATTTTGTCTGTTGAATTTCAGTTGTTATATATTATTTTGCAAAATATTTTGTGTGTTCAAGTTCAGGTGTTATATATTATTTTGTAAAATACACTATCTTAAATCTACCCCCAGAGTCATCCTTGTCTTCCCTCTGTACTTGAAAATGTGGTCCATCTAGTGACTGAAAAGACTATAACATGATTCCTTGTTTATTTTACTTGAGTTATTATAGTATGCTACTTAGACCCAATAATTTCTCAACATTCCTAGGAACCTGGTTTAATTGCAATAAAGAAAGTAGTATTTGGGTGTAATAAAACTTGAAAAAAAAAACCTCTAATGTGAATGAATGAATGAATGAGGCATTTATATAGCGCTTTCATATGTACTACTGTACACCCACCCAAAGCGCTTTACAATCATATCAGGGGTTCTCTCCTCAACCATCACCAGTGTGCAGCATCCACTTGGATGATGTGACGGCAGCCACAGTAGTTAAAACGTAGTTAAAACTGGGTGGAAATACTGCCTTGGTGGCACTTTTTTCGGTCCTCCAAAACTAGGGTCCTGGAAATGCGTTCCTGGGACTGCGTTTCGCCGACTCGGTAGGTGGCGCTGTCACAAAAAACTAGGGTCCTAGAAATGCGGTCCTAGAAGTGAGGTCCTGAAAATGCAGCCTCCGGGACTGCAGACAGATAATATTGGGGGCGGGAGCGGGGGTGTTGGAAGGAGCCGTTTTATTGGTTGGTGCCTAGCCAATGAAATAGGACTTCTATTGTACGCGATGATGTCACGAAACCCGGCTCCTCGTGGATGTTCTGAAACGCTAACATGGCTTAATGCATTTAAAAGACATAAATGATATTATCAAACTTAGTGATATTAACGCCATACTAATAATGCATACTACAGAAAAGCAGATGAGCACAGAATATGACGAAAGAAAGCAAATTTGTGTTCAGTGCAAATAAACCAGCTGCCTGTGTTTTATTAATAATGTATAACGAATTGTTGTTGGTTTTTTTATATATAACTGTTGGTCCATTAAGCCTCATTAAGCGTTGTTTTGGTTTTCTATGAGAGGAAAATGCTTCACGTACAATTAAACGAGTTGCGTTCATTTTCTCCTCAATTGCTTTCTGTATGCTTTATTTATGGTGTTTCCTGAGTTTGGTCTTTTAATACCACTGTCTTAAGTTAACGTGTTGCGTTCATATTCTGTGCTCATCTGCTTTTCTGTAGTATGCATTATTGTGTTTACTAAGTTTGATAATATTATTTATTTCTTTTAATATCAGTCTAATGCATGTTAGCGTTTCAGAACATCCAGGAGGAGCCGTGTTTCGTGACATCATCGCCTACAATAGAAGTCCTATTTCATTGGCTAGGCACCAACCAATAAAACGGCTCCTTCAAACACCCCCGCTCCCGCCCCCCTTCCGCTCTCACCGCCACTGAGTTACAAGTGCACAAATCAGTTTTGCACCTCATATATCGCGAAAAGAGTAGCAAAAGTCAAGGCGCGAAATTTGAACTTGCAGTGACAGATTTGAAAAGTTGCAAGTGCCAAATTGAGGTTGTACTGCGAATTTGAATGTTAGAAGAAGTGCAAATATATTTTACATTTTGTGACTGTCATTGTATTTCTGTGAATGGCATTTTACACATTTGTGACTACTTGTCTGCAGCTTCAGATTCAGAATACAGGTTTGTGACTATTGTCTGCGAGTGCAAATCTCAACATTCAACTTCAGATTTTTATTTTACAGGTTTTCACATTGGAGCTGTGAGTGTAAATGTCCACATACAAGTACGAATATTTATTGTACAAGTTCTCAAATTCACATCTACGTGCTCTAGAGTTTAGCTACTGATTTACCTTCATAGTTTAACATGGGGGAGATGCAGATTTGACTCACTTCTGCATCCTGCCTTAAGCGGTCAGTAGATGAATTTCAGTTTAATTCACTTCCGTCAGAGCCCGTCTAACGGAGAGCTTTGGCACTTCCTATTAGCCCCATTGTGTATCATCTTGGTTGCAGTTTCATTAGAATTCCACTGGAGGTGATCGCGGGCGAGTGCAGAATGAATGGGAGTCTATGGGGCTAAACGGCTAAATGTATCTCTTTCTCCTGCTTGACGTTGAATCAACATAGATTTTATTGTTGATTCCGCAAGTTCAATATAGATTATAGACCAAAAGTCGAATGAACGAGTACTTATGTCCTTTCGATTTCTTACAGGTTAGGCCGTTGTTGGCCGGAACACGCTAGCATTCTGCTATTATGTGACGTCATCACATTTTTGAACGGATTTTTAGAACAGATAAGTAAACATAAAAATGCAATTTCCAGCTGAGTATCTTAGCCCTCTCTTTTGAATGCAACTTTCAAATTACTTGACAAAAAATTACATCCTGAGAAAAGTGGATTTCTGGGGGTGAAACCCCATAGACTCCCATTCATTCTGCACTCGCCTGCGAGCGCCCCCGCATGGACAGAGACGTGTTGCTGCAGCCAGTCCAGAAACCGGAAGTAACCAGAGAGTGCCAATTCTCTTCAATTAGACATTCTCTGCTTCCGTGTTGGTTTCAAGAGACAGGGGCTGTGTCCGAAATCTCCACTCAAACCACTACTCCCTAACCCCTATGTAGGGGGTAGGGAGTAGAGCACTATATAGTGAGCTACCAGCATAATAGAAACACCACTTTCGGACACTACTCGATCGTCTCTCGGCGCCGTTGATTACGGCATTACTGTCGCACTATTTAAACGCGCCATCATCTGTCAGCTGGTGCCGAGCCAGCTCTGGGCTAAATAGATTTTTTTTTTTATAAATACATTACATCATATTGAGCTTATTTCTCCAAAATTGTAAAATTAAAAGTAATTTCTGGCCGTTTCTGTTATAATGCGTCACTCCACACATGATTATAACTTATAAACATAAATAAAATGAATACACATATTTCATATATTTTCATTTTCGCGCCACACCGTTTTCACTTGCCTGTCGACATTAGAAAAAAAACAGATCTACGTTATCAAATATCTTGCTCATAATACTCTTAATAAAACAGCTTTTAGACTCTGTGGAGATGCCACTCAATATTTATCTTTTTTGTTTGTTTGTTCTCGTGATTCAGAAGATTTCGCGGATTAGCAAAAGAAACAGGATTTCTAGACAGAAAACGAACATAACTTACATTTGTATGACAAATTCGTATTGTTGTCGCGCTGCTCTCCTTGACGTCCATCCGCCTTTTTTACGATCAGTGCAATGCATGATGGTATGTAGGGCTTGGGTTAGTGACCATCGGTTGTACACTACTTTTCAAAATGCATTCTGGGATACATTGAGTGGACTATATAGGGTATAATAATCATCACTATACATACGGACAGCACTACAAAATGGCGAGCTCACTATGTAGTCCACTATATAGTGAGTAATGGGAGATTTCGGACACAGCCAGGGAGGTTGCCGCTTGGCGCACAATCCCTCAAAAGTGAAGCCAAAACGTCTCGATCGCCCCCCAGAGGCCGGTCCTAGTATAGGACATAAACCCCGCCTCCCCATGTTATTCAACGGGACGTGAGACCAACTAAACAATTAAATTACACTTCACATATCCTTTTTCCAAAGATAGTTTCTGTTATTTGCTGTAGTTTCTATCACGTTGATGTAATTTCAAGTGTTTGTTTTTAAAATAAGTTTGTTTTTAATTAGTTATTTGATGCTATAAAAACGGTGCTGTGACATCATGATTGACAGCTGTGATTGACAGGTTCTCTGTGCGAAGTAGTCACTGAAGCACCAACGGACTTTTTTTTATAATGTTGACTATGTGGTTAGTAGCTGTATTTACCTTATTTTAACGAGGTACTGCAATCAGCGACATCATTGGAGAGGAACGGAGCAGACAGAGGCCACTTAAGAAAAGTGCAGGGGCGTGTGCTTGCGATTGCAGGGTTGCCAACTTTGGGACTTTGGCTGGAGTGAGACTGTAAAATTTCAGTGCGCATGCGGAGAAATTTTTTGGTAACCCTAACCCTAATTTTAAAAATGTCAGTCCTTGTTTACCTATAAACCCTGATTTATGCAACAACAACAAAAATAGAATGGAAACTTTTTTTTTTTAAATGTACAATTAATTTAGTGATTGGACTATAAAAATAAATAAAGATAGAGGTGATTAAATAACAAACATGTAAAACAACAACATCTAAACAATAAGAAATCTCAAAACAAAAGGGACACATAATAGTTACTCCACCTCCCCAGAAAGCCACAACACAAGTTTCACAAATTAGGCCTGTTATATATGCCACAGTGGCCTTTTGGCCCCAGTAGCACCTCAATGCAGTACATGAGATCCACGGGGAGGAGTCGGATCAAGATCCAAGGGGTGGAGATGGGTAGGATTAGGGTTGGGTTTAGGGATTAGGGGTGTGTTTAGGGATCAGGGGGCGGAGTTGGCTAGGTTTAGGTGTATGTAAGGTGGGAGGAGTTGGATCTGGATCCGACTCCTCCCCGTGGATTTCATGTTCCGCAGTGAGACCCATCTCTTTTGGCCTGCTTCACTGCCTCTGCAAGAGCTCTGTATCTGAAGCAGGGTTCGACCCGTTCATGAACAATCCGTTCATTGCGTCTGTCACGTGACAAATGAACGAAAGACTCGGAAGGTAAAGTACTTATTTGTTCCCTGTAAATTATTTTTGACTGCATTATAATGATTTCTTAATTCAGAATATGATACATTTGGCTGTTAAAAGTAAGTATAACATTCAGCCCTTTAAATGAACGAAATGACTAAATTTTAATGAACGAGTCGAACAAGCGAGTCAGTAAAATGATCCGAACTTCCCATCACAGTGTGCCATCGAGTGACAGTCTGTGGTGTCAGTCTTGTTTAGGCCAACTGAAAAGGTTCGCTCAGCATCCGCATTTGAGTGTGGCAGGCTCAACACAATCTGGCCAACCTTTGATAATTTGGGAAATTTTAAAATGCCACTTGCCCGATTTGCCAAAACGTAATTTGTACCATGAGCCTATTTTCATTAAGCAATTAGCTAGCCCACATAACGCACGTCAGACAACGTTTGCCATTATAGTTGACGTCTGTACTCTCGGCACACAGACTGATAAGGCAAGGCTACGACACTAGTGACAATTAAGGCTCACCATTTTATTATCTGCTTACCTTGATTGTCATCCAAACTTTTAAACGTGCATCAGTCGCCTCCGACTCCGCACCTGAACTCTGAACTCTCTCTGAACTTTTCACACGCAACTGACGTATCAGTGCAAGGTTTTCAGCGAATCAACGATCAGAGAATACTGCCGTGAGAACGCTGTAGGCAGATGTTACAGCTGTGGGCCTTAAACTCCTCTCCTGTCATTAATACGCTGTGGTCTAGTCATCAACAGAAAATTAACGGATTGAGAGGGGAGAAAAATGGATTTTGGCGTGACATTTCTTGCGTGTGCGTGAGAGCGTGAGATTGATGCTGAAAGCGTGAGTGTCACGCCAGATGCGTGAGAGTTGGCAACCCTGATATCGGGACACTGGCGGCTTCAGTTCTCTTCGATGGAAAAGAGCGAAGGGGCGTCGTCCATCTGTTTTACAGTCTATGGTCATGCTCATGAACATAGACATAATAAATACAATGTATTTATTATGTCTATGCTCATGAATGCTTTGTTGAAGGGATAGCCTACACACTGGCCTTGTTGGAATACAAATTATATTTTATATTTTGATAGTCAAGAAAGCAGTTTTCATTAAAAAACGTAAACTGCTTCTGTGATTTTACTGAATATTAAAACTTTAAATTTTGGGCTCTGTTGAAGAAAATGATTATAATAATATAATAATATAAATCACTGCCGAATTATATATATCTCGTCTATGTGAATTTCTCAACAACCCTTTTTATTTTGCATAACTTTATAAAAGTAAGACAATAACTCAGAAAAACAGAAGTGATTGATTTCACATAAATTTGTTGTATCTCAAAACTTACCAGACTTTTTTTTTGTGGACTTGCTGTATATTGACCCCACACACCAGCTGTTCTCATTAATATTTTTCAAAATTGATGTTAAATAAGTGCTAAAGACTTTAATGTGTAGCCTATAACTGTGGTACAGATAAGAATGATGTTGATTTTGAACGGATTGTGGCAAGTCTTTAAGGAAACACAAAACTTCAACTGTTGCTCTACCTGCACAAATATGAATGTTAAAGAAACTGTTTGTAAACCCATAACTTGACAGCGTAATGAAACATCCTAATAATCCTTGTGTTTAGAAAGAGTCCTAAAATTTCATTGCAATTCACCAACAGCCCTGAGGTTAAAGGTGTTTCCCCAATGAATGGAACTGGGCTGCTAAAATGTGTTTCTGACATCACACATGCGTTAAATTCTGCCTATTTTCTATAACCATTTAAAACACAAGCAAATATTTAAAGTTTCCCTTAGTCTTACATTTATAAGTCAGGAATTTGGAGTAACTTTAGGAAGTTGCTACTGGAGGACTTTCTTTCGTCCATGTCAAACTTGACACCTGGTGTTAAGGGTATCCACTGAAATTCTGGCCATTGACTGTTGAGACTAAAAGACTGGGAAGAGTGTGAGACAAAGAAAATATTGGCATTGGTGAGAGTAGGAAATTAGTTAAAAGTCACAAAGCTTTACGGTCTCCCAATCATTTTCAGCAATTTGTTCAAAAAAAAAGAAGGATCACAAAATAATGCAGACTTTGTGACGAGGCTGATATAGAGTGCTGCAGAGATTACATATTTTTTTAGGTTAACCCATTGGTTTGTGAACTATTGGAGAAAATAACTTTTATGAAATTTGAAGCCTATAAGCACCAGAAGTAAAAAAAGGCTAAACATAGGCCATAGTCGCTGACTTCGTCACCACGACTTCCAGGTTCCAACAACTCTTTAAGTCTTTAATTAAACCTCTGATATGGTTCAGTCATTTTTGATCCCCCCAAAATGTGTGATTTTTGTTTGTTTGTTTGTTTGTTTATTTGTTTGTTTGTTTTTGACTTCATCGGAATGGTACGAATCTTGGTAAAGTTTTTGGCACTTGCTGTGTTAAATAGTTAAAGGTTAAATAGTACTGAAAAAAAATAGTCACACTTGTATTGTTCGTAGTCAAATGGCCGCATTGCAAATTAATAGGAGACGAATTTCATCTATTGGAAACATTTGGTATACTGCGCACAAACAAATTCTCATACTAAAAGCAAATTTTTCAAGATATCAAGCTCAAATTTGGAACGCATCTTAGATTTATGGCTAGATTTAGATTTGACATCTTAGATTTTTTTTCTTATATATATATATATATATATATATATATATATATATGTTTATATAAAAATTGATTTTTGTGCTTTTTTCATAATAATCATTCAACTTTTTTTCAAGTTCACTTTTGTTTTTCACTTCAGCAATAATCTGCCATGTGTCATCTTTAAAAAGCCCTATGGGGTCGGCAATCACGCCGGCGTGATCTGCTCGCTTTTTTTCTTATCAGTGCAAAAGAGACTCAAAATACTCGGTTGCTTTTGATCTTACATATAAGTGTTATACATCATTAGATCCTGTTAAGTTTCTTTTTTTTTTTGTGGATACTCACAATAAAAACAAAGTGTTGTGCTTTTCACCAAATAAAGAAAAACAAACATGATGCGAGTTCTGCGTTCTCTCTGTCAGTGAAGTCCATTCTGAAACGCGTCCTAAGATTAACTGTAACTCCGCGATTACTTGTCACACAGGCACGAGAGATTTTTCTTTATGAAGCTTGAGTTCTCTTCTTTTAAATGAAGTAATTTATATATAAAAAAAATATTCTCAGTTCATGCAATCCGTTTGAAACCAAGGAGAGGTCCAGTTTTTTCTTTCTCCCCTCATTATTTTTAATGAGTTGAGGCCGCCACGCCCCCGGCGCTGTTCACATGTAAATAGTTTAGGTGATCGCACCCACGCCCCCGGTCAATGCCATAACACAAAGATTCTTAGTAAAATATATTTCATATAATATAATATGTGATACCCTACTGTCTAAATACTAGATGTTGGGGATTGCCCCACTGAATGCCGATTCTTTATTGTTCTTAACCGCTTCAGTACTCTGATCAAGGAGTAGGAGTCATCAGATAATTTCCACCTTTTATTTCTGTGCAGGATTTCACCATAGAAACATATGAACTATGCTTTGGAGGTAGTTTCTGCAATAAACAAATAAACAGAAGTAAATAACTAAATGTAAAACGTACATGCCCACATACTGTTGTGATAAACAGTACATTACCAACTAAACAATTGCAAAGCTCTGTCAAAGTGTTTGACAGAATAATAAGCAAGTAAATAGAATATAACAGAGCATATAAACAACGTAAGGTACATTCTAGAGCGTCCTCATTATGGTATTAAAGTATAATAGATATAGAATATCTTATACAGATGCATAACCATAGTTAAACGAAGTATGGCCAATATTAGCAAGATAAGCCACGATGCTAGCGGCACTTTCACGTGCGTTTCACATGACGAACTGATATACATAAAGATCGCGAAACACCCGCGATTTACAGTCTTAATGTTAGAAGTAATCTCAGCAGTATAAACATCCAGTATTACAAACATAGAGTCAGGAAATAAACTCACTTCTTCAAGAACTTTTGTCCTGCACTCAGAGATGCTGCACGGGTGAGAAAAGGCGTCATACAATGACAGCTCTGTATGCGTAACGGAGAACGCGTCACTTACGTCAAAACCGCATCCAATAAAATTGCGTACTACATACTTTCCATATGCATTAAGTATTCCACATCATATACCCAAAAAAGATATAGAATACATCAGTAGATAATATTTAAAGACTTACAATATAAAGAATTCACAACAGCCGCCCCCACATTTGTGCAGCAAATGTGTAATTTAAGAGAATTCTTTAAAAGTCTTTGTTGTCCTCTAAGGCTGGCAACAGAATAATGCGAGCAACTGGCCTGGTGTACACCTTACCCTTGACAAGAACATCTGCTGTTCTCACACATCCATCCTTACTGACAACAGTCTTAACCACTTTACCGATAGGCCACTGAGCTCTGGGAAGTTGTGGATCAACTATCAAGACTACTGAGTCTACTGTCAGAGTGTCTGATGGTTTGTGCCATTTCTGGCGTGTCTGGAGCGTAGGCAAGTAGTTCCTTGTAAATTGAGTCCAGAATTGGTCCACAAGATTTTGACAATGGCGCCATCTGCGCCGCCCCATTTCTCCTGAGGCATACGCCACCTGTGGAAGCGATGCATCCCGCCGCCCCATGAGGAGAAGGTTTGGTGTAATGGCGTCAAGGTCTGCAACGTCTGCTGAGACGTATCCAAGGGGTTTTGAATTTAAAATGCCCTCTACCTCTACTAAGACTGTAGACAGGACATCTTCAGAGATAGACTGACTTCCAACTGCCACTTGGAGAGCAGCTTTAATGGAGCGGACCTCTCGCTCCCAGACACCACCAAAATGAGGAGCATTAGGCGGATTGAACTTGAAGAGGATCTGGTACTCGGCTAACTGCTCTTTTAATTGGGAGTCCATAGCTGCAAAGGCTTCTCGCAGTTCTCGATCAGCACCACGAAAGTTTGTGCCACAATCTGACCTGATCTCCTTCGGTCTTCCACGTCTGGCTATGAATCGCCGAAGAGCAAGCAAGAAAGCATCCACATCCATGGAGTTGAGAAGCTCTATGTGGACAGCTCTCGTGGTGAGACATTTGAAAATGACACCCCAACGTTTCTCAATCCTTCTGCCTATTTTGACATGATACGGGCCAAAACAGTCCACTCCTGTAGAATAGAATGGGGGACAGAGAAGCCTGAGCCGCTCTGGTGGCAAATCTGCCATTTGTAGTACTTTAGGCTGAGCTCGCCACTGTTGACAGGAGGAACAGTTAAGCTGGTGGTGTTTAATAGCTTGACGTCCACGCAAGATCCAGTATTGCCTCCGTATTTCTGCATACACTCGTTCTGTACCTGGGTGCAACAAGCGTTCGTCGAAGTCTTTAATGAGGAGCTTTGTTGCTGGATGCTGCGGATCTAGCACTATCGGATGAATTTGCCCAACATTTGGGCTTTCCAGTCTCCGTAATCGTCCTCCGACTCTTAGTACATTAGTCACCGGATCCCATTAATAAGCTTTTGTGCTTTGAGGGCTGCTATTTCCTCAGGAAAGCTCTGAACTTGACACTCTTTCAATAGGATCAATTCTGCTTCACGATGATCAATGAGCTGGGTGTTTGTTGAATCATCTGTTGCCTTTTGACATGATAATCGAGTTGCCTCCACTAACTCTTTCCATGTGCTGAACTGAATGGCATGCGGAAGTGCGGAAGAGTTTGGTCTGGCTGCGTAATGGTTAGACAGCAGATAACGAGATTCTTCAGGTCAGGTAACTCTTCTGACCTTGCCTGTTCAGGTCTCTTTGGCCAGTGTTCGGAACTCAGTTTTAGAAATGATGGTCCCTGACTCCAGCGACCAGGCACAGTAAAACTTAAGAGTGGTTTACCTCTTGTGATGTCGTCTGCTGGGTTCTGCTGCGTGTCCACGTACCACCAAGCACTGTGCTCTGTCAACTCCTGTATTTCTGAGACTCGTGTTCCGACAAAGACTTTGAATCTACAAGACTCCGACAGCAGCCACTCCAACACAGTTGTAGAATCTGTCCAGAGAGTTGTCTGCTGGATAGTGAGAGTGATCTCATCTCTCAAAAGCTTTGCGAGCTGTGCTCCTGCTAATCCTGCACATAGCTCCAAGCGAGGTATGGACTGTTGCCTTTTAGGAGCCACTCTCGATCTAGCCATAACAAAGAAAGTATGGATGACATCTTCTGTATACTCAGTAAGCTACTGCCCCATACGCCCTCTCGGATGCATCGCAAAACACATGGAGGTCATACTTCCGTTGTACATCATTAGGAACTGATGAGTAACAGCGAGGAATGGTTATGGCACTAAGTTGCTGCAACTCACTTTCCCATGTGTTCCAGGCAGCATGAAGATCGGGAGGTAAGTTTGGGTCATCCCATTCTCTTTTTTTTGACCATAGCTGTTGAATGAGCACTTTTGCTCGTGTGGTGAAAGGCACAATGAACCCCAAGGGATCGTACTGACTTGCCAGCACTTGATAGGCTGTTCTCATGGTTAGTGCGGCATGTTCAATGGGCCGATAGTGGTATCCTAATGTATCAGCAGCACAATTCCACCTGAGACCCAAAGTCGGCTCCATTGGATCAGTCTTGTTCTGCCCAAGCCATTGTTCTGCAGCCAAAGACCTTGCTTCGGTGGGTAGATGTGATATCACCGATGGCTGGTTGCTGGCCCATTCTCTGAGGTCAAATCCACCCTCTGACAGGAGATTGCGCAGTTGATCGCTTGTTAGCTTGGCCTCAGATGTGGTTGGAAAGCTTGCCAGATAGTTATCCACATAAAAACTCTGTTGCACTGCTTGTAGAGCACCTGGGTAACTCTCTTGGTTATTCCGAGCATGCTGTTGCACAGCAAAAATGGCACAACATGGGCTGCTGGTTGTACCGAATGGCAAGACCTGCCATTCATAAACGTCTGGGCAGTTCTCAGAATGTAAATCTCGCCAGATGAAGCGGAGTAGAGGTCTGTCCTCAGGCAACAGGCGAACCTGATGGAACATACCGCGAATGTCCGCACTTACAGCCACGTGGTGTTGTCTAAATCTCAAAAGGACCCCCAAAAGTGATGGGCCGAGTGCGGGCCCTGGCAGAAGATGATCATTCAGAGACAGACCTTGATACCTGAATGAGCAATTGAAGACCAGTCTTGGTTTATTATTGTGGCACACCAGGTGGTGGGGAATGTACCAAACTTCCTCTGACTTGGTAACTTCATCAGGTTGGAGCATAGTAACATAACCTGCCTTAATGAGCTTATTAATCTCACCAGAGTATACAACAGCTTTTCCTGGGTCTCTCTGAAGTCTCCTCTCCGTGCTCCTCAAACTAGGCATAACTGATTGCATCGTGCTTATGAGTTTTGGAGCACCAGGTCTGCGGAGCAGCGGGGTGGCATATCGTTGAACTTCTTCAACCTTAATCCGCTGCGTTCGGCATTCAAGAAGTTTAATTGCCTCTTGATCTTCCTTGGATCGAACCACCAGTTTCTCATTCCGATAAGGCAGGACATCAAGTTGCCACAACTTCTCAACATTACGACAGAGCAAGTCATTGGGACAAGCAGTTGACACGAATAGACACTGCTGTACGGAATCGTGGCTTGGTATACCCTCCTCAGCTCCTTGTAGTGCCCACCCCAGAGCTGTGTGCACTGCAACTGGACCACCTTTAGGCCCTTGGCGAACTGGCCTATCCGCTGTGAGAAGATGAACATTGTCCGATCCAATCAGTACCAATGGACATACATTATGGAATGACTGTAACGAAAGCTCTCTGAGGTGAACGTACCGTTTCTGAAGTCTCTGCACTGGATATGATTGCTCTACCAGGTCCAGACCCGAAGCTGTGAAGGCCCCAAGTATCGGGAAGCGCCTCTTCGGTTCACTCTTTGAAGAGATTTCCAGGTTAACTTTGGACCCAGAAAGGTGAGTGATGTCGGATCTTATTGTGCGTAGAGCCAAAGTTTCAGGTTCACCCTTTAACTGAAGCCTTTGGACGGCTATTGGCAAGATCATAGTTCTCTGCGCTCCGTCATCCAGTACAGCGTAAGTCTCCACTGACCTGAACTTGCTGTGTAGCAACACTGGAACCACTTTGAGAAGCACTCTGCAGGTCGCACTAGCAGGGGTGAGGTAAATGCGACTCTCCGATGTGCTTGATGTACTGTTTGTTGGATCATCACAGGCTATATGGTGAAGCACCTGAAGATGTATTCCACCACAGTCACTGCATGGCTTTTTAAGGTTACATATCTCGGGTACATGTAATCGTGCACATCGCCAGCATCGCTTCCCATCTGAAATCCATTTCTGTAGATTAACAACCGACTGCTCTTTGATTCTATCACAGCGGGTAATGTAGTGCTCTTTACTGTTGCAAAAGAGGCAGTGTACCTTGAATGGTTTCTTCAGCTTGAACTCTTTGGGACGGGTAGAAAGCACAGCATCAGCAGGGGATGCACCGTGATAAACAGCTAGGCTTGATCCCTTTGGCTTATATGGAGGTTTCTCCTTACCGGCTCCTGGAAGTTTCTCGTACTGGTATCGCTGTACTAACCGAATAGACAGTATTTGCTGCTGTGCTTTGACTTGTAGCCATCCAGCGAAGTCCTGCAAATTATAGGGGTTAAGACTTATGGAGTTAAGCTTCCCCTGTTGTTGAAGGAACTCGATGAAGCCATCCCGCAGATACTTTGGCAGCTTACTGAGTAGGCGATCTACATGTGAGCAGCAATTAAGCTCCATCCCTCTAGGTCCCTCTAGTGATAGTAACATGCTGACCAGGAGATGAACTCGCAAAGCAAAGCTCTGAAAGCTGTGACTATCATTGGGCTTAACATCTGATGATGTGAGGATGGCTGCTATCTCACTCTGGGCCAATTGATGAGGCTGGCCATACTGTAATTGAAGTGCCTGCATAGCTGCTGAATAGGGATATAAGTGATGCCGACAAGACTGTGCGATCATCTGAGCTTCAGGCAGTTTAAGATGTTCCAACAGGACATGATATTTATATTTCTCTGTTAGTTCTGGGTAAGGCTCAAGCAAATTGTCCAATGTCAGCTTCAGGTTAGCAAATTCCCTTTCACTATCACTTGTGAAATCTGGAATTTTAGGTTTAGGGGGGCTTTACAATGTTCTCTGAGGTATATTACCACCCGATTAGACATGTGCCGGTATTCGGTAATGCGATAAATCGCGGTAATGAATATGCACGATATTGTTATCGCGGCCACTTCAAAATACCGTGAAAAATAATAGATTTGAATTTAGACTTTTAGAACACGCATTAGCTAATTTTCTATCAACCACTTAAACACTGCGTATATGCTCCGCAAAACACGTGCGCACTCTGATGTAAACAATCCCCACATGTATAAGCACTGTGTGCACGCGGCGCAGAGCGCACTCTAGTCTAATGTAAACAATCATCACATGGAGTAGAAGCATGGCGGAAGGAGGAACGCTGCCGACGATTTACCCCCCGCAGGGCTGCCAACTCTCACGCATTCAACTTGAGACTCAAGCGCCTTTCAGACAGGACGCAGAATACTCGCGGGGACGTTTTGTTGCTGCGTCGACCAAAGCACGCCGGGGTCAAAGTTAAAAATAGTTCAACTTTTTATTTGCAAAATAGCAAATCGCGTTCTGTCTGAAAGCCGCTTTACGGAATTGACACTTTTCACACGCTCTCACGCAGAGAAAAATCGCGGAGCAAAGAGGACACTGACACCGACAGACTAGACAGAGCAGGTTACTTTTGATATGAAAAAAAAAAGGTTCTGTCCATTGTGACAGATCGCTGCGCCTCAGTTCAAGTAAACCGATCATCTGTTACTTTTTATTTAAAGATACAGTACAACTTACCTTAAGGTTTATGCCTCATACAAAATGTCGATCAATCAGTGTTTTTCACGGAAAGAGGTCAATAAAACTGCAGGAGAACAGTTATGTCACAG
Organism: Tiaroga cobitis; assembly: GCA_030578255.1. Classification (NCBI taxonomy): domain Eukaryota; kingdom Metazoa; phylum Chordata; class Actinopteri; order Cypriniformes; family Leuciscidae; genus Tiaroga; species Tiaroga cobitis. The sequence continues at coordinate 43,081,873 of CM060591.1, forward strand.
AACGTTACATTTACCTCAGGAAAGCCATTTAATGACCAGCACTTTAGTTGACTAGAAAAAATTGTCATTTTGCTAAATATGTGCACTTTATTACATATTAATTATGTTTACTTGTCATTACATAATTGTTATTATAATGAAAACCGCATTATATTTAATTTCTCTCTGTTTACAGCATTATGTGAGATATATTTTTTTCTTGAGAAAAATTAACATGCAGACTGTAGCCTACCTAATATTTATCCAAATGAGTCAATATTGAATTAAGATTAAAATCAAATACAATAATTTATTTGAATAATACAAACAGTAACCTACCAGTCATTGTACCATGTAAACATTGTAACACGTTGTCACTAAACTTAATAAAATTCTGTTTAGTTACCATGTTTTGAAAATCACAATTACACATTGTGATGCAAGTTGTTTTTTTCAGACTGATCTCATAAAATTGCGTGTGTATGACACGCCAATTCGTATTTCCATTTTTGGCGTGCTATCAACACGCACAATCGCTTTTCAGCGTGTTTATGAACGCAGTTGACTTAACGTTATTACTGTATATATAAATATATGACCTACCTCCACCCCGTCCCTAAACCTACCCGTCACTGGGGTTAATAGCATTTATGAGTCTTCCCCTGCCATCCTAGGGAAAAAAAATATCGCTCCCCAGATGTAGATCTACATTTTGCTTCGTTTCGCTCGGAAATTTAATGGCGTGTACATATACGCGGAATCACTTGGACATTAATGGCGTAGACATACACGCATACACGCGGATATCTCAAAATGCGTATAGATATCACGCAACTTGACTTGAAAGTGGCGTGTCTGTTTACGCAAAAGTCATGATGTCATGTTGTTTTTTTAGATACCCGCAATCCATCTGTTTCTCTTGAGCAATTAAAATATCGTGATAATACCGTATACCGTGATAAAAGCTCATTCAATTAATCGCAGCACGAAAATTTGATACCGGCACATGCCTACACCCGATGGAGCTGCATTCTGTGCTGGTATCAACTGTGAAGGAGCCACAACTGCAGCAGGGCTCACTGAAGGGAGTAAACCAGGAATCATGTTTTGAGAGGGTAATGTTGACATCATTTTCTGATAAGGAGGGACATAACTGAATGAAGTAGATACATTCACTGGCTGTATCTGCGAATGTGGTGCTGCAAGATAGCCATAAGGTGTCATGGGCTGCTGATAAACTGATATTGGCGAAAGCAGCTGCTGCTCAAGGGGCTGGAATGATCGTTCAGCCGTATTAACTACAGTTTGTTCGTGGAGGGGCAGAAATCTGGCAGAATGAGACGGAACTGGCTCAGATAGTGGTGTTAGTAACCGATGAGAGACTGGAGATACTGTACCCGAGGAGATAGGAGAATACAGTAAACCTGTAGGTTTTGATTGGTTTGGATGGATTGGAGTAAATCCAAGGTTGCGACTCTCTTCCTCTGTTCTAAGAACAGCACCTGTCCTATGTGACTTTTCCTCGTGTCTCACTGATGTACATACAGTAGCCTGTTTGCCGACATGCGACACCATGTCATGTGAGTGTATAGGCGGAGGGCTTGATGAACTAAAATGTGTCGGAGGAAACTGTGGTGATGATGTAATAGCCTGCTCTCGTTCATTCTCTTCATTTTCCTCTTCTTCGATCAAAAATGATTTGATGTGTTCCATCATCTCGTTTCGGCGGTTCTTACGTTTCTTAAGCCGCTCTAGTTTCCTGAGAAGATCATCCATTTCACATGTCTCCTCTTTCTCCCTTTCATTCATGGATTCCATAAGTTTAGACAATGAGTCCATACTCAGTATGTCCGCTTGATTCGGACTGGGCGTCTCTCGATGTCCACCTTGGCTGGAGGCTGCATCTGCTTGACTAGTATACACTGCGGCTGCTGCTCCTCTGACTCCCTCTGAACAGGACTGGAGGAAAGGGCAGGTCGGTGATGTAAGTCAAGGATGTAATCCTCAAGACGCTTGGGGGTCTGACGTCGACGTGACTGTCTTGTTTGAACATCAGCATATGGAAGTGATGCTGGTTTGTCATCTGATGACATTCTGAATCAGTCAAGATCCGGCTCGAAGGACCATTTGTTGGGGATTGCCCCACTGAATGCCGATTCTTTATTGTTCTTAACCGCTTCAGTACTCTGATCAAGGAGTAGGAGTCATCAGATAATTTCCACCTTTTATTTCTGTGCAGGATTTCACCATAGAAACATATGAACTATGCTTTGGAGGTAGTTTCTGCAATAAACAAATAAACAGAAGTAAATAACTAAATGTAAAACGTACATGCCCACATACTGTTGTGATAAACAGTACATTACCAACTAAACAATTGCAAAGCTCTGTCAAAGTGTTTGACAGAATAATAAGCAAGTAAATAGAATATAACAGAGCATATAAACAACGTAAGGTACATTCTAGAGCGTCCTCATTATGGTATTAAAGTATAATAGATATAGAATATCTTATACAGATGCATAACCATAGTTAAACGAAGTATGGCCAATATTAGCAAGATAAGCCACGATGCTAGCGGCACTTTCACGTGCGTTTCACATGACGAACTGATATACATAAAGATCGCGAAACACCCGCGATTTACAGTCTTAATGTTAGAAGTAATCTCAGCAGTATAAACATCCAGTATTACAAACATAGAGTCAGGAAATAAACTCACTTCTTCAAGAACTTTTGTCCTGCACTCAGAGATGCTGCACGGGTGAGAAAAGGCGTCATACAATGACAGCTCTGTATGCGTAACGGAGAACGCGTCACTTACGTCAAAACCGCATCCAATAAAATTGCGTACTACATACTTTCCATATGCATTAAGTATTCCACATCATATACCCATAAAAGATATAGAATACATCAGTAGATAATATTTAAAGACTTACAATATAAAGAATTCACAACACTAGACATTATATGTTTATATATAAATGTTCTGTTTTGGTTAGCCTATGACACTGCTTAACACTGCAGTGTTAATGTTTGCAATGCTCTAAATGTGTGCGGTCTATAGGCCTATGGCCCATCAACACTCGCGGTGTATGGCCCATAAATAGATATTTCTCCGTCCTATGGCCCATCAACAGATATACATTGTGCGTCCATACCCATTAATTGCCCATCAGTTTACTTTGGATTATGTATGCTAACAGTTTGTTGTTGTTGTTTTATAGAAATGTGTCTGCATCACGCACACTCCTTCTCCAGCACCTCGCAGAGGGGAACGCAGGCGTCGTTCAGTTCTCCGTGCGATCGAGAATCATACTGACTATGTGCACAGACGTAATATTTACATTAGTGATCAGTGTTGTGGTAGTTACTAAGAAATTACTTTTTTACTGCATGAATGAATATTTGAGCAATACAATTGTACCTTCCTTGATCATTCTTGTTAGTTCATACTAGGCCTACATTATCTAAGGTAATAACAGATACAATAAAAAAATTAAACTCAATTTAAAATGTATGAATAAAATGTTGAAATAAAAAAACTAACAATGAATGATACTTTAGAACCTGAAGCTAAAATAGGTGTTTTTCACATATTTTGATTTTTGGACTGTAAAATTCTAAAACAAAGTGCTATCTTCATGTGCAAGGTGTCATTTTTTTCAGAAACAGATTAGCTTTCAGCAAATTAGATACCTGCCTTTACTTTTGTACATACATTTGATTTGCTTAGAGCAAATTTAGAACATTTAGTTTCTCCACACAGAGGAATTACAATAAAACGGATTGAAAAACAAAACCTTTGAATCTCCTCTCATTCTTTGTTCAGGCTTCCTCACCCTAATGGGCCCTTGGGGGAGTGCCTGTCACACCCCTGGTCTGAATCTCATTCATTTTTATTTCAACATAGGCCATTACCACTCCCACGCATAAACCTCTTCAGACAAAAAAACTGTCATGCAAAGTATAATGTAAAGTTTTTGTTTTATGTGAACGATTAGGAGGGATGATTTTCACATCATTTTGAAGCCAGAACTCGAAGCGACAACATCCATTTGTCAAAAGTCTTGTGGATACATATTTAGCATTTGTTTTGTGGTCTTATTTCAACAACTTTCATTTTTATTTTTTTTCAATGACCACGCATAAAGATTATTCTCTTAAAAATACAAACATGTACATACATGTTGCTTAGATATTATGGTAGCCCAGTTTGTGCTAAATAGAGTGAATTTACACCTTTGCCATTAACATGTTTATAAATAACTGAAAAAAGCACAAATGTAAGGGCATATCAGAACATCCCATGGCCCCAAAAACACCTCAGACCCCAGAGGGTTAAAAAGAGATTGGACTTAAGTCTGTGGCCCAAAGCATTCAAGATTTATTTCCAATACATAATTGGAAATTTAATTTTCAGGTCTAATCAAAAAGTGAATAAATATATTATGACTACTGCATAAATGTAAGTTAGTACCATAAAATCCCCTAAAAATACAAAATATTTAATAAATAAAAAGATCAAACCAAAATATAGTAGGCTACAATCATTTCATTGAGAAAGAGGGGGGGGGGGGGGGGGGTTAGGATACTTTGCAAGTGCATGATTATAAACACACAAGCCTGCAAAAGCAGACTTACATGAGTTTACCTGTCCGTCATCATGATGTTTAATGTCCCTGATGGCTGTAATCCTATTTAGCCACTTGTTACCAACTGCCTTTTTAAAGACAATTTAAAGCTTTTAAAAAATCTAAAGTGAGTATTACAGATGTATTTTGTGCCATTGTTTCCAGGTTTTGGCCTACAAAATATGTCATCCCTGCAGCACTATATTGAAAGACTGATTGAAAGGACAGATATTGTCCATCTTTATATATATATATATATATATATATATAATTATATTCTATACTATTATGTTTGTAAATCGTTTCGTAATTTGATTTACAGTATGTGTTTCTCTCATTGTTTTAACAGAACACAGGCAGTCTGCCAGAATGAACTCCATTTTGAGTGAATGAAAACTAAACTGTAGCCTATCTGATAGTTTATAAATATATATATATATATATATATATATATATATATATAATGTCCCCCTGCAGTCAATCATTTTATCCCTTTAAACTCATCTTTGATCACCAAAATGATTATTATTATTTTTTTCATGCCTTAAAATAGCTTGAATGTACTGGAACTCTTTTTTATTTTTATTAAATGCTTTATTGTCAACAACAGGTAGCATGTACAGTGTCATATCTCATATAACAAAAAAATAATTCACATGCCTCAACAAGAAGAAAAAAAACAAATAATAATAAACATAAAATAAAAAGATGAGAGGACATAAGCATCAGTTTACAAATAGATATACGTTATACATTTAACAATTCCATAGGGTATTTCAATACAATTTAAATACAGAAAATATACTTTACAGGTCAGCACCATTCATTATATTTTATATTTTTATATTATGTGAAAATGTTAAAGGAGGAGCATATATTAATCACTTTAATTGCTTTACTATTTTTTGATTTTGACATCACATACATACATTTTAATCTCTTTTCCAAGCACCATAAAAAGAGGTTTGCCTTTTGTAAACTTGCATTTATGAATGTGAAATTTACATAGAAATAAATTAATTTATAATAAAACCAACATCCTTTAAAGAGCGATCCTTGATATAATAGCCCAAAATCACATGTTTGTAAGATCATTTAAATGTTTTTAAAATAGTATCAGCAATGAAAATCTCCACATTATTCCAAAAATACTGGGTATAAAGACCAAAACAAATGAGAGATTGTTTCAGTGGAGCATTCACAGAAAGAACATTTTAAATCAATATTAATTTAATTTTTTTGTAGGAATACCTTTAGGATAAACTCTATGAATTAATTTATATGAGACTTCCTAAACCTTATTTGTAAGGAGGAATTTTTGAGGTAATGACCAAACTTGAGTCACTTGATTGTAACTCTACACCCTTGCCTCATTTGGTATAGCAGTTCTATCTTTTATGAATATGCAAATTAGCCCCGCCGCACTCACACCTGGGCTGCGTTCAGCGCCGACAAAACGTTGCACAACGTTTTTTAAACAGAAACGGTGATGCGTTGAACACACTGTTCTGATGACGCAAGAGTTGCAACTACGGCAACTGAGAAGGCTTTTTGTGTTCTTTGTGAAGAATTTTCGGAGCCTGATGAAGTCGGTATAAATATGTGTTTAATACTACAAAATATGCCCGATGTTACATTTACTGCACTTGCCGCCCAGAACACAAGAGAACATCCCAATAGAGTGAAGGGATTTGTGGAAACTGAAATGGAACCACATCTTACCTAATAAAGACTAAAACACATCTATTTAGCCTCACATACTGACTTTATTTGTTGTTCATACTGTTTTATTAATACCCTGTATTTTCTTTCTCATTTTTAGGAAAAGCACTTTACAAGCATTGTTTATTTCTATACCAAATGTCATACACTTGCAATGAAGCTAAAAATATAAACAACTACATCATTATGTTGATATCCTATATTTTTACAATAATACTTACTTACGTCAAACATGTCTTCTAATATCCTCAGTTGTTGCGTATCGAACACATTTGTAAATTACTTCCATTGTGCGAGTTCTCTTTAATACCGTGTGCTTTATATACATGTTGCTGCTGATTGGACTGCAGTTCTGACACGCCCACTAAACAAGAGAAAACGCATCTCAAACCCCGTTGCACACCGGTGCACGCCGTTTCCAGGAAACATGACGTTCAACCCGGAAACCGTAGCAAAACGTTGCACACCGTTGTGATCTTGAACGTGCCCCAGCTCACACCTCCACTCGTTGACGATCACATCACATGTTGACATGATTGGTTACAAAGCAGTTTGTGATTTCAAACCGCGTTTTTGAGACTGTCTTTGGTTCACTGCAGTTTTTAGGAGAAAATACTCAGCCATGGTGTTGACTTATGCATTTGTACATGGTTTGTCTTAAAGCGTATTAAAAACACCACATAGACGTATAAACAACATTAAAAACTTGATTTTCACCACAAGGGGTCTGTGAATTCATTAGAATTCTATCTAATGAAACCCCAACTTATTTAAAACTTGACTAAAGGTGATGACTTTGAAGTATTCAAGTTTTCCTTGATGAGTTATCTATTTATAATAAATTTGATATAAACCACTTTTATTTCCCAACACAAATAGTTAGATTAAGGTATGAATTTAAAGTAAAAATGTATTACCAAATTACATATCAGACAAACAATAAATAAATAAAAATCAACTGATCATTTTGATTGCAAAAGTTCTTTATTATCATTTTAAGGAAGAATTGTTTTTATTTTAATTTTTTTTGTTGATGCAGAGAAAATCATTTTATTCAGAACGTTTTATGGGATGATAGTCAGATAAAACTACTCCATCTACTCCTGGTCTTTCAGCATGTCTTGTCGTTTGAAGGCGCAGATGTAGTTTTTCTTGACACTACAAGAGTCGTCGTTCCATCTGCCAATCTCTGAAAATGTGAGGGAAAGTGAAATGTAACTTCATCTATCATTGTGTTTTACCAAACATCCTATTGTCCTCACAGCATCAATATCACTATAATTTAGCCAAACATCAAGTTAAAATTTAATCTGATTATCTTATAACTCATTAGTTGTTTTAACTAGTTTCTCTCCATCCTTACCTTTCCAGTTCATCTCCATGCATTCCTCCGTACTGGTGTACATGTGGTTGGGTTCACCACGTGTCCAAATTTGATAATTCCAGTGGGAACCATCAAGCCAAAAAAATTTACCAGACTGAGAAAGTGAGAGAGAAAAAAAAGAAAAACTAAAGAAAGAAAGTCAGGGGGTATTTGTTTGTGTAGTGAGAAACTAGTGGATGCATGTCAATGAAAAACAGATAATAACAACTCAATCATTTCTCTTTGCTCTCTCCATTTGTGAACCTCTTCAGACTTCTTTCTGTATACCTTGAAGAATTCAAAGCCTCCGAGCCAGAAGCGCAGGTTTCTTGGGTTGAATTTTTTCACAAGGCAGAGCAAGTAATTATTATCCTCTTTACTATGCACTGACACCAGATGTGCACCAGGGGCTTTGGACCTACACTTGAACTGAGTATGAAATAAGAATATTTAATGACTATATACATTGTTCTTTTGTTTTTTTAAATGGTGGAGGTAATAATGTGTAGGGTAATAGAAACTAAATATCTTCAGTTTAACAATGCAACAATCTATTTAAAAAAAAAATGCTACAACCTACCTCCGCTTCAGTGAAGTTAGCAGGGTGGTTGAAGTATTTGACACAGTATTTGCCCACTTTGAACCAATCAGTGAAGCCATACTCATCACAGGCTTTAGGCATACTGCACCACGAAGTGGCATTAGTATAGTCAACATCAAAACCTAAATGACAGAGTCACACACATGACTATTTTAAGCTCTATGGCACTTTAAAAGTATAGGTGGATAGTTTGCCTTGTCTGTTTGAAGTGTAACTTGTAATATATAAGTCTGTTAATATATCTGTTAATATGCTGTCAATGTTTACTCAAAACAGGTCACGTGTTTTGTGTTAACAATATCTGCCTTACAGTTTATTGTTATTTGGGTTACATTAAAGAATGAGGCTTACATTAGAAAAAAAGATTCAATGGGGTTGATTTCTAGAACCTTAAAGGGATAGTTCACTTTGAAATTAATTTTTGATATGTTTTAGCTTACCTCCAGTGCATCCAAGATGTAGGTGTCTTTGTTTCCACAGTATCTTCAATTTTGATAATTTTAGGTAAAACCGTTGTTGTCTGTCAGTCATACAATGGAGGTGAAGGGGGTCCAACTCAAAGAGCAGTCAAAATTAAACATTATTTAATGACTCGTAAATGTAAGTACACATTGATGCCCTAAGACACGAAACGAGTGGTTTTTGTGAGAAAACGAACAGTATTTATATCTTTTTTAGCTCGTGTAAGCATATCCATGTCCAACTGATCTGAGAGCAGGGCGCTTCGGTCTGCGCATGCGTACAGCGTTCGCCGGAATGCCCCGGTTCAGGTTCAAATAAATAAGGTTGTGAAAAAAAAATCAACGTTGTCTGTTGGTATATAGAAATCGTCTTCCATTGCGATCCTGTATATCTAAATATGTTTAGATCTTCACAGTGTAAGGTAAAACTTCCGAAATCTCTGCATAAACAATGAGTGACGTAAACACGCGCGAGGGAGCCCTTCCGGGGCATTCCGGCGAACGCTGTACGCATGCGCAGACCGAAGCGCCCTGCTCTCAGATCATTTGGACATGGATATGCTTACACGAGCTAAAAAAGATATAAATACTGTTCGTTTTCTCACAAAAACCACTCGTTTCGTGTCTTAGGGCATCCATGTGTACTTACATTTACGAGTCATTAAATAATGTTTAATTTTGACTGCTCTTTGAGTTGGACCCCCTTCACCTCCATTGTATGACTGACAGACAACAACGGTTTTACCTAAAATTATCAAAATTGAAGATACTGTGGAAACAAAGACACCTACATCTTGGATGCACTGGAGGTAAGCTAAAACATATCAAAAATTAATTTCAAAGTGAACTATCCCTTTAAAGTGTGGAAATTTCAACATAAATATATTGTTGAATTAAACATTACCTCTCTCCATTGTTAAGAAGCTGCCACTCTCAAAGAGAAGAGTCATCAACAGAACAAATCTTATAGATCCTGATTTCCACTGCGAAAAAAGGCCCAAATAAATAATATATAAAAATTGATACAAAGATTGTCCATTCAAGAAAATTACTTACCATTGCAGTTCTTGCACTTTTGTCTTCTATCTGTCCTCACAGTAACCGTTTCAACCTTATTTTATTTCATTCTATTCATTTTCACAACTCCTCCCCTTCTCTCAATCTTAACATCTTCAGTTTTTTTTTATTCTTCATCACACAGGAAAGCGTTTCACACCTCTATAGTGCCTGCTACTAATCAATTTACAGGTCCATTGCTACTAAAGTAACATTAGTACTATCTTAATGTTAATCTTGAACAATAATAGTATGTAGGCTAAAATATACTCATTAATTTAAAACTATAGGACACAATCAAGAGATGCAGAAATCTGTAAAATAGGGCACAATACTGTGTTAATGAAGGAATTTCCCATAATAATTTTCACAGGTTTTTTTGTACCTGTATTTTGAATCACGCATTGTGTTGTGTTTTAGGAATAAATGAAATGTCCGTAAACTGATAATTACCAGTACCTTTTACTTTTTTTACAGAAAATTTTCTTACAGTGTGCATCAACATATAAATTCAAATTTCAGGGGATAATAATCCAATGAATGAGAAGATAGCTGGAGGATTGCCCCAATTTACTAAACACGAATTATTATTACTTATTAAAGTTTTGCTAAGGCTCTGCACTCATTTCATTGCAATCTGGGTTGTAATGCACTTTGGCTATTGGTTTTTGGACTAATGGTAAAAAAACCTGCTATTTATTTTGTTAATTTCCATGGCCCTTCTCCTATTTCATTTCTAACCCATGTCGGCATTGTGCTTGCTCGCCAAGTGAAAACTATTTTTGTAGACAGTACATTTGTTGGAGAGAGGCGTCTGGTAAACGACAATCATCTGAAAGGCTAGTTTTACTAGTTTACTACCACACTACAATAAAACTTGACACTTGACACTCCCACCCAAAGTTGCTGCAACTCACAGTCAGAATGGCTTTGTCACATAATCTGATCATAAAGATTTAATTCATCAAGTTGCATAATAAACTTGCAAGATCCCCTGTATAGAGACATTCATTATTTGTAATTACTTTAAACTTGAATGTAAACATTTGGGTGTTGCCATTAAATTCACTGCATTAGCTGACTCAAGACTTTTTTTTCAACTTCACCTTTAACATGATGCATTTGTCACTTTGTGTCGCTTTTATTTTCACCACCCCTGCATTTTTCACATCTCGGTCTCATTTATTCATCACTCTTCATCACACATTAAAACCACTTGAAACAAATGTGGCCTCATGATAAAGTGCTGCTTGTATTAGAACGTAAATGCATTATTCTGCAAGAAGCATTAGTTCTTCTCATTTCATTTATCAGGCAAAAAAAAAAAAAATCAACTGGTCATTTTGATTGCAAAAATTATTGTCATTTAATGTTTGAATGTGAAGAATTGTTTCTTTTTTTGAAAATGTGAGGGATGTTTAGTTAAAACTCAGTGTAATAATCCTAAACCATTAGTTTTTTTCACAAGTTCCCTCTACATTTCCAGTTCATCTCCACACATTCCTCCTTATTGAAGATGTGGTTGGGTTCACCAGTTGCCCAAATTTGATAATCAGAAGGTACCTCTTCACACTTCTGTCTGTTTTCCCTGAAAGCCTCAGAGTCAGTTTGGGCTAAAAATGTTCACAATGCATACAGTTTTTCTGAATTGCTAAAACACGAATGCCCATTCTCTGAACCGAATTCTTAATAGCCTAAACCAATTTGTCGAATAAAACACTCTTTCTGTAAAACATTAAACAAGTTCAAGATACAATTGGCAAATCTCATGGAGTCTTTTTGCAAAACTCTTAATGCATTCTCACTCACTAAAGCACATTTTGCACTGTGACTTATGTTTCAAAATGGTAAAAACAAGTGCCAAAAGTTAAACACAATAACACAGTTGCCATTGTTTACACACAACGACTCAAAATTGTTCACACTTATTTCTAATGATGTGACCAAACCAACTGTACATAATACAAGTCAGTTCAGAGTCCCAAAATGTTGCACTGGATGTTGATACCAACAATGGAAACAAGAGGGAGAGGAGGAAGAGTATGTGTAAGAGGTTGTGAACAAGGAGGAAGAGGATTGGGATGAGCAAGTGCAATGTGTGGAGAGTGTTGTCAAGGCTGGATCTGGCACCCCCTTTGCCTTACCTATATTGGATACATACATTGGGATATATTGGGTTCCTTGTTGGGGACTCATTATGCTGCAAGATGATTTAGCGCATCTAATTTCTCATTCACTATTACCTGAAATAGTTCACTATCAACTCTTGAGCCTTGTTTATGCCCATTTTTAGATGCCGAAATGTATGATAATGTATTCATGAAAAGCAAAGCTAAAGTTAAAACAGAAAGTAAAATTCTTGGATCATATTGTATACTTGGATACTCTACATGATGGTAAAAAAAAACATTCAGAAATATCTTAGTTGGCTCTTGAAAAGCCTGCTAAAGTAAGAGTTTGGCCTGTGGGTATTACGGGTGTGTCATACTGTGATGACAGTGCACTCAAAAATCCGCTCTTACTCAAAAATAATAATAATAAGTTTAATTTGTATTGCATTTTACAAGTGAAGGACACATCTCAAAGTGCTACAGGTGCACAAAAACACTAAAAACATAAAAACAGATAAGATTTTTTTTTTCAACTTGACCTTTAACATGATGCATTTACATTTGTCACTTTGTGTCGCTTTTATTTTCACCACCCCTCCATTTTTCACATCTCGTTCTCATTTATTCATCACTCTTCATCACACATTAAAACCACTTAAAAAAATGTGGCCTCATGATAAAGTGCTGCTTGTATTAGAACGTAAATGCATTATTCTGCAAGAAGCATTGGTTCTTCTCATTTCAGTTATCAGGCAAAAAAATCCCAAAAAAATCAACTGGTCATTTTGATTGCAATGTTACAAAAAAAGGACAAAAACTCAAACAGAGACCTGATGACGTCCAAAAAGCACCAGTTGATGTTTCAAGAAACACTTTTATTTACAGACCTTCGTCAAGGTTGATGATTTATTTTATGTAAATGAAAATAAAACGTGAGTGTTTATTTGACATAAAAAGTATCAATACAACATTGTAACAACTTCTTTTCAAGGACAACATGATAAAGTTGCATAAACTTATTTCCATTGTGGTCCTTGATTTTCTTTTAAAGATACATTTTCATGACAAACCATACTATCGCAACAAATACACATATATCCATATCTATTAAGCAATCCCATCTAAAAACAATCTCTTCGCTCTTATGCTAAAACCAACATTATCCATTAAAATCTTAATGTCCAATGGCAACTTATTCCACTCCTGCGCACCTATAGAAATATGAAATATGAAAAAGAAATATGAGTTAAAATAGAATGGGCCCTATTATTAATTATTTTATGAACCATTTTTAGTTTCAGGCATGCTAACCGTCTTTCAATAGGTAACCATCCAAGCTGCTAAAAGTGTCCATTATTCACACGAGTAAAAGAATGATATCCTAGAACTACTCTCAATAATTTTGGTTTTTAATTGACTTTATGTTATGTTAATGAGTAGGCTAGCCTACCTTGATGAATAATGATAGAAATGCAATAATGTAAATTGAAATTGTATCATGGATTATTCAGATTTTTTCCAGGCTGGTAATCTTACATTTGCCAATTCAAATATTATTTTTATGATCTTTACTTGATTTTTTTTAACTTGTAAAATATGAGATTTGCTTTTCACATTATTGCATTATTATAATTGTTTTCCAAATCTATTAATTTCAAACATTACCGTTGTGCATCTCTTATGCAGAAACATACATAGACATTAAGAGATTATTTATTGGTTACTTTCACAATCTAATCATCATCTAAACTCCTTATTTCCATCATTATTATCTTCTCATCATTGGGGTTTAGAGGTAAAATGTTGCGTGCATGCGCTCTTGGCTTGTGTGCTGTTACTGTAGCAGATCTAATTCATTGGCTGAATCACATGGCAATGACTAGAACTGGAGTAATGAGCGGCCACGAGCTCAAAGATCCGCTGTTTACATCGCAGACCCCCAGACAATACAACCGACCATTAGATCGAATTGTGGATAATTCATTTTTCCAACATCGATCGCCTTGGATTGATCGATCCTCGTCTCTCATACGGTAAGATCGGCAGTTTTAATGCGCATTTGAATTGAACTAATGTGTAAAACAGAGCTCCTCATTGAAACCATAACTGGAATACTGCCTATTATTTAAACATATTCAAAGGCAAATGAATCGCATTTGTTCAGTTCACTGCGATGTCCCATTTCTATCGGCGGGTTTTGTTTACGTTGTTACGCCATATGCTGCAGTAACGGGACACTGCCACCAGAGACTGCATTACGCCAAGTGCTTTTTGACAGACTCGATTAATTCCAATAATTCTCACAAAGCCACACCATATTTTGATTAAATATGTAAAATGGTCACTGCAAATACTTACCACTTTTTACACTGTCCTGGAAAACAGTTAAGGGGTCTCTTTGTACAGCTTTACTGTCTGGTAAAAGCGAGGAAATGCCTTTGCTGCAATAGCCTACCGTTGTGTAGCTACTTGTTTGCGTATGTAACTGTTAAAAATAAATAATCATTCGATGCTAAACAAATCTTTATGAGCATTCATATTTTAATAGCATTAAGTATAGTTTTATATTTGAATTGGTGAAACAATACTTTTTATTAATATCCTGGTTCTATCAATAATACAGATCCATTTTATTCTGCTATTTCTCTTGTGTAATAAAGTACTGATCACTGGGGCCTTATCACAGATGAGTTTCAGATGACTCTAATTTAGGTTCTGTTTCCCTTTCATGCGTGTATTCATCACATGGGTACGGGTGAATCCCCTATGAAATCTCAATTAGATTACATCTAACTACTGTCACATGCAAACCTTCAGTGTACAATCCTTTTCTTGGATCAAAATTAGGAAAAGCACAAGCTACCCTATCAAATAAGTAGCCGCTATGCCCAATAATGGCTTTTATTTTCATTGTCACACTGTATAGAGGGTATGCGCATGACGTCACCGTCGGCCGGAGTGAATGCATGTCAATATCCATGGATCACTGGATCTTTGATAAGTTGTAAGGAACACTATATCGAGTCCAACTTTTAGTTTAAACTGATAATAGTTTGTTTTACTCGCGTTAACGCAGTTTCCCCTATTAACTCCAGTCACGCAGCAGCTCTTCTGCCACTCAGTCCCGCTGAGGGGGGCGTGTTCCGGCGGGGAAGTGACGTTAATGCATTCCCTCTATATAAGCACACAATAAATAAGCACACTTATCATTTGTTCTTAATGTGCAAGATATGGAAATGCTTATCTCTCAGCTACTTACATTTTTGTACTGTTAACATTGTATTGTTTATTGTTGAGATTTGTATGCATTATTTCAGGCTACCATGGGAAGCCTCTTCCGAAGTGAAGAGATGTGTCTGGTCCAGCTTTTCCTCCAGGCAGGTTCGGCTTACAACTGCGTCAGTGAGCTTGGGGAGTTGGGCTTAGTTGAATTCAGAGATGTGAGTTTAATGGATACATTATAGCATTCAAAAGTTTCAGGTCAGTAAGATATATTTTTAATTAATACTTTTAATCAGCTAGGATGCATTAAATTGATCAAAAGTAAAAATTTTACATGGTTACAAAAGATTTCTATTCTGTTCTTTTGAACTTTATTTTCATCAAAGAATCCTGAAAAAAGGGTCAAGGTTTCCACAAAAATATTAAGCAGTACAAATGTTTTCAACTTTGTAATAGAATTTCACAATATTACAATAAACTCTTTATCCCTCTTGTTCTGTCTCTCTTAAACCCATTTTTCTCAGTTGAACCCAAATGTGAATGCCTTTCAGAGGAAGTTTGTTTCAGAAGTGAGAAGATGCGAGGAGCTGGAGAAAACTTTCAGTATGTAACCAGTAAATATTTACCTTTCAGTGACCAGCTACCCCTACAGCAAGTATTATATACAGTAGTTATTTCAGTCACTTTTTATTTTAAGGCACTCTCATTATCTGTCAAAGAGTTGTAGCATAATCATTGTAGCCTGATTGTGCTCATTCTCAACACGTTTCCCCTTCCCTTATTCCTTAGAATATCTGGAGCAAGAGATCAGTCGTTCCCTCTATCCTCCTCTGAAAGGGCTTCTACCCACGGCCACGCCAATCCCATCAGCCCCACAGCCAAGAGAGCTGCTCTCCATTGAGGAGGAGAGCGAGAGACTTGCCAGAGAACTCAAAGAGGTGAGAGGAGGAAAGAGAAATAGGCTTAGAAATCATGAATATCTTGTGTTCCATGATAAACATTTAGTGCAAGTGGTGATCTTGACCCAGTTTGCATTTAGGTGTCAAGGAACAGGGATAGTCTACGTAACCAGCTG
This sequence comes from Tiaroga cobitis, assembly GCA_030578255.1. Taxonomy (NCBI): domain Eukaryota; kingdom Metazoa; phylum Chordata; class Actinopteri; order Cypriniformes; family Leuciscidae; genus Tiaroga; species Tiaroga cobitis. The sequence continues at coordinate 43,098,100 of CM060591.1, forward strand.
ATCCAGCTCAGCCAGTACAGAGGGGTCCTGAAGCAGAGCATTTTACTACCAACCTCACAGGTTAAAAAAAATCCAGCTTTTAGCATGCTTACCTCCAAGAGATCTCTCTCAGATATTCACCAAACCTTCTCATAATGTCTTTAAAGGTTCCACCTCCAACTCTTGAGACCACAACGCTATTGGACAGCAGACAAGATGTGCGCTTGAGGTGAGGACAATATCCATCTAAAGGTGCAGTCAAATTTACTGTTGCTCGGTATAGTTTCTTAAGCGAAATCCAGGAATTTCAATAGGATCCGCATGTTTAGGAATTTCACGCAAGGGTGAAAATTTCCCCGTGCAGATTTCACTCACGTTCAAGGTGGTCACGTGAACTCACCATGTTGGTCAACACAAAGCTGTTTGGTTTAAAAGTGAGCTGTGCTTTATACATCTCTACACTATTGTGACCACATAATATAGAGAGGGCAGCTATCATTATAATAGTGATGCCTGCCTTAGCAATCTAGTCAGAGATGAAAATGTAAATGTTAAGGAAGTGTTTCCCAACTCTTGGGGGCACACTAACAGTACACATTTTGGATGTCTCCCTTATCTGACTCATTTATTTCTGGTCTTGGAGTCTCTACTAGTGAGCTGATGAGTAGAATCAGCTGTGTTTGATTAGGAAGAGTTTGAAAATGTGGAGTGTTGGTGTGCCTCCAGGAACAAGGTTGGAAAACACTGTGTTAAGGCACAGTCACATTAGCAACATTTTGTGTGCAAAAAAGGTCAACTGTCTGTTGTAAATAGCCTAGAGATTTATGAAGCACTGCTCTTACAGAAGTCACATTCAAACAAGTAGCTTTCTGTTGGTCAGCACGGCGAAGTTGGGTGACCAACTGGAACATGAGTGCAATCTACGTGGGGAACTTTTTCGCCCTCACAAGAAACTTCAAAATACATGGATTGCTATTGGTATGACTGTATTTAGCCCAGCGAAATTTCATTAAACGACAGTAAATGTGACAGGAGTAAAGTGACATGGTATTAGCGACATGCAAAATTTCACAGATCAACGTAAATGTGAGCACATCTTTTGACAAGTTGTAATATTATTTTCACATATGTAACAAGACACTAATAACGTTATTCACATCTTTTCTGCAAAGCTTTGTCGCTGGCGTGGTTCATCCATGGAAGGTTCCGTCGTTTGAGCGGCTGCTATGGCGGGCCTGTCGTGGTTATATCATTGTAGACTTCTGGGAGATGGAGGAGAGGCTGGAAGTGCCAGACACTGTAAGAGAGTGTTACATTATAGATAACTCATTTTGATGAAAATGTCAATTGGCCATAAACATGATATGTTTTTCCTGCTCAGGGAGAGATGGTTCAGTGGACTGTCTTTGTGATCTCTTTTTGGGGAGAGCAGATTGGACAGAAAGTAAAGAAGATCTGTGATTGGTACATTCATAGCTTTGAATTGAATTATAGCTTACTATAGCACCCTTCCATTATATCACATTATTCTTATTTCAGTAACCCCCCCCCCAAACTTTTCCATTTATACATGAGTAATATCTATTCTGGATCTCTCTATTCATAGTTTCCACACTCACACCTTTGTGTATCCAGAGGGCTTGGAGGAGAGAGAAGTAATACTTCAGGGCCTGGAAAGCAGGATAGTAGATATCAAAACGGTGACTTGAATGTTCCCTTTATCCTTTTATTTTGTATAATTACATTCTCTTTAAAATAAGAGCATACAGTGTAAAGTATTTAGATAGTTCATACTTAAAATGTATGAACTTTATTACATTAGATAACAAAATATGAAGTGGTACCAATTTTAAAGAAAATGGTACAAGCATACTTTTTTTTAAACAAAACATTGCACATAAATTAACTTATCTTTCATAATCTGATGTATTTCCAATTGAAACAGGAAATTCAATTAGAAAAAAATATTATACACTGCCATTTAAATGTTTGGGGTGAGTAAGATTTAAAAAAAGGTAAGAAATTAATACTTTTATTCAGCAAGGATGCATTTAATTGATCCAAAGTAACAGTTAAGATGTTTACATTATTACAATAAAGTATATATTTCAAATAAATGCTGTTCTTTTGTACTTTCGATTAAGAATTCTAAAAAAATGTATAATGGTTTCCATAAAAAATATTAAGCAGCACAGCTGTGTCCAACATTGCTAATAATAATAAATGTTTCTTGAGCAGCAAATCAGCATATATGAATGATTTCTGAAAGATCATGTGACACTAAAGAGTTGAGTGCTGCTGAATCACAGGAATAAATAGCATTTAAAAATGTATTAAAAAAAGAAAACAGTTTTCAATTATTTTAATATTATTTCACAATATTACTGTATTTTATATCAATTAAATACAGCCTTATAAGATACTTCATACACAAACATAAAAAAAGCTTTAATAAAACATTAAATAAAACGTGCACAGTACGTTCATTAAAAAAGTAAAGAAATAAAGGTAAAACTTCAGTTCAGGGTCCAATTCTAACTATTAACTAGTTGCTTATTAGCATGCATATTACTAGCATATTGGCTCTTTATTAAGTATTATAAAGCACATATTAATGCCTTATTCTGCATGACCATATTCTACATCCCTTAATCCTATCTAATACCTAAACTTAACAACTACCTTACTGACTATTAATAAGCATTATATAGGAGTTCATTGAGGCAAAAGTTGTAGTTAATAGTTAGTTAATAGTGAGAAATGGACCCTAATCTAAAGTGTGACCGAAATAATAATAAAATGTTATTAAAATAGTTCCAGGTCCACTCTCTAACTTCACCTATGTCTGTCTGCAGGTGCTGTCTCAGACGGAGCAGTATATGCAGCAGCTGCTGTCTCGCTGCGTGTGTCAGATGCCACAGTGGAAGACACGAGTGCAGAAGTGTAAAGCTGTGCAGACGGTCCTCAACCTCTGCAGCCCTTCAGTCACGGACAAGTGTCTCATCGCAGAAGCCTGGTGCCCTGTGGCCAAACTGCTTCTGCTCCAGAGCGCTCTGATAGAAGGAACGGTGAGAAATTTAGTGAATTGTTTCACACGAAATACATCACACAGATGTCAAATGTTGATTTTTAGATATTAAAGAAGTGTTGTGGTGCACACAGTTGCCATACTTTTTTAGATGACTACCGGAGGTCGCTCATTCAAAGCAGTGAATCTCACAATAGCGTATTATTGTCTTTTTTTATTTCTTAGAGAAAAAGCGGTAGCAGTGTAGACTCCTTCTACAATCGTTTACCTGCACCCACATCTCCTCCAACAATCTTTAACACTAACGCATTCACGTCCAGCTTCCAGAACATTGTGGATGCTTATGGTGTGGCCAGTTACAGAGAGGTTAATCCAGGTAACACACGCACACCACATGGACATTGTTACCTAAAGTTGCATTTAACAGAGTATTATTGTTGTTGGTAGAAAGGTCCATCTGAGAGAGGTTGTTGCATGAGATAAACAACCTGTAAAAATACATAAACTATTCACGGTAAATGTCTTGTGTGTGTGTGTTCCCTTCTCAGCTGTGTACACCATCATTACTTTTCCCTTCCTGTTTGCGGTGATGTTTGGAGATGTTGGTCATGGTTTACTCATGACAATGGCTGCCCTGTGGATGGTTCTGGAGGAGAGAGACCCTAAGATGAGGAATAGCACTAATGAGGTTTCTTTCATTTTACACAGTACATATCATAATCTTTACAGCTGCCATTAAGACTGAAAAAGGCATTTAAATAGAACATACTATACGAGTCTCTTTTTTTTAAAACAACTTTCTAGGTTCAACACAAGTTACCTTTCTTCAGCATTGAGATTTTACTGTTAATAGGTTTTAATCATAATAGGTTTTTTCAAGATTTTTTTTTTTATTAATATAAAGTTCAAAAGAAGAGCATTAAATTAAATGAAACATTAAAAATTATTCGTAACATTATAAATGTCTTTACTGTCACTATTAATCATTTTAATGCATCTTTGCTGTACAAAAGTTTTAAATTTGTGCGTCTCTTTTAGATTTGGCGTATGATGTTTGGTGGGAGGTATCTGATCCTTCTGATGGGGTTGTTCTCCATCTATACTGGTGCTGTTTATAATGAGTGCTTCAGTAAGGGACTCAGTCCTCTTTCCTCTGGCTGGCACCTCAAACCCATGATTCAGCACTATAACTGGAGGTACACACACACTATTACATCCACTATTACACTATTACATTACATCCTGAAAGTCCTCTCAACCAAAAAAGTTATTAAAAGCATTAAGACAAAGAACTTCCATTTACTATATTTGATGAGCTCTATGTATGTCTTGATCACCACAAAACACATAAAAAAATACACCACCGAGTACATCAAACCACAGAAGAACCAAGAGAGAATGTAGGTAAGTGATAAGGTGCAGTCACATATATCATTGTTCTGCAAATTTTCACGGACAAAATCCAGTCATTTCAATAGTTCTGTCATGACAACTCTCTTGAGTGTTTGTCTGGTATGGTAACGAATATGACAATGTTGATATGTTTGGTCTTGGCGGAATGGATCTGCTACGCTGCTGCTGCTGCTGTTATTGCTGCTGCAGAGCAAGTACAGGACTTGCTACTGCCAATATATACATGACATGCTACTACGAGCAAGTAAGACATGCTGCTGCTGTACAATATAGCGTACATGAATTACCCGTAGCAGATCTATACAGGTGGATCTGGGAAAGGTGGAGGGTTTCTTAAAGGTGACACAAGGTGACACCTTTTCACAAGATGTAATACAAATCTATGTGAGCAACGCAACGTTTTTGTGTGTCCTTTTAAATGCAAATGAGCTGCTACTCCCCGGCTCTGTTCAGAAGAAGGCCGATCTTTTACACGAGCTTCGGATACAATAACAAAACACGCGAATCTCACTAATCTAAAATCTCAGAAATAACCAGTAGCAGTGCAGCCTTACGGAGAGACTCAGGAAGAGGTTGCAACTTTTAGACGCACATGGACGTTTCTGAACGGTTAGTGTATACATTTATGTAGTTGTTGTGGAGCTACATTGATTCATCTGTTTCTGGGGGATTTCTGTCGAAAATAAAATTAATCCACTGCTTTCTTGTCTCATCTGAGGCTGGGACTCTAGATAGTGTTCTTTGCTCGTCTGTGCAGCCAACCACAGAACAGTTTGCATGCTTTGCTCGAACTTTTACCATTGCGTTAGAACTGGTTACACTGTTGTCGTTTGCGGAAACCAAATGGCGGCGCCGTGGGTGGAAACGTGCAGATTAAGGGGCGGTAATATTATAATAAGATCCCCTTCCTAAGTCAGAAGGGGGGCAAAATCTGATCAGCTTATTATTTGACATGCTTGCAGAGAAAGGCATACCAAAACAAAGTTACTGGGTTGTCAATTTTCACGTTTTCTGGTGACCCGATTATAGCACTGTAAGGCCTGCCAGTAATTTGATTCCAATTAAGCTTTTATCTGACTCCATTTTATCACGACCTCGAATTTAGGTTTAGGATTTAGGAATTTTAGGTCCTCACGCCGACCGTTTATAACGGGGGTCTCACGATCACAAACTCGCCTGCTTCGGGTCACTAAACAGAGGTAATTGGCTAATACCTTAGATGGTTGCATTCACGCTTTCGCACAATCAAATATATTTTTGTATAGCCCCCTTGGTTGTATACACTTGAATTAAAGTAACGTTTTCTTTAGACAGAGGTAAGATTCACCCTATTTAGGTTGGTCGATTTGCAGTTTGCTGTCCTAGACGGAAATTCCCTTTGTCTTTACAAAACAAGTACACTTAAACTAGTGCCAAATATTAGCCGGAATTCTAAAATCGCAGTTGGTGTGCCCTGTGCTCCACTCAAAACTGTAACTGTATCATGCCAATTTCATAATCAGTTCAAAAATAATCAATACAATAACATCAAATGCTCTGTGGTAAAGAGTAAAAGATGTACCTGACTCAAGAAATACACAATGCTGAGTGTCTGAAAGGCACTTAGCATTACTGGCGGATCTCATTACAAATCGCCCTGAGCCTCTTGAGACATTTCATGAAGTACTCAGACCAGGGCAGAAACTTCTTTAAAATGGAAACGTGCTAACAATAGGAATTTACATTCAGAGTTTACACCTTTTGAGGGCAGGATGCCAGTTGCCTGGAGGACACACCCTCCTCTGTAAGCAAGATATCTCTAAACTCTTAAAAACTTAATTACCTTGTGGTTTACATCTTTGGGGATGAGACGTTTGTACCAGTCGCACTGAGACATTTCAAATGATACCAAACATGTATAGTGTTGTATGATAATTGTTCACATTAAACCTTATAGATTTTTGGGTGAATTTTAGTGATCCCAGCATGAGGGAGAGAAGGAACGGAGGAATGGGGGGTCAAGGGAAAGAGATGTAGCTTAGGTTGATACTGAGGTGAGACTTGCGTCTCGAATGGTGATGCTAATTTCACAAGAGAGAGTTCAAATGTTAATATCCTTTGTTTTCTCAGAGAGTTGTCCTCTCTTCCAGTTTTTCCAGTCTTACAGCACTTAAACACGGAAAAAGTCAGATTTTCTTGATATGTCCCCCTTAAAGCACAGTGCAACTGGTACAGCAAATGCTGACCATGTATTTAAAGGTTGATCAGCGAACTCATTGGCTACTGATACAGCAGGAACCAATCAGCTGTGCCCTATAGAGAGTGATGTGATTGCAAGCATATTGAGTTAAGGACCTATCAGCCTGCGCCATCTAGAGTTTCATGACAGAACTTGGTATGAATTAGTGCGATTGGAAATTTCACAGGAGGGTGAAATATTTCCCCACACAGATTTCGCAAACAGTTCAAGTTAGACACACAGATTCGCCACGTTGACAAACAAGGCTGATTGGTTTGAAAAACTTCTGTGTGAGCTGTGCTGTACAGCTATACACATTTGACAGTAGACAATGGACCTTTTTTGTCCGTGAACTTTTCACTTTGACTCTGTGAACCTGATCAATTATCCATCATTTCAGCTTGCCTATGTGCACTCATTTTACACTCACTTTTGTCTTCTTTCTTCTGGGCTGGTTCAGTGATGAAACTCTGAGGAGCAACCAGTACCTCACTTTGGATCCAAACGTAACTGGAGTATTCCAGGGACCATATCCATTCGGCATTGACCCGGTAATCAGGCCTTTCATCAAATCCCGCTTGTGTCTACCTTACTGTGAGGTTTGGTTTTGACTATCTCGTTCCCTGGTTCTTAGATCTGGAGCCTTGCCAGTAACCACCTCACCTTCCTCAACTCCTATAAGATGAAGATGTCCGTCATCTTCGGGGTCATCCATATGACTTTTGGAATCTGCTTATCCTTCTTCAACTACATGTGAGTCATAAAGTAGGATTAATTTTGGTTTACCATTACTTGCTTTATATTTCTGATCAGTTCTGGTTTTATGTGGATTAAAAAAACGTATTCCTTTATGTTTACTTATCCTTTTAATGTTACACTTTCTCCTCAGGTACACAGGGGATGTGAGCAGCATGTTTCTGGTGTTGATTCCAGAGCTAGTGTTCATGCTGTGTCTTTTTGGGTACCTTGTCTTCATGGTGGTGTTTAAATGGATTGCGTTTGGACCTCAGGATTCAGACCGCGCTCCCAGCATCCTGATCCACTTCATTGACATGTTCGTGTTTGGTGAGAACCCAGACAACCCACCACTTTATCCAGGACAGGTGAGAGATTCATTCAGTATACACTGATTCTTGTAACATGTTTTATATTGTAGTACAGTTTTACTGCTGTGACAAATACATACATATCCTGTCCCTCTCTTTAGGTGACAGTGCAGAGAGTATTATTGTGTTTGGCGCTGCTAGCAGTTCCGGTGCTGTTACTTGGAAAACCACTTTACCTGTACTTCAAGTACAAGAATAACAGAAGAACGGTAAGCAGGGGTGAAATTAGGCTGTTCTGGCGTCTTTGATTTAATAAAAAAATTTAATACTTTGGCTTTACAGAGTAACTTAGTTGACAACTTTTGATTTGTAATTTTAATGCCAGGCTTTGCCTGACCAACCACGTTCTTTTCTTGATCAGGTTAACCTCAAATTTGAATAAATATTTGAATTGAAATCATAAAAATATAGCAAACTATAATAATGTACCATACAATCTAACAGAGTTGACGGTCCATTAATATACTCTCTGGCAATTGGTTATTGTAGATAAAATACTGAAAAAATGTAAAGGGGTTTTACAATGTTGTGTTCAAAATGTCCACTACAAAAGAAAATAACCATATGACTTTGTTCATGTTGTGTTGTGGTAAACCATTTTTAGTTGCAGGGGGTTGCAGACACTGCAAAACTGTAATCGAAGCAAATTCAAACAAACTGAAACATAGGGTGCAAAAAATATTTGTGAGATTATGCTTTCCATTAATGGATAAAATATGATTTTTGTAAAGAAAATCTGTATTATCAGTGGATGTGAAATGTACCCTAAATTGTATCATATTAGAATGATCTGAAGGATCATGTGACACTGAAGACTGGAGTAGTAGCTCATAGATATATACGATAGATGTCGCCTTGGGGTTCTAAGCATGCGTCAAAACGGCCGCCATCTTGGAACAGGGGTCTTGTCATAGGAAGTAGCTATGTAACGCTGCTAATCTCCGCCTGTACTTCAAATTCATGGATTTTCGGACTTTTGTGCAGCGTATGGATGTTCACACACACGAAATCTGAACTAGGAAGAATGTTTTAAAAAAATTGTAAAAAAAAAAAAATTCTCTGGACTCAATGATTAATACATGTCTGACCATTGGAACCAACCAAAAAACTAGAAAATCGCATTCATGACGATTTATGGTGATTTTATTTCCCTTAGACCTTTGCCTACATTGAGGCTGATGCATTAAAGAGGAGGGGCTCCCCTGTTCCATGATGGCGGCTCTATTGACGCATTCGTTCCAATGAACTGCCGTAGCCAAGGCGACATCTAGTGTATATATCTATGAGTAGTAGCTGCTGAAAATTCAGCAGCTTTTCCATCACAGGAATAAATTACATTTTAAAATATATTTATAGAAAACATAATAATATTTTACTGTATTTATGTTTTTTTGATCAAATGCAGCCTGAGTAATCATAGCAGACTTCTTTCAAAAAAAAAAAATCTTAACAATTCCAAACTTTTAAACTGTAGTGTAGAAAAAAGAAAAGAAAAAAAAATCAGGCATATTCTGGAGCAAAAAAGACCAGGGCCCGTATTCATAAAGATTCTAAGAATCCTCTCAGAAAACTCTTAATTTAGCTTAAAAACTTTTACGTAGGAGTCTTAGCTTAAGAGCGATTCGGGAACGATCTGAGAGCAACTCTGAGTAAGGAAAAGACAAAAACTCTCATCTTAGTGAGGAGGCGGGGTTGAGCCCGTTGCTATGTGTGACAATCTTTTGAAGACTGTGATTGGTTGGTTGTCCAAGAAGGAAAAAAAAGAGCCATTTTAAGTATAGAGTTTTCTCACACACACACACACACATTATATATATGTATATAAATCCTTTTTTTTTACCTTGCTGTTAATTTCCTAAGGTATTTGATTGGCTTAGAATGATAAAAATTGTTCCACTCATTCCAATTACACTGATTGCTGTCTGTTTAAGTGTTGGTTTTAATATAGCAAACATGGATTAAAAAACAAGAAAGACGAGAAAGCCCGACTGGTCAGAAGAACCGTGTTTACTGTTAGCCCAGTTAGTGGATGAACACTAGGCCATCATTAAAGGAAAATTCGGGCCGGGTGTCACAGCACGGAGCGAGAATCAGACGTGGGAGCTTATAGCGCAAATGATTAACGGTTCATTCCCCTGCTTGTGCGCACCAGGGAAGCCTGCTATTCATAACTGCAGTTTTTTTGAGCCTGCAAGGTGGGAATGTCCAGTGGAAACTAAATGAACTGCGACACAATAAGAGGTTCTGAAAGTGCTGTAATGTTTGTGTGATCACTGCTTACAGAAGGTTGTGACAGACCCAAATCACTGCTGCTTTATTGCATATTCCCATTTGCCAAATATCTTAATGTAGTGATTACTTTCATTTCTTATGGCATTCCTGCGCTGTGTCGAAGATATTAGCGTGTCTCTAATAAGATCATTTACAAACATGATCCCTGCACGATCTCATCTATAGCGTCTTCTCCCTCTTCATCGTTCTGTAATTTTCTCCTCTGCTAAAGAAACTCTTAAGGCTCTTAAAAGTCCTCATCCATACTCCTAACAATTTTGACCTTAAGACCTCTTTTAAGGGTTAAGATGCTTTCTGAATTACTTTTTTCTTTACTAGGATTTTTTTCTTTAATTTTAAGAGTAAACGCCCACATTTCTAAGAATTTTCTTAGAATTTTGTCACTAGGAGCGACTCTTTGCATTAAGATTCTTTATAAATTCAGGCCCAGGTGAAGTACTTACCAACGAGGCATGTGGCTCTTTTAGCTGAAATGCGAGTGTTCTTGCAGGTTCTCCCATACTGTGTCTGATGAAAGGTCTTGACCCTGTTTTTCAGTTACAGGAGGAGCAGCACCCCCTAATCACAGACACCATCTCTATAAACGCTCAACTGGGAGACCTAGAGGGAGGAGGGGGAACAGAGGAACAGGTCAGAAAAAGAAAATATCATAACACCATTCCTCAAATGAAGCTAAACATTAGAAGTGTCAAAGAGAGAGGTGAAAGAGTAACATTCCAGTAGATTCAGTGTTGAAAGATTTTCCATTCCTCTATAGCAGAACTACTGAAATACTGTATGCTTGTCTTTTTTAACTTTACAGGAGTTTGATTGGACAGAGGTTTTTATGCACCAGGCCATCCACACCATAGAGTACTGCCTGGGCTGCATCTCCAACACTGCATCGTACCTTCGACTTTGGGCCCTCAGCCTCGCGCATGCACGTATGCAAATACTCACAAGCATCATTACGTATTACATGTTCACTTATAGGTGAAATTGTTCTGCTTAGTTAGTTCTGGTTTTGTGTGTGTTAGAGCTGTCGGAGGTTCTCTGGGTGATGGTGATGAGAATTTCACTCTCGTGGCAAGGCTATGTGGGATCAGTGGTGCTGTCAATCATCTTCTCCATCTTCGCCATGCTCACTGTCTCTATCTTGCTCGTCATGGAGGGGCTGTCAGCCTTCCTGCATGCCCTGCGTCTGCACTGGTGAGAAAATCACACACAAATAAACTTCATATTGTAGCGGTTCTCAACCAGGGGGGTCAAGACCCACTAGGGTCTTAAAATTATTTTAATTTAGTTTTAACAACATCTTCATTAAAATACTAAAAAAAAAAAAAAACAGCATTAAACTGACGTTATATTTTGAGTTCATTTATTTGAATTACAACAAAAGTATCAGAGGTACATATCAGATAAGATAAGAGGGCCTTCGAATATGGTCTTGGACAAAGACAGGCCATGGAGTCAAAAAGGTTGAGAACCACTAAACTAGGGGTTGCACAGTCTAGTCAATTAGTCTACTATGGTACCATTTCTGTGAGAGAAGCAGTTAAAATATTATGACACTTTGGTCCTTGAGGATTTTCCTCACCTTCCAAAGGCAGCGCTCTGTGTAAATGTCTTGAAGAGAAGGGAGTTTGGTTCCGATGATTCGTTGGGCCGAACTCACTACTCTCTGCAGGGCTTTATGATTGAGGGCAGTGCAGTTCTCAAATCAGGCTGTGGTGTAAGATAAACATTTAGTGTAGATAAACACTTAATTTCCCAGAAAGCCATTAGTTGTTGAGTTTCAGTGAAGAATAGTACTTAATGGAATAGATACTAATATCTAAAAAATAAGTACTAGTAGCATGAAAATAGATACTACATATTAAGAATTAAATGTTAAAACGGCTTGCCATAGGTGTAGTGTTGTGTGTGGTAGAGGATGTAACACAATGATTGACAAGAAGGGCGCAGGGTCTAACCTACAGTCATTCTAATTAAATTAACCTTACTGGTTAATAGCAACCGACCCTGACCTCCATTTAATAATTGTTAATCCCTGTAAACACCTGCTATAAACCTTAATGATGCCAAATAAGTTCATCTTTAAGTGATAAAAACAAACATACAATGTTACTTATGACAGCCTTTCTCAAACTTTTTTCAGTCAGGGCACCTTTCAAAAGTGCATAAAATCTCAAGGCACCCCAGTGTAAAATATAATTTAAAAACACTGCATAACCCAAATGTAAAGGCAAATGGCCTGTTTATTTAGACAGAACAGTAACGAACAGAGCATAATACGAACTGTAAATAACAATAATAATAACAACTTTATAGCACCTTTAAAAACACAGGTTTGCAAAGTAATTCACAAAATAATTAATCAGAGACACAAATGCCATAAAACCGTAAGAGGTGGACCGCCCACTACAAGAACCCAACAACAAATCCAGACCAGGAGAAAATGAAGTGCAGGATGCAGTTAAAATAAAATAAAAAGGGGCAGACATGATATATCGTAAATATATACAATACGATAAGAAAAAGATGCATGTTAAAAAATGCACCAGAGATAAGCAGGAATGTTTTTCCATACTAGAGTGCTTGTTTTCATCCGTGCCATGCGCATGCACACACACCCACATACACAAACAATAATCCACAACGAGAGAGGGAGAAAGATCTACATGCGCGCATACGCGCTCACACAAGCCGGGAGTGGGGGTGACCACAATCAATGAGAGACGTGAGCCTGGTGCGACGCACAGCCGCCCTATCCTGGCAGGGATGGATGAGAGGCAGACACGGAGCTCCTGGTCCACAGTCCTCAGTCGCTCCCTGTACTTGTTCTTGATGTACGTCAGGCTTGAAAAGCTCAGTTCGCACAGATAAGTTGTGGAGAAGGGTAGCAAAATAGCAACAGCGCTACTTGAAGCCACTGGAAACTGTGTACAAAACTAAAGTGGCCTAAATTCACGTTTATTTTTACGTTTCTGTCAGTCTGAGGTTTTGTTGCTATAACGCGTTGCTATGGGTTGCGTCACTTGCGTCAAGTTGTGTGTGTGTCTTGCTTCGGTCTTGTGAGACGGATTTTTATGGTTAATTTTATATATATATATATATATTTATCTAAAATGAATTTACAATTTTATTAATACGTTCATATGTTTAAAAAGAAGAAGAATGTATTTATGTAAATTCAAATATATTTATATATGAAATGTCAGATTTTTTGTATTTTTTTTTAGCCTACGTAATTTTTTGGCGGCACCCCTGACACGGTCAGGGGGCACCCGGCACCCACTTTGAGAAAGGCTGACTTATGAGACTCAAGCAATTGCATAGTTCTCACAGCACATTTTCTCACGCAGTGAAAAACCACGAAGCAAAGATGACACTGCACCGACAGACAAGACAGAACAGATTATTTTGATGTGAAACAAAGTCTCAGCTTTCAAATTCTGTTAATTACGAAATTCAAACAATAAATACCATTTTGGTGCTCTTAAATGTGATGTGACAGATCGCTGTAGCGCCTCAGTTCAAGCTCCACGTGAACTGATCTTTACTTTTAGTTAATAGTAAATTAAAACGAATGAACGTCAGAAGTCATGTTGAAAGATACAGTATGACATGTAATCAATCGCTCAATCAGTGTTTCAACTGCAATAAGAGGCCAATAATACAGCTTGTAAACAGTGCCACACAACAAAAGCCCCAGTATGTTAATTAGCTTGGAAAGTATTTTTTTGCCAAATATTTGGACTATATTACATATTTATATTTTAATTCGCATCATGTTTGAACGAGGCAATAAACTACGAGCTGAAACTGCATGATCCTTGTGTTGTCTTAAGTTAAATATTTCAAATGATAAACTCTGGTTTCTGTCATGCAAATATGAAAATTATATTTCAAATTAAGCTAATCACTAAAAAAGCAATCTCTAGTTGTGTGAATTTTTGGAGGTGTGTGTGGTTGACAGAGTGAGAGAAAGAAATCAAATTCATTAGGAGTAATTATTTTTTATTGAATTTCCTGTTTGATGCAGGGTGGAGTTTCAGAACAAATTCTACAGCGGATCTGGATACAAATTCAACCCTTTCTCCTTTGCCGCAATTCAGCATCTAGAGGAAATGTAAATATTCCCTGTAAAAATGGTTTTATACTTCATTTTGGAACTGAATGTATTATCGCATTAGTAATAAAATGTGATTTTAACTCACTAAAATTAAAAGTCTGTCATCTACTCACCCTCATGTTGTTCCAAATCTGTATGCCTTTGTTTTGTGGAAAACAAAATTAGAAGTTTGGAAGAATGTTCACTGGACTCTTTTTAATTGAAGGACAGCATGTCAGGGGCAGACATGCTCCAACATTTTCATTCTTGGGTGAAATCCTTTTGCAAACTTTTTGTCTCAAGGTATGTTTTAAGCATTGCAGAGGTCTTAAAGATGAGCACATGATGTATGAATTACAAAATGCACAATACTAATAAAGGTTTTTGTAACTAAGGAATTACAATATTCACAATTCTCAAGATCGTGGTTCTTCACAACCCCTCACATCAAGTTTTACCTTTTTTTCTTTGTCTAAATGCAAAAGAAAACTCCAGAATAAAGTAAAACAAATGCACCCTTGCCTTTGTAGGTGCTGTGCAGAGTTAACATTAAGACATTAGGAGCATCCTATTGAGGAAAAATTTGAAGCGAATATTTAAAATCTGTACATGCTCACTGAGTAAAGAGATTAAATACCCAAGAGCTAAAAAAGTAATATATTAGCCATATATATCAACTGATATTGTGAGATAAAAGTGAATACATCGAATGCAATTTATTGGATAAAAGGCATACATGTAAATGTACCATTTTGTGCCATCTTAATTGTACAGAAGAATCCAAAAGTCTAAGTTGACCAGTGAAAATTATTTTATTTTCTTTCCTTAATACAAAATCATGTATGCTTCAAATGGAGGTAAGGAAATCTGCCGTCTTGTACAGAGGTGGTGCCTCACGGTCAATGTGACAAATTTACTTATTTGATTTGTGACCTAGAAATGACACTACGCATTTTATATCATAAATGAACATTTTACATTTTTCAAAACCCTATATTACCAGGAATAAAATACAAGATTTTCAACATGGTTTCAGACTTTTGGACCCCATTGTAGATCAGCCACCCTGTTCTCTGGCCATTAAAAATCCAAATCAGTTGACCAATATTCAAAGAAATGTCATAATTGAATTATTGTGGCTTTACTTCTATCTTGAAAAGCTTTTATGGTGCATGATTAACTTTACGCATCAGTGAAAATAAGGTCTAAGCTTGGTACATTAATGATGTAACAATTATGCATTCTGATGAAAGGCAGTATAAACAAAAATCAAACACCCTGTTTGCTTCCCACTTTTTATTTTTCCATCTTTTTCATGAAAAAACCTGAACTAAACGAACATCAATTTTAAAAAAAAGAAAGTCCTCAGAAAATAATTGCTATTGTGTTGCTACAAGTTGCACTTAAATTATAGCTTTCCAAGGGTAAATGAACATTTTAGCCTAAACTGTGAGCAACCCTTCTCAGGACAGGAGAATGCAGGTGAATTGGCCATTTGAGATGACAGCAAGCAGAAGAACAAACCATCAGATGAAAGAAAACAAATAAAGAGTGATTTTAGTTTGGTACGAGCGAGTAAAAACTTAGTGTGGTGGGTTAAGTGTCAACAAACATCCAGGCAGCAAAACCTTCAGAGAGGTTGAACTACCAAAAATTGCAGATCTGGATCAATATGCTGAAGTCTTTATGATTCAGATTCATCCTGTGCTGCCACTACATTCTTTGATCAACAAGTTGTGGCGGATGAGAACTATCAGGATGTGCCATGCCTGTCATTTTCTTCCTCCTCGCAGCTTATCAAAGACACCAACTCATCCGTGCCAACAGATCCATGTCAAAACATCAGTGGTCACACCAGGACAGGATTCTCTGATCAAACCTTCAATTCCTCGTTCACCAAATCCCACTTAGACTGGATTATGAAGTTCAGTTTCAAGCATATCAGTAACATCTTCTGAAGTCGTCACTTTGGATAAGGCTGAATGCCCAGAGAAGAAGGAGCCACACACTGGATGTGCCTGGATCGGTCTCATGGGTTGTGGGAATAAAATCCTCACTGAAAATGACCTCTTCCCTGTTAGCCCGTTTTTACCCTTGTAAAACAGCGGCCATATCCTTCCACCCGTCTCTTGTCTTCAGCCTCATCCTCTTGTTCAGGCTAGATCAGCCTGTATTGAGTGGGATGGAGCACTCATGAGCTCACTAAGCAGAGCTGTGCGGAGACTGTGTGTGTGTATGTATGCGTGTGTGTGTGTGTATTTGTGTGCACGTTACGATATTCTCTGAATGAGTTTTTCCTCTGTCAGACAGAATAAGGTGCAGTAGGACAGGTCAGAGATGAAGTTTTCACAGCCATGCCGAGTCACATTCCTACAGCCTCGCAGATCCAACAGAGCCAGAGCCGATAATCGCTTCATATAGGACAGACACGCATCTGTCAACTTATTACAACCTAGAGAGGCAGAAAAAAGTAAAACCACCAATCAGTGAGTACCAGACTGATCAAGACTTGTGTAAAATATGAGCATATGTCATTTCTGTGTAATTACTGCTTGCAGGGTATCTTTTAAAAAATCTAATTAAAGCCAGATTAAATTAAGACATTACATTTCTATTGTATATATATATCCATCAGTGACGGGGAAAATACTTTTAAAAAGTAGTGTAACTCGTTACTTTCTTTAAAAAAGTAATCCGTTACTTTACTTAGTTACCCCATATGGAAAGTAACTTTTTACGTTACTCGTTACTTTTACGTTACTTTTATGTTGCTTGACTTTGGGCAGAACCCAATATCTGTTCCTAAATGGGTAGGCCTACATAAAGTTCTACTATGCATAATGCCATATATAATGCCATAAATGCATAATGCATTTATCAAAGTTTAGAATATTTATGAAGAAATGCTTGTTAATGGATAGGCATATGCATGGGCGGCGCTAGGGAGGGGCTAGAAAGAAAGCCCCCAAGAAAGACCAAAGCACCCCGTTAGCACCCCCAAAAATAATTTCTGGAAGCAATTATATTCAGGCTGTATTCTATGGAAGTCCTGAACTGCATGGTGAAGAAGAAAAAAAAGAAAACTTAGGCCATCTTGTTATTTCGACATAATAAGGGGACATTCTAATCTGCATTCAGCCAAATTAAGCGTTATTCTTATAATGGTTTTCTATGGGAGGAAAATGCTTAACGTGTAATTTAACACGTAGCGTTCATATTCTGGGGTCATCTGATTTTTTGTACATAGTATAGCCTACTTTATTATGATTTTAGTATCATAATGATTAATAAATGCACGCACAATTATCCATGAACTTAATAAATGTTGCAGATATGTTTTACTATGCACGTAAACAAATGCCTTTCAACTTATGTGTGCAAAATTCAGAATTAAATGAATGTGCAGCAATTTGTACAAATAGAGAGTCTAGGCCTACTATACGGCCTACTAAATAAGCGCATTTAGTTTCATATTTGTTCGAATATTATAATGTTATTTTTTTTTTCTCCATCTATGTTGATTATGAAAAGTGAACGATATGCGCATCCATCTTACTCATGCTGGAGACATTGAGTGGGTCAGACATGATTTTGACCACTTCATTAAGTTTTGTTTTGAAGAAAGCCTTTCTTTAAAGTGAATTTCGTTTTGTATAAATTGTATCTTAATTTTAATAATTTTTTTATCAACCAATTGCCTGTATTTAATAAATAAGAAGCAAATATAGCAGACAATATAATCATGACATGGAGGCGCCGGCGCAGTCACTGAATGCGCTTGAACTGGAGCGCACCTCATCATAAATTAACCGAAACTCAGCGTATGCCTCACAGACATGAGAAATATATCTACTGTATATTGAAACGTCTTTAAACGAAACAATTCAAAACGAAAAGAAATAGGCTACTCTCTGATTATGTAATCCATTATGTGCATTTCTAGGCGTTCACTACGGAGATGGCGATCGCTGTCAAATCTGTAAAATGACGGAGATCGCTGTCAAATCTGTCCCAGGGAAAAGTAACGTTGCACCGAATTGAAAAAGGAACTACGTTTCGTTACCAAATTTTCAGCAGTAGCGCGTTACACTACTTTTTACCCGAAAAAGTAGTTACGTTACTGTAACAAGTAACTTTGTAACGCGTTACACACAACACTGACATCCATATGGATCAAACCCATAAAAAAACTCTAAATAAATCATTTAAATGCAAAACAGGGTAGCTGCAAAAAAAAAAAAAAAATTGTATTAAATATATATATTTGTATTGAAATTGGTTTCTGTGCAAATACCGCAAAACATACAAATTAGAGGTCAATCGATATTGGATTTTTTCTGATGCCATAATTTGTAGAATGGCAATAAAAGTGAATATTGTGCCGATAATATTAAAATCTACATACTGAATGTATTAAATCTTTTTTTTGTCTTTCCTTCCTGTGACTGGGCAGCACACAGAGAAGCTAAAAAAAGAAGTTTGCATTGATTTAGGGCTGCAACTAACAAGTATTTTGATAATCGATTAATCGGATGATTATTTTTTCGATTAATTGGATACAAAATTGTATTTGCTTTTTTGTTTATTATAACTAAATAAAACCCTAAATCAGGGTATGTGATGTGTAAAAGTGTACTTTAAAAAGTGCAAAAGCCACACATTGGGTTTTTAATGATAATTGCTGATGGCAAGTTGACAACCATGATTAATGTAAAAAATAAATAAATTATTATATCCAACATAGTAGATCGCATTTGAAAAACAATTAAAACTTAATAGTAGACAAATGCTATAAAAAGAGAACGGAATGGCTAACAGGCTTGATTAAAAGGACAGGAAAAATGATGCATTAGTGCACAAGTATTCGCTGAAAACAGTACAGTGACTAAAAAGCAATATTTTACTGCTGCTGTTATAAACTGCCTTTATATTTAGTGCCTCACTTTGTAAACACCGATTTAATTTAACCTATTTCTGCAGTAGCGCTATTTTAATCCATCACTTATGTTGCGGGCGAACTGATTGCGCAACCTGATGCTCGAGACAAAATACAGACATCCCAAGTCTCGTGGAAGTTCCGGGAGTCTCCCGCATATTGATAGCGGCTCCCTGATGCCCGCAAATTAGTTCAAACTCCCGGAATCTAGAGCGCGCAAGCAAGATCGCGCATGCGAGACAGAAGAGACTGTGCTCCAAACCAGTGTTAGCTTATAGATATATACACGTTCGCTAACGATATATACTGTTCTCACAATATTGTACAAATTATTACCATCGCATATCAGGACAGCAGACATGAGTATGTTTAGGGTAGATATATACTATTAAATGTATAAAAACTATACTTGAGTATATTTGTATTGTAATAAAAACATACAAGTACATTTTTAATACATATTCTTCACCTGGGTTATAACTAGGGGTGTAACGGTACACGTATTCGTATTGAACCGTTTCGGTTCGAGGCTTCCGGTTCGGTACGCATACAAACCGAACGATTCCTTGGACCATTTTTCCTGCCGACAAAATTCGCGCTGGCGCGACCACCACAACGTTGCGCAACATCAAATGGCAAGCGTAATGAAAGCGGAACGAAACTGCGCTACTCATTATGTGCTTCACGGATCGTTTATCAGTTCGGGCCAGCAACATCTGTGCAGCGCGAGCCGATCTCGATCAAGCGACACTGTTACAACACAGCGCTAAGAGATCCAGTAAAGAAAACATTTGAATTCGCCACTGAAGTAATAACATCGCTGTGAGATCTAGTGAGACGCATTCACATTTCTCCGTTATTAACCGTAGATCTCTATAAGATCAAACAGCGCTGACGTGGAAACCAGGAGAAACTTTGTGCCGTGAATGAACTAATACTTTACGTCCACAGACCAGCAACATTCACCATGGATTTAATATAGTAACACTAACTGTAACCAGTTTGGCTGGAATAGTGAAATGCTTTCAAGTACTTCACACATCTTTTTCCAGCACTTCAAAACTCAAATAATATATAAATAAATGTATATATAAATGTTTTAATGTGATGACCAAAACATTATTTTTTCATCCTTCAAAGATGACCCCCATTTATAAACCTGAAAGTTTCAAGATGTAGGAAAACTCAGTTATTTACAAATATTTTTTCTTTTAACAATTAGGACATTTCTCTGGCATTTTTTCTTTTTGCTGTATCGAAAACGTACCGAACCGTGACTTTAAAACCGAGGTACGTACCGAACCGTGATTTTTGTGTACCGTTACACCCCTAGTTATAACATAAACAGAAAATTAAAGATTTGAATATTTAAACAACCTAGTAATATTGTTTTTCAATTACAAGTTGCCTCTATCACACTATTTGATGCCATTGGTACAGTATAAGACGATCAATATTTTTGCTTCGGCATCCCATGTTGAACTCCATCATATCGCCGGGATGATAATCCTCCGATCTGAAGTGAACGGTACACACGACCGCGTTTCTCGAAGCCGATGTGGAAGAGAAATCCCGTCTCTTCACCTGCACAAACCGCACCTGGCACGAAAGATATAGGGTATAGCAACGTCCTTTTTCTAGTTATGGAAACCTGAGGACTCGATGTCCTGACAGGCCGGAGTTTTTGCAACCTCCACAAACACAATAATTTACCATGACGATGATAAATTGAAGTACAAAAACTACCGAAAACACACTGACTCACGACCGCTCTCACTGAATACCAGCTTACTCTGCACTGAGCTGAGGCTCCCTGACGTTAGGGGTGGGCGATATGAGCAAAAATTCATATCACGATATTTTTCACTGTCCGGACGATATCGATATTATATCGCGATATGAGAAAAAAAATTGGAATCACATTTTAGTACACCTTAGTTAAATTACAGGCAGAATATGTATTTTAACACTAGATAACTAGAAAAAAGTTGAGGCATTTCATCGGACATAGACCTGAAAGGTTTTTTTTTTTTTTTTTTTTTTTTTTTTTTTGTGTGCCATTTTTTCTCTCAAAAAGTGCAAACGTGCAACATGAGGTAGGCTTGAATGCACTTGTTATGTCTTTCCACTTTTTGCTCGTCTTGTCATAATGAGAACCGGCAGCGAATGAAGACTTTATTGATTTCTGAGTGAGAGCCGTCTTCGGGTGTGCTCTGTCTCCGGGAATATCTGTTGTTATAGTTTTGCTTTTTTTAATTAGTTTTTATTTTAATATCGTTTTAAATTTTGCTTTAAATTTCAGTTTAGTTTTAGTTAGTTTCATTAATGGTATTGCTAGTTTTTATTTAGTTTTTATTTTGCAAACACATTCTATATAGTTTTTATTTTATTTAGTTTCAGTTTTAGTAATTATAGTTTAGCTTTAGCAGAGCGAGCAGAACACTTCCAGTGTAGACCAAAGCGAGACGTTTAATTTAAGTTTAATGTTTGCACAGATTACAGTTAACTCTTGTGCAGACATCTTAATAATAAAAATAAAATAATGGTTTGAGATTTAACAAAGCACCAAATAAATAGAACTTAAAAGTATACAAGAAAAAAACAATGAAAATTTTCATACAAACTAATTCATTAGTGTAAGGAGACAGAATAAAGGCCTACAGTTTGTACAGTATAAAACCCATTACGTCTATGGAGAGTCCCCACAAAGATAGTGGACCAGTATGTGTGTATGCGCGCGCTTATGTGTGTGTCGTGTGTATGCGCGCGCTTATGTGTGTGTCGTGTCCTGTTATTCATAGCCTAACGTACATTGCGGGGAAATGTCTCCACGTGGATAATATTATTAGCAGTAAATGTTTTGTAAAAACAAAGATAATAATAGCAGCTTCCAGTCTTTCAACCTTCATGAAAACATGACATCTCAAACATACAGTAGCTAGGGTTGCCAACCGTTCCGTATAATACGGAATCGTTCCGTATTTGACGCATAAAAGGCTTGTTCCGTATTGAACTGATACGGAACGCACTTTGTTCCTGATTTTTGAGAATCAATTCAGTGCAAATCCATGACAGACGCATAGCTTCTAATATATATGCCAGACAGACTATGATGAATGAACGAAGACCCGCTGCTATAATGGCAAACTCGGGGACTTGGCGCCCCCTTGACGGGCTGATGTGTAATGACGTAGAGTTGGCTCATTGGTCGCACGTCAGAGGCGCCCGCGCCATTGGATGTGCAGTTGCCGCAGCGCAGCCTGAGCGAGCCAGACGCTCAATGTGCAAGCTGTGCAGCTGCAAATGCGTTTTACAGGTTTCAGTAAATCGAGTAAAATGTGTTTCCGAAGACATTTGTAGGCTATGATAAGAAAAACTCCAAAAAAAATTTTTTTTAATTTTTTTGCACCGGAAAGAACATTCTAGAAGTCTAATTCTATTGAATAAGTTCGCACAAGGCTACAGAAAACTTGTGTTTATTTTTCTTCAAATGCAGTCTAAGCCGATGAGTTTCGAATGTTATATGTTGTATTTGTTTAAGTTAAAAAATAAAACGTATTATAATCTAAACAAATACATGGTTCATTTTTGGCAAAATGATCATGATAGCCTTTATATATCTGTGTGGTTAAGTCTTGTATATTGATTAAGCCTACTTTGCTATTCTATAAATATATTAGTTAAAAGTCAAACTTGCGTCTCATTACCTTGTTATTTCCCATTCCACCGCAAAAGATGCATCCTTTATGAACAGCCGCTTAGCACTAGCGATGTGTTCTACGTTACGGTCCTTCATTGAACGCGTCACAGGACAGCGGTTAATCGCCTCAGCAACTTCACGCGTATGAAGCGCCAAATCAGCCGTTTCCTTAAACAGCGTATTCGATTCTGTATCGTCATTAGTGTTAACAGTTGTAAAGAGTACCAAATTGAACAAAACAATATAACTGCAAAATTTGAATTTATGAATACGGTATCCTCGGTATCGCAAAATCCATATCATGGCACAACATAATACCGGTATTCACGTTCATACCGGTATAGCGCCCACCCCTACCTGACATGACGTAAAATGACGCGATAGGCTCAAGATACGCTCACTTTATCTACTAAATTAGTGCCCTTATGTCGTTTTAAAACATTTTATATCCTGAATTAACTTTTCATATGGTATTTCCATACAAGGTTATATATTAATTTAGCTTTTTTTTTTTACCTGCAAAATGCTCTAACTTCTAGCTGCTCATTCAAAAAGATGAGGTGGATAAAATATGAATGTTTACAACCATAACATATTACAACCATTGTCATAATTCATCAAAAGCAGATCATAAGCAATTGCTTGGCATAATGCACATATTCATTGATTGCAACTTGCAACAGTGCAGTGCTTTTTCATGATGAAATGTGTAGCGCTGACATTTATTTGATTTAATTTAAATATTTACAACTTTTTTTTTTACCTTAATTTGATCTGAAACTGAATTTAAGACATTATAAGACTATTTTTGCACCACCAGTTAGAAGTAATCAGTTGTGTTGTATTGGCACCACAAGGAAAACCTAAACAAAAATGTGGAATCAAATATCAGAAGATCAGGGGTACCTGAAAGATTGAGCTGTCTGAGTGTGTTGCGAGTGTTGCAGCCAGTAGCAGTGAGCAGGTTGATGGACTGGTCTGTGAGACCCTGGCAGTGGGACAAATCTAACCGGCGCAGTGATGGCATATGTCTGACGATCATCTTAAGGGCAGAGTCACTCATATCCAGACCAGACAAATGCAGAGTGAGCAAACCTCTCAGTCGACTGCGACTTTCACTGCCTGTGTGACAGGAGAAAGTAAAGGTGAAAGAGTGAATGATTCACTTCAACTCACGCTGTACACAGTCCCAGTAATAATAATCATGAGTGCCTCACCTGGCAGCACAATAAGGTCTTTAATTTGTGAATCTTTGACGCCCACGGCCCAACACAAGTCAAGTGTTCGCAAACCCGGACAGCTCTGCGAACTTAACGCTGACACGCATAATGAAGAACAACCTGACATTATTAAATCTTTTAAACCTGTGAGAAACAGAGAGAGAAAGAGTATTTTAGTCTTTACTGTGGTGCACTTTTTATCTTTAAGCAGTTTCCTGTACATATTAAAGCATCAGGCAATTTCAGAGTTGAGACTGTAAAAGTAAACTGTACTTGGGAGGTGATGAATGAGCCAGGCTATCTGTTTCTTTGATACAGGTGTCCAGGAGAGGTCAAGTGTCACAGGTTGTCGTTTAATGACAGCTGACAGAGCTTGGGGGGTAAGTGCCCGACAGCGACTCAGATCTATTCGTGTCCATAAGCGCTTATCACAACACCTGCAGCAGGAGAGGATCCACAACAACTGATCAGAGTAAAATCCACCCAGTGATCAAGATAACCATAGATTACTTTTATTTTAAGAAATATGAGCATGCACTTTCTAATAATCAACCCTTTTTTTGTTTGGAATGCACTGCTATATTCCAACATACATTAATTTAGCTTGATGTAGCGCAAAGCAATTTGTAAACACTTTCTTTGGTGCCAATGTTTAGTGGGCTAAATATGTTTGCCCATTTAGCCCCAAAGAGAACAGGCCTAAATTAAAAAGAAAACGGTATACTACACTTACCACTTGTACCAAGCCTTGCAGACTCTCATACACACAGCCAAGTCTGTCCGACCCAAGTAGCGGAACACTGATACCCAAATGTCTTTTTCACAGCCACGCTCATTTCCAACATCACGGAATGAGGGATGAGAGAGGAGAGAAGGAGGAGAAGATGTGGTGACGGCTGGAGGAGGAGGTGGTGGAGAAACAGAGGAACGAGAAGACATAGAGGAAGGTGACGGTGTGTCTCTGTCTCGACCATCTTGGTTGGAGTTCCGCCTCGTGTGGCGGCCGGAAGTGTGGGCGCTTTTGGACTGAGAGAGGCCATTCCCGGCAGGGGTCGAGGTACTGTTCCTGAGTCGGGTCCTGGGTAGCGTTTTGCGCTGGATGAAGCCAGGACCGCTAGGTGTGCGGGGAGACATAGCCGCCTCTAATTTGGGTACAATGGAGCCCGGGTCACGTTTGGCCTTTGGAGGACGCTGGAGGGTCACAGTCAGGTAGGAATCATTCAGCAGATCATCATTCAAGTCTGAGACAAGTAAGACAGGTGGATCAGGATCAGAGTCTGATTGGTTCTCTCCATCCTCATCATCTTCCTCTCCATCATCCAAGTCTTCCATCTCATCATCCTCACCATCAAAGTCCTGTTCATCACTGTCTTCCTCATCATCATCCTCGTCGTCATCATCATCATAGTCATCACCTCTTTGTCTCCGTCTCCTTGAACGATGCTCCTTATCTGACCGGCCAAGATGTCTCTCTTCGTCACTGTCATCCTCATCATCATCATCATCATCACCCTCATCATCATCATCGTCATCATCTTCATCCTCCGTTTCATAGCGCCGTCGCCTCATCTGGGATCCTCCTCGTAACCTAACCCGACCACCTCTCTCCCCTCTTGCCCCAAGTCCTCGCCTCATTTTTAGCGAACTTGTTGCCAAGCTGCCTCCACCTCGACTCCCTCGATGCGAGGAGCCTCTCCAAACACCTCGCCTACCAGCTCCATAACCTCGGCGGGATGAAGAGACCCCACCCCGGACTGACGACATCTTGCCACTATCTCCATCGTCATCGCTGCCTGAATCATCATCATGTTCCATTCCATGTCGCCGGTAGATCTTAGCCACGCGAGGATCAAGAGATGAAGACTTCCGTTTCTGAAAGACAGAAAAGTCTATGTAAGAGAAAAAATAAATAAAAGAAAAAAAAAAACACAATAAATTCACAATCTCCAATAAACGACAGACAGGAAGTGATTCATTTCCAATGGAGAGAGTGCAGGAGCTGCTTGGAGTCCCAATCATATGCATATGTGAAATTTTTGATTTCAATGATCACCAAATGTAATGAATTCTAATCAAAACTAATGTCACGGTCACACTAGACTGAGCACACAATATTTCGGAGGACAATGCAGCGGTTGCAATATATCACACTCAGCGTCTTTTCTAAAAATATAATTCAGTATATAATACATCTAAAAATGACACTTTACTGCAAATGTGCAACTTTAAAGTTCAGATTCTTATAATTCAGATGTCATGCTGTGCATTATCAATTTTCTATTGATCATGTTTTCATAAATTTGCAGGTCTGACTTCACCAAACTGTGGAACACAGTGAATTTTGCAAGAGCGTATGAATGGAAGTCAATGTAACAAAAAGTGTGAGAATTACCTATATTTATGCAGTAAAATGTTATTCTTTAAAGACAGTTTCTGTCAAATAGGCAGTTATAAATAATTATGCGCAAAATAATTATTTACAGTGGTTCGACCTAGAAAACCCACTGTTTTTTTTCTTTCAGATGTGGTGAATAAGCGGAGGGTGACAGCTGCTTCACAACCAATGTGAAAGTTGTGCCCGATGGGGGAATGTCACAATCATATGATAATGAGGGTGGGAAGGTAGCTTATGGGACCATTTCATATAAAAAAGTATGATAAAATATTTTTCCAATGCTAGGCACCTACTAAACCACCATCCAGAAATTGGGCATAAAAACTAGCCAAAACTTTTTTACAATTACCGTATATTTATCACAACAAAAGTCTGCTAAATTTATTTTATATGTCAGTATAAAATTATTTAAATGTTACTAAATTTCACTAAGTTTAACATTTTGTGTTTTTAATGTTACTTGCATTAGAAGTTTAGAAAATCATTCAAGCACTGATAAACACAATCTTCCAAAAAACAAATATAACTTACATGTGTTTTACCACCCTCCAATTTTAGCTGCAAAACAGAATAATAATAACATACTGTGGTAAATATGAATTTGAAAAGAAAGAACAGTGATGAACGCATCAGGATCACTGAATGGAATCACACAAGCTGCAAACACAAAGCTAATTCTGAAACCCTCAGCAAGTCAAAGCAGTGATTGGGCACGATGATGATGAACAGGGCTGGGTGGGCCAAAGAGAGAGCGAGAGCAGATACAAAAAAGGTGGAACAAATTAGAGGGAATTGACTGCTAGAGGTAGAGAGAGAGCAGAGAAGAGAAGAGAATACAGATTTGAGCGGCTGTGCATGCGGCAGCAGTGGCGTGAGTAAGGCGGAGCCTCTCACCCTCTTCCTGAGCCGCTGCTCAGGGGCTGCTGCCCGTTTCTGGAGCGACCCGTGAGAGAGAGAAGAGGGGGGCCGCCCGACCCCATGCCATGCCCCGCCCTCGCCCCCACGCCCCCTTGACCCATCCTGTGCCGTGATGTCATCACCGCTGCCTGACGACTGGCACACAGGAAAACAGGCGTTACTGTTACACACGCACATCGGAGTGTGTCCAACACAGTAAGCTCTCGGCATGCATTTTTCTACATGGTGTGATTGATTGTGTATGTATGTATGTAGGCAGGCCTGCATAAGCTAGTAGCATTAGAACAAAAACCCTCATTTAAAAAAAACAATACATCTCGGTGTGAGAAAATCTTACCTCAGAATCTGTTTCTTTGCCGAAAACACATTTGGGACACTCCCAGCAGCTCGGTAGGTCTTTGTTCACCACTCCCTCACCAGATGTCTACAGAAACAGAAGAAAACAGATTTTTCAACAGTAAATCGAATTACAATACAGAGGGAAAAACTATAGATAGGCATTGTACTCATATCAACAAGAGCCAACAGAGCTGAACCATCCCACAAAGCCTCCAGTCACTATGCTCACCAGGTAAATGAGTCTGAATAAAGAATTTTGAGAAGTGTATTGAATTGCTGTGGTAATAATGTTTCTACCTTCAAACAGCTAGGATGAGCTATCTGAGCACAGTTGGAGCACTCCATGAGCTCTTCACTAGTCTCCTGGTTGCCTTCCTCACAGATCTCACATACAGCAGAGAGCGGCAGACCAGGCTATTGAGATCACACACAGAGAGAAAGTGATATTAATAAATAGAAGCAAACAAAGGAAGACTACATTAACCATGCTCAATGTATAGACACTCACAGCGAGACACTGGCGCAGTACACAGGTCTGTTTGAGTTTGCCAGGGCCACCGAATTTCTTCATGTCTCTGCAGAAGTTGCAGTCTCCACATTCTGTGCGTAGACAGGCCTCACAGCGTTTACAGCGCACGCGGCGCCGTCGCAGGACCGACATATTGGAGGCTGGTTTCACTGGCCGTGAAATAACGGGTGTGGTTGAGAGCTTGGGACGAATGACAGGTGGAGGGGGAGGAGGGGGCTGGTACCAGGGGGGCTTGGGAGAGACAAAAGAAATGAGAGGTAAGCACTGCAGTGTGGTGGGTTTAGAATAGAGTATTAAAAAAGAATTAAAAAAGTGAAACTGCAGATTTTAAGGTTTTGTTTTAAATATCATTATGCATCAAAAATGCAAGTTAATTCAACCTTGATTTGTTTAAATCAAGCTGTTTACTATTTAGGTAGTCACAATTGTCCGAGCAACAAAGAAAATTTTCTGGTCATATTAGACGCGCACCAAAATCAAAAGAAAAAAGAGACAAATAACATTGTGTTGAGTAGGAACAAATAACTGTTCACAAAATTCACGGTTCGGTTCGATACGAAACACTTGTGTCACAGTTCGGTATGTTTTTGATACAGCAAAAAGAAAGAAATGCCAGAGAAATGTCCTTGATTTAATTGTTTTCAATTATATTTTTTATTAAAACTAACATCATAAAGTATGATATTTTATTAGTTTGAGCAATGATGGAGCTATACCTTTCTTTTCTTAGGAGCATATAAACCAAAACAGCTCCTTGGACAAAATGAAATGTAATATTGTAGTAGTTATAAACAAAGGTTTATCTTAGTTCAGATTAACATTTGAGGTCAGCAATTGTATTCATAATGTCAAAATAAAACCGAAGTAGCCTACTATTCCTGCCAAACTTCCATGGTTACAGTTAGTAGTGTTACTACAGTAAATCCATGGTGAATGTTGCTGATCTGTGGACACTGGATAGTTCATTCATGGCACAATGTTTCTTCCTGGTTTTCACGTTAGCGGTGTTTGATCCGTTAAAGCTGCAGTCCGTAGCTTTTTTGGGGTTAAAAATGATCCAAAATACATATTTGAGAAAATACATAACCAGCCAGTGTTCAAAACTATCTGCTTGCCGTAGCTCGATTCAAAGCGGTAAGCTTGTAATAATGTGTTTAATTCCAGTGGTACTGGTGGATTTCCGCGGGAGATTCATGCATGTCTTTGCGTCATTACGTCACATCTGTACACATAAAGAAGGAGTCTCGGCTAGTAGGCTATATTGAGTCATTACGTCACATCTGTACACATGAAGTAGGAGTCTCGGCTAGTAGGCTATATTGAGTCATTACGTCACATCTACACATAAAGAAGGAGTCTCGGCTAGTAGGCTATATTGAGTCATTACGTCACATCTGTACACATGAAGAAGGAGTCTCGGCTAGTAGGCTATATTGAGTCATTACGTCACATCCACACATGAAGAAGGAGTCTCGGCTAGTAGGCTATATTGAGTCATTACGTCACATCCACACATGAAGAAGGAGTCTCGGCTAGTAGGCTATATTGAGTCATTACGTCACATCTATACACATAAAGAAGGTGTCTCGGCTAGTAGGCTATATTGCGTGTGAGGATGCTGGAGGTGGAGATTTATAGCCTTTTCTCACAGCACTTGATATAATTAAACTTATCAATTTGATGGCGGATCCAGAAAGGTTCAAACGACAATCATCGGTGAGATTCACCCGCTGTAAAATGCAAAAGACTTCGTTCGGACTTCGGAGTGGCTACAGAAAAATAGACACTGCAACCGGACCCATGCGAAAACAAGGATACATATCGGAAGGACATTACATGTAGTCACGCAATGCTGACGTTGTTAACATTAACAATTTGAGAACAAAGTATAATTTGCACGGTTTTGCGTGATATGATAACTTATAAGTGATTGTTAGATTTAATCAGCGCGATTTACTGCACTGTCAGAACCAGAACAAAAGTGGATGTTTCTTACTTGTTCAGATTCTTATGTAGGTCATACTTCCAAAAAGAATAATCTGTGATTCTGAATGATATCCACACCGGCGCGGTGACTGACAGCCTCACAGTCTCCTAAAACACTGTTCTTCCGCGCTGTGCGGTGTCGAAGGTGTTGAAGTACAACTCACGTAAAGTTGATAATTCCGCGAATGACTGCAATTGCAGATTGCGAACAGAGATGGCGACAAAGAGGAAAAACGGTGGACTGCAGCTTTAATAATGGAGAAATGTGAACGTTTCTCACTAGATCTCGCAGCGATGTTATTACTTCAGTGGCGAAATCAAATCTTTTCTTTACTGGATTTGGCTGTTTAGTAACAGTGCTGCTTGATTAAGATCGGCTCGTGCTGCATTGGTCCAAACTGCTAAACGGTCTGTTGACCACACAATAACGAGTAGCTCAGTTTCGTTCCGCTTACATTACATTTTGCCATTTGATGTTGGGCAATGTTGTGGTCATGCCAGCGTCTCTTACATTATGAGCGCGCTTGCCACGCGCGACGCGCCTACATTTGAAATAACGAAATTTTGGTCAGCAGGAAAAATGTTCCAACGAACCGTTCGGTTTGAAAATGCGTACCGAAAACCGAACCAAAAGCCTCGTACTGAACGGTTCAATACGAATACGTGTATCGCTACTGCTGTTGAGCAATTAATTTCATACGGTAATGAAAAATCACTGTCAGGACAATGCTTTTGCCTCAGCATTAAGTTAAAATCAAGACAAAATAAATTATTAAAACCAATAATACACTTCATGGAATAAAATTAACCAAATAAAAAGAATGGGATGAAAAGAAAAACTCTAAGTTGCATGATTCACTTAAAGGGTTTTCTGTAAAGTCAATTAAAAATACTCATTTAAAGAAACTAATTCTGTGATCTTACCCTCCTCGGCCATCTGACAATGGGTTTTCCCGTGTAAGAGAGTTTAGGGATGTCATTGGCATGTTCTTTCAATAACGCCTGAAAGTGAGAGAAAAAAACATTTTTCATCACTAACCATTCTATTTTAAAATATTTCAACCATCATATTAAAAAATGACTCCTTAAGCGGTGTTCACACAGCCAGCGACAAAGAAACATGATTCCATTCATTTTTAATGGAGAGCTGGTGATTTCTGGCGACACGAGTGACAGTGACCGTTGTCGACAGGGTGTAGGCGTGTCCAGCAATGTGACAAAGGCTGAGAAAAGGCTTTTTACAAATTAATAGCGATTTTCAGGAGCGACAACAGACAGGAGGGAAGTCAGTGGAGCGCACATGATCCGTCACTACGTCTTGTAGTTGAGTGTCAGTGGTAGACATGTGCTGGTATTCGGTAATATGATAATGATATGATAATATGATTCCACATGGTGGAACGAGTGAAAGATGTGCTAAATGAAAATGCACATTCATTCTGACAGCAGATGGCGCTGATGGAACAGCAGAAATGCAGCAGTTACCCTGGTAACCCCATAAACAAAGCAGCAGGGCAACTGAACTGTATTTAAATGTTTCATAAAGCAATTCAGATGTGTGTATTCGCTACTTAAAGACTTAAAAGATTTTCAAACATAAACATTTTTATATTTTAATCTTGACTACAACATGCCCTAGATATTGTTTGAATATGTTCTGATTCTGTTCTGATTGTTCAGTCACACT
Organism: Tiaroga cobitis; assembly: GCA_030578255.1. NCBI lineage: Eukaryota > Metazoa > Chordata > Actinopteri > Cypriniformes > Leuciscidae > Tiaroga > Tiaroga cobitis. The sequence goes on from CM060591.1 coordinate 43,129,939, forward strand.
TTACATTAAGGTTCCATTATTTAACATTAGTTATGGAAAATTTATTTAGCGGTCAGCGATTTTCCTATAATTTATTATATGTCTCTGTGTACATACGTTGATATGAATGGCTTGGCTTTGTGAACTCAGATAGACTGGCGCTTGTGATTTCCCCAAAGATAAATAGCCACTCATTTATATTTAGTCCTTTGCCTCAAATGTTGTAGAAAAGGAATCAGTTTTCTTGCAGCTAAAACTAAACATGGAATAACATCCATGACTGTCATTCATACATTTTACTAGGCAACCAATAGTGGGAACGCCCACTGGACATGCAGTGACAAAGTGGCAGTGTGAATGCAGCTTATAGCAACAAAACCTAAAATTAACAAATTCCAATAACATCCTGTATCTCATGTATGTAAGTCACATTTATAAAATATCTTGTGATACAGCTTCACAAATAACACTGTCAGCAAGTGCATTAGTATAACCATTTCCAAAAAACAAAAGCCTAATAAACTATGAGCGTGAGTTCTGACCCGTATGTCGTGTAGCAGGGCAGCAGCATTGTGTATTCCTGAAGGCACACACTTCTTATGTGAGGGCAGTGACTCCAACTTCCCTATCAGGTTCCACAACCCCTCCAGCTCAAAGGGAGTCAAGTGAAGCTTCACCCCTGGCCCACTAGGTGGAGAGGGAGCATTGTTGTCATCTCTTTCCTCTTTAGTGTGGCCATTTAGTACCTCACAGCCTGAGCTTTCCTGCTTCAAACCTGTGTATTAGTATCAGAGAGAAAGATAGTTTAACTTACGTAAATCTATGTGGATGTGAATATGTTGTTAATGTACTGACCGATGCCCAAAGAGTATTTCTGGAACTCAGGGATGAGGTGTGATGTGTTGGTCATGCTGTACAGATAGCGCTCCAACACGTACCAGCCCATCTCGTAATAGAATGGATACCGGAACTTAGCAGGCACCTGAGGACAACCAGAGACCATTACAATTTTCAGTTACATTATTTTCATAAAAATTTTACATATTTTCCTACCAAATTTCCAATAATTATGAGAAAAACATCACATTCTCATTACCGTAAAGCAGTAAGGAAAATCATCCTGTCCGGACACAAAGGTTTTGTTTTTATTAAAATCAGAAAAAAAAAAAAAAAAAAAAATTCAGTACAAGAAATACTGCCATGATTATTTTTAGTATTGAAATATATCTATTTATTTGATTGAAGAAACAAAATTATGCATTTTACCTTTTTATAATGATAATTGAGGAAATGAGTGATTACTGTTATCAAGATAATATAACAAAGCAAAATAATGCAAAAATGCATCTTTGTTTTTCTAATGCATAATGTATTTTCTTATGAACCTTTTAAATTTAGGATCAACATTGACCCAGACGTGTTCTTTTTGAGATGATAAAAGAACTGAAAAAATGGCAACCACTGCAGTGAAATGTTGGGCTCACCCTTGTCCTGTCCTCAATGCTGGAGATGTGCAGTTGCATGGGGATGTTAAAACTATGAAGAAAATTCCCACCAAATACAAGCGCGTCCACTGGTGTGTACACTGCATGAATCCAACCTGATACAAAACAAAAGTAATTTAAGAAAACTTAAACTAGGGCTGTCATGATTCCTTGATTAAATTCAATACTAGACAAACTCAATAATAAATAAAAAAACTTGATTGCAATTTACCCAGGTTGATTAGCCAGCAAAATACTGGAAGTGGCGCATTCCACGGATGAGAATCGATGAACCGCATTATTAGACTTTTCTAAAGTTGCTTGATATATTACACCATTTAAAAATCATAATATAGCATAGTGCTATTGTGAAATCACTAAGGCTGTTTACATGCGTGCAGGTTACACGTTTCGTCCAGTGGATCAGAGTGGCTCTGTTCACAGTAGGGATGTCCCGATACCACTTTTTCACTTCCGATACCGATGCCGCAGCTTTGGCTATTTGCCGATACCGATATCAATCCGATATTTTTATATTATTCTTGAACTAATACTAATAATCTTAGCCCTGTTTTATTATTGTCTAACCTGTATTATGACTGACATTTGACGAATTGCTTTGTTCCTTTTTTGGATAAAAGCGTCTTCTAGCCTAAATGTATGCTAATAAAAATAATAATAATGACAATTATTATTTGCGTTTATAACTATAAATGAGTTCACTTAAGACAGTAATATGTTTATCATAAAATTATTTATTAATGTTTTATTTTTATATAACCTATCATTTTACAGTTTTTGAAATGTTTTTGTTTTTGGCTATATTTCTTTTTTATATGTGAAGTCTTTTTTTGCTTAAATTATACTGAGCTTTTCCCTCCCAAAAAAATGGACTTAATGAAATTATCCATTTTGAAAAATAAAGTTTAAACACAATGGTATCCTGTGCATCCCGCACCTAAACAGCTGGCCTGGTTGAATCAGCCGGCACAGACAAATCGTGAGTAGCTACAGTTTACAGCCTACGGTTTATAAACTGAGGAGACGGATTGCAAAACCGTGGGTGCTTTTTCACAGGTGACTTCCTCGGTAGGCTATTATCTAAATTAGGGATGGGGCCGATCCGATCCAGTATCGGTATCGGGACCGATACCAGCGTAATTCACGTATCGGATTTTCCCGATCCAACCTGCGGAGATATCCGATATCCATGAGCCATGTCTGCGCTTTAACGTAGTCTGCTGAAACGACTCAAAGTGATTCCCGCGGCCCGCCGGCTAGTCTGCTAGCTGGCTGCAAACTGTGGAATGGATATCCTGAATGGAGGCGCGGCTCAATGAGACACAGAGACCCCCCCCTCAGGAAATCCATTCCGCAGTTTGCAGCCAGCTAGCAGGATAGCATTGAGCTGCCAACATGTTCACTGTGTGGAAATCCTATGGTGGAAATACTTCACACTGGAAACACCACAGCAGAGCAAGACAGCAAAATGCAATGTTTGCAAAGCCGTATTAATTAAACCATTTGTCTGTGATGCATGTTTGCTATTCGCAGTCCAGAAGAGAAAGAGAGAGATCTCTCACACGGTGCCACAGCGCGCACAACATGACAGCCCATCAGCATGATCGGTGATTGTTGTAAAATGCAGTCTCTACAGTTGCTAAATTGCGGGACGCTTTTAATAATAAAAAAAGCTATTAAAAGCACAAAAATCTGCGCAAGAGAAGCTGTTCCCGCGTCGCGCACTCCGAAACAGACCGCAACGAGACAAGCACATTATACTTTGGGCTTCATATGCACGTCTAAACGATCAAATGTAGCCTACACAAAAATGTCAAAATGACCGGCTTGGAGATTCACTTAAACAGTTTGTCTAAAATGGACGTAGTTATGGAAATAGTTGGGAGAAAATATGGTGCACTCGTTCTTAAAGGGGAAGCAGTCTAATAAACATGCTGACGATTGCTCCATTACTGAGAATCAAACAACAAAAGGCAAAGAGAAAATCACTCACAGCTCTTGAATGAATAACTTTAGCTTTAATAAGCATAAATCTATCTATTATAAACTTTGCAGTGCTATTTTACTTTTGATTACTTTATTATAATTATTTTTAGACCATACCTGAATAATGTTAGTAGACCTTCCTGAAATTAAAGCACTGTGTAGGCCTGTATAATGTGTATCTTTGTTTAATTGTCTATCTTTTGTTTATCTATTGTTTAATATATATATATATATATATATATATATATATATATATATATATATATATATATATATATATATATATATATATATATATTGACATACATGCATACATACGTACATATCATACTTGCCTGTAGAGAGGAGTTTATTTCAGCATCATATAAAATCAACAATAATGATAATAATAATATTAAAGCAAACACAGCTCTGGTATCGGAAAAGTATCGGTATCGGCCGATATCCAAATTCAGGTATCGGGATCGGATCGGAAGTGAAAAAATGTGGATCGGTGCATCCCTAATCTAAATGTTCCGGGTCAACGCAAATAAAATGCAGAAATCAAATTTCGTAAAAATGGAAAAAAAGTTGTCAATTATTTGAATTTCAATTAAATATCTAAGCATTGTATATAAGGAAAATACGTTTGTATGTGAATATTGTTTCACCAGTCTAAAAACGAATAAAGAAGAAAGCATGTTTTTCGTTTATCAATTACGCTACGAGTTAAAAAAGGAAAAGACGCAAAAGTACACCGAAGGTAGTGGGAGGGAGTGTCTGTTGTGAGTTTAGGGGGCACGTCAGCCAGAGATGTAGTGGGGTGTGTGTGTGTGTGTGTGTGAGTGAGTGAGTCAGCGTACTGCCTGCTGAACAGAGGGTCGCCGAAAGAAGGATCTGAAGTGCCGGTGTTTCGGTTACAAAAACCCGCCGAACTGATCCGAAACCAGCCCAATTTTTATTCACCCGCCCAAACCCATAAATAGATTGCAAAACCACCCAATCTGGCAACCCCTGTTATCACGTGACAGGCTGCGCCGCTTAACTGGATGTCGCAGCAAGGGAAATGCTAATATTCAAGCATTTAGGTGGTTTAAGATAGATTTTCCCATGGTTTGTGTTGGATAGGTATCGGACCATATTTTTTTTCCCCCTCCGATCTAGCGCTCTGGGCCAGTATCGGCACGATACCGATGACGTGGATCAGATAGGGACATCCCTAGTTCACAGTAATAGCTGCTTTAGGGTGCTTTCCCACCTGCCTCATTTAGTTCGGTTGAATCGCACTAGAGTTCGTTGTCCCCCCTGGTGCTGTTCGTTTGGGCTGGTGTGAATGCAGCAATCGCACTTGGGTGCGCACCAAAAGCGGACCAAACAAGCGTACCGAGACCTCCTCGAAGAGTTGGTCTTGGTACGCTTTCAAACGAACTCTGGAGCGGTTCGTTTGTGGCGAGAACGTGATCCGACCCAAACAGACCCAACTACCAAAGAACTGCGCATTTTTGGACTAAACCAGCTGCGCTGTGCATTATGGGATGAGGACTAATGTTTGCAATTTTAGCATGGCAGCTCACGGACAAACTTGGAGTTGTGAGGAGGTGCGGAGCCTCATAGAAATTTGGTCTGATGACCATATTAGGTCCCAACTTTCAAAAACTCACAAGAACAGCAAAATCTTCGCTTCGTTTAGCAAACAGCTCGGGGAAAGGGGGTTTGATAGATCTGTGGAATTTTCCCGCACGTTAATTCTGACCAATCGAAGTGCAGTTATGAAAATACGTTCAAGACACATCTGGCCAACGAATGATGTGGATGTTGTCACGTGACTGCATTTTGGTTCGTTTCATCAACTGTTTAGGACCAGAGCTATCAGACTGCGGTGTGAAAAGGAACCAAAACGCCTGAAAAATGCTACAAAGTATAATTTTCCGCCCTGGGTCCGGACCAAATGAACCGAACTACAGATGTGAAAGCACCCTTACATGAATTCAGGCTCTGAATGTGCAGTTTGTTTGGGTTTCCAAACAATTACAAATTAATAAAAAGTAATATCACTAAAATTATATAGGCCTAATAACAGTCTTTAGCTCCAAACACCGCACAAATCAGTCATGTGAAAATTAAAAGCATCTTCAAACAAAGACTTAAAGGGTTAGTTCACCCAAAAATGAAAATTAAGTCATTAATTACTCACCCCCATGCTGTACCAACCCCGTAAGACCTTCGGAACACAAATGAAGATATTTTTGATTTTTGATAAATGTGACAGCTGGATCACTCCTCCATAGGCTCCCTAAGGGAATGAATCCTGACGTCCCAGAAAGTCAATGAAGAAAATGTTTAAATATTCCATGTCGCAACAGTGGCTCAACTATAAGTTTATCAAGCGACGAGAATACTTTTTGTGCGAAAAAACAAACAAAAATAACGACTTTATTCGACTATTCCTTTTCTTCCTTGTAGGCCTGAAACGAGACTTCAAGAGATTTCCACGACGCACGCGCGAGAACTTATCTGAAGTAGTTGAAGGAGATCGCAATTCTCGCGCATGCGTCGTGGAAATCTCTTGAAGTCTCGTTTCAGGCCTACAAGGAAGAAAAGGAATAGTCGAATAAAGTCGTTATTTTTGTTTGTTTTTTCGCACAAAAAGTATTCTCGTCGCTTGATAAACTTATAGTTGAGCCACTGTTGTGACATGGAATATTGAAACATTTTCTTCATTGACTTTCTGGGACGTCAGGATTCATTCCCTTAGGGAGCCTATGGAGGAGTGATCCAGCTGTCACATTTAATCAAAGATATCTTCATTTGTTTTCCGAAGACGAACGAAGGTCTTACGGGGTTGGTACAGCATGGGGGTGAGTAATTAATGACTTAATTTTCATTTTTGGGTGAACTAACCCTTTAACCCGTTTTCCTTTATCAGAGTAAAGTCATAAACTGCTTAAGCATAAACTAATCGACTTCGCCAAGTTTCTACCCCTTCTCCTGGCATCTAAACATATTAACCAGTGATCTTGGGGCTTATTGAAAAGGGCATATGTGATGGGCTTTATTATCTTACATTTTTAATACTTTATTTAACATCACAACAGACATAATAAATGGAATACTCAAGAGTCAGATACAGAAATGATTAGACCATGTTTTTACCTCGCTACCGGAAAATATCCTAATTTATTAATAAACCCTTCACCTTTGTTAGGATAATAGAAAAAAGATTCTCATTTATAATCAAAATAATTAAATAACCAAAATTAATGGGTAAAGAAATAAGCAAGTTAATGATCAAATGAGTTTATATTTTGATCTCCACATGTTCTTGTTTAACCTCTTAAAGGGATACTTCAGGATTTAGCAATAAGCTTTGTATTAGTAAAAAAACCTGTAGTATTTTCAAATTACTGTGCTTTCCACCCTCATATCCCCCTGAGACGAGAGATTTTTGTATTTTTTTGTCTGGAAAAAATCCTCCGATGACGCAAAAATCGTTTTGCATCATCGGAGGATTTTTTGGCCAGAGGCAAGAGACTACAGCCAGTAGTAGGGGCTGTCCCGCATGTTCTCAACCCGCCCATAGAGGGTGGGATCTCACTCTCAGAATGTACACATAGTGTCAGCCATCTTTTTTTGGAAGCTAAGCTAGCAGGCTCTTGTTCTGTGGAGAAAGCTGAGTAGTAGGGGTTACCATTCATCCTCTTTTTCCCCGGACATGTCCGGCCGTCGATATCGTACAAAATGTCCTGGATTCAGCTTTTGCTTTCTGCAGTCGCCATTCATTGTTTACATGCACACCTTTTGTTTCAATCTAACTGAATTCATTTCGATTGGTGTATCTGAATGTAGTGTTTACATGAACGCTAAACAAGTGATCGGTTGATGTGCGTTTTAACATTGCTAAGAAAATTCCCGCTCCTCCGTGAGAGTACGAGACCGGTGCGTCTCACAGTCTCTCATCGGTAATCACGTCACTGGCCTCGCGCCGTTCTCCCGTGGCCCTAGCCTCGTCCTGCTCGCCACAGTAAACATAATGAATGGCGACTGTAAAACGCAAAAGCCGAATCCCGGACATTTTGGGCGATCTCGAAATCCCGGGCAGACTCATCATGGAGACTCACTAGTAGCCTAGACTTGTTGTTTAACTACTGCGCTCTGTTACCGGTAGGTGTGGCCTCCTAGGGCAGCGAAGCAAGTGCATTCTGGGAGTTGTTGTCTTTCATCCACATAAGCCAAAAATACCTTTTCTGGCTTTTCTCAGTCTAGAAAGCTCCAAATTAAAAAATAATTTCACATTTCTTCTACATAAATGACCCATTTTAAATACACATTCATCTTTCCAGAGGTGAAGTATCCCTTTAAGTGTCGCACCCCCTTTTTTTAATAAACACGAAAATGCACAATCCGAACTTAAATGGTTGTAATTCAAAAATGCTTTGGAATTTAGATGTAAGATTGGTCTTGTTTTAAAGAAGACATTCGGCAGATGTTTGTAGAAGTTAAATAAATTAGGAAAGTGAAACAGAAAAAAAGTTATAGAAGTTTGAGTTTATGAAAATGTAAAAATGTAATTATTCATATTTTATATAAAATATATTTTTTTCGAAACCTGGCGGACTCTAAAACCGCAAGAAAATCAAAGCCAAAACTCTGAACAAGTTGTGTTTCAGATTTTAGTTAAAAATGAGCTTTCATTAAGACTTTGTTTGGGCGCAGAACCAAACTTTTTCACTAGGTCACAACCAGACTCCATTACTGCCCATATAAGGGTGCCTACATTTCCATGTGTGTTTTGAGTGATCTGAACCATTATTTCCACAACTTTCATATAATTTATGACGTAGGCACCCTATTCAGAAGTAGTAAGGGAAGTTTATCTTTATATGTAAAACATTTTCAGACCTTTTTTTCTAAAAAAAAAAAAAATTAATGGATGTTATCTTTTGAACTATTGGCATGAAGACAAACTGAGGTTTCTACCATTCTTTCATGATTTTCATGTTCATCACTATTTCAAAATTCTTAACACGCCTTAGGAGTATGAAAGTATTCTTATAGCAAATTGACATTATTTTGAAAATTGATCACCAAATATAAAAACTACAAATTGTAAGGTTTCAAATGACATAGTTTGTCAATATTAGTTTAGGTTTAGTATATGATATTACCGTTTTAAATATGTACAGTGACACTTAAGGGGTTAAGAAAATACCCCTTTTCTTAAGGGGTTAAGAAAAAACATCCACTGTATTTTCTTAATAAAGTGGATGTTTTTTCTTAACCCCTTAAGAAATTATTTGTAAAGTTGTCAAATATTAAAGATTAAATAGACATTTGATTAAATGTTGTTTGGCCAATATTAAACATGATTGTTGTTGTTACACTTTACAGCCTTGAGGCCAATGCCACCCTCTGCAGGCATTGTTATAATACAAAATGCACATACGTGGATTATGTTTATATTATGTATATTACATAAGGTATTTTAAGTGTTGTTCAATAAGGGTGTCACGATTTCGATATTAAATCGAAATCGATCGAATTTAATTCAATGGTATCGAAATAAAAAATGGTATCGTCGATACTGCCACGCCCCATGTCGCGTCCGTGATGGAAAGTTCGGATCGTTTTACAGACTCTATTGTTCAATCTCGTTCATCAAAATTAACAACTTTTTTTCTAGTCGTTTCAGGGGCTTTAAATGTTATACTATTAACATGCAAATTCCCCGAACATTAAGAAGATGTACATAATGAATGCAGTGAAAAATAATTTACACTACAGGGAACAAATAATTACTTTACCTTCTGAGTCTTTTGTTCATTTGTCGCGTGACAGAGGCAATGAACAGATCGTTTATGATGAATGACTCATTCATGATGAACGACTCATCACGGTGCGGAAAACAAAACACCTGTTGAAAGGCTGCGAGTCCTCTAACTGACACATCATGGCAACTGCAGATATCGAAGACCCATCAACGGAACTTGAACACTCTCCTGCTTCTCTGAAGTCACCGGTGTGGAGGTATTTTGGATTTGCAGTGCGGTATGTTGACAACGTTCGCGTTGTCGACAAAAAAGCCACAGTTTGCAAGCTCTGCTATGTGCGTGTATGGACATTGCTGTTTTATTGCTTTTGTTTGTTTTGTTGTGATTCTGAACATAAATGTCTTCTTCTGAGAAGACTGCAGTTACAAAAGCAAAGTAACCTGCCATTTAGTTTCTCTTAAGTTTCCAATTGACTTAATAAAGTTATTGTTACATTTATGATGTTACTTGTTTTTGTTATGTTTTAAATTTGGCAATGGTGTAGTGTACATTGTGAACAAATTTATATTGCATTTAATGCATAAACGTGTAGTCTAAAAATTGCATAGCAATCTGCGCTTTAAATTTTTTTTTTTAAATCGAGAATCGAATCGAATCGTGACCTTAGAATCGAAAACTTAATCGAATCGAGGATTTGGAGAATCGTGACACCCCTATTGTTCAATAAAGCCATAATCTAGTTTTCTCTTCACGTAAATGAACGAGTGTGTGCGTGCATGCTTACCCGATGGAATAATGAACGTGTAGCCCTGCTTGAGCTCAATCCTCTGACAATCAGTGGCCTTGTCACCAAGGAAGATGTCGCCTTGTTTCCCTGACAACACCCAGTTCTCATAAAGCTCCAGGTTTTGTGGCGTTGGGGGGATTAGCCAAAACACCTGTAGCAGACACAGGCAATCAGGCTCATCTAGGCCAAAAACATTTTGGGCATTTTGACAGCAAACTGATTATCAGATATAAAGCACAATAGTTCATTTGGCATTATCAATGAGCTGAAGTGTCTAAGCTAAACTCGTATCCCAATGATTTCCACATGTACACTACCATTGGGGTCAGTGAGATTTATAAAATAATAATAATAATAATAATAATAATAATTATTCAATAACTTTACAATAAGTCCCATTAGTTAACGTTAATGCATTAACAATAATTTGAAACACTCTTTGTTAACGTTAGTTAATCAAATACAACTGTTTATTGTTAGTTTGTGTTACATTTACATTGAATCATTTGGCAGACGCTTGTATCCAAAGCGACTTACAAATGAAGAGAGCAATAGAAGCAGTCAAATCAACAATAGGGCAACAATATGCAAATGTCTTGACCAGTCCCAGCTAGACCAGTGCAGCACACGTAGCAAGGATTTTTTTATATAATAGATATAGTATAGAAAGTGTAAATATTTTTGAGTCAAATGTTGGCGAAAGAGATGCGCCTTTAGTAGATTTTTGAAGATGGCGGCTCGGGTTGAGATATGCAGTTCATTCCACCAGCTTGGAACAGTCAAGGTAAAGGTCTGTGAATTTTTTGCCTCTTTGGGCGCCGTTCGCTTGCAGAACATAAGTTTGTAGTTTTAAGTTTTTTAGTTCAGGACCAATTGATTTTACATCATATAAAACGGATACAACTTTTGATTTTAATAAATAGAAAAAGTTTAAATTAACATTTAGGTGAAAGTGTTTATCAATGTTAGTTCATGTTAAAAAATGTAGTAAACAGAACCTTTTTGTAAGATTTTACCATTAATTATTTTATTCTGCAAGGATGCATACATTTGAGCAAAAGTGACAGAACATTTTGTAACAGTGTGAAAGTCTTTTCTATTTCAAATAAATGAACTTTCTATTCATAAAAGAATCCTGAAAAAAATGTATCACCGTTTCCACATATATTAAAGGGGTGGTTCAGGATTTTGAACATCGGACCTCATTTCCAAGTTAGAATTGGTGTTATTTATCAGTGGAGACAGTTTTCAAAAAATGTTCATCCAGTCGTTCCAGTTGCATAGTTCGCCGGTGCTAGGCTAGCGCGAGTCAACGGTAACTGCTAGCCTGCCATTGAAAACAGTTTTACCCACTCCACAGTACACCAAAAGCAAATAAATTATAACGTCAGACTATCAATGTAAATGTCTGTTGAGAGAATAATGTTAGAAATCAAACTACCCTAATGGACAGTTACTTGAGTCGACCCCTGTCGTTTCAAAGAATAGTACAACGGCAAGCGCGTCAAGTATAAACGCCTCGGCCGTTTGGAAAGGTGCACGCGCTGTCTGTGGAGGCAGGCAAAAGTATAAACAAGGCTTCCGTCTCCTCGCGGGTTCAGATTTACTGAAATACGTCCACACCACAGACATGTTGCTTCAGACAAGCACGTGCAGGTCGCGGTTTCTGTTTGCGTCACACAACATTTCGGCCGTATTGTTTCAGTGATAAAAGTCTTTCGGCCGAAAAACGAAAATGCACTTTTGGGCCATTTTCGGCCGAAAATTTTCGATGGCCGAATATTCGGTGCATCCCTAATAATTTAAATGGATGAGTTGTATAAAAAAAAACAAAAAAAAAAAAAACAAAAAAAAAAAAAACACCCCCCTCACAGTTTTCATGAAGGGCAAAATAGCTATATAGACCAAAACCACTATTTGCCACCAGGCTGTAAACATATTTTTTTCTGCTCTAAAGTTGGGCATTTTAACATGGGGGGGATGCAGATCTGACTCACTTTTGCTGCCAGCCTCAAGCGGCCAGTCGATGAATTGCAGTTTAATTCACTTCCGTGTTGGTTTCAATAGAGACAGGGAGGTTGCCGCTTGGTCTCCATTGATAAATAACACCCAGGCTAACTTGGAAATGAGGTCCGATGTCCAAAATCCTGAACCACCCCTTTAAGCAGCACAACGGTTTTCAATGATAAATAATAATAATAGGAATTGTTTCTTGAGCAGCAAATCAGCATATTAGAATGATTTCTAAAGGATCATGTGACTGAAGACTGGAGTAAATAAATGACATTTTAGAATAGAAAACAGCTATTTTATTGAAATTTTGATCAAATAAATGCAGCCTTAATGAGTATAAGACACTTCTTTCAAAAATATTTTAAAAAGCTTACTGACCCCAAACTTTTAAACGGTAGTGTATGTGCAGTTTTCTGACCTTGCAGCCCCGCAGTATGTGGTACCACACAGATGTGCCTCCAAAGTCTATGTGGAAATCTGTGTAACAGCCCTGCACACTCATTAGGCAGTACCTGCACACAGAACAGGCAAATTTGAAATAGGGGAAATGGACTGTTTTGTTAAAATAATAATAATGAACAAAGAGAGCTGTGTGAGAAATGGGACGTGAAGATAATTAGGATAGAAAATGGAACACAGAGGACTTATTTCCTGGTGAATATAGATTTACCTTTGTGTCTTTTTTATGCAATAAAACAAAATGGTTTTGAAAGAAAAAAAATGACTATATTGCAGTTAAAAAAATAGATTACAAATAATAAGGCTTCTTTACTTTTTGCGGTGCGAGTAAACCTTTGTTTTTCTTTGTGCAGTTTATCATTACACACACACATTTGCTATCTGTTCTGCTGTCATTCATTGCGATTCTAATAGCTTTGCTTAAAGTTTTCAATTTTCAATCATTCCAGTGGGCAGTATCTAAGCACCAGTCTCTCTCACTTGGTGTAATATTTTGGCCACACCCACTATCGGGTCCCACTGCAAGTCTGACATAGCGGGGTTGTGTCATGGAGAACATCAATTCATTGTCTAATACCATAAACCATGTAAGAACACTCTGAAGTGCATGTAGCTAGACAGCCAGTTAACTTTAAAAGATCTCTAGCTGCCAGGGTTGTTGTTTACATTCACTGGTGGCTATTACGACAGCCTTTATTTTCTTGACCCGTTTACTATTGACCTTGATTTATGAAATGAAAAAAGTTAGTGATAGTAATTTTATTCTCTGTCTGGAGTGCACATCAAACATGAACAACCAAACCACTGGTTATTGTTATTTCAAAGGAAATGGCAAGACCTACATATTCAATTCCATCTGCTCCATTTTATTTGTGAAATTTATTTTATTTTTTTAGTCCAAATGTGTGCACATTCGGAAAAAAAATATTGATGCATTCCTAAGTTTCCTTATTATTTATTTTTTTAAAATGTAATTTTTATAAAATTTCCAATAAATTACTAGATCTGATGAGCGCTCCCTCACTCTGAATCTGTTTCGGGTCAAATGACTCCCAGACAGAGGACTCACTACTGATCTTCCACTCATATTACGTGGTCATAGCATAACCCTTTTATGACAAAAATCCTGTAAACCTCTGAATTCTGTCTCTATACATAAATACCAGATAGAAACGTTTGTACAGATGAAACTTGAAGCTAATAAATAGACGATTACAAAAATGCATTGTTTGTTTTATTTTTTCCCCTGTGATTTGGGGTATTTTTATAAGAATAAATAATGCTTATATGAGAAATGCTGAAGGTCCAGTGTTATGGTCTTTGGTTTAATAGCCAGTACAAAAAGCTGGAATACATTTCTGCTCATTTCATTCTAACTCCACTTCAGATCACAATCGGACGTTATTGCAAAGCACTAAAAACCTCTTAAATATCTTAAAGTGAGTTTTGTTGTGCAGATTGCTGCTAATTTTAACAATCCACCTGTGACCACCAGGTACAATTATATTACATGGGGAATTTTGGAAAAATAATTCAGGTCATAACAAAAAAAAAGTTTTGTTTTGTAGAAATACATTTAATAATGTGGGCAAATGTATATTAGGATCAAACGGAGATGGCTGAGAAAGACTGCACCTACTGGGCAGAAAGTGCAATACAGCAGCTGATTATACCGTCACATGTGTAGAGTTCAAGAGCTCATAAAAACAGCTCGGTACAGTCAAATATAATAAAACTTTGGATTTTGTTAGGCCATTAATGTGTCATCAGCCAGTGCCATATTTAACGCTCCCTTGAACATGGCTGAGAAAGACTGCTCTGAAATGACTTGGCTCACTCAGCTGCATTATGCTAAATTACATAAAAGGTACATTAAATTGTTACTGTAAATGATCAAAATGTATTTTTCATTAGAGCATTACAAAGTATATTAAGACCAGATGGCTGACATAATCCTGCTCTCACTCTCAGAGTCAGACTCACAGCAGGACCGGGTAGTGGGTGTAGTGTTGCACGATATACCGGTACTAGAAAGGTATTGCGATACCCTGCTAATAATAACGGTACGATACTTTAAGAGTGACAGCACTCTAAATAATAAGAGCAGTATTTCTTCATTTGCGTTGCTGTGTGACATCAGGAGTCAGGACGTGTGCAGAGCTCTTCTACCACTGTTTACATCCACTAAACAACGGAAGCAGAACAGTAAAATATATACGCGCAGCACTTGACAAAGAAACATACATGCATGCATGAGAAAATAAAGTGCGGGACGTGCTCGCGCTGCCGGGTTTAGACCTGAAGCGCACGCACACGCCTTTCACACAGCGACTTCAGTTCTCTTTCGCGGATAAGTATGTTTGAATAGTCAAAATTCTATGTAAAAATGCACGTCCTGGCGAGTATTCACTTAAACACAATCGGGTATGTCTTTATTGAACATAAACCGTTTGTAAAAAGAAATCGTGTGTGTTCCAACGTACAGGTCTTAAAGGGCGGGCAGCATCCTAATATTCTGTGTGATTAATGTTAATCAAACAACAAAAGAAAATAGACAAATCACCCAATGCTTGACTGATTATTAATAAATAGATTAAATTTATTCAGTCTAGTTCATTTATAGAGTGAAGAATTTATTTTTTCAGCCACAGTAGGTCTATTTAACAGTAGCATTAAATTTTTTTTTTTTTTAACTTCCTTTTTTGCTTATTTTTAATAACAAAGATAAAATCAAATTAATTATCAATATTGCAATTATAAACTGAAATTTAAAAAATGTGAAATTACTTGAAATAAGATTTTGGTCATCCCAACCTGTTCAGAATTGTGAAAGGTGAGCAAATATTAACATGATTGATAATAATGTCAATGTTGCAAACATCTCTGTAAGGACGCACACACTGGCATGCAATTATTATTATTTTATTTTATAAAGGGGAGGGTATGGTCAAAAATCAGGGCATGAACATGCTGGTCAAGTGAGTGAAGTATTTTTAAATTAATTTATAAAACAATGAATTGTAAGTTCTGTTATATTTTTCAATTACTTGTACTGTTTTAGTTTTTTTCCCGTGGTATCGATTCAGTATCGGTATCAAGGTATTTTTGTCTGGTATCTTATCGAAGTCATAATTTAGGTATTAAATTAAGTGGGCGTGGCTAAGTGGGTGTGGCCGAATTATTGTGCTAAACGAGAGAGACCAATAGAAACAGGTCTTTCATTCTGGTGCTTAGATACCACCCACTGGAATTCAGCTTCACTTTAATTCAACATTTTTCAACTCGCAAGCAAAGTTTTTAGACGGGAAAATAATGACAGGAGAACAGGGAGCAAATTTGTGCATGCGTGAAGAAAACTGCACAAGGAAAAACAAAGATTTACTTGCACTGTAAAGAGTTTTGTTTTTGTTTTTTAATTACATATAATTATTTTTGCTCTCAAACATTATGTTTGATTGCATAAAAAAAAAAAGACACAAAGGTAACTCCATAGGTGAACAGACCCTTTTTGTTTTAAAGCCTTCACAAGATGTGAAATGAGATCAAGCATGAATAAACACAAACTATATTGAAAGATCGAAGAAATGCTCACTTCTGCACTTTGGGGTATTGCATCTCCATGATAGAGTTTGTGGCATCTCTTTGCCTTTCTTTTAAGTGCCTTGGCCACATGTTGTCCACCCAGTCAATCATGTCCACCTGTGACAACATGGAAAAAAACATGGCTATCAAAGACTGGTCTAAATATTTGTATTTTTGGCACGTCTAAGCGTTAAGGTACCTACCGTGGCAGGTCTTTTGACGAGGCTCTCTAGTTTAGTGTGGCTAAATTCAAGGCTGATAACATTATAAAGCTTCTCTCTCTGAGAGGGAGGAGTCTCATAGTAGCGCCTCCACTGGGCCATTGACATCTCTGTGCCCTTTTGAGTTGACACATCCATCACGTCAATCATCCGCCGACTTCCTGTTAATAAAGATGAGCAGGGAGAGGCTGAAGCATCCCAAAGCAGCACCACTGATTCATTCACCTTTTCACCAGATTCAGGATTTCCACAACAAAAACACTTACCTACAAACAACTTCACATCATTCACACTGAAGTCTGAATCCGGCATTCTGAAAAGGAAACATAGCAAATGTAGATTAGATTCAAATAAAGATCCTGAAATATGAGAAGGAAAAAGACACAAAACAGCAACAGTAAAATCAAATAGTCATATGTGAAACTTAAAAGGGAGGTTTTTATAATAAGAGAGTAAAGCAAATTACATGAAAAATTAGATTAAAAAAAAGGACAATCTCTTACTTAATGCCAAGTCCATCAGGTCTCTCAAAGATGATGGGGTCCCGGAGCCCACATCTCTGCACATACTCATATGAGAGGTCTAAAAAATAAAAATAGGCAAAGTTAAATTACACACTCCATAAAGATGTATATCTTTGATTGGTTCCGTAAGAACTGCAACTATCACCTTTGCCCTCCATGTGTTTGACTCGGTCAGAGCTGAAGCGGCTGCTGTGCAGCTTCTCCTCCAGATCGAAAGTCCTCTTTCCATCGATCTCGTCGTCGGAAATGCCATCGTCTTGGTAACGCCGCCGTGTGCCAGACCGCTGTAAGACAAGAGAATCAAACAATGGAAAATCGTTGCCAGAACAACACTATTTCTCTGCATACATTAATCATTTCCCTCCAACAGTTGAAATATTGTATAAATCACCACAGCATCAAATTGTTGGGCTATTTGAGCACACACCTACACTGGGCTGAGAGATGCACTTGCCCACAATCTCACACATACATATACTACACTAAATAACTCACTTCCATCATAAGCACTAGCCCACACACAGCAACTATTAATACAATATCATAAATCATGCTGATGCACAAGGATTCACTGTTGAGAGTCTGGGAGCAGAACTGCTGGTGTGGTTTCAGCAGAAAACATCAAATGGCCAGTTTGGCCACATTCTCTTTTCTGTATAACATAGCATGTTTACATCCTTAAGCCGGAGACTCACTTGACAATTGTAAGGCCGATTATGAATGTAATTTGACATTTACGACTGATCATGCCCAAACGCACCGAGTCAGAGAGACAGTTGCATTCAGTTGGTGTTTAAAATCTGCGCCAGTCATTGGAAACGGTCTGTAAGTGTGTTCTGTACAGTCTTAGAATGTTTCAGCTATTTGTAAAGTGTGTCCCCAGCTTTAGAGTACAGGTGAGTTGCAGTACAGTTCAGGAAGTTTCTTTAACAAGCTCTGTTCAAAAATGTATCCTTCACAGTGGAGGAAGTTGCATTTAGGATTGTATTTAAAACAAGAAGTGATGTTTTCAAAAATGGCACTGCAGCACAATTAAATGTCAGTGATTTAGGCAACATACACTAGCGTTCAAAAGTTTTGGGTTGGTGCAGTTTTGTTTTTGATGTTAATGCTCTCCAAGACTGCATTTACTTGATCCAAAAATATAGTAAAATAGTGAATCAGTGTCACACAATCCTTCAGTAATCATTCTAATATGCTAATTTGGTAACTATGCGCAGATTGTCATTGATGTACGGCTCTTAAAACGCTGCTCCATCTGAAAGCACTGAGTTTGAGTCACTTATAGTGTGCATTTGAAAACGCAACACCCGTCAAACATCTTTTCAAACATGAGAATCATTTATGAACCTCTTGTCCAACAAAAGACAACATTTAATAACATGCTTTACTCCAAACTCACTTCATAACGACAGTTGAGCATCCTTCTGTTAGATGATGTGGCTGGCTTGGCTTCTTACACAGAATAAGGCAGTCGTGAATTTAAAAGTCATTAGAGCCCGACCGATATATCGGCGGGCCAATATTAGGCATTTTCCTAACTATCGGTATCGGCATTT
Organism: Tiaroga cobitis; assembly: GCA_030578255.1. Classification (NCBI taxonomy): domain Eukaryota; kingdom Metazoa; phylum Chordata; class Actinopteri; order Cypriniformes; family Leuciscidae; genus Tiaroga; species Tiaroga cobitis. Next base: position 43,148,301 of record CM060591.1, read on the forward strand.
ATAATGGCCGATAAATGAATATTTTTTTTTAAATGCGGGTGCGGTGATTCATGTAAGGGTGGCGATGCCAATAAAGCACATAAAATCTGTCACAAAGAACTGACAAAAGTAATGATTGTGAATAAATCAAATATATTTAATTGTTTATTAATAACAAGTGTTTTCAGTCAGTGTCGCTGCAAAGTTGACAACGCTGACTCGCGACCTTCAGTGAACCCGCCAGAGAGAAATGCCCATTGCATACGGATTACAGAAGAGAGCAGTCTGTCTTTCGCTTTGAATTGTTCTGTTTAAAAGTAGACATTTCAATATAGAAATATTTCTCAGGTCTATACGCTGAGTTTTCGGTTCATTTATGAGACGATTTGCCGTTCACGCACCGGCGCCTCCGTGTCGAGATTTTCTGTTGTCTGCTATATTTACTTCTTATTTATTAAATCCAGGCAATTGGTTGATGAAACATTTATTAAAATTAAGATACAATTAATACAAAACGAAATTCGCTTTAATGAAAGGCTTTGAGCGTTCTGTTTATGGTGAAAGTTTTAAAGCACGTTAGTGCCGCTTTCAGAGCTTGTCACATCCGTAACATTGTTTTTTTCCTCAAATATGCGAACATGAAAAATAAAATAAAATGAATATTTTATGTTCTGTTGAGAGCCAACCCTCCTTCATCCGGTGGGTAGTAGCAGATTACTTTTGATTTGCGCAGTGTAATTCACAGAATTGATTTCTCCTCTGTCGCGTATTGTGTGAGCTTGTGATGTCTAGGGAAAGCGCGCAGCTGAGAAGTCCTGATTACATTGTATGGAAGTAAAATAATCTCAAATGTTTTTGAAACAAAAAGCATGTTGAATTGCACCAATTGAAAAAAAAAATATGCATTGCGTTAACCATGCTTGCATTTTAATCCATTGTATTTTTAAGGCTTGCATTTTTATGGGCTGAAATTCAACATGGTTGAATATTTAAGCTGTGAATATTTCAATTAAAAACATTTCAAACACATTTTCAATATTAAAAATTAAATAATCCATATTCACCTTTCATATTTCACTTCCAAAATTTTCAAACCGTTTAAAAATACAACCTATAATATTCAACAGGCAAATTTCGGTCCATTTTATTTCGCCTTGAAAATTCGCTTCCACAAATTCAGTGGTTCAAATTCGACAGTAAATTCAACGTCGACATCCAGGAACTGCAGGAAAAGCAGTAGATTACCGATCATAATCTCCATCTGCTGTAGTCGGCTTTACCAGCAGGGGGTGCACGCGCATGTTGACAAGCACCAAAGCAACAGGAGAGGCCTTCACAAAACGTCATTTGCTGAAATGGACAGAGCGATGAGTACGAGTTATAATTTATGTGTGTGGAAAAGGTTGATTAAGACAAAACACACGAGCGTTTACTCAAGTGTCTTATGAGACTTATTTTTACCCCTGTGCAAAGTAAGGTGATTTGTCCACTGCAAAAATAAATTCTCTCGCCGTTGTTTAGTAAAAAAAAGTTTTAGTAAAACAACTGTAATACACTGAGACAGAGTGAATTGTTTGTTTTAGTCACTATGACGGAATACTAAATTGATGGCTGGGTTTTGGCAAAGGCAATTTTATTTAAATACAGCATCATTAAATACAACCAAATTACAATTATAAATTAAATTCAGCAATTATAAATAAAAAATTACATCTCTACCATGATATCTGGTAATCTCTGTGTTAGGCCTATAACGTGAATTGTCTCCGCTATTATCCAGGGCTGCGTAGGCTACAGTAGGGGTATTTGTCATCTTATTTTATATCTTTTTGTCCATTTGGAGCGCTATTAGCGTTGCGCCTGCCACAAGATCTCTCACTGTTTACATGAACCAGACACTCCAATGAGAGCACATAAAGTGCAATCCATCTCTACCATTTTTTCATCTTATCGTATATTTTATTCGCTCCTTTGCCCGTATTTGAGCGCGTCTCGTGGCTCTTACTAGCATCGGGCCAGCCACACGATCTGTTTTAATCTACCAGACAATCCTGCTCTTAGTTACCCTTCTGCCATCTTATATTATATTTTATTTGCTCGTTTGTCCCATAGAGCGCGTTTCGTGGCGCGCCAGCCACAAGATCTCTCCCTACAGTTGCCTGATTCTCCGATTGACATTCTGAAGGAGAATGATTTTGACCACTCCATTACGTTTTGTTTTTTATAAAACCTTTCTTTAAAGTGAATTTCGTTTTTAATAAATTGTATCTTAATTTCAATCAATGTTTGATCAACCACTTCCCTGGATTTAATACATAAGAAGCAAAGCAGACATATAGGCATAGCAATAAAATCATGAAATTTTTGGATTGCACATTTTTCACAGGCATGATAAATACATCAAGGTAGAAATGTCTAGCCTACTTTTAAACGAAACAATTCAAACACTGGTTCATGTAAACAGTGAGAGATCTTGTGGCAGGCGCGACGCTAATAGGTGACGTGACGCGCGCTCCAAATGGACAATAAGATGACAAATACCCCTACTGTAGCCTACGCAGCCCTGGATAATGGCGGAGACAATTCACGTTATAACACAGAGATGACCAGATATCATGGTAGAGATGTAATTTTTAATTGCTGAATTTAATTTATAATTGTAATTGGGTTGTATTTAATGATGCTATATTTAAATAAAATTGCCTTTGCCAAAACCCAGCCATCAATTTAGTATTCCGTCATAGTGACTAAAACAAACAATTCACTCTGTCTCAGTGTATTACAGTTGTTTTACTAAAACTTAATATCAATGCCAACGGCGAGAGAATTTAGTTTCAGTGGACAAATCACCTTACTTTGCACAGGGGTAAAAATAAGTCTCATAAGACACCTGAGTAAACGCTCGTGTGTTTTGTGTCTTAATCAACCTTTTCCACACACATAAATTATAACTCGTACTCATCGCTCTGTCCATTTCAGCAAATGACGTTTTGTGAAGGCCTCTCCTGTTGCTTTGGTGCTTGTCAACACGCGCGTGCACCCCCTGCTGGTAAAGCCGACTACAGCAGATGGAGATTATGATCGGTAATCTACTGCTTTTCCTGCAGTTCCTGGATGTCGACGTTGAATTTACTGTCGAATTTGAACCACTGAATTTGTGGAAGCGAATTTTCAAGGCGAAATAAAATGGACCGAAATTTGCCTGTTGAATATTATAGGTTGTATTTTTAAACAGTTTGAAAATTTTGGAAGTGAAATATGAAGGGTGAATATGGATTATTGAATTTTTAATATTGAAAATGTGTTTGAAATGTTTTTAATTGAAATATTCACAGCTTAAATATTCAACTTTGTTGAATTTCAGCCCATAAAAATGCAAGCCTTAAAAATACAATGGATTAAAATGCAAGCATGGTTAAGGCAATGCATATTTTTTTTCAGTTCAGTTTCAGTTTTTTTTGCAATTCAACGTGCTTTTTGTTTCAAAAACATTTGAGATTATTTTACTTCCATAACATTGTCTGCTATATTTACTTCTTATTTATTGAATCCAGGCAATTGGTTGATGAAACATTGATTAAAATGCGATGCGCGAGCGACAAATCTCCGACAGTAAACTGATGCCCCATTCTGCTTTGTAACAGGGACTTTTTCGCGTCTCGGGTAAACAGCTGGTGCGACGCGAGCAATAACGGCCGCGTCCGGTGTAGACACAGTGTTAAAGCTCATTCTGCCGCTACGTTACACAAGCAATAATTTATATAATTATAACACTATGTTTCACGTTTAGTACATTTTGCTTACTACTTATTTAAAAATAGTATAAAAGTACTGTATAGGCCCACATATGTAATTAAAACGTTTTCATTATGATATTATTAGATTATTTTAGTAAAAAGATCTGAGTTCTTCCTCCACTGGTAGAGATAAGAGGAATTAAGACTAAAATAGAAGATAATAAGGTTTTGTCAGTGACACTTTTGATATTTATTGATACAAGTTATGTTTTATATAATGTGACTAAATTAAAAGACAAAGTCGTTAGTGAAGATTATGCAACAGTATTTATAATATAATATAACATGCAATGCAAACTAGTTTGGTTACAGCTCAAATGTATCATTCTCATATCATTCACCCTGCCTCCATTACATTTGTCACACTCACACATGTTTGATCACCACATTTGAGTGATCATTGCAAAAGATTTATATATTTATTCTGTTTGTATACTGTGTTTTATATATACAGTACCCATCAAAAGTTTCTCATATCGCGTTGCGGTTTCATTGCAATTAATCGTGCAGCCCTAGTGACGAATGATTTATAAATAAGGCCCAGTTCGACGCTGGATTTGCAGATCAATTGAAACTGAAAGATGGAGCGGTTCAAGCGATAAAAGTAAGTACCACAAGCGGTAAAGTAAAGCTGCAGCAAATGTCTGGAATTTGTTGGCAATTGGCGTGCAAGTGCACATAATTTAAACACAAACGTGTAGTGAATCAAAAGTTATCCAGTGATAATGCAATGATGTAATGTGTGTGTTTAAATACATTTGTTTAGCTGACCACCATAAGTGTCCATTTGTTTATTCTAAAACCACTCCATGCTTGTGACTTTAGCTCCGCCCACGGTACGCCTTCCAGGAGCTTGACTGTTTTCGGAAAAAATCGCTACAGCTGTATCTGTCTTTTATAAATCTGAAAAATAAAACTATAGAACTAAAGACTCTTCGGAGACATAAAAGATGCAATACTACTCTATAGTAGGGGTGTCACGATTCTCCAAATCTTCGATTCGATTTAATTTTCGATTCGATTCTCGATTTTTACATTTTATTTTTAAAGCACAGGTTGCTATGCCATTTTTAGACTAGACTTTTATGCAATATAATATCTGACCTTTGTTATTAATGTACCACACTACATTGTCAAATTTAAAACATTTATTAACAACATAGTGCTTATAATATAATATAATAACTTATATCTTTAGTCATTTGAAAACTTAAGCAAAATAATCTGCCATCTAGTTTCTCTTTTGTAACTGCAGTCTTCTTCACAGAAGATGACATTCAAGTTCACAAAACCAATAAACAGTTGTTGGTTTAACAGATAAATCTATGTTTTTGTGGTGCCTGCGGAGATGCCCTGCCATGTTAAGACCCGTTCACACTACAAGCGACAAAGTGACCATTCATTTTAATGGGGAGCGGGCGATTTCCGGCGACACACGCGTGCTGCCAGTGGAAGAATATGGTACACGCACATAGCAGAGCTTGCAAACTGTAGCTTTTTTGAAGCGCGAACGTTGAACACGAACTTTGTCAACATAACTCACTAGAAATCCAAAATACTTCCACACCGGCGACTTCAATGAAAGAGTAGACGGTTCACGTTCTGTCAATGGGTCTCCTGCATCTGCAGTTGCCATGCTATCTTTTGACTGGCTGTAGGTAAGTTAGAGGAGGTTGACTTTTCCGATACCAGAGCTGTGTTTGCTTTAATATTATCATCATCATTATTGTTGATTTTATATGATGCTGAAATAAACTCCTCTCTACAGGCAAGTATGATATGTACGCATGTATGTCATATATATATATATATATTAAACAATAGATCAACAAAAGATAGACAATTAAACAAAGATACACATTATACAGAACTACACAGTGCTTTAATTTCAGGAAGGTCTACTAACATTATTCAGGTATGGTCTAAAAAGAATTATAATAAAGCAATCAAAAGTAAAATAGCACTGCAAAGTTTATCTTAGATAGATTTATGCTTATTAAAGCTAAAGTTATTCATTCAAGAGCTGTGAGTGATTTTCTCTTTGCCTTTTGTTGTTTGATTCTCAGTAATGGAGCAATCGTCAGCATGTTTATTAGACTGCTTCCCCTTTAAGAACGAGTGCACCATATTTTCTCCCAACTATTTCCATAACTACGCCCATTTTTGACATAAACTGTTTAAGTGAATCTCCAAGCCGGTCATTTTGACATTTTGTGTAGGCTACATTTGATCGCTTAGACGCGCATATGAAGCCCAAAGTATAGACCTTATTCAGAGCAGCGCCATGACAGGTATGGAAAGTGAGGCTGTGAGGGTTAGACTTACCGTGTTTCCAATGGCATCCGCTGTAAAAAGCTGAATAAAGCTCCTATATAACTTACAATTTTCCACAGCTTACATTGTCGGGAGTTTTTTGTCAACTGAAATTTCTTGGAAAGATATTTTTCCAGTGTTTCATGAGGAGAACCATCCGAAAACACATTAAATAACAGTACAGCCCATTGAAGAGATGCATGTCTATCCCTCACAGCCTCGCTTTCATTCTCATTAAAAATCAAAGATGGGGCTGGCGTGAATAAGGCGTATAATGTGCTTGTCTCGTTGCGGTCTGTTTCGGAGCGCGCACCGCGGGAACAGCATCTCTTGCGCAGATTTTTGTGCTTTTATTAGCTCTTTTTATTATTAAAAGCGTCCCGCAATTTAGCAACAGTAGAGACTGCATTTTACAACAATCACCGATCATGCTGATGGGCTGTCGTGTTGTGCGCGCTGTGGCACCGCGTGAGAGATCTCTCTCTTTCTCTTCTGGACTGCGAATAGCAAACATGCATCACAGACAAATGGTTTAATTAATACGGCTTTGCAAACATTGCATTTTGCTGTCTTGCTCTGCTGTGGTGTTTCCAGTGTGAAGTATTTCCACACAACGTTGTCTGGTGAAACGACTCAAAGTGATTCCCGCGGCCCGCCGGCTAGTCTGCTAGCTAGCTGCAAACTGCGGAATGGATTTCCTGAAAGGGGGGTGGGGTTGGGCGGTATTATGGTAATATTGTATACCACGGGGTCTTAAAATAGCAACGGTATCAGTTTCAATACCGTCATTACCGGCACTTATATATAATATATAAATATAATTTATTCAATGCCTAAAAATGCTTATGTAGTTGTCATCAAGTGACAGTGTGGAGGAGAAAGAGAGAGAGAGAGAAGGGAGAGGCGGTAAATACTGACGAGGCAATTTGTAAATGTTGCAATAAAAAAGGTGACGCGAGAGATGGAAACACCTCTAACCTAATGTCGCATCTCCGAAACAACCACCCACTCACTGCTGCGAGGATGCATTTTGCCCCGAGTTCATTAAATAAGCGCATTAGTTTATATTTGTTAAAATATTATAATGTTATTTTTTACGTTGATAATGAAAAGTGAACAGCACGAGTAAGATGGGATGCATCGGGAGTCAGACATTGACCACTTAATTAAGTTTCATTTTGTAAAAGCCCTTTCTTTTAAGTGAATTTCGTTTTGTATAAATTGTATCTTAATTTAAAAAAAAAAATTTTCAACCAATTGCCTGGATTTAATAAATAAGAATCAAATATAGCAGACAACATAATCATGACATGATCGTGCGCTGGCGCGCCGCGGTCACTTGCATTGAAATCTCATCATAAATTAACCGAAACTCAGTGTATGCCCTACAGACATGACAGATAGGCCTATATCTAAATAAAGCTTAAAATTTCATTTAACGTAACAATTCAAAACGAAAAGAAATAGGCCACTCGCTGATTATCTAACCATGATGTGCATTTCTCTCTATGCGCGTTCATACAGAGATGGCGATCATCAAATTCATTAAACGAAACTATTCAAAACGAAACGAAATAGGCTAGCCTACTCTCTGATTATGTAATCCATGATGTGCATTTCTCTCTATCGTTCACTATGGAGATGCCGATTCGTCAATTTCTTTAAACGAAACAATTCAAAAGGAAAAGAAATATAGGCAGCATACTCTCTGATTAATCCACGATGTGCATTTCTCTCTATAGGCGCGTTCACTACGGAGATACCAATCGTCAATTTCTTTAAACGAAACAATTCAAAGCGAAAAGAAAAAGGCTAGCCTATACCTTCTGATTATGTAATCCATGATTTCCATTTCTCTCTATATATGCGCGTTAGCTAGGAGATGGCGATCGTCAACTTAATCTTTGCAGCAAACACTGAAAGAAAAGTTGAATTAATAAAAATCAATGGACCCGTGTCACCGGATTTACAAATGCACTTCTTGCTTGTTGCTTGTTAATTTAATTTAAATTAATTAATAAAATGAATACTTTAATTGTCATAATTAAAATAATTAAATATTTTTAAGTGTCCCATTTTTGCTCATTTATAAATAGTATTTATATCTACCACCCCCTCAGCACATGGGTTAATCAATTATTTGGCGCCACCATATTATAACGGCCCATGTATTAAAAATAGTCGAGTCTAAATAGGGCTCCGGCTCATAATTACATTTAATGCCGTCAGCTGGGATCAGACACAATGTGGACGGGTTGGCCTTGATTTTTGTTTTGATTTTTTTTTTGCCCGATCTGGTATTCAGTTTCTGAACGGTGTAGGCACAAGCCAACAGTTTGGTGATGCTGTCTGAGCCTTATGTCATAATTTTTAATTAGTCACGGTAATACCATATACCCCGGTAAAATAGGGAGGATGTTTGACGGTATCAAAATTTGGATACCGCCCAAGCCTAGGGGGGTCTCTGTGTCTCATCGAGCCGCACCTCCGTTCAGGATATCCATACCACAGTTTGCAGCCAGCTAGCAGACTCGTTGGCGGGCCGCGGGAATCACTTTTGGAGTCGTTTCACCAGACAACGTTAAAGCGCAGACATGGCTCATGGATATCGGATATCTCCGCAGGTTGGATCGGGAAAATCCGATACGTGAATTACGCTGGTATCTGTCCCGATACCGATACTAAATCAGATCGGCCCCATCCCTAATACCGGTCAAATATCGCCTCTTAATTAGTCAAGTTGAGGAAAACTGGAGGCAGGCTATGTAACTTAAAAAATGACATAATCAGGCCATATAGAATGCAAAATGTTATTAATAGCCTAACTTTCAAATAGACGAAAAAAAAAACATGAACGTCCAATTGACGTCAATCAACACCAATTGTTTTTTACTATGGTTTCACACACATTCACTTTTTGAAACATTGCGGCACGGATGTACCTAATACAAATAAATAAAACATCTCCAGTTAACTAGCAGATCATTCATTTAGTTCTCTATTAAATAAGAGATCTAGCGCTAAAATCTGTTGTTTTTGAAATCAAACTGAGCGCTCGTGTCCGCTGCTATCAGTTGGATGGACGACGCGCTGTGCGAGTTGCGCAATCTTCACTCGGACACGCGTTTCAATCTATCGTCGTTGCGGAGACTCTATTCATTCCAGTGAAATCACAAAATAAAATGCACACAAACGTGTCCCTGCTTGATATAGGCTGTAACCACTGATGAACATAGGCTATTCAGTTTTGATGAGAGAAAAAAAAAACTGTAGTCTATGAGTGCGCAGATTAGAACCACTGATCTATATAATGAGATGTTCCTGATTCACCATCGTCCGTCGCGTCTGGGCTCTGAAAAAAGCTTTTAAGGCTAGCCTGCCTGGGCCTGGCCATATTTGAAACGTCTCACTCAATCGTTCGTTGTTTAGGTCTATATTACAGCCGTTTTAGGCGTGCGCTTTATTTGAAATGCAGCATGCGATGTTGTTTAATAACTTTCAAACGGTAGAGCCTGTTCCTTTATAACATAGCCAAAGGTATTTTTGCTTTATACATTTTAGGCTTATTCTCAAATTCATATTGTGTTAGGGGGGCGGGATTTTCACGCAATTTTAATCGGACAATTTGACCGGAGAGATTTAATTTTGTCGGACATTTCATTTTTTTCCCGGCCAATGTCCAGTAATTACCGGACAACGGAAACCCTGCTCTATAGGTACTCACGATTAACATGAGATTGTCAAAAACTGTGTGTGTTATGTACCTTTTAAAGGATCTTTTCATTTTTAAAATCATTTCATATATCAACAATTTATTTTTAAAACATAAAAACATTATTTATGCATTTATGTCACCTCTGAGCTGCATTAAACAGTCAGTGTAAATACATCTAAATGCCACTTCAGATACAGCTTCTGTTTCCTCTGCATTACAAAGACGGATTTAGTTGATAAGGATTTCATTTGGTTGGTAACAGCCCTATAGTATCTTATTGTTCTAATTGAATTTATTGATTAAATGTAATAATTTGACATAATAAATGCATAGGTTACATTTAATTAAGTAAGAAAAAAATGCCCTTATAAATGGTAAAAAATGCAGATAAAATGAAAAAAATCCATTTAAACTTATTTGAAAATGTAATTTCTGTCACTGATGCGAACTAACCACCGCAGAGAATATGAAGAATAACAAAAACTTTAGGAGTCAGCTGTCCACAGCAGTCCTAAACCTGCCAAAGTACCAGCACAATAAGCACACACAGCAAAATAATCATCTAATTATCGTTGACAAAATACCAGAAAATATTATTATTATATTATTTTTGTCAATTTTGCAAACCCCTAACATAAATCTTTATTTCTATTCTAAATAGAATCCTTTACGTTCACTTTGGATACATTTAATGCATCCTTTGGATACATTTAATGCATCCTTACTATAATATTACTATATTTATCATATTTAATATTATATATGATAATGTTAATTTCTTTTTTTAAAAACCTAAAACTTTTGAACAGTAGTTTGCAGTTTTAATGATGCTGTGATGCACAAGAGCAGGTGACTAACACATACAGGAGGCACACAATGAACAAAACAATAAGACCCTCCTCTGCTTGCCCTTGCCTCTGCCCACAATGTCCCTATGGTGAAATGGAACCACTAGCCAATCACACGCTCCTAAAGCCCTGTCATCACACCCTCTCAACGACAAGAATAAAAAAAATCAATGAAATTAATTGGGCATGACTGTGCAATATCTTAGGAAATTTTCTCCAAAGCATTCACATATCCTGATTGAACCATGTGCACCTCTATAAACATGCAATCAAAACCCTTTATATTAGCACACAAATGTCCAAACACACCAGCCAATTATTGGTCTAATAACTCAACTTTAAGGCACTATCAAGTTAAAAACAGTTAACCGTGACTCAGACCCGTGTTTTGTTCCAATACATCAATTATGTCCTGTCTAGTTGCTTTTGAAAATTGTCGTCACAAACAATGTCGCCATGTACACACAATGTTCCTATTCTAACCAATCAGATGGTGTGGTACTGCTCAAAATGCAATTGTAAATGATCACAATATAAAGAACAGACATTTTTTAAGATGCAATTGTTATCAAGATCAATCAATGCTGTCATTTCCGAGTACTAGGCACTTGTGCCCATCCCTAGTCAATGATGCTGCGGTCTTCCCAGTTTTCTGGGCCCGAGGGCAAACCCTGCCAATCTGTCACTCTCTTAATGCTGTATCATTGCATCTTTCAATCTCTTCCATTCACAACAAAGATCTAGAAACTGTCAGTAACGAAAGCATCAAATATGAATTCACGGTGAAACAGTACAACCTGTACAGCAACGTGTCCCCACAATGGAGGGAGATGAAATCAATCAAGATGAAGTGGAGAAAAAAAAAAGCAACTGATGGCAGGATTAAAACCTTTTCTGTGCCCTTCCACATGCAGCTTTCTATCGCCCTCTCTCCGAGCGAGGCCCTAGACCGCAGTGCGCTAGGAGGAAGCCCTTGTGGAGGGCAATGAGACACTACACACCTCGCACCTTCAGTGTCACATCTTCCTGCTGGCTTTTCCTCTTCCTGCCTCTCCGTCTCATCAACAACATCCCCCCGTCAACAAGCGTAAGGATCTCCTGTCCGTTCTCCATCCCTGCATTTCTTCCCTTCTTTCAAAATGAGAAAATCTGCTGTCTGTTCTCCTCTGTCATCCTTTCGCCTCTGCAGTGCCCCCGCCCACTCCTCCCCCCGTTTCCGCATGTCTGATCACATGGTCTGCTAAACCAATCTAATCATTCGTCCTCCACTTCGCCAGTCTCTACAAAAACAGTCTGCACACAACAAGATCTCACATCCTGCTCACTTCTCCATCCTGCTCTACAGAAAACTATCGTGGGCAAATGTTACATACAACCAAACCACCAATATTATGTCAGACCATTTTAATCTTATAGAGATAAATTCTAACGCATTGATCGAGATCTTTTAATTTATGCTCTACAAATTCTCTAAATCCCAACCTTAAACAATAGCACGAACTGCACATTAATCATTTTCTGCATGCACAAGTGTCTGGCTGCATCCGAAATCACATCCTTCCCTACTATATAGTAGGCAAAAAACAGTGTGTGACAAAATAAGTAGCCTATGTCCGAAATAATTCACAGTACTCATAAAAGAGTAGGCGAAAAATACCTGGATGACGTACTTCTTACGGCTAGAATCTGAAGTGTGCATGCATACGATAGGGATGCACGATATAGGATTTTGGCCGATATTCGATATGCCGATATTTTCAAACTAATTTTGCCCGATGCCGATACCGATATATTTGTATTTTTTTTAAAGTGCAAAAAAAGCTTATTAAAGCTTCTATTAAAGTTCTCAGTCAAGAGCAGTGAGTGATTTCCTCTGTGTTTTGTTGTTTTATTAACATTAACGGGATAGTTCTCCCAAAAATTTTAATTGTCATCATTTACTCTCTCAAGTTTCTTTCTTCTGTTGAAATTATAAAAGTTATTTGGAAGAATGTGGCTAACCAAACAGTTGCTGTACTCCAGTGACTTCCATAGTATATTTAGGCACAAGAAAGAAATGAATTCAGGTTTGCAGGGAACTACACTGCGATCAAAATGGTCGCATATGCGACCTTTTGAAATGCCATTGCGACCCTAATTTTTAATGGGTCGCAAATGTATCACTGACTATTTTTGTACCTACCTTATGTTTTAGGCAATATGCTATGATTTACTATGAGCATTTATTAAAACAGAAATCTGTAGCCTATTTTAAGTATACGTTTTTATAACGTGCTCTGAGCATTCAACACATCAAGTTGGCTTCAGCCCCGCGAGAGAGAGAGAGGGGGGCATGCGCGATCGAGCTGTGTGTGTGTGTGTGTGTGTGTGTGAGACACGCAGGCGCGATCGAACTCTGTGTGTGTGTGTGTGAGAGAAACGCGGGCGCGATTGAACTCTGTGTGTGTGTGTGTGTGTGTGTGTGTGTGTGTGTGTGTGTGTGTGTGTGTGTGTGTGTGAGAGAGAGAGAGAGAGAGAGAGAGAGAGAGAGAGAGAGAGAGAGAGAGAGAGACGCGGTCACGCGGGTGCGATTGAACAGTGGAAACATAAAAACATATTCCGTCATTTTGTTCATACAGGACATGATTCAAACTGCAAAGTGTTTACTTATATTTGTGTACACTCGCAATAAAACACAACATTGTGCTTTTGTCACACTCTAAACTCTTGTCAAACTGTAACCTACAACTGTAACCCAACCACACACACACACTGTTTTAAAAGCAAAACATATTTACCCATACCCCATTTAAAAACAGTCTATGGCCCCGTTCACACTGCAGGCAAAAGTGGCCCAAATCTGATTTTTTTGGGGTCAAGTGACCAGGTCAGACTTCTTCAGAGGTAGTGTGAACATTCAAATCTAGCCCAGATCTGATTTTTTCAAATCAGATTTAGACCACATACATATGTGGTCCTGAATCAGACCCAGATCTGATTTTTTTCAATGCAGCCGCAGTGTGAACAATCAAGGCGGATTTGATGCGACTTTTACGTCAATCTACGTTGACATTTGTCACAATTATGCACCGGCGAAGCCCTAGACACAACAGACACAGACAGTTAGGGCTGGGACGATTACCGCAATACCGCGGTCACGTAACTCCAACGTAACTTATCAAAAGATGGAGCAAATCCCTTTCGCGAGTTGGGGAGCACAATGTTCCATGACACATAGCATTACATTCGTATTAGAGATGCGCGGATGGGCTATTATTATTTCATCCGCAACGGAACCGCAGCACAAAACTCATCATCTGTCCGCCATCCATCCGCACCAACGTTTTTTGATCAATTTTCGTTTTTTGAATTTTTTTTTTCAGTTTTAAGGTCTATGAGCGATGCAAGGCGCTGCTGCCGCGAGGCTAGAAAGCTCTTGGCTGTTCTAGGAAGGAGACTGCGCATGCAGCAAAGATATTTAAAGGCTAAAGTCCCTAGTATAGCCTATTGGCTATGTTGTATCCTCAGAATATCAGCAGTGAACTCCGTCTCCGATGGGCGCACGAGTTTCGGTTCATTTATGAGACGAGCTCTAGTTCACGCGCAAGAGATCGCACCGTCGCTTCCACATCGTCCTGATTATATGTCTGCTATATTTGTATAATTCCAGGCAATTAGTTAATGAAACAGTGATTAAAATTAAGATACAATTTATACAAAACGAAATTTAATTTAATGAAAGGCTTTCTACAAAACAAAACTTAATAAAGTGGTCAAAATCATGTCTGACCCATCTTATGATCCTATCTTAGTCATGGTGTTCACTTTTCATATAATCGACATAGATTAAATAAAAAATAAAATTATATTATGTTAACATAAATATGGAATATAATTTTTGTAATTAAGACATGTTGGAGAAGGTGTTCATCTTTCATTTCGTTCAACATCATAATGTATTCTCCTGAAAATGATGAATTCAATGCGAATGTATCTGAGAATATTCTTAAATAAGGAAATCTATTCAGTGATTGGTTCATGCCAAATTACAGCTTAATGAAAATTGGACTCTTTCAAATTGTGCTCGTTTGTTTTCGGATGTAGGTGAAAATATTTAACAAAGTCTGTCTAGAAAAAACGCCTTCTGGTGAGTGCGCGGAAGTCTGGGGGGGGGGGGGGGACTTCAAACAGTTCACACTGCAATCAGATATAGGTCACATTTTAAAAGGTAATGTGAACAGCCAATCAAAAAATCGGATCTGAGCAAAAAATCAGAATTGAGCATAAGGACTTGCGGTGTGAACGTGGCCTATGTGTTCCATCTTTTGGAGATTCATCATATCGCATTGGTTTTCATTTCTTGTCCTCGGAGTCGGAGCACTAATCTGTTTATTTTTAAGTTACACATTCTACATTGATTAAAAAAGAAAATCAAATGTGTTTTTAATGGTATCATTTATTTATAATTCAGATGAGAATAAAGTTAGGGTTAATTAAAATTAAGGAAAACAATATATATTGATCTGAAATATAGCAAATTAATTTTAAATTCATTCAGGTACAATTACCAAACATATATCAAGGTCATTTTGTCTTTTTATTAATTTAATTAATAAACTAATTATATAAAACTATTGTTAGTGCACTACAAATAAACTGGTTCTATGCCTTTATTAATAAAACTTATACAACTTAAAAATACAAGGCTTAAGACATTTATAAAAATGCCTTCTGCATTTTTGTTTTGCTTTTCACTCCATTGTACCGAAATCGTACCGAACCGTGATGTCTGAACCAAGGTATGAACCCAACCGTGACTTCTGTGTACCGTTCCACCCCTACTGTGCAGTACAGTTTCATTATTGTTCATTATTATCCAGAGAGCGGCTTACTATAAATAATTTGTACGACCAAATCATGTTTTGCGCCAGTAACTGAAAAAGTTAGTAGCGCAAGTGCCACCAGTGGAAAAGGTTAGTGTAGTTCCCTGCAGGTTTGGAACAACATTAGAGTGAGAAAATAATGACAGAATTTTTATTTCTGGGTGCAGTGTCTCTTTAAGGACAAGCGGCAGCATATTATTACTGTCTCTTTAAGAACTGCACGCGACGCGTCTAATATACATGCATTTGACAAGCAGATTTTCTCTGTTTGCTTTCACTTTAGACATTACCAACTTTATTTATGTAAACCTTGTGTATTTGACAGTATCAGCGCAATAAGACTCGAAAGATCAGTCCAGTATGCAGGCGCTGTGACAGGCTTTTAGTTCCTGTGAGCGTCGGGTGTACGCGCTCAGAAAAGCGGATGTTAGAACAGCGCATCAGCACGTGAATGACATGTTTACCTAGCAAGACTTTGACGCACATGCAAATAATGAACTTTTGTGAATTGCGGTGTCCCGTGAGTGTAACTCTACCTCTGCGTTTACATGTGATGTGATGTGAATGTACGTCGCGTTGTACAGTATGTTGAGATGAAGGCGCCAGAATTGAACTGATAGAATGCACGATACTATGATTTTTCTTCAAAAGCCGATCGTGGAGACATTTTAATCGCCCACGATCAAAAACCGTGAGAGGCACACCCCTAGTTGGAAGTTTAAGTTGTTGGCACTCATGCTTCGTTCGCGGTCGTCACGTGCTCATAGGAAACACGCCACCATATCGGCAAGGCTCATCGGCAGAAATATTCATATCGGCCGATGCCGATGATGGTCATTTTAAGCTTTTATCGGCCGATACCGATGTTGTCCCGATATCATCGTGCATCCCTAGCATACGATGAACACTTTAATATCCCATGAGGCCACGGGAGAGGATTTGTGAAAGGCAGTGAAGCGTTGGTAGGTCACATGAGAATGACAACATGCCGAATGTAGTGCGTCCGATCACATTCATACTACACACACTCATACTATAAAGAACGTACTTTTTAGCAGTAAAATAAGTACCTACTCAAGAGAGTATGCGATTTGGACGCAGCCATTGTGTCAACAACTAACATTCAGAATCTTTACAACTGAGGTATTGTTGGGGTAATCCAAAACAAATGAATATTAAAGTGTTAAACCACTTTAATCGAAAATAAGATGGGTAAAAAAACAAACATAAAAGCATAGAATTAATACATTATTTATTGAATTTTGTGTAAAAGAACAAAAAAATTTAAATAAATAAAAATCACACAAGTTTTACACAACCGTGATGATGCACTGCAAGCATTCATAACTGGCAGCAGGTTTCATCACAAGTAAACTCCATAAGGACTTTAATGTATAAGAATATAGTCTAGAGAATAAATATATTTAACTTCTTGATGAGGCAAATGAAATTTTGAAATCTGCAAGATCTTCAACGAAATAGCTGTGTCAACTAGTAAATCTCTAGGTGTTTTTAATCACCATAATTTATTGCAAGTACGCTTTGTGAATTTACTCAACAAAATCTGTAAAATTTTCAGAATAATCTATGTGAAAATGGAAATGTTTTCGGATCATGCACCTGTAATGGTCAGTGGTTGCTTGCATATTTGCTGGTCACGTGGACCTTCTGTCAGAGGCCAGCCAAGAATTCGACATCTACAGTATTTATCCTTTCCATGAAAGTGCAAAACTTGTCAAAGCTTTCAAGAAATCTTTAAATTAAGTTATGACATCTGCTATGTCCAATTTTTTAAACATCTGGACGCAAAAAAAAAACGATACGGAGAACATAAATGTCTTCTTCAGTCACACCTTGCAGGTTATTTTTTCCCACTCAAATGACAGCACTAGTGAACATTGCTGCAAACATTTCAACAGCAATGGAATTCATCAGCGCACTGCTTTTAATTCAGAAACTCCATTGTAGACTACCATCCAGAGCAAAACATTTTATTTTCCAAGTGTCTACTGTGCTGTACTTACCAGTCGCTTGCTGTAACGCGGTTTGGGATCGTCCATTGTCAATTTGTCAGAATAAAGACTCACGCGCAGCCCGCCAGTGAACGGGCAAGTCGCGAGCCAGCGAACGCGCTTCTGTCAGTGAATCCCGTTAGAATTAACCGTCACAAGTTCAACTGTTCTCGATGGACACTTTATTAGTGTCCGTCAAGTCGAAATAACGACACTTTACATGGATACTGCCTAGATAAAATAATCGCTGTTTTCAAATAGTTGAAAACTCGTCTGCAGCTTTTTTCACATAAAAACGGACCATCACGCTACAAAATATTGTATTATATTTCACACTAAAAAGAATAAAACAGGAGGTCATAATAAAACCATGACAGCTAGGTTGTCAAGCTAAGCGCTGATGTGGGGAGAGTGAACGAGCAGCACCAGCTAACCAGCCTACAAACATTACGCGGGTGATAAAAAAATAAAATACAAAGAGATATGGGGTTTTACTTATACATACGGCTTATATGTACAACGTATAATATTGCAGTCACCCATGAGGAGTGAGGCGAGAAATGAAGAGCGTATATTTATCGAGTAACATACGCTAATCTCGGTTCAAGTTTAAAATAAAAACACATTTCCACAAGACTAAACTCGGGCTCACAGTGGGGAAAATCCAGCGGTCAAAATACTCCTCGTGTATTGTTTACTAATAAAATGTTCACTCCGACTAGACTCGTCTAGTAACTTTTATATTCTAACGTTAAGTGAAAGTAAGCCTTATTCAGACAGCTCCACTGTGTGAATTCACGACAAAGTTAATGTAGTAGAATAGATCATTCGCCGCCATTTTCACATAGTCACAAAAACACCACGAAGTAAGCCCCGCCCGCTACAGACTTGGCATCCAATCACAGACACATGCGACGCCATCGATTTGACTCCCATTGGTTAATGCCGCTGTCACTTCACAGGGAGGCGGTACTAAGAGACAAATAATAGTACAAGAAACTAGACGAGCCATGCTCTCGTTGGCTGGAGTTGCACGCCGATCAAACCAGCTACACAAAGATTGGCTTACATGTGCTGTAAGCTTCGCGTTGCCAACCAATCAAATAGAAAATATCAACACACTCATTCGGTTTTAGCAAAATGGATGCAACCAAATTGTTTTTAATTTATTTAATATGCGTAATGTGATTAG
The DNA here is from genome assembly GCA_030578255.1 of Tiaroga cobitis. Classification (NCBI taxonomy): domain Eukaryota; kingdom Metazoa; phylum Chordata; class Actinopteri; order Cypriniformes; family Leuciscidae; genus Tiaroga; species Tiaroga cobitis. The sequence goes on from CM060591.1 coordinate 43,167,019, forward strand.
TAAAACATAGCGTTTAAGTACCTTAGATCTTACGTGGCTTGGCGTCCCATCGCCGGCGGACGTCCAGTCCATGACTGCATATAAAGCTCTGGCTTGTCGCGTCTGGTGAAATAAATCTACATTTTCTTTCGAATTAGGCCAGTGTAAGTTCACATAAGGTCATCATGAAGTCATCGACATTCCTTTAAGTCCAATCCACCGTTTTGAAATACTCTGAATAATTGTACACATTGAATTTCCACCCGTAATCGACCCCAGGTAACTCCGCATGGTAAAACTTTTCGTTTAACCCAATCGATCAGGAAGTAGTTGCTGATTGGTCAGCAGCTGGTCAGCTGTCATCTAACGCGCAGCGACTCATTGGACTAAACATCTGTCGATAACCACAACGTCACAATCAACTCCAGAAAAGTTTATCGCATAAATAAACATTAATAATCATTTATTGTTTTTAAGCCTTGATGAAAGAACGAACAACACAACACAGATTTTTAGACCTCGGTCTTTTAATCACAGCTACTCAGTCTAGACAATAACTCAAGTCAGACTACTGTATAATTAAACTCCGGGGTCTCCAAAATATACAATACTACTATTATCACTTACAGAAAAATACTAACTGAAGAAATAAACTAAGTGCTACACATCTGCATTAAATAAGTAAATGGTCAGTAACAACAGAACAACTCTCATGTTAACTCTCATTAAAAAACTTAAATGTTTAATTTTTTTCCAGTAAGGACTAAGTGGGCACAAAATATTTGACAAGATATTTGGTAGTGTAAAATGTTTCACCTGTCAGTTAAAAAAATTGAGGCCTCAAAAACAAAACGTAACCTCTTTTTTATCTTTTATCATCATACATAGGCTTTATCATAAATTCCCATAAAACAATTAAATTAAATAAAGGGATGGTTTGCCCAAAAAATGAAAAATGTGTCATTTACTCAGCCTTGTGTTGTTCCAAACCTGTATGAATTTCTTTGAACACAAAAGAAGAAGATATTTTGAAGAATGTTGGTCACAAGACAGCTGACTTCCATAGTAGGAAAAATAAAATGGAAGTCAATGGCTACCATCAACTGTCTTGTTACCAACATTCTTCAAAATATTTTTCAGTAATTCATACTGGTTTGGAACAACATGAGGGTGAGTAAATGATGACAACATTTTTGGGTGCACTGTCCCTTTAAAGCTATTTTTCATACCACAGCCCTAAAATTGACAGCTAGCTATTACATCACATTATACTATGATGCCTCTAACAATGCAAGGCCAACTGATAAGACAGGAAGAGTGTAAAAGACCAAATAAGATAAACCAGCACAGGAAAACATATTATGTGTCAGTAGGGATGCTTATGGTTCACCGGCACTAAGAAGCTTCTCTTGATTCTTGATAGAGACTCTGGACTTGGTAGATTAGACAATGTCTTTACCTGAAAAAGACAGGATGTTACTCACAAATAGTCAACATAGAGTTTTATGAATTTAGCTTTATGAATGCTTACCTTGAAGTTTATGTCAGCCAGCTATACACCAGAGAACCACCGATGACCGCAAGAATTGTGCAACACAGCATGATCATCATCTTCTTCTACAAAGTCGGAAGTGAGTGGACAGTGACAGCATGATAATGATATAATAATAGCAGAGGAAAGCAGGGGATGATTGGGAAGGAGAGATTTTGAAGGTGTAGAGAACAGACATATAAAGATGGGGATGAGGGAGAAACCGAAATATAGAGAGAAGCAAAACAGAATAAACTCAAAGGATGAAGAAAAATAAAACCTGCTGAACATAAAAAAATTGCTGCAAATAGTGTTGTTTATTATATGACACAATTGTTTTACTCCTCATAATTTCCAAGCTCACCCTGCGTGCTTCCTGTTGGAACTTGGCAGCCTTTTTAGTGTCAGCCACAGCTCTTTCCACAAAACCCACAGACTGGTCCATGTTGCTCTCAATTCTGTCAATCATACTTCCCTGTTGACAGATTAGAATAAAATGCTAAGGATATATAATAGACCGGTGTTCAACCTGAATCAAACAGCAGCTGTAATCATAAGGCCTCCGAAATGGGGCTATATCTCTACTTTATTCTCCACAAAAGACAAACACAAGTACCTGATTCTCCACCAGCATTGCAATGTCCACGAACATGTCATGCAACTCTTTTATGCTGCTCTCCAGTCGCATAATATCTTTGTGTCGCGCCTCAATCTCACTTAGTGCCTGTTTTGATATTCCAGAGTCCATAATCTATAGAAAAGGAGAAAGTTGTTTAAATAATAGACACACACTACTGTTCAAAAGTTTAAGATCGGTACGATTTTTTAATGTTTTTTTTGTCTCTTATGCTCAAGGCAGCATTTATTTGAACAGAATACAGTAACAATTTTAATATTGTGAAATATTATTACTATTTAAATGACTGTTTTCTATATTTTAAAATGTAATTTATTCCTGTGATGGCAAAGTTGAATTTTCAGCATCATTACTCGTCTTCAGTGTCACATGATCCTTCAGAAATCATTCTAATAAGCTGATTTGGTGCTCAAGAAATATTTCTTATTATTTGACATTTTGAAAACAGTTGTGCTGCTTATCGTTTTTTTGGAAACCGTAATATAGTTTTTCAAGATTCTTTTATAATGTAAAAAAAATCAAAAGAACAAAATTTATTTGAAATAGATATTTCTTGTATCAATGTAAAAGTATTTACTGCCCCTATTGATCAATTTAAAGGGGTGGTTGATTATGATTTCACTTTTCTAACTTTAATTAGTGTGTAATGTTGCTGTTTGAGCATAAACAACATCTGCAAAGTTACAACGCTCAAAGTTCAAAGGGAGATATTCTCTTTTACAGAAATCACTTTTTTAAAAGACTACAACAAACGGTTGGTAGGGACTACACAAGCTTCCTCCCAGGTTAGTGACATCACAAACCCTTAAAATGTACATAAACTCCGCCCCCGGGAACACGATTTATAGATTATCAAGACAGAATATGGTAATCAATGACTAGAAGATGACTACTCATAAGCTACATAAATTCATCAACTAACCATTCAGAAATGTTGTCTATATGTTGTCACTTCTTCTTGAGTCTCTCCATCTTTGTCTGACTCCGGTTTGAACATAAAAGTCTAAAAGTTTTTGAAATTTTCAGTGCATGTCTGTGTGAGGTAAAAGGACACAAGCTGTTGTAGCTCCGCCCTCTGTGCCGGGAGCAGCAGCTAATTTGCATTTAAAGGGACAGACACAAAAACGCACCATTTTTGCTCACCCTCAAAAAGTGACAATTTTAACATGCTATATAAAATATCTGTGGGGAATTTTAAGCTAAAACTTCACATACGCACTCTGGGGACATCAGAGATTTACTTGACATCTTGTGAAAAGGGCATTATACCATCCCTTTAAAGGTGCTCTAAGCGATGCTGGGTGACGTCACTTCTTGTTGACGTTCAAAGTATTGTCAAACAAAACGGAGGCTAGCTAGACCTTCCCTCCTCCTCATCCCGTCCCCTCCCCCTGTAGTTTTACTGATACTTCTTTCAAGGTGTAATGTCGCCAAGTTAGATAAATGCTTTCATATAATGCAAAAAAAATAGAAACATTACCAGAAAAACACGATAAAACGTTTCGCCACCTGAGGTTATAACTTTAGCTCCCATACCAGGACGCAATAATAGTAAGATAACGTAGCTTCAAATTTAGTCAAAGTTGTCAAAAGGCTATGAATGAACATTCAATTTCATAATAAATAGTTGGTGAAAACAATCATTCACACAAACTGTCGCCCTACTGTGAGTTTGCTTGATTATTAACAATAGAGATCGATAGCTAGCTGCTAGAAACCTATATGTTGTATTCACCAAAGTTAGCGCTGACTGCATTGTTCTAGCTAATTTTATCCTTGTGTTTGTTAGGCGAACATGAAAGTCCATTTAGAAAAACCAAACTGGATTTACCCACCTGTCCAGCAAAAACAGAGCTAATGTTATCTGAATGTCGGATTGGAAGCCCTTCTGCCGGCGGAGTTCTCACCACCTTTCAAAGGCTTTTCCAATGTAAATTCGGGCATGCGTTCCTTCTCCTTTTCCCTCTTCTTTGTATTTTTGCAATCTGTTCATCAGAAAGTCGTCTCTTTGGTCGTGTGTCGGCCATTTCAAACTTAAAGAGTTAAAATTCTAACTTCCCTCTTCATGCTTCTCTCCTCCACACCCCCCATGTACGCTCACTAACCCCACCCCCAGGCTGGAACAGTGTTTGTTTTGTTTCGTGGAGCGGGTTGCCCCAGTTTGTTTTTGTTGCTGTTTGTGGAGCCTGGGCTGTCTACAGAGACCGCATTTTTTTTACAGTGTGTTCAGGGGACAGGCAGCTAGCGGATAGTGAGGAGATGTTTGCTGTATGTGACAAAAAATGTTTTGGCCTAAAAAACGAGTGACATTGCTTAGAGCACCTTTAATGTATCCTTGCTGAATAAAAGTATTAATTTCTTTGAAAAAAAAAAAATTCTTTCTGACCACAACCTTTTAAACAGCAGTGTAAGAAAAGTATCTTTTAGCTCAAAAACATACAGACAAGTTATGTTCTTTCAACAAAACATCACAGATAAGTATATAGAATAGTACTCACTCCTGCTGTGAATACTGCAGCGTTACCTCCTTCCAGCATTTCCTCCAGTTCCTCATCAGTAGTGACTTTGCCAGCTGTAAGACAGAAGCCAACATTAGCCTTAAACATGCATATAACATTGCAAACACTGATCTTCTTTTTTTAAATCAAAGCCTAAAGAAGATTTGTGTATCTGATTGTCACTCACTGATCTCCAGCTGTCTTTGGATGCGCCCTTTGCTCTTCTCTTTAAACTCCATTTGGGCTTCATTGTATTTGGTCATCACCTCTACAAACTTCTTAGCAAGAATGGCATGCTAAAATGTAGGAGATAAACACTGTATGAATAAAAAATTAACAAGTTGAAATCATTGTGGGCTTGCGGTAGAGCTAGTAGTTACCTGAGATTTCTTTATCCGTATATCTGCTGAAACCCTCTCCTCGGTGTTAGATGCCAAGTTCTGCTCAATGCCTGTCAAAAAAATCAGAATTTATAGACAAGAGTGCTGAAGCATATTGTCCAATTATTGATATATTTTCATGAACAAGCAATGCAAGAGCTGAAAACTGACTTTTGAGTTTGTTGCGAGCATTGTTGGCCATTTTCTTTATCTCATTAGTAACTGCCTCCAATTCATCCTGCGTCTCTAGTTGAGAAATGAGATGAGAGATATTTAAAACCTTAACATGGTGGGGAGACGACAGAGAAAAATGATAAATATCTTAAAAATAAAAGTAAAAAATTATTAGACTAACTCTGGTCTGATGTAGGTGCAGAGAGGATGACAGAATACAGTCGCTTTATCTCGCCTATATTTTCATCAATCTTGTCTATACTGCTGCGGATTTCCTCAATCTGTAGAACACATACAGAAATGACCCAATTGTGACCTTCAAATGTCCGCTTTCATTTTCTTACAATGTAGTTAATTCACATATACCTGAGTGAAGAACTCATCCATAAATTCTTTATTTTCCATTGGAATTTCCACATCATCAGGAGCTTGGTCCGATTTCTATTTTGACATACAGGAACAAAGCAGAAAACTTATTAACTTGGCAGAAACAGCGTTTTCTCTGTGTAAAAACATATTAAACCAGTTTAAGATGGTCTTAACTGGTTTAAGCTGGTCTTCCAGGCTGGTCAAGTCAGATGGGATACCGACTAAGATTAGCAAACTACATTAGTCTGGTTTAAGTTATTTTTTCAGCAACCTTTACTTGCTTTTGTCAGTAAACTTATAGATGGAATCCATTGCAGTCTATCTTCAAAATTTCAACAGAAATGGAACATTGCAAAATTTGACATATCAACAGATATTTTAAACAGATTTGGCATTACAAGTCAGGATGATGTGGATGCTAGCAAATCTCATCTATCAATGTCAGACGCGTTTTAATTTAATCGTGATGGCAGTTAATATGTTGTTTACCCTTTTACCCTATCTGTATTATCATGAGTGTAATTACTGTCAGCTAGATAATCTACGCGTAATTAACCATAACTCCCTACAAAGACCCAGTTAGTCAATATTGAGCTCAGGACCTCCCAGGTAAAGGTCAAACAGTAGCAATTCAGTCTCCAGACCGCCGTTTGAAATAATAACTCATAAGAAAAATCCTCTTACCGCTTTTAGTTGTTCCAGTCGATCCTTCATCTTCGGTTCAATGTAATATGAGACTTCAAATAGCTGTAATTGTCAATATAGAAGCTAAAAGATTCCAGCGACGATGTTTTCAGACTGGACAACCAGTAAACATGTTTAACTACAGCATGAATACTCCCAGTTAAGAGTTCCAATAGAATCGTTAAGGATTATTGATTTAGACAAAAATATCCTATTTTAACTAAAAAAAAAAAATCTTTTTTTTATTGCAAAAAAACAAACAAACAATATGGCAGTATAGCTTCTATCTTGTAGTTGTCCTAAGTCTATCCTCTCAAAGCGGATTAGAGCAACAGTTGTATGCCGGGTAGCTAATCTTCCTCTGCTGAGGTGCTTCAGTTTCTCCATTAACACAGAACGATGCAAACAGCGCTTGGCACTCAGATCGCACGCAGACTGGAGGACTAGGAGTGACACTTAAAAATGAAATTAAGGAGTTATTAATTCAAACATAAAAATGGAAATAAATTAACACTTTTTTAAACAAATGAATATCCATAAACTGTTTAATTCGTGTTTTAAAATGTAGTTAAATCAAAATATTTTTTTAATTGAACAAAAACTTACCAACTAAATTTAACAACTTAAATACAACTATTTAATTCCACCCAACAAAAAAGTTGAGATGGGTTGGGACAAGTTGAGGGACTTTTGAAGTAGGCCTACTGAATGTCTGTATGGAGACAATTGGTAACTAAAAGGAAGTGTGGGTAAAATGTGCCTTATGCAGTCTCTGGACCCACCACTCTGACATTCATTTGTCACCATTTGTGGTGATTGATAATATCCACACATAGACACAAACTCACTCACACATTGGCACTGTTTTTTGTTAGACTATGTTCTTTATACACTAAACAAAACATAATTCCATAACATTGTCCATTACCATGCCAAACACTCAGAGTTGTCATGACAGAAAACATAAAGAAGTAAAACACAAACTAGAAACATAATATAGATGTAATGAAGACCTCTATGAAGATGAAATATCTTCACAGTCCTCTTTGTCTTTAAGTCCATCATTTTGGTGTAATTGAGTGGCAGTTTCTCTCTACAGAGGTTATGGGATGTGACTGCATCTGGGAAGAAATACACAATTGAGTTTAGAGTTGCAGTGTGTCCCTTTCATTTGTTTATGTAAAAAGAATTATGTTCATGAATGACAAAAGTAGCAAAAATGGACAGTATGAGAGTCCTTCTCAATGTTAAAAGGCAAACAATCATATAAAGTCATGGGATAGCTTTTTTTTGTGTGACTGGGTATGTTTATGCATAAACACAAGTAATAAGGAAAATCTAACAATATGGATGATAAATTCAATATCTATACTTAAAGACACTTCTCTCCACTAACTAAACAGCGCTGGCCACATGTTCTGTTAAACTAAAAGGAGAAAAAGACATTATTGGAAGGAAACAAGTTACAATTTGAAAGTTAAAATCTATAGACTTTAATCATTCTTTTTAATAAAGAAATAATTTACCTGTTGAGAGTGTAGTTGGATCCTTGAGCTCCAGAAAACCAGTAACGAGGTGTCTTTCACAGTTACAGATTTGAAAACAAAAAGGCGGGAATAAAGAATCCTAAACTTTTTATAACATTTTTATAATTTATTATAAAACGGTTCAAGACACATGGCTCTAAATAGAACTGTTACTAAGTGCAAATAACCATTTTTTGATGGTTATAAGACAACAACAAAAAAGATGCCACATCCTTTTAAAAAGACATTCAAAAAAGCAAAATAAAGATTTATGAAAATTTCATCTTAAATATGCATCATTTTTATGAAGCTGTCCAAAATATTGCAATTTAAAAAGAAGAGGCAGGAGGATTTGGACAGAGCATTAATTTATTATATACGGTACACAAGTATATAGTCTTTGTACAGTTCTCACAAGGACAAATAAAATGTTTTACCTGTAAGGATACAATGTGAGAAACTCAACACTTGCTGAAGTGCTTTCGTTTGTTATAACTCTTTCTTTATTTCAGCCCACTGGATGGTCAAAAAAGAAATGAAAGAAAGAAAATGGGGAGGTTCGACTGCTGCAAAATGAGATTATAACATTGGCCTCAACTTGGTTCTCCTGCCATTAGACACTTTTTATTACACAACTGACCTCAGTTTCTGTGAGATTGGGCACATGTTCAAAGTCAAAATGACAGCAGCTGTAGATGTACAGAGAAAAATTTTAATGTGAGGCATCACTTCAAAGCTGCTGTATTTTTTATTTTTTTATGTGTGAACTTAATATCAGAACTGAGCATCTATATGTATGACCAAGTTGAAAGAAATCGAAAAAGTATGTGCATCTTCAAAAAAGAATTCAGTCCCTGGGCATTGAAAAGGTGCACTCAGCACAACTGTAACTGTCTAAAACCAATTATTCCTTATGCAATTGAAACTGATTATTGGTAAGAGAGCATGTTGAAGACTATATTGTCACTGTATTGAGATGAGACAGTCCACGAAGCATATTTATCTGTAGAGATAGTCAGCTTGAATGTTGGCAGCGATCTCAGCCTCCCACTTATCTCCATTGTTGAGGAGCTTCTCCTTATTATAAAGCAGTTCCTCGTGAGTCTCTGTGGAGAACTCAAAGTTGGGGCCCTGAAAAGACAGAGGAGTAGAGGTAAACATTCAATTCAGGGAATATGGTCATGTACAATGTAATATGGCAAATTAATTAATGCTTCATCCTAAGCATGTACACTGCTTATTTTCCCTTACGTACCCGCTCATGCTGTACAATATCACAATACTTATCCTAATAATTTAATGCACATTGTATAATATATACACTAATGTTCAAAAGTTTGGGGTCAGTAAGATTGTTTACAACAAATTAACGCTTTTATTAACGCTGCAGTGCATAACTTTTGGCGCTCTAGCGGTTAATAAACAGAACTGCATGCGTCTTGCGGAAGAACATTGTAGCCGGAGCTACTTCTCTGTTTATGTCTAAGACGAGTCAAGCAGGTACTGGGCTACTTCGCAGTCTAAAATAGTCAGAATATAAACGCTTATTATAGGTGTTCCGTAGTGATTCAGGATAAGACAAAAAACACAGTTAGGAAAATGGATTCATGATGTACTCGCTTATAAATTTTGAACACACAAAAAGTTACGGACTGCAGCTTTAAGCAAGGATGCATTAAATTGATCAGTAAAGATACAGAAAATTACAAAAGATTTCGATTTCAAATAAATGCAGTTTTTTTAACTGTCTATTCATCAATGAATCCTAAAAAAAAAAAATATCACTGTTTCCACAAAAATATTAAGCAGCACAACTGTTTTCATCTTTGATAATAAATGTTTCAGCAAATCAGCATATTAGAATGATTTCTGAAGGATCATGTGACACTGAAGACTGGATAAATGATGCTGAAAATTCAGCTTTAACATCACAGGAATAAATGACATTTTAAAATATATTCTAATAGAAAGTAATTTAAAAATGTAATAGTATTTCACAATACTGTTTTCACTGTATTTTTGATCAAATAAACGCCCTTGGTGAACATAAGAGATCACATTACAAAAATCTTACGGACCCTAAACTTTTGAATGGTTATGTATATCATATTAGTTTTTTTTTTTACTTTATTTTTTATATTGTGCTGTAGTATCTCTCTGACAGCTCTAAACTTTTAACTTTTTTTCCACAGATCTCCTAGAAACCAGTTCGAACACCTCTGCTTTAAGGCATGTTGTCTGAAAACCCATTAAACAACTTACTAAGTGACGGGATGAGCAGTTTAAATGTGTGGTGCTAGATGCTCACCTCTACAATAGCATCCACAGGACAGGCCTCCTGGCAAAAGCCACAGTAGATGCATTTGGTCATGTCTATGTCATAGCGCGTTGTTCTCCTGCTGCCGTCAGCACGAGGTTCTGCCTCAATTGTAATAGCCTGAGTGAGAGAATTATGGTGTCCCCTTGCATACATTACTTTTATTTCCTTATAATTATTCTTCCTATTCACATGTGCAAATAAATAAACATACATGCAATTACTGCTTGTCATTACAGTGTCATGATATATCAGGATGAACAAGGGCAGTTAGAAAGAGAATGTACCTGGGCTGGGCAAACGGCCTCACAAAGTTTACATGCAATGCATCGCTCCTCTCCAGAGGGGTACCTGCGCAGAGCATGTTCGCCACGGAAACGGGGAGACAGAGGGCCCTTCTCAAATGGGTAGTTGATTGTGGCAGGTTCACGGAAAAGATAGCTCATGGTCATTCCCAAACCTGCATCAGAACAAATATCAGGTGGCTCCTACTTTTTCGAGTTATCGGGATCATTTGTATGAAGACTATGGAAGATGAAAGGCTTATGTTGTTACTGACCTCTGAACAGCTCTGTCCACAGAAGAGTCTGTGCTGCACGGTCCGTGATGGACTTCATATCTGTGGCATCTTCCTGATTATTGACATACTCTGCATATAGAAAAAGTGAGTTATAAAATTTTAATTATGAGACAAAATCGCAACTGTGAGAAAAATTGTGAAATGAATGTCAGAATTAACTTTTTTATTTTTTGCGGAAACATGGTTCCATAAAAAGGTGATGTGATAGGAAAAGGTTTTATTATCATCATGAACATATTAGAGTGGCTCCTGTTTTTGTACTATGAGGTACTTACTTATCCCTGCTCTGTGCGCGGATAGGCTGAGAGGACGTGCAAGACATTGACTGGCCAGAAATGACCCTAAGGAGTAAATACATAGCATCACACATCTGTGAGGCAAGACTTTATTTTGATCACCACATATTAAGATATACATAAATGCCACTGTATTCGTATGCTTCTATTTCATAACCCCACCTGGCCTTGATACGGTGTAGACCACACGTAACGCAGCAGACATCTCAGTGAAGTGTACTGTGGGCAATAGGGACAAGAATGAGGTAGTAGTATGTGTGTATTTGCTCAGGTTACAACACTAAACATTCTGGTGGACATCTACTGACCATTTTTAAACTTCTAATTAAAAAAAATAAAGAAAAATGGGTAGTTATACAAAAATAGTGTGCCATGATTTACTTCCCCTTACACAACGTAAACAAAAACTCCAAACCATTGGTTCCGCTCATATCGCGAGACAGCAGAGAAGTTACATAAATGTGGTTAATTTGAGAACCACACATCAATTATCACTAATTAATCGTTAGACTGCATGTAACACGTCCATAATAATGGGTAAAGCACTGTTTGGACAGCAGCAAGTGACTTAGGACACGAACTCAAGCATGTCAAGCAGACTAACATTCGACACATTTACTAACGTACACAGTTCAGTTTCATTAAGACATCAATGTGTATTTACATATTTAATATTTGCAAAACTATCTGTAACTCGGTGTTTATTTATTCGATGGCAAATGTTGCCCGTGCAGTGTTTGTAGTAGCTTAACCACAAGCAGATTTCTCAAGGACTTTCAATGACTATACTGCTATTATTCGTATAACCTTTAAACCAATATTTGACTTCTTAATATTGAATTAATTATATCGGTTGCACAAAATGCGTTGCGTGTTCACTAAAAAAAAAAAAAGACAAAAAAATACAGTTGGGTTTAAACATCAGTTCGTACTCACCGGACAGTCGCTATTTGGCCTTCTCAACCAGAACAGCGAGCGGACGATTGAGGAAATGCACACGGAGAACGCCGGAAGTGAGATTTTCTTACAAAATATAAGTCAGAACAGAATTACAAATAAGGATACAAAATTAAAATATTATTTTAAATATTAAATAAAAAACGATACAATTAATAAAACGGCCTTTATAATCAGATTTGTATTGTTTTATCTACCATAATAAATTCAATAATGTAGTTCAGGATGTCTTTTTTTTATTTTATTTTTTTAGAAATGGTATAATATGACATTTTATTAAAATGTCTTAACAGACCCTTCACTCAAACATTGGATATATATATATATATATATATATATATATATATATATATATATATATATATATATATATATATATATACACAACATTGTTTCAGCATTGCACAATGATAATGACTTACCATAGTTTTGAAAATATGTTCATAGTTCAGACAGACACGACTAGTAGTTGCACTACATTTTGGGTTTTCTGTGATTTCCTAAAATGAAGATTTCTGTGTAAGGATTAAACGATTTCTCTTATAATGCTCTGTTGCACACAACCATTATTACCGTCACTGTGAAAACGGCTGAATACGTGTTCAATGGTTAAAGCTTAATGAAGCAGGTTAAGTTTAATTAAAGAAAGCTGTGACGTCTGTCCTCAAGCAATCACGACATTCAGTGCTCTCGTATCACATATCCAGAAAACAGCCGAGTGTGAAGCTTTCCTTTTTCTAGGCTAATTGTTGGGTTTATCTGTAGGTCTCTCTGCTTCGGTGACAAAGTAAGTCAACCACCTTTAAACAAAATTCTCTGTACCCTAATGTTCTGTGAAGGATAAATAAAAATCAAATGTGATAGCCTATGCTGTTTTATACACTTAAAAATAAAGTTTTTCTAATTAGCATTGATGGTTCCTTAAATAACCTTTAACATCCATGGGACCTATTGCACAAAAGGTTATTTATCGTGGAAAAGTTTCTTTAGATTATAAAATGTTCTTCACACTAAGATTTGTTTTAAAATAAGTTTTTAAGTTTCTTTGGCAAACTCAAAATCCCTGTATAAGTCTCCTTTTGAAACTTTGATTTTTATTTAGCCTACTCAGGTTGATGTAGATTATAAGCAGGGCTTGACTTTAACAACAACACTTGCCTGATGAGGGTGGATTTCAGCAGTGGTGTGTAACAGTTGTCATGATTATTCTTAGTTTCACCCTCATGGACTTTTAGTTTGTATCCTTTAGTCGCATGTCTCATTTGTTCTCAGTTTCCCGCCACTTGTTTGTCTCCTTGGTTACTCATTGCATTCTAGTTTATTTCTATGGTTATTCATCAGCTCCCTCATTTGAATCACCTGTGGTAATCAATCATCTTTGTTTTTAACTTAGCACATGCCTGTGTTTTAGTTCTCATTTGTCGGTTCTCGTTAATGCTTATGTTAGGTGGGTGTAGTTCTCTTTCATTTAATAAAGTCTGTTCACTTTTATCTTCATCTTCGCATACCTACTACACCACACTCAGCCAAAGTGGGACACCAGTCACTCCTACTAGCCACTTTGATGGGTTGAATTTTATATATACGGTAATATACATTTTTCAATTGTAGTATTTCAAAAAGGCACCTGAAAAAAATAAATTAAGTGCAATGTAGTGTTGTCAAAAATATTAGATGCATAAATATCATAGACTGTAAAAAGATACATATCGAGAATGTGACGTCACGCGCGTTGCATTGTGGAAAGGCGTCGCAATCTTGGAAGGATACGCTATCCGTTGTCATGGTTACAGTCTTGGCGAGTATTCACATAAATAGTCGTTGTGCTTTAACTTTCAAGTGAATGTAAACCGTTGAGAAAGAAAATGCATGTGTAACAGTATAATGGATCCGTGTATCAGCTCTTAACGTGACAGCAGCTTAATATACCTGCTGCCAAATTAGTTTCCCCACATTGTATCGATGTCAAAATTGTGGGCATTGAAAATGCAGAGTGGCTAGTAACTTTGGAAAACAGCCATAGTCACAGTCGCTGGTGAGCAAAAAAGTTCATGTCAAGCCCTGGCTATTTTAGTATGTAATTTTTATTGCTAAATTGATTCTTGATTCCTAGAATCTGTGAAATTATGTATTTTATTCCTTGCAGTGAACACCTTAAATAATATAACGGAATCAGAGGAGAATTATTGGTCCAGAATTGAGAAGTCTGTTCTCGCTCCCATTCTCACAACTGAGATGGTACTGGGTGTTTTGGGAAATGGACTGGTTTTGATAGTTAAAATAGTGGTAAGAATAATGTATCATTTTTTTTTTTTTTTTCTTTTTAATCTATAATGTTTTTTCCCCCTTAGAGAATGTTTTAAAATACAATGAACTACCTCATGCCTTTTATTTATTTTATTTTCTGCTTTCTCACAGTGTAAAGACCATTATCAGTGTCTTTACTGGCTGCCACTTTTCAGTCTCACGCTCTCAGATTTCTTCTGCTCCATCCTCATAATCTGTGGCTCCCTCTTAGCTGTACTGGGTGATGGTCAGATTTCACCGTGGTGTGAGGTGGTGAGCCTGCTAAAGTTCACCTTCATCACCTCTTCCATTGGAAGTATAGGTATGGCTGACGTTGAGCAATTTATGGAGTTAATTATAGCTCTAGGATATCTTTACAAATACTGCTTTCATTGTCATTAGTAATAAAGGACAATATAAACAGCCTGAATGGGTGCAGACAGGTGCGTTGGACACATGATATATTACGAGGAAAGAAGAAATAATCTTGCACACAACCATAGCTTTCATGAAACCAAGTATGTATCTAACAAAAGTAATGTGACCTTCAGATATTCGGAAAATTTGCTGTTTTAATTAATACTTCTTACAAGCAATACAAAATCTAATATAAAATAAAAAATCTAAATTATCTATATATAAAACAGTGTTATGTCACATTTATACAATTTTTGTCCTCGGCTTGGGATTTGTTTTCTTCGTTCATTATTATTTATTTGGTTATTTAATTTTTATTAGTTTTTTTAAAAAGGGTAAAATTCTTAAATGATTAAGGCAAGCCTTTTGAACTCTATTTTCAAATATTTGTTTTAATTAAATTGAATTAGAAAGCGAAGTTATTCTGAAAACTAAACTCGCCGTTTTAGCCTTAAAAAATATATCTAAATTATCAAAAAAAAAAAAAAGAGTTGTCACAATTACAACAGTTCTTTGTCCTTAGCTTGGAATTTTTCTTCTTTTGTTAATTAGTAATAAAATGTTTTTTTTTATTAAATATTTAGTTATTTAAAAGGGGTAAAATTCTATGATTGAAGCAAGTATTTTAACTTTAAATTTCAAAGTTAAAAAAAGAAAAAATTAAGGTGAATATTCTGAGAACAAAACTCCTCCAAGTTATATATATATATAAAAAAGTGTTATGTCACAATTATAGCATTCTTTTCTTCTTTGTCCTCAGCAATTCTCTGTGTTCAGAGATGTATGGGCATTCCTTCCAAAGGTAAAAGACTTTCTATTGTCATGGCAGTTGGATGTGTGGCATCATGGTGCATTGGAGCTATATTTGGAGCAGTGCCAGTAGTCTATGACTGGATAAGGTGGGTAAAGATGCTCAGAGATACTCCAAATACTGTATATGCATCTACATAACCTCTCACTACTCTGCGTCCCATGTTTCAGGTATGATCCAGCTGAAATGCAGTGTGCAGTGTTCTGGGAGAGCAGTTACTCTGACATGCTGGTTTACATCCTCTGTGCCTTCTCCATCTCCATCTTCATCCCATTCCTCCTCATGCTCTGCTGCTCCATCCTGACCTATGTAGGCTTTGGGGAAGAGTGTTCCAGGTTTGTAGAGTTGGAAGTGGTGAACACAGAGGTTTTCATAAGAATTTTAAGGTAATTTCCTGTGATATCAGTTTGCACGTTTGATCTGTTTGTATAGCCAGGATGACCTGTCCTCTATCACGCCACTACTGGTGATCGTGTATCTGTTCTGCTATGCTCCATTTGCTGCATCTGAGGTGAGAAAAGAATGGAAAAATCTTCTGTTCGGTGTGTTTTTCAGTGGCCTCTCTGTCAAAGGAAGGATCAATTTGAATATGTTTGTCCATGATAAAAATTCCGCTCATTCTTGTTGTCCTAGTTGGTTCTCCTTGGAAGGCTTGATCTGTCCCCTTCTCCTGAGTGGCTGAGATCACTATCATCAGTAATGGCATATCTGGACTGTTGTTTAAACCCATTCATCTACTGCACAAATAAAGGCTTCCGAGAAGCAGTATTCATACTGTTTTGGGAAAAAAGGAGATCAACTTCTCCAGAGCCAGTGCTGACTGGGATTACAAGGCTTGAAATATGAAGATTAGTTACAAGCAAAACGATAAGAAAGTTTTTTTTCTGTGCAACACTTTGTAATGCATCATATTATGATTTTTAATTGTAACAAATGACACTTTTCTATGACTACATGTGCTGAGATACCAATATTGCAGTGTGTTTTTGGTCGTTGTTTTAATGAGACAAGTTAAGGCAAGAATAATGGCTGTTCATTTGTATATTGTTGTGCATTTACATTCATTTTTAGTCTTCAACTTAAAAACCTATATATATATATATATATATATATAGAGAGAGAGAGAGTTACTTAAAAAAATTGAATATATATAGAAATTAACTATATAGACGGTTTACAATAAGGTTTCATTAGTTAACATAATAAGGCCTAAATTAGTTAACATTACTTCTACAGCATTGATTAATCTTTGTTAATTTAATCATTTACTAATGATTAATTAAAGTTGTATTTGTTAGTTTATGCACTGTTAAGTAACAAACAAATAATGAACAGCTGTATTTGTATTAACTAACATTAACAAAGAAAGCTGAACAAATACAGTAATGAATGTATTGCTCATGCATGGATATTAACCTTATAGTAAAGTGTTACCAAAATTCTCTCTCTCTATATATATATAGAGAGAGAGAGTGTTAGTGTGAGTGAGAGTGTGAGTGAGAGTGAGAGAGGGATTCAGTCAAAATAGCCTAAATGGCTCCTGTTATTATATGTTAGGAAAAATATGCCCCTTTAAAAAAAAAGGATTGCAAAAGTGAATCAGGAGGATGAAACCGGTCAAAGAATATCATCAGATCAGTGTGTATTTACAAACTCGTTGATCACATAAAAATCATTAGCCATATTTGTAAAATCTGTAGCCTAGGCTGTCAGTGTGACATGATGTTACTGACAAATAATACAAAATATAGCATGTTTATTGTCTTATTATTCGGTTTTATTGTGATCACACAAACACAGTACGTACTAGGCTTACTTATTAAATGACATGTATGAGCATTTATGAAGAGCGTTTTTGAGCATTTTCACTAAGGCGAGTGAGAAAACAAAAACTGTAATGAAACTGCAGAATGTCGCAAACTTTGGACCAGAAATGTCCAGTGAGATTTTGAAACACCCAGTACTCTGCAAGAGAATGATCCAGAAGCTTCAGAACCACGAAACCAGCGCAGGACAGCACCGCTAACCACAGGTAGCGCATGGACTGCGTATCTCCGTGGCTCATCTGCGCTCGGACGCCTCTGAACACGGCGCAGGAGACGTGAAGACCCAGAGCTACGTCAAACCCTCGGTGGTGAAAGAGCGCCAGGCCGTAGCTGAGGACAGAGCACGATTCGACCATTAAAGCGTAACGAGATGACCAGCATTGGTCAATGACATTACACCACACCAGCACCCACGCAAAAATAGGTAAAGTGAACCACTGGTCCAAAACAGATGGCGCGCGCCGCAATGTGGCCAAGCGGACCCACTGCACCGGTCCATATGCGACTGCCATGAGCGCAAACACGTCTTTGGTGTAAGCGACTCCACTGTTGTTTTTACCGTCTGACATCCGTTGCAAGATCCAATAGATTCCCAATAATATGTATCCTGAATTTATCAGACAGTTAAACGGCATGGCCAAGAAGGCAGGGAGATCGTCTACTTTCTTCTCCGCATAGTGATCATAAGTGACATCCACCAAAACTTCATCGAAAATGTGAGTGTTTGCAAGCGCTATGCAAAGCAGGAAGGGCACGAGAACGTGTGCGACCGCTGACATTATCATTTTTTAAAAGAAATACAATTTCGTTTAAAGCGACAGCAAGAAAACATGTGGGATATTGTGTACAAAGTACAAAACAGTGGTTGTTTTCCGCAATCTAGATCACGCGACGACCACTATAGGCTTTCATTGGTTGCCACCGTGACCTTGGAACTCTCCGAATTAGGATAGACCAGGGGTGCGTTTCCCGAAAGCATCGTTAGCCAACTATGGTCGCAATTCCCATTGAACTCTATTAGTAACGACGGAACTTGCGACCATAGTTGGCTAACGATTCTTTCGGGAAACGCACCCCTGAGCCGTTGCCCGTTAAATATGAGAGTTGCGACACACTTTGATCTCGCCGCCACGCGGTCCATGTAGCTCTACATAGTTCCAAACAAATCCGCGTTGCCAATGGTTTTTAAAGCGGGGCAGACAGCAGCAGCTATATTTGCAGCAATAATCGGTAAATATTGACGCATAATGTGCATTGATTATTACGTTGACACTTAAATGACTTGCATAATGTCAGTTTGAAATTAAACTGGAGATATGGTTACTGAGTGGAATGATTAAGTTACTGTTAACGGGATTAATTTCAGTAGGCTATACATTTACATACTGTAGCTACACAGTACATCGTATGCATGTATTTGTGTGCGTTCTGATGAATGGTTTGGTTTGAAAGGAGGATGTAGGGGTACATTAGCCATACTAAAAGGAATCCTATAACGTTAATGTTAGATCGTATTTATTTATTTCACTCAGTAACCATCTCTCCAGTTACACACACACACACATATATATATATATATATATATGCACACTCTACCAGCCAAAAGTTTTGGATCAGAAGGCTAAGATTTTTAATGTTTTTAAAATAAGTAATCTCTTCTGCTCACCAAGGCTGCAAATTGCAATTTATTTGATTATTTAAAAAATACATTTTTTTTTTATGACAATTAAAAATAACTATTTTCTAGTGTCACATGATCTTTCACAAATCATTCTAATATGTGGATTTGATGCTCAAAAAACATTCATTATTACGATCAATGTTGAAAACAGTTGTGTACAATTATTTCAGGATTTTTTGATGAATAGAAAGTTCAAAAGAACAGTGTTTATTTGAAATAGGATCTTTTGTAACATTATAAATGTCTTTACTGTCACTTTTGATCAATTTAATTCATCCTTGATGGATAAAAGTTTTGATTTATTTAACTTTTATGTCAATAAAGCCCTTTGAATTGAATACATTTTGTTGTGTTTTGAATTTTGGAGGGATTAATTGCTATAGCTGCAATTAACCTATCTTCCAATAAACATTAACTAAAACTGGCTACATAAAATATAACTACTGACTAGATTCACGAGAGGTCGGCTAATGTGTGTAAAAGTAAAAAAAATACAGTAATTTCATTAATTTACCAGCGAGCGTACTTCGGAAACACTGAAAATGAATGGGGTTCAATGCTGGAACTATCAGTGTTTGGAACTATTGGCTGCTCCACGACACGCGTTATTTCCGCATTCCAAAGTTCCTATGGCGGTCTATGGGAGTGTCGCAACTCTGTTTTCCAACGGCTCTGGTATAGACCAACGCTACTTTTGCGTCATCGAAGGGTAACGCCTTTTGGGGGAAAACAAACGGATTCCCTGAGAATAGAACTCGCTCTGCAAAGTTTCTTGATAGCAAAGATGTCACAAACTTAAAGAAGCTACTGGATACGGAGTTACAGAGGTGTCCCTTTGAAATGGTCGAAAACTGGATTAATGACCCCACGCAGTGGCCAAATATGGACTATTCAGACATCTACCACTATCTCGTGGAATCACCAAGTAGCAGCCTATTTTTTTTTCTCATTAACACACTCACAGTATGACAAACTAGACGATGAGGCCATGTCACTTGGATCATATTTAACTTGATTTAAGCTATTGACATAGTTTTGTTGTCGACTAGCTATACTAGTTCGAAAGACGAAGCTGCTAGCAGCTAACGTTACGTGATTAGCTCTCACTAGGCACGCTACCTTGGCTGTTAACTGATTTTACTGTTGAAATAGTGGCAGGCTAGGACTAAAAGGACTTGGCTGGTTCTGCTTGTGTATTGAAAGTGCTTTAGGCCTATATGACTTTTTGACGACCACTGCTCTGGGCTACATGTAACAACACGAACGGCAGTAGATCAAGCCTTCTAGGCTAACTTAGATAGGATAGCGTAATGTCACAACATCCAATTTAATAGCCCCATACATACATTGGTCCTATACATATTTTGCCATACACTGTAAACCTTTTTACAACTTTCAAAGTCCTAGCACATTCTAGACACAAGCAGAACCAGCCATGTCCACTTTAGTCCTAGCCTGCCACTATTTCAACAGTATAGTATAGCTAGTTGACAACAAAACTATGTCAATAGCTTAAATCAAGTTAAATATGATCCAAGTGACATGGCCTCATCGTCTAGTTTGTCATACTGTGAGTGGTAATGACAAAAAAATAGGCTACTTACTTGGTGATTCCACGAGATAGTGGTAACGTTAGATGTCTGAATAGTCCATATTTGGCCACTGCGTGGGGTCATTAATCCAGTTTTCGACCATTTCAAAAGGGACATCTCTGTAACCCCGTATCCAGAAACTTTAGCTTCTTTAAATACCGCCCACGGTCCTCGGCCGGCAAAGAGAGTGTGTATGTTTGTGCCATCTTTGCTATCAAGAAACTTTGCAGATCTAGAGCGAGCTCTGTTCTCAGGGGAATCCGTTTGTTTTCCCCCAAAAAGGGGCGTTACCCTTCGATGACGCAAAAGTAGCGTTGGTCTATACAACCATTCTACTATTTTTTCATGTAGGCTAAATACTATAGACATATGTATTTATTATGTCTATGGGATATTATGTGCACACTGTACACTACAGTATGCACTTTCTATATGGAATAGCCTTTACCCTGAAGAGTCTGACTTAGGCCTACTGCATTTGCCAAAATATGCAGCCAAGAACACTGTATATTCCAGTATACTTTCACCACTTCCTAAACGATGATAAAGACATTTACAAAAATTTGGATTGAAAATGGAAATGAGCGTCTATCATGTTTATTTTTTAGATAATAACTATGCTACTCTAAATATTGGTTGATTGGAATGTTGCTCCAGGATCCTCTGAATGGATCCTCCAGAACGTGGTACTAGGTGAAATCATGTTCAGCTCTGAAATTACACACGCCAGTTGATGTGGTCATTTGACAAAATTGACCTTTCGCTGGCCCCTCCCCCAAAACGGCCATTATCCAATCACACATCATAGCAACTGTTACTATGTGAGCAGGTCTGTCAAACACAGACAGTAAAAGAAATGGACACAGCGACCCCATAGACTTCAACGGAGAAAAAGTGAAGTCAATTAGAAGCACTCACTTCCTGATTGCCAAGCGCACTGGCTGAAACTGAGCTTGACGACGTAGATGTGACGTGAGCAAACCTGTCTCACAGTTGTACGTCTTCTAGTAGCTGTGCCAAGCGGAATCTGAATCTTTCCCTTCCGAATCTTGCAGAGCCGGAGATCGTGAGTATTAGCTGTCCATGAGCTAGCAGCAGGAGCAACTCTATGACTCTCTATGGGCTTCTCACTTGACTTTATGCCTCCACGTCCCCCCGATTGCGCGCGAGCTTCTACTTCCATCTATACGGTAATTTCTGTACTGTGCGACAGAGAGTCGTGTGATATGACGCAATCGTTAGCCTATTTTTACAAAAACTGCTTCTATGGGGCCATAACGTAAGATACAAGGTAATGGAGCCTTTTATACATTGTCGTGTTTCTTTAGAAATAAACAATGGACAAATGGAGTCTTTAAACGCCTCAGATGCAGTGGCGGCTCCAGACAATTTTGATTGGGGGGGCAATGGGGGGTCCTGGTCCTTTCAAGGGGGGTCTCATGAAAACCAACAAAAAATACAGTGGACACGGGTAATAACTTCATATTACTGCTACTTAACAACAAAAACAACACAGCATATCAACTACTTTGTTTTTAATTAATTAATCAATTTCATTTTGCAAACAATATGCTTGAATTTTAATTGCCATTGCCACACCCATGACAGAAAACATATTGACAAAATAGTATCTATTATTGTCATGCTCTCACTACCTTTTGATTGCCCTACTTCTGTCCAGTCTCCTCCTGTCTTCTTCTCTGCCATTTGCCATCACAGGAATAAATTACATTTTTTAAATATATTATAATATAATTATTTTAAATTCCGTTATAATATTTTATAATATTACAGTTTTTTTTATCAAATAAATGCATTCTTGGTGATCATTGAGAGACTTTCAAAAACGTAAAAAAATATTACATACCCCAAACTTTTAAACGGTAATGTACCTACTACCTAACAGTGTTTAATCTGTGTCATAAAACAGATCATCTCTCATTCCTTTTTTCAAGCGTCTCTCTGTCTAATTGATGTCTCAGCCATTTCGTAAATTTTTTGTCTTGTGCCTGCTGAAGTTGTAGCTGTAATTACAGAATTGTCTTGAATCAGGATTGAAATAGGCTACTTATTGATAGCCTACTCACAAAAAAAACTAAAGTTTAAAGGGGTTGGTATAATGCCATTTTCATACGATGTAAAATAAGTCTTTGGTGTCCCCAGAGTGTGTATATGAAGTTTTAGCTCAAAATAGGCTACGTAGCCGGTACCCCACAGATAATTTTATATAGCATGTTAAAATTGACACTTTTTGAGGAGACTGGATATAATGAGTGACCACCAGATCCATGCACACTGTGAAAAAAAATTACGACAGGCAAAACAAAAAGCTGCGTCTTTTTTTGACACAGAATAGCCTATTCAAGCCACTGGTACTGTTTGAATCACGAGCAACTAAAACCATTGGATGCTAGCTGCCCCTGCGATCCAAAAGAACGACGCGGGTATGATTTTAGTTGAGGCTGTCTTGGTTTCTCGGCTGGGCCATGGCTTAAATCCCCCGTTAAATCCACTCAGCCGCCAGGATTCCCACCATCCGTGCCCGCTGTAGCGTAGCAGCTCTTGCGGGCTCGCGGGAGCGCCTTAAACGTAATGACGCAAGCCGCAGCGACGTTCATGGGGCGTCGCAGTGATTCTATGTTTATATTTTTTTATATGTCGAATGAATTATTAATTACTATTGTTCTGCGTAGTTTGAAGAGAAACATGTTTAAATCTTTATATATTTTTTAATCAGGAAGGGAGTGGGGGGTCAAATGGGGGGTCAAAGCGTTTTTTGGGAGGGTCTTGAGACCCCCCAAGACCCCCCCTGGCGCCGCCACTGCTCAGATGTAAAGTTATTCACTGTCAAAGTGACGCCAAAATGAATGGGAGTCAATGGAATGCTAATAGCAGGTGAAGGCTTGCTAGCCAATGGCGGCCCCTGGGGAGACTTCAGTTTCCGGCTGGTGGATTACCCCCTTGGTCAAACATTGACTCCAATCAAGATGGTGAAGCGGTGCGCCCACAGCGTTTGTAAATCGGTCACTAGGTACCCCGAGAGATTGTCTGGAGAAGTTGTGTTCTTTCCGTTTTCAAAGTCGAAAACACAACATGAGCGGTGCCTACAATGGATAAAAACAGTGTGGAAGACCCCACTCCCAGTTAAATGTGTCAAACACGGTTAACTCGCGTGCAGCGTGCGTGAGACTGGGACACTGAGATTAGTCAAAGAAACATGGAGAAAGCAGATCAAGAGGATCCACAAAGGAATTACGTTTTCTAAAGGGTTGTTGTTAACGTGATATTCTCGGGGAAAATGAGCAGCAGTCAACAGTGCAGCACCCCTAGACTACAGTTTAGAGGAGTGCACGTTCGCAACGGGGAAAACCTGAAGCTAACTTGACAACATCAGTTCATATATCAATATCGTAACGAATAGAAATAACCTTAAATTGTCACAGCTCTGTCTTCCTTGTCTGGGTTTCCTCGTGGTTAAGTGACAGAGCTGTGACACTCCCGGGTTGTCGTGTGTTTGTGTCTTGTCTAGTCTGTTGTGAGCACATGGCTGTTATGTTGTTCCTTGTGCCATGTGCTCTTCTGTCTATTGTCAGCCCCTCCCATCTCGTTATCTGTTTAGTGATTAACATTCTTCACCTGGGATGTCTCGTTAGTCTCCTGTGTATATCTATATCTCCTATATAGTCTCCTTTGT
This sequence comes from Tiaroga cobitis, assembly GCA_030578255.1. Lineage (NCBI taxonomy): Eukaryota > Metazoa > Chordata > Actinopteri > Cypriniformes > Leuciscidae > Tiaroga > Tiaroga cobitis. The sequence goes on from CM060591.1 coordinate 43,191,254, forward strand.
GTTTGCTGTCCAGTGCTGGTTCGTTGTACATTTTACGTGTCTTCGTGTTCCTCCCTTGATGTCTAAGCCCTGAAGTTTGTACCTACCCTGTTTGTTTTGTTATTAAATCACTCTGCATCTGAATCCACGTCTCTTGTCTACCATTCCGTGACAGAACAAACCAGCCAAACATGTGGATTCAGCGGATTGAACTTTGTCCTGCGGAGAAGGAGAACGGGATCTCCCTATTCAAATACTTTGCTATGTGCGCCCACAGGAATGAGGAGATCGGGACAGCCGGTGATCAGTTGGGAAGAGGTGAGACCAGGACTGTGACTGGCAGTCATGTTAAGACCCCTGGTGAGACTCAGCGATTTGAGGGAACTCAGTTGGCCAGGTTCTCGGGAACCCGCGGAGGTCGTAGGGGAGGAGGTGATAGACGGACTTCATCAGTGGTCCCTGTTCCGGTGGTCCCGAGTCTGGTGGTCCGGAGAAGGAGGAGATACGTTCCGTCTTCCCAACCAGAGACCGCTCACGTCATGTCTGCCGAGCCAGAGACTGTTCAGGTCACGTCTGCCCAGTCAGAGACTGTTCAGGTCACGTCTGCCCAGCCAGAGAGTGTTCACGTCCCGTCTGCCCAGTCAGATACTGTTCAGGTCAGGTCTGCCCAGTCAGAGAGTGTTCACGTCACGTCTGCCCAGTCAGAGACTGTTCAGGTCCCGTCTGCCCAGCCAGAGAGTGTTCACGTCGCGTCTGCCCAGTCAGATACTGTTCAGGTCACGTCTGCCCAGTCAGAGAGTGTTCACGTCCCGTCTGCCCAGTCAGAGATTGTTCAGGTCACGTCTGCCCAGTCAGAGAGCGTTCACGTTCCGTCTGTCCAGTCAGAGACTGTTCTGGTCACGTCTGCCCAGCCAGAGAGTGTTCACGTCCCGTCTGGCCAGTCAGAGACGGTTCATGTCATGTCTGCTCAGCCTGAGACTGTTCACGCCACGTCTGCCTGGTCAGAGACGGATCAGGAGATGCCCATTCACGTGGTCGCGAGGGAACTGATGGACTATTTGGAGCGTCTGGCTCGGATCCTGGACATGCCTGTGGTTGTTTTTCCAGAGCAGGAATCAGTGTCTGTTCCAGAGCTGGAGCCAGTGTCTGCGATTCCAGAGCAGGAGCCGGTACCTGCTGTTCCAGAGCCGGGGCCAGTGCCTGCTGTTCCAGAGCCGGAGCCAGAGTCTGCTGTTCCAGAGCCGGAGCCAGTGTCTGCAGTTCCAGAGCCGGAGCCAGTGTCTGCGGTTCCAGAGCCGGAGCCAGTGTCTGCTGTTCCAGAGCCGGAGCCAGTGTCTGCTGTTCCAGAGCCGGAGCCAGTGTCTGCTGTTCCAGAGCCGGAGCCAGTGCCTGCTGTTCCAGAACCGGAGCCAGTGCCTGCTGTTCCAGAGCTGGGGCCAGTGTCTGCTGTTCCAGAGCCGGTGTCTGCTGTACCTGAACCAGAGCCAGCGCCTGTTGTACCTGAGCCGGAGCCAGAGCCTGTTCCTGAGCCTATGTTTGTTTCTGTGTTTGTGTCTGTTCTTGTGGTCGTTAGAGTTCTGGTGTCGGTTCCTGAGCCGGTGTCGGTTCCTGAGCCGGTGTCTGTTCCTGAGTCGGTGTCTGTTCCTGTTTTTGAGCCTACCCCAGGGTTTCAAAACACGATGGTCGCTGCGGAGCTGGGTCCTTTGCTTGAGCCGGGGTCTGTTTCTGTGTCTGAGCTGGTTTCTGAACCGTCATCACCGCCGTGGCCGCCCGAGGGGTTGTCTCCGCCGTGGCCGCCCGAAGGGTCTTCACCACCCTGGCCGCCCGAAGGGTCGTTGTCTGCTTCACCCTGGCCGTCCGATGGACTGTCCTCTCCGCCCTGGCCGCCCGATAGACTGTCTGCTTTGCCCCGGCCACCTACTAATTTGTCGACCCCTGTTCCTGTTTCCCTTCATGGACCCGGCCCCCCATCCCTCCCCCTGATCCTGCTTGCCACTTCACTCCTGAATTTTGGTCTTGTTTGTTTCTTGTGGGGCATGGAGCGTAGCCTGGTAGCCGCTCCATAGAGAGGGGGTAGTGTCACAGCTATGTCTTCCTTGTCTGGGTTTCCTCGTGGTTTAGTGACAGAGCTGTGACACTCCCGGGTTGTCGTGTGTTTGTGTCTTCTCTAGTCTGTTGTGAGCACATGGCTGTTGTTCCTTGTGCCATGTGCTCTTCTGTCTATTGTCAGCCCCTCCCATCTCGTTATCTGTTTAGTGATTAACGTTCTTCACCTGGGTTGTCTCCTTAGTCTCCTGTGTTTGATTCCTATATAGTCTCCTTTGTGTTTGCAGTCCAGTGCTGGTTCGTTGTACATGTTACGTGTCTTCGTGTTCCCCCCGTGATGTCTAAGCCCTGAAGTTTGTACCTACCCTGTTTGTTTTGTTATTAAATCACTCTGCATCTGAATCCACGTCTCGTCTACCATTCCGTGACATAAATAATGAATGGTTATCTGCATCTTTCCGTCTCTTATCTATAGTTACTTTTTAAACACGAAAATCGCATTCAGCATGACACGCAAGCGGTTGCCGTGGTAATGAACAACCTGCTTGTTAAAGCGAATGTATATCTGAGGCTAAATGACTAAATATGCAGCACGAGTTATATATTTCTAACTCCAAACAATTAGCCACTGAACCAGCTTATAAAATCTTCTTCAAGGCTGTGCTGGTTGCATTTGAGGTACAGGTCATGGGGTTTCTCAGATTTTGCTTGAGACCGGTAAGCATTCGCCTCGATAGTAGTCGTGTCTCCTTCATTGCGTATTTTTATATTTTGAATATATCCCTCCACTGCATACCTTAACCCCTTGTGCCTCGATCTGGAGGATATCGCTCCAATAAAGGTCACTGACACGCACGGGTATACCTCTTCCCATCAGGGCAATCTGTCGCGCTGGTCGTGTTTGACCATTTGTTTGATGGGCGTAGTAACAATAACTAGGGGGCGTGGCTTTTGCGAATGGTAAATTGCATAGAACAGTTTTTCTTTCTTTCTTTCTTTCTTTCTTTCTTTCATTATGCCAGTGGTTTTCCCCCAGGGGGTCTCAAGATGACTTAATAATAATAATAACTTAGACTGATGTCATCACATGCATCATCCATGGCCTGAAGGAGGGTGGCACGCTCAAGGGGTTGGCGATCATAGACCTTCCTCCTCCATGCTGGAAACAATTCCTCAATAGGGTTGAGGAAAGGAGAGTATGGAGGCAGGTAGAGGGTCATGAATGGGGATGGGCCTGAAACGATGCTTGAACTACCTCTGCGTGGTGGAACCTGACATTGTTCCACACAATTGTCCCCTTAGGTGACCCCTTCACCTCGACAGGCCGGCGCAATTTCATCGAGAAACTCAATAAGATGTGCAGCATTATAGGAGCCAAGTAATGGCCTATGTCCTATGACACCATCTTCAGAGATAGCTGTTTCCTCCATGTTGTCCAGACACTTGGACAGTGGCCCATTGGCCGATGATGTTCCGTCCAGGGCGTCGAGTTTTGGCCAGGTTAAAGCCCGCTTCATCAACAAAAATGTACTTGTGATGGTTCACATCAGCGTCAAACACCATAACTCTCTAAAAGATATATTTTGGTTAGTTCTTTTTACAGTGTTGTTCCATTATACATATACAATAACGAGTATTCATCATGTGTGGTTACACGTAATTTATATGTTCGTACAAACACACATTTTATTTCTGTAGTTCTCAAAATCCATAATACTGTATATTGCTGAAATAAAAATCTATAGGTTTACCAAACGGTTCAGTGATTAACCATTAAGATCAGTCAGTTGGATTAAAGGAACACTTCACCCATTTCAACATTAATCTTTATTGAAAGTGGGTCATATATGTAGTCGAAATGTAAAAGAATTTTTGAATTTGGTGCTCTCTTGACCGAGAAAAGACAGAAAATAACTTTGGGGAGCATTTGTATGTAAGACAACAACTCCCACAATGCACCACATTGCACAGCTCCGCAAGCCACTCCCACTAATCCAGAACAGCACGCAAACATCAGAGAAATCACTCTTTCGTCTACAAGGCTAACGTTAGCTGCCATCAGAGTTAGAAATTCATTTCACACAAAATTTCTAGTTAGTTGGCTGTGGCGAGCAGGACGAGGCCGGTGGCGTGAGTGATAATGAACGACACCTGTGAGACGCACCGGTCTCTCTCGCATCTCTCACGGAGGAGCGACGACAGGGCAGATCGAGAGAGGAACAGGCCTGATTTTATGTTGTGTTTTGTTTTGTTTCTGTTGTGTGTGGCTGCTGGCTTATACTTTTGTATTTGTTTATTTTACTATTAAAATGTTTAAATGTTCGCCGGTTCCCGCCTACTTCTTCCCACAACAACGAACCCCGTTACATTGGCAAACTCATTAGTGAATTACTCCTCGTTTGTATATCTTTCTATATGGTGAATTATTGCATGATACCTGGATGTTCTGTCAGAACATATGCGGTGCGAAACTAGGATGGTTCACATCACAACACAAACGTCCGTATGCTCGTCTGATTCAGAGATTTCCAGGAGAAATTGCCATCGTTGAAATTCTCTGCAGCAGACGGACTCTATCTGTGTCCGTAGCGCACAGCGAGAGCACAGGCACCAGCAGTCCGCCCAGCTCGACCCAGTCCGGGCTCCTCGTCCACAACAGGCAGCCGCCTCCTGTTCCTCCAGCAGCCTCAGCTGCTCTTCACTATATTGCGGCTCGTAAAGATAGCCACGAACATCGGATTCGAGCAGCAGAATTTCAAAATCCTCTTCTTCCATATGTTTAGTTTCTTCCGTCAATGTCGTAACTTCCTATCTCCACAGCGCTTGTTAGCTTAGCTTCCAAACAAGATGGCTGATATTGCTTTCTGGATCTGCAAGTGAAGTCCCACCCACTGATCTGTAATAGGTCTGTAGCGTGAGTGGGCTCCACACCCTGAATAAATGATGAGCTTGTGTTTGTAGTCTCAACCCTTATTCAAAGAAATGTGACTTCCTGCTTTTTATGACGCAAAATGACGATTTTTACGTCATAAAAAGCAGGAAGTGGAACACTTAAATCAGTATTTCTCCCATCTCAGGGGAAAATAAGGGAATAAACCATGACCATTCAAAAATATGACTGGGTTTCTAAAGATACAAAGCTTAATGCAAATGGGTGAAGTGTCCCTTTAAGTGTTGGTCAAATGTATTTATGCAAATCAGATGAGAAGTATATCAAAAGTATTGTGAGCATTGCATTGTGAAAGACAATTACTTCATATGAAAGGTATTTATTTGATGACAAACTGATTAGGTGTGGTGAAATGTGTAATTTTGTGCGTTGTTAATCAATTGAACATGTGATTACATGTTTGAAAACACAGAGTTTTTGATGATCTGCTTTGAGTTTTGTATTAACAGAGGTTTTACCACATACTTGCGATAATAGTACCAAAGCGAATAAAAAAACTGTAATATTGACAAACTCAATATCTTAATGGAGTTGAAATGTACAAAATTACAAAATATTTTTTAAATCCTTATAAATCATGACAAAAGTCATGAGAACTTTGAATATTGTTGTGGATGGTGTCAAAAACGTTGAGAACCACTGCAGTTTACTGTTGTGTATGCAGTAAGTATGTATTTTCACTGGTGTTGGTGCGTGTGAGCACATATCTATGTGTGGAAGTCATGAATTAGGGACATCATTTACAATCAACTATGTAGTTCAAAGATAAAGTGGAAAGTCCCGGAAGGAATTTCTCAGATCACTAGGTTTTCCTGTTTGTCAAGTTTGTCTGACCAATGTGCTTCCTAGCTGGCAAGATCCTCCTCCAAAGACAGAAAGATTCTTTAACATTTCCAGTCAGGATTTTTTTCTTGAAAAAATCTTTAAATGTTTCCTGTTTACATGTAGTCCAGTAAAGACTAGAGATATGGAAGATCCCTTTCCCACTCTACAGATAAAGCGTTGTTGAAAATCCGGCTTGCATACCCCAAAGTGATCAAATAAACCAAAATTATGTATCAAAATTTATAGGCAAGACAAGTAGTTTGTTTAGGCTGGGTTGTATGGAATTACAAACCTGCGCACATATTTTCAAAAGTACATAACTATAGAATGGATTTTTAATGCGCAGCAGCGCATGTGAACGCACGTGAACGCCGTCAGCGTCAATCACAGGTTCGCGTTTAAAGTCTGTTTAGAGAGAACGGCGCCGTCTTAGTGGCCCCTAATTTAATAACAAATGATCATTTCAATGGGTGAATCAATCAAAACTAACTTTAGCTGGAAATAACATTATTCAAGAACCACTATAAAGCCAAAACAATCTCTGTTACCTATAGGCTATATGTTTATCTCTGTAAAGCTGCTTTGGAACAATCCATTGTTAAAAGCGCTATATAAATGAAGATGACTTCACTTGACTTGACTATGTTTGATTATGAAAAATAACAACATCAAGACACACTCTGTAAGTTAATCTTAATATTTTACAGCTTCCTTCCTCCAAGTGTTACATTTGCACATTTTGAAATATAAATGATATAATATTGCATAGTCAAAATAAAAAAAACTTTTAACAATGTAGTCTCAATAGTAAACTGCACATTTTGAAATATAAATGATCTACAATCAAAATAAAAAATATTTAGCCTAACATTTAATGCAAAAATATTCATGAATAACATTGGACAATTTAATGCTATGGGGAGATGGATTGTGAGATAAGATTTAGAAAACAGGTTTTGGCAGTTCAGAAATGCTAGACCATAAAAGGAAGTTCAAAGACAGAGAGAAGGCAGTGACTCAGAGGGAAGCACAGAAACAAAGTGCTCCACACAGGTTGCACAACTGTTTTGTAAGAGCTATAGACTCTGGATTAAAGAAAAGAGAAAATAAGTTTTAACACACTTCAAAATGATTAAGCAATGCAGGATATGTAAAGGATAACCGAAAATGAGAGACTATGGAGGAACAAACAGCAAAGGTAGGAAAAGATTGTTAAAGACAAGATAAGATTTGTAAAAACGCATTTAAGTTCTTAAAGAGCACAAAAAGATCATGATGTAAGGTTTGTATATTAGAGTAAATATGCTCTGTCGCTATTGTACAATCTTATAAAGTATACTAGTTAAGAAATAGTGCTTCGAAAGGTAAATAGTCACATAAAATCATTAATTTTCTTTTTTCATGCAGAGTGATGTGAGGGATGGTCATCAGAATGACATCCCATTGCTGCAGTCTATGCTGCTGAAACTTATGAGTCCAAAAAATCATGTTGACCGTCCAAATAGAAGTACTTTTAAATCAGATGCATATCCAGATACAACCTCCCAAAGTGTGTTTTACCGATCTCTGGAGTCTGAAGAAGGTATAGCAAATGAAGACAGGAATGATTTGGATACCACAGTCAGATCTGATGGTGATGAGAAACAACCAACAAGTAGTTCTAAAAGAGAAGATGGAAATGAAGGGGTTGAAGAGTTCAGAAGGCCTCCAGATGAGTTTCATGAATGTGAGAGAAAGAGTTTTCCTCCTATCTCTTTATCCATACAAACACAGGTAGCAGAACCAAGTCAGGGGCCAAAAGAAGGTGAATTGTTGGAGGACAACAACAAAGAGCCAAGCGTGGAGGAGCACATGGCTGGAGCTGCATCACTGCTTAACAATCCGTCTCAACAATCATCTGCATACATGTCTCTCCTCTCAATGTCCTCAGAGAGATGTGACACTGCACAGGTGGAGTTTAAGCATGAACAAGATGAGGCTTGTGGTGGTCCCTCAAAAGCAGTTGGTATGGACACAAGCAGTGTTCTAACCTATCAAACTGCTTTGAACGTTACAAGCAGGACAGCAAGATCCGCTTCAGATCCAGTAGCCCAGAAGCGTAGGGAGGAGAGAACCCTCTCAGCTCCAAGTATGTCAAACCTCAAGGAATATGAAAACATGGCAGATACAATGAAAAGGTTCAGCAAAGCTGCTACGATTTTGGGATGGGAGGATTCAGATATGAGTTTCGGGGGGATGGAACAGGAGAACTCTCTTGTCAAAATGGAAAAGAAGGGAGTGAAAAACAAGATGAAGATTCTTACTCATAAATTGATGGAGAAGTTGAAAGAAAAACATGATTGTGAGCACGCCGACATCAAGAGCATCCAAGACAGTGGGGAAGAAGAGGCACAATGTGTATGTTTACTTTATCATACTTCTATTCTCATACATCTTAAAATATGACAGATCTTTAATTTCAATGAATGTTGGAACTGATAATTAACTTTTTTGTTAGCTGCGTTTTAACTATTTAACTCTTCCCTTTTTTCAAACTTAAATTGCAATGAATCACCATGCAGCTAAATTCCATGGAGGTTGAGGTTCCACCACCACTTCCACCAAAAAATGGGAGATATGTTTTCTTAAACAGGTGGGATATGCTACACATATTTACCAGTGTTATTTTTATATTGTTTATAAACTATTATTGTGTTTATTCATATTTTGTGAATTCAGTTTTATTGATATTTAAGTTAGAATTTTAATCTTAATTTTTTTTTTATCTTAAAGGGATAGTTTACCCAAAAAGGAAAATTCTGTTATTAATTACTCATTCCAAACCCATAAGACTTTCGGTCATCTTCGGAACACAAATGAAGATCTTTTTTGATTAAATCGGAGAGATTTCTGTACTCTCTATTGACAGCCTACGCAACAACCAGTTTGACGAAACTCAATCGCTTGATGAACAGATTTTATTTAGGCTTTTCTTCACTTTTCTTTCAATAAATATTGATCAGCGACCATAAACAGAAGCTCAACCGAAACTGCTACGTTCAAACGAGTTGCGTAACATGAGAATGAACCTCATTGGTTCTTGCGGAAGCTTAAACGTACTGGGTAACACGAGAATGAACCTCGTTGGTTCTTGCAGAAGTTCAAACGAGTTGCGTAACATGAGAATGAACCTCATTGGTTCTCGCAAGAAGCTCAAACATGCTGCGTTACTTGAGAATGAACCTTATTGGTTCTTGTAGAAGCGCAAACGTGCTGGGTAACACAAGAATGAACCTCATTGGTTCTTGCAGAAGCTCAAACGTGCTGCGTAACACAAGAATGAACCTCATTGGTTCTTGCAGAAGCTGAAACGTGCTGCATAACACGAGAATGAACTTCAATGGTTCTTGCAGAAGCTCGAACATGCTGCGTAACACGAGAATGAACCTCATTGGTTCTGGCGGAAGCTTAAACTTACTGCTTAACACGAGAATGAACCTCATTGGTGCTTCCAGAAGCTCGATCGTGTTGCGTAACACGAGAATGAACCTACTTGGTTCTTGCGGAAGCTTAAACGTGCTGCGTAATCCAAGAATGAACCTCATTGGTTCTTGCAGAAGCTCAAACGTGCTGCGTAATCCAAGAATGAACCTACTTGGTTCTTGCGGAAGCTTAAACGTGCTGCGTAATCCAAGAATGAACCTCATTGGTTCTTGCAGAAGCTCAAACGTGCTGAGTAATACGAGAATGAACCACATTGGTTCTTGCAGAAACTCAAACGTGCTGCGTAACACGAGAATGAACCTCATTGGTTCTTGCAGAAGCGCAAACGTGCTGCGTAATATGAGAATTAACCTCATTGGTTCGTGCAGAAGTTCAAACGAGTTGCGTAACATGAGAATGAACCTCATTGGTTTTTGCAGAAGCTTAAACGTGCTGCGTAACACAAGAATCAACCTCATTGGTTCTTGCAGAAGCTTGCAGCGTAACATGAGAATGAACCTCATTCGTTCTGGCGGAAGCTTAAACTTACTGCTTAACTCGAGAATTAACCTAATTCGCCTTTAGCTAAGCCACACCCTAGAATGTAGATTGACCAATCACAGAGCAGCCAAGAACGAGCTCCCATAGAGGTACGACACTTTTTCACAGCGCTTTAACACAGGCTTCTCATATTTTTGGACTCGGCAGGCTATTACCGTCGTAGTTTTATCAAAAATATGGTTAAATGTTGTGCCTGGGGCATTTGTAACACAGATACGCGTTTCCCAGAGAGGTTGGAGGGGGCTGTCCGTTTTTTTCCCTTCCCAAACCGAAGTCAAATCCTTACAAGTGTCGTCTAGCACACGCTGCTAATAAATACAACGTTATACTCGCGTAGTCCGTTTGCTTTGTAATAACAATTATAGAAGTGAATAGAGACCTACCCAGCTTTGCATGAACAGTGTTGCTCCTTGATATTGTTAGTCCCAGCCTCCTTCTCGATTAGTAGGATATGCGGTGGTTAATTTTTTGACTGTGACCGGTATGCTTTTGCCTCTATTTGGATGCCTTGTTGTTCCTTGCGTTTCACCTGTATGTCGTGAATATAGCCTTCGAACGTATATTGCAGCCCCTTTTGCCTACTTCTATCGGACACTTTATTTGCTGCTTTATAAAAGTTTGATAAAATTTATCAACGTAGCAACAGAACCTAAGGGGGGCGGGGTTTAGCCAAAGGCGAATTGGTGCTTGCAGAAGCTCGAACGTATTGCGTAGCACGAAAATGAACCTCATTCTTGCTTGCAGAAGCTCGAACGTGCTGCGTAATATGAGAATTAACCTCATTGGTTCGTGCAGAAGTTCAAACGGGTTGCGTAACATGAGAATGAACCTCATTGGTTTTTGCGGAATCTTAAACGTGCTGCGTAACACAAGAATCAACCTCATTGGTTCTTGCAGAAGCTTGCTGCGTAATATGAGAATGAACCTCATTAGTTCTTGCAGAAGTTCAAACGTGCTGCGTAACATGAGAATGAACATGCTTGAGCTTCCGTTACCAGATCTGATGTGTGAGTTGATGAATGTTTATATGCGAATAAAAGCCTAAATTCATTCTGTTCATCATAAAGTAATAGTCTTTTCTGAAAATTTAGACTAAACCCCTCAATTCATATGGATTATTTTTACGATCTCTTTATGAACTTTTGAAGTGTTAAAGTGTTGTGTAGCTGTCAACGGAGGGACAGAAATCTCTCAGATTTAATCAAAAAGATCTTCATTTGTGTTCCAAAGATGAACGAAAGTCTTACGGGTTTGGAACGACATTAGGGTAAATAATGATTTTTGGGTGAACCCTTTAAATGATTCATGTGGGACCGATGTACATGATTAAATCGTGTAAATCCAACACACCTTTTTTCAGTATAAGGGTCTCAATCTCAGTTCGGGCCACTGTCCTGCCATGAGCTGAACCCTAATTAAACACACCTGAACCAGGTAATCAAGGACTTCAGGATTACTAGAAACGTCCAGGTATTTTGGAGCTAAACTCTGCATGACGGTGGCCCTCCAGGAGCTGAGTTTAACACGTAATATAGACCAGGGGTTCTCAACTCATTTTAGCACCTTGATCAAACTTATCTGCATGCCTGTATCTTTCTAGTAACCCTGAAAACCTTGATTAGCTTGGTCAGGTGTTTTTGATTACAGTTTAACTAAAGGTGCATTCAGGCCATGTCGTAATTACTTAAATTACTTGATTTCAACTTGTAAAAAGTGTTCACGTCCTCATAGAGCTCATAATTAGCCTAATGCTTGTAAGATGGGAATTGTTCGAGAGCTCCTACTTATACCATGTGACCCCTCCATATTAATTTAGGCATTTGATAGTGGTGCCATAGAAACGCATAATTCCCAGTCCAGAATATAACGTTTCATGTTGTCATCTTGAGACCAAGGTAATTACGACATGGAGTGAATGCTGCATAAACTCTGAAGGAAAGTGGACCTCAAGGGCCAGAGTTGAGAACCCCACTTGTTTAAATGTTATATGCACATTCCTTTTCTTTTTTTCAATTGAAACTCTTTTTTCTTTTCTTTTTTTTTAAAGCACTTCCTTATTTGTAGCATTATGAAGTCCACCTATTTATAACTCATTTCTAGTTCTGTGACATTCCTTTTATGTGAAGTGATGGAACAAATCAAACACAAACATGTATCTTGTAATATAGCTGCTACGGCTTCCCCTTAAAAACTGCTGAATGACTAAGTCCACATAAACAGAACCTCCTAAACATGAAAAACCTTTTAAAGTGTACGGAGGAAAAAATCTGTTAATGGATAAATGATGGAAATACATAGCCTCTGTCAATATCTCAAGTTGCACAGTAAGTCCATTGTTAGTTAAAATCACTGTTTCATATTTTGAGGGAACAACAAATGGTAACACTTTATTTCGATAGTGCACTTCAGACCAATGTTTCCTAACCCTGTTCCTGGAGGCATACCAAGGGTACATCTCAATGAGCTCCCTATTTCAGTAGTCAGGGAACTGTTCAGGGAGTCTGCCATTTTAATGCTGTCTGTCTCAATAGCAAATTTCTTCCAGTGCACCGAAATGTTCGCTCCCTTAAAAGTCCCAAAATGACTTTTGCTCACATCACTTTCACATCAAGAGACTCCAAGACCTGAAATAAATGGGTCAGATTATGGAGACCTAAGGGAGATGTGTACTGTACTGTTGGCGTTCCTACATGGCAAGGTCATTAGACTGTATGCTTAATATCTGCTGACTGTAAACTTTGTAACTGACTATATACTTTGCAAGTACATGTCAACTTATTTTACTAACCTTAACCCTAACCCTTATGTAAAAGTCTACTAATACTACTGAGAGTTCACATGGTTTTGCAAATGAATGTGAGTTAGTTGACATGTAGTTGAAAAGTTACTTAGTTAACAGAATGTCTAAAGTGGACTATCAAAATAAAGTGTAACCCAACAAAGGTTTGAATCTATGGTAACACTTTACAATGAGGTCCCATTTGTTAATGTTATAGTTAAAGCATTAACTAACATGCAATGAACAGTATATTTGTTGCATTAATCTCTGTTAACTTTAGTTGCTAATATATCTTGTCTTTCTGAGCAGAACATTTACCTTAAAGGACTTCAAACTCAATCTTGAACCGATCAACTTAATGGAGGAGATATTCACAGGAAAAGAATGGCTCAATTACCTACCCAGCAAAACCAGTCCAGCAGAGAAAGACACTAGTGGTCAACCAATGACCAATGATGTTCTCCAAACAGAAAAGGATACTCCGCTCAATATTCCACAGCAGACACCACAGCAGGACCAATCAGAGGACATAAAGAACAGTCAAGATGATGTTAGTGATGTTCAACAGGACAATGTTGCAAAAGTAAACAGTGACTTGCATTTAAGACAGGATGCAAATACTTTTGCTATTCCTAAGGCACTGCTAACAACTCCAGTAAAACTAATGGCATCTGGGATAGACTGTAAGTCAAAGAAATCAGATGACATCTATGACTGTTTGCAAATGTATATTATACCCAAAAATGATGTACCATTAATGAAAAGAAAGTCATTGGATGCTCTGCCGATGGACTTTTCAGCAGTCAAGGTGGGGAATACTTCTGTATTTTTGTCGTTAAAGTTACTATAGGTTATGTTAATATGTGAAAGACTGTTAATTATTACCTTAATTTTAACTGTAACTTGATATAAAGTGGAATAAATGACAAATACAATTTTTTCTCTCTCAGTCATTTGAATTGCTGGACAACTCTGCTCTCAAAAGTCGAATTCGTCTCAGCAAAAAGAGACCCCACAAACCACCCAAAAAAGGTGAGAAAACGCTCTGGGGGGTTGGGTGGAGTGAATGTACTAAATGAGAGAAATTAACATGTGCAAACCTACAGATTTGTTGCTTTCGTTTTTTCTCTCAGTAAAAGAAGAAAAGTCAAACGCCAAATTCTACGAGATTCCCGAAAACATCCTGAATGAATCCCCTGTCCGTGCTTTTTTACCATTTAACGGCATCCCCTTTTCCAAGTCTCCTCCTCATTCACCACTGTTTCTAGATCACACCTGACCAGTCACTCCATGACTGCTCTATCATCTGCAGTTGTCAGGTCAATAAAATCACATACAGTAGATAATAATCTATAAAAACCACAGCAAAGCACAAATAGAGAAAGATAATTTTGTACTAAAACAATTCCCTTGTTTAATCAAGTAATGTGATCAATGTATTAATGTTATTTCTGATTATCTACTTTCTCAGCAGATTAAAGGATACCTTGACTGTAAAGACTGGAAAATTAAAAACTGAAGTTAAAGGACTTTTATTGGTGGAAAAAGTGTTTTACTGAAAAACTACTGAAATGACAGTGAGTTTGGATTACACCGATTTAAGATGTTACAGTGGATAATGGTGATCACGTCGTATTTGACTATTTGCTAGGACCTTTTTTACGCACCCTAACAATTCTTTTTGTAACAAATGTCATAAATATGATGAATTATCATGTTAATATAGGCAAAATGGAATTTTGTGTTATTGAAGTTAATAATACACCTGTTCATTTATAACTGCTGATGAACTGTAAAGCAAAATCAGTCTTTTTCCATATTATGTGATTTATTGTGCGAAATATCATGTCATTTTAGATTTTGTGTGCGTCCTTTGCTTGCTTGTCGATTTCGCTCATGAACTGTAAATCAACAAGCTATTAATTATTGTTTTTTTCCCCTTTTATACTACTTCCTGAATTCAGTTTTGTGCTTAATGTGAGAATTATGTGAGAAACCTAATGAAATTCTGCAGTATTTAAAACCTGCTAAAAGTGATGACTTTGAAGTATTCTTAATTAGTGGTTCTTAATCAGACAAACACTAAATAAATAAAATCAAGTGCTTATGATTTTGCAAAAGTTTTTTATTATCATTTTAAGACTTTTTTTTTTTTTTTTTTTATGCAGAGAAAATCATTTTATTTAGAACGTTTTATGGGATGATAGTCAGATAAAACTGCTCCATCTACTCCTGGTCTACTTTCAGCATGTCTTGTTGTTTGAAGGCGCAGATGTAGTTTTTCTTGACACTACAAGAGTCGTCGTTCCATCTGCCAATCTCTGAAAATGTGAGGGAAAGTGAAATGTAACTTCATCTATCATTGTGTTTTACCAAACATCCTATTGTCCTCACAGCATCAATATCACTATAATTTAGCCAAACATCAAGTTAAAATTTAATGTGATTATCCTATAACTCATCATAGGATTCCTCTGTCTTTCCATCCTTACCTTTCCAGTTCATCTCCAAGCATTCCTCCGTACTGGTGTACATGTGGTTGGGTTCACCACGTGTCCAAATTTGATAATTCCAGAAGGAACCATCAAGCCAAAAAAATTTACCAGACTGAAAAAGTGAGAAAGAAGTTAAAAAAAAAGAAAAAGAAAAACTGAAAAGTCAGAGGGTGTTTGTTTATGTAGTGAGAAACTAGTGGATGCATGTCAATTAAAAACAGACAATAACAACTCAATCATTTCTCTTTGCTCTCCCAATTTGTGAAGCTCTTCAGACTTCTGTCTGTTTACCTTGAATAATTCAAAGCCTCCGAGCCAGAAGCGCAGGTTTCTTGGGTTAAATTTTTTCACAAGGCAGAGCAAGTAATTATTATCCTCTTTACTATGCACTGACACCAGATGTGCACCAGGGGCTTTGGACCTACACTTGAACTGAGTGTGAAGCAAGAACATTTAATGACTACAAAACATAGATTTTTTTATGAGGCAGGTAATAATGTGGAGATGAATACAATAGATTTTTTTGATGTAACAATATAACAATTTATTTAAAAAAACAACAACAACATCAACAGTACCTACTTCCGCTTCAGTGAAGTTAGCAGGGTGGTTGAAGTATTTGACACAGTATTTGCCCACTTTGAACCAATCAGTGAAGCCATACTCATCACAGGCTTTAGGCATACTGCACGAAGTGACATTAGTATGGTCAACATCAAAACCTAAATGACAGAGTCACACACATGACTATTACTTTGAGCTTTATGGCATTTTAAAAACATGATAGGTTGGTAGTTTTTCTTTGTCTGTTTTAAGGGTAAATTTGTAATATATATCACTCTGTTACATCTGTTAATATAGGCTATAATGCTGCCGATAGCTACTCAAAACGACTCGGTTACTAACGTAACCTCGGTTCCCTGAGAGGAGGGAACGAGTATTGCGTAAGTAGCTTACGCTATGGGAAAACTCCTTTTCTCGAGATATATTGAAGTCTTTATGTAAAACGCATTGCAGCTGCACAGCATACAGCAGTGAGCGAGGCAGCTCGGTCATTGGCTGTGCTGCGGCAACTGCACGAACCTATGACGGGGCGACTCTGAACACGCTTCCAATGAGCGTGCTTCGCGCCCGCGCGCGTCAGAGCCCGCCAAGATGGGCGTGGCTAAAGGCTATATATTGGGCGCCCCGTCGTCTGAGTTCTTTAGGTTCAATCGACTGAAGCGAACTGACCAAGCACAAGCACGGCAGCTTACGCAATACTCGTTCCCTCCTCTCAGGGAACCGAGGTTACGTTAGTAACCGAGTCTTTCCCTTTCGAGAGGTCTCTCCTATTGCGTAAGTAGCTTACGCTATGGGAACACCATGTAAAACGCCGTACGTGCTGACTTTGCTCTATTATAGCCAGAGGCAGATGCCTGAGCCTTTAAGCAAAGTAATTATCCAACGAGCCGGCCGAAGGCGGGCTTTATAAGGGACAATGTAGAGCGGCCCAATGGCCGTCCAGTGGAAAAACACACAAGCACCTTTATGTACTGATATGCATAAAAACCCCTCTAAGTCAGTCAGAGACAGACCCTATAAGGGAGGAGATAATGCTCAGCATATACACACTCCAGTCTATACATAGTTAGACCGACAGTATGTTGGAATGCAATGAGGGGACCTGTAGGTTATAAAACCTGATAAATGTTGACGGTGAGGCCCAGCCTGCTGCCGCACAAATATCCTGAATGGGTATCCCACTCGACCACGCCCACGAGGAGGCCATGCCTCTCGTAGAGTGAGCTCTGATGCCCAAGGGGCACTGAAGGCCCTTGGCTTCATAAGCCAGCGCTATAGCATCAACTATCCAGCGCGATATTCTCTGCTTTGAAACAGCGAGACCTTTGGTGCGGCCGCCAAAGCATACAAATAATTTCTCTGTCTGCCTGAACAGGGCAGAACGTTCCAAATATACTCTGAGCGCCCTGACTGGGCAGAGTAAATTAGCGTCGCTTTCGTCTGCTGGAGAGGATAGCGCGGCCAGAGATATCACCTGTGCTCTGAAGGGTGTCGAGAGCACCTTAGGAATATACCCGTGTTTTGGTCTAAGGACAACTCTGCTGTCGTTAGGTCCAAATTCCAGGCAGGTAGCGCTTGATGACAGCGCCTGCAGGTCGCCCACTCTTTTGACTGAGGCGAGAGCCAGCAAGAGAGCGGTTTTGAGCGAGAGCTGTTTAAGGTGCACAGTTCGTAGAGGTTCGAACGGGGCACTTTTGAGTGCGTCCAGGACCGTGGCCAGGTCCCAGATCGGCACTGAGGGGGGGTGTGGGGGATTCATCCTCCTGGCGCCTCTCAGGAAACGAACAACTAGGTAGTTTTTCCCTAGTGTGCGTCCTTCCACAGGATCGTGTGACGCCGCTATGGCAGCCACATATACTTTGAGCGTGGAGGGGGTGCGACCTGCCTCCAACAGCTCTTGTAAGAAAGCGAGCACGCTTGGTACCTCGCATGTCTCAGGATTCAGGTTCCTGGTTTTACACCAGTCACTGAACACCGTCCATTTCTGGGCATATAAGCGCCTCGTAGAGGGCGCTCGTGCCTCAGTGATGGTTCTCAACACCCCACTGGGGAGGTTCCCGGGAATCCGTTGAGGGGCCATGCATGGAGGGCCCACAGATCGGGGCGGGGATGGAGGATCATCCCGTTGGCCTGCCTGAGGAGGTCTAGCCTCAGCGGAATCGGCCATGGGGCAGATTGCATCATCTGCATCAGTTCCGAAAACCACGTCTGGTTCTTCCAGAGTGGGGCAACTAGGAGCACTGCACATTTCTCTTCCTTGACCCGACTGATGACCTGAGGTAGCATCGCGATGGGGGGGAAGGCATGGCCAGACTTGGGTGAGCGCGTCTGTGCTCTTTGAAAAGAAGAGAGGGCAGTGCGCATTTTCCTTGGAGGCAAAGAGGTCGAACTCTGCTCTGCCAAAGGTTTGCCATAACCACTGGATCGTCAGGGGGTGGAGAGACCATTCTCCTGGGAGAACTTTGTCTCTGGACAGCATGTCCGCTCCCTGGTTCTGGGTACCCGGCACATGCGCTGCTCTCAGCGAGCGCAGGTTGCACTGGGACCATAGGATGAGTTCCCTGGCCATCGAGTGCAGGGAGCTCGACCTGAGTCCACCCTGGCGATTTATATATGAGACTACCGTCATGTTGTCCGTTCAGACCAGGACGTGCTCGTCTTTCAGGTACGGAAGCAGGGCTCTGAGAGCCAAAGCGACCGCTTTCAATTCCAGACAGTTTATATGTAGGCGCTTCTCCGGGTTTGACCACAAGCCGGAGACAGGCCTGCCCTCGTAAAGGGCCCCCCAACCTATTTTGGAGGCATCTATCGTGATCATTTTTCTCCTTGTGTTCACGCCCAAACTCACACCGGACTGATACCAGTCGACAGCTTTCCAGGGCGTCAGGGCTTTTATGCAGCCGTGATTCGCTTTGATTAAAAAATGGCCCGAGCCATTTTCTCACTTTCGTCTCGACCACCGCTGAGAAGCGGGGTGGCCACCGCTGTGAAGCGGTGGTTGTCTCGACCACCGCTGAGAAGCGGGGTGGTCTGCGAGTGAATTGAAGCGAGTAACCGTGTTTTATTATGTTCAAAACCCATTTCGGCATGTCGGGGCTATTTTCCCAAGCTTTCGCTCGCACAGATATGAGCTGAATGCTGGCAGGGGGCGTGTCGCAGTGACGTATGGCTCCCGCCGGCGAATCGCTCTGTGCTAACACTGAGCTCACAGATCTCAGAGGCGCGGGCGTGCGCTGAGCAGCTTTGTTAAGTGCCGAGTGCAGGGGTGCGTGTGAGATTACAGGCACGCTCGCTGCATCTGTAATGCTCACAGCGCGGGCTGGAGAAAAGTTTGAGACTGTATGGGCAGTGCTTATGGGTGGGGGTGCATAAACTGTGGTAGGCACGCGCGCCACTTTCATAAAACTTCCCGCTTGTGGCGGAAGGGTTTTTGGCCATGTAAACAGTGTTTGTGAGTAGGGGTGCGTGCATTACAGCGGGCACACGCGCTACTTTGATAGGATTTCCCGCTTTTACTGGGGAAGTGTTTATAACTGTGGGAACAGTGCTTATGTGTAGTGGTGCATACATGACAGTGGGCACACAATCTACATTTATGGGGCGTCCAGCCTGAGCCGGGGAAGCATTTGGCACTGCTTTGACAGTTTTGAAATGTGGGAATGCGCACTTTAGTGTGGACACGTGACCCCTTAATGACACAGGCAGAAAATGACTCTTTATGTGATTTCTGTGTGTCGCCGTTAAAACGGCGTTTGTTTGCAGGTGAGCGAGCTGTGCGGCTGGCCCATTGACTGCTGTACAGAGATTTCCAGCCGCCTGTAAGGGGACTGGGTAATGCTTTAAACGTTTTGGAGAGAGTGGTCCGGCTTTTGCGAGACACGCGCTCTCTCTTTTTCTCCCTATAGCTAGGAAGACTTACGAGGCTCCGGGTTCAGCACAATCTTGGGCCATGGTCCCCGTCGCTCGGGCGGTTGCTTCCTGTTGGCGGAGCGCGAGCGTCGTCGGAAGTCAGATTCAGGTCTGGGCTGAGAGACGGGAGGTGCCGTCCTGACTCGCTGCTGCTGAGGCGGCTTTTGGCGGCTCTGCGACGAGCTGGAGCGCTTGGGCAGGAAGTGGCGCATAGCCTGCGAATCCTTCCGGGCTTCGGTGAAGCGCTCAGCGAACTCTCTTACCGCCGGTCCGAACAGGCCGCTTTGGGAGATAGGCGCGTCGAGGAACGCCGCCTTATCTGCATCCTTCATTTCTGTTAGCGTCAGCCACAGATGGCGCTCAAGGACAGTCAAGTTAGCCATAGCACAGCCGATGGATTGGGCGGTGGCTTTCGTGGCTCGCAGGGCTATGTCGGTGGCGCTGCGCAGGTCCTTGAACGCCTCAGAATCGGGTCCAGACTCGTCCATGGTGCGGAGAAGTTTGGCCTGATAGACTTGGAGGACAGCCATGGAGTGAAGCGCTGACGCAGCTTGGCCGGCGGCGGCGTATGCGCGACCGGCGAGAGCTGAGGTAGACCGGCAGGGCTACGAGGGGTGAGAAGCTTTGGCTTTCCATCCAGCGTTGGAGGGTGGACACAGGTGGTTGGCCACAGCCTCCTCGAGGGGCGGGGTTCCCTCGTAGCCTCTTTCTTTCGCGCCGTCCACAGAGGAGAGCGATGAAGAGAAAGAAGGCTTCAGGCGAGTGGAGTGAGGGGCTTTCCACGACTTAGTGAGTTCGTCGTGGACCTCCGGGAAGAAAGGGGAGGGCCTTTGTCGAGGGGCCTGCCGGCGCCCCTGCAGGAACCACTCGTCCAGTCGGCTGCGGGCGGGCTCTTCCGGGGAAGACCAATCGAGCCCGAGGTCTTCCACGGCCTTGGACAGGATGCGGACGATCTCCGAGTCCATGTTGGAGCCCACACTCGTGTCCGCTAGCGTCGATGGCGCGGGGTCGAAGGACGAGCCCGGCCAGTCGTCGGATGCGGCATCAAGGGAAAGGCTGTCATCCTTTTCGTCATCCCCTGACGCGCCAAACGAGACGAGACCCATCGCTCTGCTGGAGGGGTGCTGGTCCGCCTGCGTGAACTGAACTGGCGGCGGGGAATCCTCGGGTGGCGGTGAAGCACGCGGGGATTGGCCCGGCGTGACGTCACTACAGTCCGCGTGCTCTGCCGGCCTCTGTGAGCGGCGCTTCTTCTTGCGCGGCTCAACTAGAGGGGACGGTAGCACGGTCGTGGCAGGCTCTCT
This sequence comes from Tiaroga cobitis, assembly GCA_030578255.1. Taxonomy (NCBI): domain Eukaryota; kingdom Metazoa; phylum Chordata; class Actinopteri; order Cypriniformes; family Leuciscidae; genus Tiaroga; species Tiaroga cobitis. The sequence continues at coordinate 43,212,128 of CM060591.1, forward strand.
CGCGGCGAAGCGAGCGCGCAGCTCGGTGAGGCCCAGGGTGTCACACTCGGGGCATCCGCCTCGAGTAAGGGCAGCCTCTGCGTGGTCCGGGCCCAGGCAGCGAGAGCAGATAATGTGACGATCCCCGTCAGGAAGAAGGCCTCGACACGAGGCGCAGGAAGGCATTTGGAACAACGCCTTTTAATTTGCTCTTTTAGAAAAAGTGTTGCGGGGGCGAACACTTAGAATAATAGCTTGTCAAAGGATATGAGGTGATGCGCGCCGGATGGCTTAGCAGAAGGCGTTCGAAGGCGGCTGAAGGCGCCGGCGTCCTCGTAGCAGTCCTGCTGTAGGCTTGTCGACGGCGGCGGCGAAAAGACTCCAAAAATCCGGAGGATCCAGCGAAGAGAATGGTGTTTGCTGAAGGAGATTAAATCTAAAGAACTCAGACGACGGGGCGCCCAATATATAGCCTTTAGCCACGCCCATCTTGGCGGGCTCTGACGCGCGCGGGCGCGAAGCACGCTCATTGGAAGCGTGTTCAGAGTCGCCCCGTCATAGGTTCGTGCAGTTGCCGCAGCACAGCCAATGACCGAGCTGCCTCGCTCACTGCTGTATGCTGTGCAGCTGCAATGCGTTTTACATAAAGACTTCAATATATCTCGAGAAAAGGAGTTTTCCCATAGCGTAAGCTACCTACGCAATAGGAGAGACCTCTCGAAAGGGAACAGGTCATATCAGTGAGCATTGAAAATACTTTATAAACAACATACAGAAAAATATGTAGTGGTCAAATGTTTTTGTTAAACAGTATCTGCCTTACAGTCAATGACTGACTAACGAAAAGGAGTTATTAAAAGGGTGGCGCGGCAATATGGCTAGGCAGTCAGCTGAAAACCCCACTGACCCAACAAGACCCCATTGCAAAAATATCCAGCTTATACGCGGTATCTTGCCACATAAGTAAATAATTGAACACAAAATATTAATTTGACATATTTTATTACCTCACGATGACTCACAATACCTGCTTGAGCGGTCTGTTCAGTAGTAGGCCTATGTTATCAGTGGTAGAGGTTGTTATCATTGAATAACATAGCCTACCACTAGATGGCGTGATTGAGGAGCCGTGTAAAATTATAAATGAATACTTGGTTCTGCAGTGCACTAAGCATGGACAACAAGACTGCGAAAGTATTGCCAGTGCCAAGTAAATGTAAAGCAGACAAGGAGTTTACAGTCATTGAAGTATTTGTTCAGTTATTTAACTGAACTGAATCGTCAAAACTGAATTTAGCTGAATTATAAAACTTAATTAGGCTACTACAGCTGTTTTACAGCAGAATTTGAAATGATCTCATATTTTATTAAGTTTGCATCATTAATTCTGTTTATTATTGTGAATCTAATTTAAAGCTATTTCTATTGTAGCCTATAAAGCGCAATAAAATTAAAGTTTAAAAGGTACACTATGTAACTTTTTTGATTAACACAATTTAAACAATGAATCAATCCATCATCAATCCTTCTTTAAAAATGTGTTTCCCTTTCGATTGGGAACTAGCCTCAGGCTATTCATTTGTAATCGTTTGTGTGTGGGTTGTGAAATGCTTGAAAACTACAAAAAGAAAGTCTAAAAATGAATCAAATGAGATCGACTCAGAAATTACGTCAATGAATGCACGCGTATCACCCAGGGATGGAAATTAGCACCAGCCAAATGCTGGTGATTTTGTGTTGTGGCTGGTAAACTCGCTTCACCTACCAGCCACCGTGGCGGGTAAATAAAAGTAGCATGCTGTTTCACCCGGACACTTTTAGAGGAGGCACACCTTGAGACTTTACCCAACTTTACCATGGAATTAACGGCTCAAGTATTGTAGATCTTGTAGTATTAATTTTCACATGCAGTTACACATTGTCGGTTAAAAACAAGAAAGTGGCTGGTAAAAACGTTGAGTGGCTGGTAGATGAGTGCCACAGTGGCAGGTGGACAAAAAAGTTAATTTCCATCCCTGTGTCACCTGATCCACAAATGCACGTCTTTGTTGCATGCACGAATTATAATACACTATTCAAAGTAGACACCATTTCAAAAGTGAGGGGGACAGAATGTCAAGTGTAATACCTTTTTTTTTTCTTCAGACTTTTGTTGAGGTTTTTGCTTAATTAGCTTAATATGCTATTTATATTTAAAGCAATAAAACAGAAAGAAAGTTGTCCAGTTCTTTATATTGCACATGCAGGGTTTTCCCAGGCTTAAAATGGTAATGGTAAAATGGTAAAATGGTGATCATGTATTTTAATAAGATAATAGGCCACGATGAATATTCAAGGCTTTGAAAACGAATACATACCTACATTTTCATACATGGCTGTATTCATTTCAGTTAATACAGGTGGAGCTGGGGAAGATGGAGGGTTTCTGAAAGCGCCGCGCGCTGAAACCAGAGCCGTTGAAAAACAGAGTTGCGACACTCCCATAGACTGCCATAGGAACTTTGGAATGCGGAAGTAACGCGTGTCGTGGAGCAGCCAATAGTTCCAAACACTGATAGTTCCAGCATTGAACCCCATTCATTTTCAGTGTTTCCGAAGTACGCTCGCTGGTAAATTAATGAAATTACTGTATTTTTTTTTACTTTTACACACATTAGCCGACCTCTCGTGAATCTAGTCAGTAGTTATATTTTATGTAGCCAGTTTTAGTTAATGTTTATTGGAAGATAATAGGTTAATTGCAGCTATATGACCAACACTTCACTAACCCCTTCCCTCCAAAATTCAAAACCCAACAAAATGTATTCAATTCAAAGGGCTTTATTGACATAAAAGTTAAGTAAATCAATACTTTTATTCATCAAGGATGAATTAAATTGATCAAAAGTGACAGTAAAGACATTTATAATGTTACAAAAGATCCTATTTCAAATAAACACTGTTCTTTTGAACTTTCTATTCATCAAAAAATCCTGAAATAATTGTACACAACTGTTTTCAACATTGATCGTAATAATGAATGTTTTTTGAGCATCAAATCCACATATTAGAATGATTTGTGAAGGATCATGTGACACTAGAAAATAGTTATTTTTAATTGTCATATTTAAAAAATACTTTTTTTTTTTAATCAAATAAATTGCAATTTGCAGCCTTGGTGAGCAGAAGAGATTACTTATTTTAAAAACATTAAAAATCTTAGCCTACTGATCCAAAACTTTTGGCTGGTAGAGTATGGATATATATATATATATATATATATATATATATATATATATATATATATATATATATATATATATATATATATATATGTATGTATATGTATATGTGTGTGTGTAACTGGAGAGATGGTTACTGAGTGAAATAATTATAAATACGATCTAACATTAACGTTTTAGGATTAATTTAAGTATGGCTAATGTACCCCTACATCCTTTCAAACCAAACCATTCATCAGAACGCACACAAATACATGCATACGATGTACTGTGTAGCTACAGTATGTAAATGTATAGCCTACTGAAGTGAATCCCGTTAACAGTAACGTTAATGTTATGAATCATTCCACTCAGTAACCATATCTCCAATTTAATTTCAAACTGACCACACTCTCCATCATATTTACAGAAATTTGCTGCAAATGGTAGTTGCTGTATTCTACGTTATGGGAGCACCCCATTTCCCTCCTAAATAAACACAAAAAGGTATTAATGCTGTGTTTCTGCTACTCCCCAGAAAAAAATTATATTATCCAAGTCATTTAAGTGTCAACGTAATAATCAATGTACATTATGCGTCAATATTTACCGATTATAGCTGCAAATATAGCTGCTGCTGTCTGCCCCGCTTTAAAAACCATTGGCAACGCGGATTTGTTTGGAACTATGTAGAGCTACATGAACCACGTGACCACGTGGCGACGAGATCAAAGTGTGTCGCAACTCTCATATTTAACGGCTCTGGCTGAAACTACAGCAAATGCTAACAAAGTATTTGATCGTTGAGCAGCACCCGAGCTCATTGGCTACATCAGGAACCAATCAGCGTTGTCCTATAGTGATGATGTGATTGTTGACACGTTATGAACTCTATAAAACACCAAAGTAACCATCTGTGACAAGTACATTTATGTGAAGAGAGGGAGAAAACAAGAAAGCTTAAGGATAAGAACACTTTACAAGACATCTAGTTTAATCAAAAAGCATGTGTAATTAATTGAAATCATGAAACATTTCATGAAACTTATCATGAAACAACAATTTCATAACAGTGTAACAAAAAAATACATTCTTAATGATTTTTTCTTCAAATTCCATTTTATTTTTTACCCAGTTCTGTGCTTTCTGTTTTATTTTGTCTATATGGTTTAATCAAAAACATGTCTAATTAATTTAATTTAAACAAAAAGCAAAGTAATAATAGTTTGGCCCTATGAAATGTTTTTTTTTTTTTCTTTTCTTAAAAAAAAAGAAAGAAATTCTGTATTGTGTATTTAAATTTTTCTGGTAATCAAATGAAGGCATATTTATCTTTTATTCAAATGAAAATTAAACAAGCCTTTTAATTGTTTGGCAAACAAGTGCTACACAACAGAGGCTTACTGTTAAAATTATAACATGGAAGAAAATTAGTTTTAATAATAATTGTATTACATTAAGACGCACATTATACTATACAAGAGTAATATATTTCTATCGTAGTTTCTTTAAGTCAAACCAAACTTTTATTTTGGAAACCAGTCAAATACAAAACAAAAACCTTCTTCTGTTAGTTTTTTTTTTTTATTAATGCCAAAATAAAGAAAATGTGACAAATACATAACAACAGTAACAATAAAACCCAGGACATATGTAACGAAAACAGTACAAATAAAATAACATAAAGCCAGAGGGGATGAAAAAACAAAAACAAATTGATAAATAACATTAAACAAGGTTAAACATTGAAAGTTGACTTTTTTTATGCCCATCAAAGACAAAACATATGAATTATAGTCTACCAGAAAAATTGACAGTAGCGGGATCTTACCCAAGAATTTGCATTTGTGAATAAAAAATCTGCCAAGTATCATGAACAGATTAACAATGTCCTGGAAATACAAATTTGAATTGAGGCAAAGAAAAACAATATTAAAGGTGTTAATACATATTCTGACATCTGTTTTTTGCTGAGAGATAGGTTCATAACTCATTCCAAAAAGCTTAAACACAAACACATTCACAAAAAGATGTACAATTGTCTCTTCTACATCACAGAAAGTGCATTTATTTTCAATGTTTTGGATATACTTATTGAGTGCACTATAACAAGGGTAGCATCTAGGCAACATTTTTGAATGTAATTAATTTTATTTTGTTTGTTAAAAGATATTTGTGTGGAAGAGACCAGACAAGACTCCAATTAACACTGGATAACGTCATCATCCATTTGAAAGATGATGCTGGAACAGATTTTCTGTTCAAATTGAATTTGTCATCAATAATCAAAATTGAAAATTTTGAAATAGAAGTGTTATACAAAGAAATAGGACAATAGGTTTGCTCTCCTTTCAAGAGAGTTTTTACCACACTAGGAATGACATTGAATACAATATTATATTAATTTAATGAAGCTCCAAAATCTTCTTTTTTTTTTTGTGGAGAATTCTGAAAAGGAATAAAACGGACAATTGTCATCCATCAGCTGATTAACAATATAGATGTTATTTAAATACCATCTCTCAAGAAAAATTGATTTATTTCTGTAAATAATATTCTGATTGATCCAAATAAAACAACGGTGAGGTGAAAAATTATGTTTGTAAACCAGTAAACCACGATAATAAAAACCTGTTGGGGTTTTAAAAACCATTTAGCTAATTTAATGGGTAGTTTTCCAAGTGAGAAGGGGCACTGTAACAAAAATTCAATATCTCCAATTTTCTTGAAAACAAAATGAGGAAATATGTTCCATATAAAGTCTGTTTTTTTTTTTAACACATCGTTTTAGCCAATTTACTTTTAGCACATGGTTAAATAGGGTAAAGTCAACAACTCCAAGACCTCCATCACTAAACTTGTTTCTTAGAACCTCCTTTTTAATTTTGTGTGATTTATTTTCCCATATGAAATTATATAATAATTTATCTAATCTAATCAGGAACATATTGACTTGGGACAATCCATTACAGAAAACTAAACTAGTGTTTTCCTTGATGCCTCGCCTCAGCCAATCACCAGCACTTGATTTGTGCACATCATACATGATGCATCCTTATATTGTTTCACTGACGTTGACAAGATTAACCCCTCGGTTATCCAAATTTGGTACCGAACGACAAGACAATTTTTGATACTCGATGGTATCGAGGCAATTCGGTCGGTGCCTAAAAAGTATGGAAGTCGATATACCCAGCAACCCAAATACAGATTGGTCATATATGAGGCGCTATATAGATAAAGATGACTTGTCTTAACTTGATGTTTTAAAACAAAGCAAATGAAGCCGTGATGACTTGATGGCTTGTTTCCAGTCTTCAGTCTCTCATGTTCTTGCTCAGACGTGGACAGGCTCTGATCTCTCTGGTGTGGCGGCTTGAGTTCCTGTCAGGTTGGGGTTGGACTTCAGGCTTCGGGTCGAGTCTCCAGCTCAAGCCCTCCACCAAGGACAGCGAGTGTGTTCTTTCCTATCCAATACACAGATTATATGAACAAGTCAACTCATGAATGATATTTTAAGAGCTGTTTTACAACAGAATTGAATTCTGTTTGCACTGATTCTGTGATTTTCCTGTCTACCGTTGAAACAATCTGTATTGTACAAAGCGCTATATGGTGACTTGACTATAACAAGAACAATGAACACACATTTGAAAATCTCACTACAAACAATCCAGAGTTGAAGACAAATGATAATAATCCTACTCTGTCTGTTACACTTCCTCACACCTGAAATCACTGATCGAGTGAATCTCCTGAACTTCTCCAATCTACAGTAGATCATTTCTAATCCATTGATGTTGTGACATCTGCTCTAACGTGGGCCGTTTCGTTGGATCCCGGGCTAGGCACTGGCTAATCAGATCACTGCATTCTGTACAAATGTTAATAAGGAGAGAGCTGGTTAGCCATGGGACTTGGAATCTATGAAAACAGCATCTAAAACATGACTAATATAATGTCAAATGTTCCTTATCTTTACTTTAAAAGTGAAGTATGTCGTTCCTGCGACACCAGTCGCAGAATTACAAAATAAAGCATATTTTCAAAAAAACCTCGCAGAGGCCCAACTTAAACATCGCAAACCCAGCTCTTACTGGTTCTTGTGAAGGCATGTTTCAGGTCCAACATATTAGAAATACTTTCAGCTGTGTTGCATTTGTCTTTCTGAAAATGTGTCTTTCTGAACGGGTGTACGATGATGCTGTGTGGCATTCAAGCATGCTTTGTAGCGCATAGCATCACAGCGCTCTGTTCACTTTGACGTGTTCATGACCTGTTTAATCTTTGAAGGTATAAATGCAGCGAATTTCGCCTTTCACTTCTGTAACTAAAGCTGGATTTCTTTTCCCATGTATCCGCCTGCTACAGTAACCACGGCCCAGACTCGCTCAACGTTGAGGTATATATAAAAAAATCTTACATACTTCACCTTTAACTGTGTCTGTACAGAGCCTTTACTTTATGTGTGTGTGTGTGTGTGTTTATCAGTGTTTTCAATACTACTCACTCACCTCTGGATAAGTTGGAATTCCGAAATGTAACTTTGGCTTCTATGATTTCCGTTCTAGTGCGAAAAGGACGAGATACGTTCACCATCTCATACAACATCACTCCTAGAGCCCAGACATTTGCTGGGACGGCGTGGAATCTGGGTTCTGTGAAGACTTCAGGTGGGCAGTGATCCTGTATTCCTGTAAGCAAGACATTTGCACATTGTTGAGCTTTTTTTTCTTAAAGCGTCACTACATTCAGGTTTCCACACTCCCAAAATGCTCACCAAGGTATATGTCGCTCTCGTAGCCCTCACTACTGAATAGCTGACCGCAGCCAAAGTCTATCAGCTTGAGGTCTAACGAGTTTCTCTTCAACAGGAAATTCTGCGCATGAATGTCATTGTGAAAAACGCCATGCTCGATGCAGTGTTGTACTGCCAGCACAGCCTGTTGCATGAAGACCCGTGCTACTGTTTCACACACTTCAGGATTACGACGAGTGATGAAGTCCAGCAAGCTCTCGCAGGGTTCGGGGAACTCCATAACGAGAGAGAATTTGCGAGGGTGTTCAAACCACTCGTATAGTTGTATGACGTAGGGGCTTATGGGTTCTCGCCTCATCATTAGCAGCAGCGCCACTTCTGTAATGAGAGGTTCGGGATGTCCAGGCTAGAGAAAAGCAGTAGACAGAAGGTTAGCTGGGTGAAAATCTGACGAAAACATCTCACTTTTCTTTGATCTTTTTAGATACGCTCAAAAGAGCTCAACGTTTTTTCCGTTGTGCCTCTAGGCTTATTTGTCAATCACATTTACACCTAATGCTTCCTATGGGTGTATTAACTACAGCAATCTGCACTTAAACAACTGAATACATATTCAGGTTTTGGCCGACTTACAATATCAAGATAAAGAAAATTGTCAAGCTTGCGCATCCGCTTGATGGCAACCTGCAAAAAACAAACAAATAAAAAACAGTTTCAGTAACAGTATTCAAGCACCTGACCTTGCACTAAGTATTAAACCATCTGTACATTGTTTTGAATATGTTTTGATGCACGCAAAAGCAAAATGTTTGTACAATTCGGGAAGATTTACCCTTTTGCCATCAAATTTGCGTGTTCCCCTGTACACACTGCCAAACGCTCCGCATCCAATCATCTCTCCCGCTTTATACAGAGACTCAAAGGACTCTGTATGAGACAAATGTGAGAAATATATGAGAGATTGTTTTATTTCAAAAATATCAGTCCTGGCTGTGTCGAGAAAATAATAATATTAATATGGTGAACATAATATGAATATTCTCTCAAAACAAGTCTTAAGATATTTTTAGTGGAACACAAGACGGCAATACTGTTTAAAATAATGTCGGAGAAATGAGGACTGGCGGTTTACCTTTATTTGGCTCGACGCCAGAGAGATCTGGTGCAGGTGATGACGATGGATCAGGATCAGGATCAGGTGATGACGGATCAGGCTCTGGGTCCAGATCTGCTGGAGGGACAAAAGGCTCCACAACATCCACAGCACAACTTTGGCAACAGCAGCAGAAAGAACCCTTCATAGCCTTCCATAGCCAGTCGAGGAAACGACCAATTCTTTTCCTCTTCCTTGTAGGTTTTTCTGAAATGAAGAGAAACATCTCTGATTTTAATTGAATGATATCATGACATAACATACATTTTACTGTTAAATTCTTATCTATAATGTTACAAATCCATAGTAATGGAAATATTTCCAAGCTACCCTTCTGCTAAATGCCTGCATAAATGTCCCAAAATCGTATTTCACAACTTTCATCATTTTTATTTATCACATAAGCGACTCAGTAATCCTTGAAAGTATTTGACAATTCAAGTGCAATAAGTCAGAAATACAATTCTATCGGGGATGGAATGCTGTCTGAGAATCGGCTTTCTGTGCGCGTGTTTCTGGTGCGCGTCAGACAGCGCAAGTACCATCGAGGTCACGGCTTATTGAGAGCGTTTTGCTAATGTTTCCATAAAGTTAAGCAATCGTTATTTCTAAATGTTCCTTGAACGTTCATAACGTCCAGTTTTTTCAATGTTTCAAAAATGTTTTTTTTTCTTGGTTAAAGGAAGATTATATTTGTATCATTTTGCATTTTGGGAACGTTACTTTTGAAGGTTTTCTTAATGCTCTGAAAATGTGCCAATTCAAATATTTCTAAAAATAAATGTGCTAAAAACTTGAAGCATGAAATAGCAAAATCTCTATCTGTACACTTCACACTGCCCAGCCTTATTTCAGTCTGACCTGTTGAGCTCTTGTTCACAGGAGAAGCCTCCATGGCACCCTGAGCAGTTCGGCCACGTGAAGTCTCGGTTGGCTCTACAGGAACTTGACCCGGCAGCGGATGGCACCGCCACCCTTCCAAGCTGTCGGACCTGGACAAACCGCAGCTGCTGCCACTGTCCTGTTCGCTTCGGCTCTCCGAATTGTCACCACTCCACCTCCATTCCACGCTGTACGAGCCTCTGCTGCTCAGCCTCAACAACTCTCTGCATAACCTCCTCTCCACATTGTCCTCAGAGAGGGACAAAGATGACGATGAGTCTGGAAAATTTCAGACATCAAAAACTGTTTTTTTTTTTTTTGTAATAATATTTATATGTAAGAATTGGTCAAAGCCTATTCTGACCTCTGCGAGAGTGTTTAGAAGAAGTGGACGGACGTCCATCATCTGGGCTCTTCTGGCTGCCGCTCTGCCACTCCTTCCTCCTGTGAGCCGGACCTGTGGACACAGAAACAGACAACTCAGAAGACAAAGACTGTGTTAAATATCCACAAAGCTCCTGGATCTGTGTCTGGGTCGGGTCTGGCAGCGGATCACGGAGGCTGGAATATTTCACGGAGGCTGGAATATTTCACATAGTGAACCAATACTCAATGTCAGTGGTCAATTACAAATTATTACTATAACATGATTTCATATGCAAGGAATCAAATACATGTGATCACTTAGCTGGGAAAATTGGGGGATCAAATTTACCTTGCACAAGTTTCTTCACATTAATTTACTCAATCATTGTACAACAATATCATACCATTTACAAATAAAAAACTAAAGCACTCACCTCCTCTTCCCCCCACGTGAGCCATTGGCATCCTCCAATCTGCAATAAAAACAATACAAAAAAAAAAAAACAACACAAAAAAGAACAAAACACAACACTCCTCAGAAATACTAAATTAAGTAGCAAAACGATAAACTTAAAATAAAACGCCAAACTCCTTCTAACGTAGGAAAAGAACAATTAAATATTAGTCTCCACAAAAACAATATGAACTCTTTAAAACATAAAAATATGTAAAGGATATGTGCTCCGATCTTCTTATAGATAGAATAAAAGTCTCTTCTCAGCTTCAGCTTCACAAGTTTTGCATAGAAAATACTTTGCAAAAGTCTCTGAATTGTTCGCCTCGTCTCTCAACCAACTCAGAAAGCGATCACTTCAAATGTACACACGTGCAGTCAGAATTCATAAACACACGTCGCTATAGCAACTAAAATTCAAATCATTCATAACCACGCACGTACACCTGAAGCGCACACCGAATCTCAAAACATGCATTGCGAAGTAACAAACTTCATTTTAAACAGTTATTATTATTATTATATTATTATTATAATCCGTGAAATTATTCTTGCCCAAAATCTTCATTAGCTATTCGTAATTGAGCAAATCAGTGCCGACTTTGCAAGGCACTTAAAGTCTAACGTTAATGAATCCCATGGTCATCGCTTCTGTCCAAAATGCGTGCAAAAAGGCACAAGCGAGGATAAATCGGACATCGTCTTATTATAAAGTCTAGAAGAATTAAATTTCCGCATATAACATCAAGCCAATCAGCTTGCAGTATCACTAATGCGTCATCAAAAAGAAAAGAAAAATCCAAATTGATAAAGCCGTTTATGATTTTACCAATCATGGAGTGGAGGATGACGTTCATCATTTATTTTACAATGATCATTAGCACTATCTTTCTCAAACAATGTTTAACAGATTATTTAAATTATTAACAGTTTATCTGCGCTGTCATGTGCTGATTCGGACTGAAATGGTACAAGCATTAAGAATATTCGATGGTAATAAAACAAAATCAGACATCTAAATAAAGTTAACTTTATATGAATAAAATTAAATTCTAAACTCTCCGTGATTGACTTCACTTTTCCGATGGACGGCAAAAACAACGGAAGTTTTGCCCCGATATTATAATTACATTAATTCCTGCATTTCTTTTAAATCAAATAACAGAATCCCAATCAAAGAAATACATCTGAATTAAATGCCTATATTTCTAATTGAAATGGTGTCAAAAGCAATAAACTGTGAATTCATTGAATGATTGTACTCAATTAGCTTATATAGGGGCTATGCGATGAATATTCAAGGCTTTGAAAACGAATACATACCTACATTTTCATCCATGGCTGTATTCATTTCAGTTCATACAGGTGGAGCTGGGGAAGGTGGAGGGTTTCTGAAAGCGCCGCGCGCTGAAACTACAGCAAATGCTAACAAAGTATTTGATCGTTGAGCAGCACCCGAGCTCATTGGCTACATCAGGAACCAATCAGCGTTGTCCTATAGTGATGATGTGATTGTTGACACGTTATGAACTCTATAAAACACCAAAGTAACCATCTGTGACAAGTACATTTATGTGAAGAGAGGGAGAAAACAAGAAAGCTTAAGGATAAGAACACTTTACAAGACATCTAGTTTAATCAAAAAGCATGTGTAATTAATTGAAATCATGAAACATTTCATGAAACTTATCATGAAACAACAATTTCATAACAGTGTAACAAAAAAATACATTCTTAATGATTTTTTCTTCAAATTCCATTTTATTTTTTACCCAGTTCTGTGCTTTCTGTTTTATTTAGTCTATATGGTTTAAACAAAAACATGTCTAATTAATTTAATTTAAACAAAAAGCAAAGTAATAATAGTTTGGCCCTATGAAATGTTGTTTTTTTTTTCTTTTCTTTAAAAAAATAAATAAATTCTGTATTGTGTATTTAAATTTTTCTGGTAATCAAATGAAGGCATATTTATCTTTTATTCAAATGAAAATTAAACAAGCCTTTTAATTGTTTGGCAAACAAGTGCTACACAACAGAGGCTTACTGTTAAAATTATAACATGAAAGAAAATTAGTTTTAATAATAATTGTATTACATTAAGACGCACATTATACTATACAAGAGTAATATATTTCTATCGTAGTTTCTTTAAGTCAAACCAAACTTTTATTTTGGAAACCAGTCAAATACAAAACAAAAACCTTCTTCTGTTAGTTTTTTTTTTTTATTAATGCCAAAATAAAGAAAATGTGACAAATACATAACAACAGTAACAATAAAACCCAGGACATATGTAACGAAAACAGTACAAATAAAATAACATAAAGCCAGAGGGGATGAAAAAACAAAAACAAATTGATAAATAACATTAAACAAGGTTAAACATTGAAAGTTGACTTTTTTTATGCCCATCAAAGACAAAACATATGAATTATAGTCTACCAGAAAAATTGACAGTAGCGGGATCTTACCCAAGAATTTGCATTTGTGAATAAAAAATCTGCCAAGTATCATGAACAGATTAACAATGTCCTGGAAATACAAATTTGAATTGAGGCAAAGAAAAACAATATTAAAGGTGTTAATACATATTCTGACATCTGTTTTTTGCTGAGAGATAGGTTCATAACTCATTCCAAAAAGCTTAAACACAAACACATTCACAAAAAGATGTACAATTGTCTCTTCTACATCACAGAAAGTGCATTTATTTTCAATGTTTTGGATATACTTATTGAGTGCACTATAACAAGGGTAGCATCTAGGCAACATTTTTGAATGTAATTAATTTTATTTTGTTTGTTAAAAGATATTTGTGTGGAAGAGACCAGACAAGACTCCAATTAACACTGGATAACGTCATCATCCATTTGAAAGATGATGCTGGAACAGATTTTCTGTTCAAATTGAATTCGTCATCAATAATCAAAATTGAAAATTTTGAAATAGAAGTGTTATACAAAGAAATAGGACAATAGGTTTGCTCTCCTTTCAAGAGAGTTTTTACAACACTAGGAATGACATTGAATACAATATTATATTAATTTAATGAAGCTCCAAAATCTTCTTTTTTTTTTTGTGGAGAATTCTGAAAAGGAATAAAACGGACAATTGTCATCCATCAGCTGATTAACAATATAGATGTTATTTAAATACCATCTCTCAAGAAATATTGATTTATTTCTGTAAATAATATTCTGATTGATCCAAATAAAACAACGGTGAGGTGAAAAATTATGTTTGTAAACCAGTAAACCACGATAATAAAAACCTGTTGGGGACATTTAGCTAATTTAATGGGTAGTTTTCCAAGTGAGAAGGGGCACTGTAACAAAAATTCAATATCTCCAATTTTCTTGAAAACAAAATGAGGAAATATGTTCCATATAAAGTCTGTTTTTTTTTTTAACACATCGTTTTAGCCAATTTACTTTTAGCACATGGTTAAATAGGGTAAAGTCAACAACTCCAAGACCTCCATCACTAAACTTGTTTCTTAGAACCTCCTTTTTAATTTTGTGTGATTTATTTTCCCATATGAAATTATATAATAATTTATCTAATCTAATCAGGAACATATTGACTTGGGACAATCCATTACAGAAAACTAAACTAGTGTTTTCCTTGATGCCTCGCCTCAGCCAATCACCAGCACTTGATTTGTGCACATCATACATGATGCATCCTTATATTGTTTCACTGACGTTGACAAGATTAACCCCTCGGTTATCCAAATTTGGTACCGAACGACAAGACAATTTTTTTTAGATACTCGATGGTATCGAGGCAATTCGGTCGGTGCCTAAAAAGTATGGAAGTCGATATACCCAGCAACCCAAATACAGATTGGTCATATATGAGGCGCTATATAGATAAAGATGACTTGTCTTAACTTGATGTTTTAAAACAAAGCAAATGAAGCCGTGATGACTTGATGGCTTGTTTCCAGTCTTCAGTCTCTCATGTTCTTGCTCAGACGTGGACAGGCTCTGATCTCTCTGGTGTGGCGGCTTGAGTTCCTGTCAGGTTGGGGTTGGACTTCAGGCTTCGGGTCGAGTCTCCAGCTCAAGCCCTCCACCAAGGACAGCGAGTGTGTTCTTTCCTATCCAATACACAGATTATATGAACAAGTCAACTCATGAATGATATTTTAAGAGCTGTTTTACAACAGAATTGAATTCTGTTTGCACTGATTCTGTGATTTTACTGTCTACCGTGAAGCCGCGTTGAAACAATCTGTATTGTACAAAGCGCTATATGGTGACTTGACTATAACAAGAACAATGAACACACATTTGAAAATCTCACTACAAACAATCCAGAGTTGAAGACAAATGATAATAATCCTACTCTGTCTGTTACACTTCCTCACACCTGAAATCACTGATCGAGTGAATCTCCTGAACTTCTCCAATCTACAGTAGATCATTTCTAATCCATTGATGTTGTGACATCTGCTCTAACGTGGGCCGTTTCGTTGGATCCCGGGCTAGGCACTGGCTAATCAGATCACTGCATTCTGTACAAATGTTAATAAGGAGAGAGCTGGTTAGCCATGGGACTTGGAATCTATGAAAACAGCATCTAAAACATGACTAATATAATGTCAAATGTTCCTTATCTTTACTTTAAAAGTGAAGTATGTCGTTCCTGCGACACCAGTCGCAGAATTACAAAATAAAGCATATTTTCAAAAAAACCTCGCAGAGGCCCAACTTAAACATCGCAAACCCAGCTCTTACTGGTTCTTGTGAAGGCATGTTTCAGGTCCAACATATTAGAAATACTTTCAGCTGTGTTGCATTTGTCTTTCTGAAAATGTGTCTTTCTGAACGGGTGTACGATGATGCTGTGTGGCATTCAAGCATGCTTTGTAGCGCATAGCATCACAGCGCTCTGTTCACTTTGACGTGTTCATGACCTGTTTAATCTTTGAAGGTATAAATGCAGCGAATTTCGCCTTTCACTTCTGTAACTAAAGCTGGATTTCTTTTCCCATGTATCCGCCTGCTACAGTAACCACGGCCCAGACTCGCTCAACGTTGAGGTATATATAAAAAAATCTTACATACTTCACCTTTAACTGTGTCTGTACAGAGCCTTTACTTTATGTGTGTGTGTGTGTTTATCAGTGTTTTCAATACTACTCACTCACCTCTGGATAAGTTGGAATTCCGAAATGTAACTTTGGCTTCTATGATTTCCGTTCTAGTGCGAAAAGGACGAGATACGTTCACCATCTCATACAACATCACTCCTAGAGCCCAGACATTTGCTGGGACGGCGTGGAATCTGGGTTCTGTGAAGACTTCAGGTGGGCAGTGATCCTGTATTCCTGTAAGCAAGACATTTGCACATTGTTGAGCTTTTTTTTCTTAAAGCGTCACTACATTCAGGTTTCCACACTCCCAAAATGCTCACCAAGGTATATGTCGCTCTCGTAGCCCTCACTACTGAATAGCTGACCGCAGCCAAAGTCTATCAGCTTGAGGTCTAACGAGTTTCTCTTCAACAGGAAATTCTGCGCATGAATGTCATTGTGAAAAACGCCATGCTCGATGCAGTGTTGTACTGCCAGCACAGCCTGTTGCATGAAGACCCGTGCTACTGTTTCACACACTTCAGGATTACGACGAGTGATGAAGTCCAGCAAGCTCTCGCAGGGTTCGGGGAACTCCATAATGAGAGAGAATTTGCGAGGGTGTTCAAACCACTCGTATAGTTGTATGACGTAGGGGCTTATGGGTTCTCGCCTCATCATTAGCAGCAGCGCCACTTCTGTAATGAGAGGTTCGGGATGTCCAGGCTAGAGAAAAGCAGTAGACAGAAGGTTAGCTGGGTGAAAATCTGACGAAAACATCTCACTTTTCTTTGATCTTTTTAGATACGCTCAAAAGAGCTCAACGTTTTTTCCGTTGTGCCTCTAGGCTTATTTGTCAATCACATTTACACCTAATGCTTCCTATGGGTGTATTAACTACAGCAATCTGCACTTAAACAACTGAATACATATTCAGGTTTTGGCCGACTTACAATATCAAGATAAAGAAAATTGTCAAGCTTGCGCATCCGCTTGATGGCAACCTGCAAAAAACAAACAAATAAAAAACAGTTTCAGTAACAGTATTCAAGCACCTGACCTTGCACTAAGTATTAAACCATCTGTACATTGTTTTGAATATGTTTTGATGCACGCAAAAGCAAAATGTTTGTACAATTCGGGAAGATTTACCCTTTTGCCATCAAATTTGCGTGTTCCCCTGTACACACTGCCAAACGCTCCGCATCCAATCATCTCTCCCGCTTTATACAGAGACTCAAAGGACTCTGTATGAGACAAATGTGAGAAATATATGAGAGATTGTTTTATTTCAAAAATATCAGTCCTGGCTGTGTCGAGAAAATAATAATATTAATATGGTGAACATAATATGAATATTCTCTCAAAACAAGTCTTAAGATATTTTTAGTGGAACACAAGACGGCAATACTGTTTAAAATAATGTCGGAGAAATGAGGACTGGCGGTTTACCTTTATTTGGCTCGACGCCAGAGAGATCTGGTGCAGGTGATGACGATGGATCAGGATCAGGATCAGGTGATGACGGATCAGGCTCTGGGTCCAGATCTGCTGGAGGGACAAAAGGCTCCACAACATCCACAGCACAACTTTGGCAACAGCAGCAGAAAGAACCCTTCATAGCCTTCCATAGCCAGTCGAGGAAACGACCAATTCTTTTCCTCTTCCTTGTAGGTTTTTCTGAAATGAAGAGAAACATCTCTGATTTTAATTGAATGATATCATGACATAACATACATTTTACTGTTAAATTCTTATCTATAATGTTACAAATCCATAGTAATGGAAATATTTCCAAGCTACCCTTCTGCTAAATGCCTGCATAAATGTCCCAAAATCGTATTTCACAACTTTCATCATTTTTATTTATCACATAAGCGACTCAGTAATCCTTGAAAGTATTTGACAATTCAAGTGCAATAAGTCAGAAATACAATTCTATCGGGGATGGAATGCTGTCTGAGAATCGGCTTTCTGTGCGCGTGTTTCTGGTGCGCGTCAGACAGCGCAAGTACCATCGAGGTCACGGCTTATTGAGAGCGTTTTGCTAATGTTTCCATAAAGTTAAGCAATCGTTATTTCTAAATGTTCCTTGAACGTTCATAACGTTCAGTTTTTTCAATGTTTCAAAAATGTTTTTTTTTCTTGGTTATTTGTATCATTTTGCATTTTGGGAACGTTACTTTTGAAGGTTTTCTTAATGCTCTGAAAATGTGCCAATTCAAATATTTCTAAAAATAAATGTGCTAAAAACTTGAAGCATGAAATAGCAAAATCTCTATCTGTACACTTCACACTGCCCAGCCTTATTTCAGTCTGACCTGTTGAGCTCTTGTTCACAGGAGAAGCCTCCATGGCACCCTGAGCAGTTCGGCCACGTGAAGTCTCGGTTGGCTCTACAGGAACTTGACCCGGCAGCGGATGGCACCGCCACCCTTCCAAGCTGTCGGACCTGGACAAACCGCAGCTGCTGCCACTGTCCTGTTCGCTTCGGCTCTCCGAATTGTCACCACTCCACCTCCATTCCACGCTGTACGAGCCTCTGCTGCTCAGCCTCAACAACTCTCTGCATAACCTCCTCTCCACATTGTCCTCAGAGAGGGACAAAGATGACGATGAGTCTGGAAAATTTCAGACATCAAAAACTGTTTTTTTTTTTTTTGTAATAATATTTATATGTAAGAATTGGTCAAAGCCTATTCTGACCTCTGCGAGAGTGTTTAGAAGAAGTGGACGGACGTCCATCATCTGGGCTCTTCTGGCTGCCGCTCTGCCACTCCTTCCTCCTGTGAGCCGGACCTGTGGACACAGAAACAGACAACTCAGAAGACAAAGACTGTGTTAAATATCCACAAAGCTCCTGGATCTGTGTCTGGGTCGGGTCTGGCAGCGGATCACGGAGGCTGGAATATTTCACGGAGGCTGGAATATTTCACATAGTGAACCAATACTCAATGTCAGTGGTCAATTACAAATTATTACTATAACATGATTTCATATGCAAGGAATCAAATACATGTGATCACTTAGCTGGGAAAATTGGGGGATCAAATTTACCTTGCACAAGTTTCTTCACATTAATTTACTCAATCATTGTACAACAATATCATACCATTTACAAATAAAAAACTAAAGCACTCACCTCCTCTTCCCCCCACGTGAGCCATTGGCATCCTCCAATCTGCAATAAAAACAATACAAAAAAAAAAAAACAACACAAAAAAGAACAAAACACAACACTCCTCAGAAATACTAAAAATTAAGTAGCAAAACGATAAACTTAAAATAAAACGCCAAACTCCTTCTAACGTAGGAAAAGAACAATTAAATATTAGTCTCCACAAAAACAATATGAACTCTTTAAAACATAAAAATATGTAAAGGATATGTGCTCCGATCTTCTTATAGATAGAATAAAAGTCTCTTCTCAGCTTCAGCTTCACAAGTTTTGCATAGAAAATACTTTGCAAAAGTCTCTGAATTGTTCGCCTCGTCTCTCAACCAACTCAGAAAGCGATCACTTCAAATGTACACACGTGCAGTCAGAATTCATAAACACACGTCGCTATAGCAACTAAAATTCAAATCATTCATAACCACGCACGTACACCTGAAGCGCACACCGAATCTCAAAACATGCATTGCGAAGTAACAAACTTCATTTTAAACAGTTATTATTATTATTATATTATTATTATAATCCGTGAAATTATTCTTGCCCAAAATCTTCATTAGCTATTCGTAATTGAGCAAATCAGTGCCGACTTTGCAAGGCACTTAAAGTCTAACGTTAATGAATCCCATGGTCATCGCTTCTGTCCAAAATGCGTGCAAAAAGGCACAAGCGAGGATAAATCGGACATCGTCTTATTATAAAGTCTAGAAGAATTAAATTTCCGCATATAACATCAAGCCAATCAGCTTGCAGTATCACTAATGCGTCATCAAAAAGAAAAGAAAAATCCAAATTGATAAAGCCGTTTATGATTTTACCAATCATGGAGTGGAGGATGACGTTCATCATTTATTTTACAATGATCATTAGCACTATCTTTCTCAAACAATGTTTAACAGATTATTTAAATTATTAACAGTTTATCTGCGCTGTCATGTGCTGATTCGGACTGAAATGGTACAAGCATTAAGAATATTCGATGGTAATAAAACAAAATCAGACATCTAAATAAAGTTAACTTTATATGAATAAAATTAAATTCTAAACTCTCTGTGATTGACTTCACTTTTCCGATGGACGGCAAAAACAACGGAAGTTTTGCCCCGATATTATAATTACATTAATTCCTGCATTTCTTTTAAATCAAATAACAGAATCCCAATCAAAGAAATACATCTGAATTAAATGCCTATATTTCTAATTGAAATGGTGTCAAAAGCAATAAACTGTGAATTCATTGAATGATTGTACTCAATTAGCTTATATAGGGGCTATGCGATGAATATTCAAGGCTTTGAAAACGAATACATACCTACATTTTCATCCATGGCTGTATTCATTTCAGTTCATACAGGTGGAGCTGGGGAAGGTGGAGGGTTTCTGAAAGCGCCGCGCGCTGAAACTGCAGCAAATGCTAACAAAGTATTTGATCGTTGAGCAGCACCCGAGCTCATTGGCTACATCAGGAACCAATCAGCGTTGTCCTATAGTGATGATGTGATTGTTGACACGTTATGAACTCTATAAAACACCAAAGTAACCATCTGTGACAAGTACATTTATGTGAAGAGAGGGAGAAAACAAGAAAGCTTAAGGATAAGAACACTTTACAAGACATCTAGTTTAATCAAAAAGCATGTGTAATTAATTGAAATCATGAAACATTTCATGAAACTTATCATGAAACAACAATTTCATAACAGTGTAACAAAAAAATACATTCTTAATGATTTTTTCTTCAAATTCCATTTTATTTTTTACCCAGTTCTGTGCTTTCTGTTTTATTTAGTCTATATGGTTTAAACAAAAACATGTCTAATTAATTTAATTTAAACAAAAAGCAAAGTAATAATAGTTTGGCCCTATGAAATGTTTTTTTTTTTTTCTTTTCTTTTAAAAAAAAAATAAATTCTGTATTGTGTATTTAAATTTTTCTGGTAATCAAATGAAGGCATATTTATCTTTTATTCAAATGAAAATTAAACAAGCCTTTTAATTGTTTGGCAAACAAGTGCTACACAACAGAGGCTTACTGTTAAAATTATAACATGAAAGAAAATTAGTTTTAATAATAATTGTATTACATTAAGACGCACATTATACTATACACATTTACATTTACATTTAGTCATTTAGCAGACGCTTTTATCCAAAGCGACTTACAATTGAGGACTAAACCAAGCGAGTCATCGTGAAGAGGCAAAAACAACGCAAGAAGTGTTCAAAATACAAAGTTCCGGCATTGCTCGGAGTAGCATAAGCCAGGCAAGCGAGGATTTAAAGGAAAGGGTTTTTTTTTTTTTTTTTTTTTTTTTTTTTTTTTTTTTTTTTTTTATTTATTATGTTAAGTGCTCCCGGAAGAGATGAGTTTTCAGTTGCCTTTTGAATGTTGTCAGGGATTCTGCATTCCGGATGACGGTGGGGAGATCATTCCACCAGCATGGAACTGTGAATGAGAATGTCCTGGAGAGTGATTTTGTGCCCCGCTGTGATGGTACCACGAGCCGTCGCTCATTGACCGATCGTAGGCTTCTGGTAGGGATGTACACTTGTAGTAGTGAGTGGAAGTAGGAGGGGGCTGAACCTGTGGTCAATCTGTAAGCAAGCGTCAAAGCCTTGAACTTGATGCGAGCAGAGAGTGGTAGCCAGTGCAGAGAGATGAACAGAGGAGTGACGTGGGCCCTTTTGGGCTCGTTGAAGACGAGACGAGCAGCAGCATTCTGGATCATTTGTAGAGGTTTAGTTGCACATGATGGAAGTCCAGCCAGAAGAGCATTGCAGTAATCAAGCCTAGAAAATATATTACTATATATATTACTATACAAGAGTAATATATTTCTATCGTAGTTTCTTTAAGTCAAACCAAACTTTTATTTTGGAAACCAGTCAAATACAAAACAAAAACCTTCTTCTGTTAGTTTTTTTTTTTTATTAATGCCAAAATAAAGAAAATGTGACAAATACATAACAACAGTAACAATAAAACCCAGGACATATGTAACGAAAACAGTACAAATAAAATAACATAAAGCCAGAGGGGATGAAAAAACAAAAACAAATTGATAAATAACATTAAACAAGGTTAAACATTGAAAGTTGACTTTTTTTATGCCCATCAAAGACAAAACATATGAATTATAGTCTACCAGAAAAATTGACAGTAGCGGGATCTTACCCAAGAATTTGCATTTGTGAATAAAAAATCTGCCAAGTATCATGAACAGATTAACAATGTCCTGGAAATACAAATTTGAATTGAGGCAAAGAAAAACAATATTAAAGGTGTTAATACATATTCTGACATCTGTTTTTTGCTGAGAGATAGGTTCATAACTCATTCCAAAAAGCTTAAACACAAACACATTCACAAAAAGATGTACAATTGTCTCTTCTACATCACAGAAAGTGCATTTATTTTCAATGTTTTGGATATACTTATTGAGTGCACTATAACAAGGGTAGCATCTAGGCAACATTTTTGAATGTAATTAATTTTATTTTGTTTGTTAAAAGATATTTGTGTGGAAGAGACCAGACAAGACTCCAATTAACACTGGATAACGTCATCATCCATTTGAAAGATGATGCTGGAACAGATTTTCTGTTCAAATTGAATTCGTCATCAATAATCAAAATTGAAAATTTTGAAATAGAAGTGTTATACAAAGAAATAGGACAATAGGTTTGCTCTCCTTTCAAGAGAGTTTTTACAACACTAGGAATGACATTGAATACAATATTATATTAATTTAATGAAGCTCCAAAATCTTCTTTTTTTTTTTGTGGAGAATTCTGAAAAGGAATAAAACGGACAATTGTCATCCATCAGCTGATTAACAATATAGATGTTATTTAAATACCATCTCTCAAGAAATATTGATTTATTTCTGTAAATAATATTCTGATTGATCCAAATAAAACAACGGTGAGGTGAAAAATTATGTTTGTAAACCAGTAAACCACGATAATAAAAACCTGTTGGGGACATTTAGCTAATTTAATGGGTAGTTTTCCAAGTGAGAAGGGGCACTGTAACAAAAATTCAATATCTCCAATTTTCTTGAAAACAAAATGAGGAAATATGTTCCATATAAAGTCTGTTTTTTTTTTAACACATCGTTTTAGCCAATTTACTTTTAGCACATGGTTAAATAGGGTAAAGTCAACAACTCCAAGACCTCCATCACTAAACTTGTTTCTTAGAACCTCCTTTTTAATTTTGTGTGATTTATTTTCCCATATGAAATTATATAATAATTTATCTAATCTAATCAGGAACATATTGACTTGGGACAATCCATTACAGAAAACTAAACTAGTGTTTTCCTTGATGCCTCGCCTCAGCCAATCACCAGCACTTGATTTGTGCACATCATACATGATGCATCCTTATATTGTTTCACTGACGTTGACAAGATTAACCCCTCGGTTATCCAAATTTGGTACCGAACGACAAGACAATTTTTTTTAGATACTCGATGGTATCGAGGCAATTCGGTCGGTGCCTAAAAAGTATGGAAGTCGATATACCCAGCAACCCAAATACAGATTGGTCATATATGAGGCGCTATATAGATAAAGATGACTTGTCTTAACTTGATGTTTTAAAACAAAGCAAATGAAGCCGTGATGACTTGATGGCTTGTTTCCAGTCTTCAGTCTCTCATGTTCTTGCTCAGACGTGGACAGGCTCTGATCTCTCTGGTGTGGCGGCTTGAGTTCCTGTCAGGTTGGGGTTGGACTTCAGGCTTCGGGTCGAGTCTCCAGCTCAAGCCCTCCACCAAGGACAGCGAGTGTGTTCTTTCCTATCCAATACACAGATTATATGAACAAGTCAACTCATGAATGATATTTTAAGAGCTGTTTTACAACAGAATTGAATTCTGTTTGCACTGATTCTGTGATTTTCCTGTCTACCGTGAAGCCGCGTTGAAACAATCTGTATTGTACAAAGCGCTATATGGTGACTTGACTATAACAAGAACAATGAACACACATTTGAAAATCTCACTACAAACAATCCAGAGTTGAAGACAAATGATAATAATCCTACTCTGTCTGTTACACTTCCTCACACCTGAAATCACTGATCGAGTGAATCTCCTGAACTTCTCCAATCTACAGTAGATCATTTCTAATCCATTGATGTTGTGACATCTGCTCTAACGTGGGCCGTTTCGTTGGATCCCGGGCTAGGCACTGGCTAATCAGATCACTGCATTCTGTACAAATGTTAATAAGGAGAGAGCTGGTTAGCCATGGGACTTGGAATCTATGAAAACAGCATCTAAAACATGACTAATATAATGTAAAATGTTCCTTATCTTTACTTTAAAAGTGAAGTATGTCGTTCCTGCGACACCAGTCGCAGAATTACAAAATAAAGCATATTTTCAAAAAAACCTCGCAGAGGCCCAACTTAAACATCGCAAACCCAGCTCTTACTGGTTCTTGTGAAGGCATGTTTCAGGTCCAACATATTAGAAATACTTTCAGCTGTGTTGCATTTGTCTTTCTGAAAATGTGTCTTTCTGAACGGGTGTACGATGATGCTGTGTGGCATTCAAGCATGCTTTGTAGCGCATAGCATCACAGCGCTCTGTTCACTTTGACGTGTTCATGACCTGTTTAATCTTTGAAGGTATAAATGCAGCGAATTTCGCCTTTCACTTCTGTAACTAAAGCTGGATTTCTTTTCCCATGTATCCGCCTGCTACAGTAACCACGGCCCAGACTCGCTCAACGTTGAGGTATATATAAAAAAATCTTACATACTTCACCTTTAACTGTGTCTGTACAGAGCCTTTACTTTATGTGTGTGTGTGTGTGTGTTTATCAGTGTTTTCAATACTACTCACTCACCTCTGGATAAGTTGGAATTCCGAAATGTAACTTTGGCTTCTATGATTTCCGTTCTAGTGCGAAAAGGACGAGATACGTTCACCATCTCATACAACATCACTCCTAGAGCCCAGACATTTGCTGGGACGGCGTGGAATCTGGGTTCTGTGAAGACTTCAGGTGGGCAGTGATCCTGTATTCCTGTAAGCAAGACATTTGCACATTGTTGAGCTTTTTTTTCTTAAAGCGTCACTACATTCAGGTTTCCACACTCCCAAAATGCTCACCAAGGTATATGTCGCTCTCGTAGCCCTCACTACTGAATAGCTGACCGCAGCCAAAGTCTATCAGCTTGAGGTCTAACGAGTTTCTCTTCAACAGGAAATTCTGCGCATGAATGTCATTGTGAAAAACGCCATGCTCGATGCAGTGTTGTACTGCCAGCACAGCCTGTTGCATGAAGACCCGTGCTACTGTTTCACACACTTCAGGATTACGACGAGTGATGAAGTCCAGCAAGCTCTCGCAGGGTTCGGGGAACTCCATAATGAGAGAGAATTTGCGAGGGTGTTCAAACCACTCGTATAGTTGTATGACGTAGGGGCTTATGGGTTCTCGCCTCATCATTAGCAGCAGCGCCACTTCTGTAATGAGAGGTTCGGGATGTCCAGGCTAGAGAAAAGCAGTAGACAGAAGGTTAGCTGGGTGAAAATCTGACGAAAACATCTCACTTTTCTTTGATCTTTTTAGATACGCTCAAAAGAGCTCAACGTTTTTTCCGTTGTGCCTCTAGGCTTATTTGTCAATCACATTTACACCTAATGCTTCCTATGGGTGTATTAACTACAGCAATCTGCACTTAAACAACTGAATACATATTCAGGTTTTGGCCGACTTACAATATCAAGATAAAGAAAATTGTCAAGCTTGCGCATCCGCTTGATGGCAACCTGCAAAAAACAAACAAATAAAAAACAGTTTCAGTAACAGTATTCAAGCACCTGACCTTGCACTAAGTATTAAACCATCTGTACATTGTTTTGAATATGTTTTGATGCACGCAAAAGCAAAATGTTTGTACAATTCGGGAAGATTTACCCTTTTGCCATCAAATTTGCGTGTTCCCCTGTACACACTGCCAAACGCTCCGCATCCAATCATCTCTCCCGCTTTATACAGAGACTCAAAGGACTCTGTATGAGACAAATGTGAGAAATATATGAGAGATTGTTTTATTTCAAAAATATCAGTCCTGGCTGTGTCGAGAAAATAATAATATTAATATGGTGAACATAATATGAATATTCTCTCAAAACAAGTCTTAAGATATTTTTAGTGGAACACAAGACGGCAATACTGTTTAAAATAATGTCGGAGAAATGAGGACTGGCGGTTTACCTTTATTTGGCTCGACGCCAGAGAGATCTGGTGCAGGTGATGACGATGGATCAGGATCAGGTGATGACGGATCAGGCTCTGGGTCCAGATCTGCTGGAGGGACAAAAGGCTCCACAACATCCACAGCACAACTTTGGCAACAGCAGCAGAAAGAACCCTTCATAGCCTTCCATAGCCAGTCGAGGAAACGACCAATTCTTTTCCTCTTCCTTGTAGGTTTTTCTGAAATGAAGAGAAACATCTCTGATTTTAATTGAATGATATCATGACATAACATACATTTTACTGTTAAATTCTTATCTATAATGTTACAAATCCATAGTAATGGAAATATTTCCAAGCTACCCTTCTGCTAAATGCCTGCATAAATGTCCCAAAATCGTATTTCACAACTTTCATCATTTTTATTTATCACATAAGCGACTCAGTAATCCTTGAAAGTATTTGACAATTCAAGTGCAATAAGTCAGAAATACAATTCTATCGGGGATGGAATGCTGTCTGAGAATCGGCTTTCTGTGCGCGTGTTTCTGGTGCGCGTCAGACAGCGCAAGTACCATCGAGGTCACGGCTTATTGAGAGCGTTTTGCTAATGTTTCCATAAAGTTAAGCAATCGTTATTTCTAAATGTTCCTTGAACGTTCATAACGTTCAGTTTTTTCAATGTTTCAAAAATGTTTTTTTTTCTTGGTTATTTGTATCATTTTGCATTTTGGGAACGTTACTTTTGAAGGTTTTCTTAATGCTCTGAAAATGTGCCAATTCAAATATTTCTAAAAATAAATGTGCTAAAAACTTGAAGCATGAAATAGCAAAATCTCTATCTGTACACTTCACACTGCCCAGCCTTATTTCAGTCTGACCTGTTGAGCTCTTGTTCACAGGAGAAGCCTCCATGGCACCCTGAGCAGTTCGGCCACGTGAAGTCTCGGTTGGCTCTACAGGAACTTGACCCGGCAGCGGATGGCACCGCCACCCTTCCAAGCTGTCGGACCTGGACAAACCGCAGCTGCTGCCACTGTCCTGTTCGCTTCGGCTCTCCGAATTGTCACCACTCCACCTCCATTCCACGCTGTACGAGCCTCTGCTGCTCAGCCTCAACAACTCTCTGCATAACCTCCTCTCCACATTGTCCTCAGAGAGGGACAAAGATGACGATGAGTCTGGAAAATTTCAGACATCAAAAACTGTTTTTTTTTTTTTTGTAATAATATTTATATGTAAGAATTGGTCAAAGCCTATTCTGACCTCTGCGAGAGTGTTTAGAAGAAGTGGACGGACGTCCATCATCTGGGCTCTTCTGGCTGCCGCTCTGCCACTCCTTCCTCCTGTGAGCCGGACCTGTGGACACAGAAACAGACAACTCAGAAGACAAAGACTGTGTTAAATATCCACAAAGCTCCTGGATCTGTGTCTGGGTCGGGTCTGGCAGCGGATCACGGAGGCTGGAATATTTCACGGAGGCTGGAATATTTCACATAGTGAACCAATACTCAATGTCAGTGGTCAATTACAAATTATTACTATAACATGATTTCATATGCAAGGAATCAAATACATGTGATCACTTAGCTGGGAAAATTGGGGGATCAAATTTACCTTGCACAAGTTTCTTCACATTAATTTACTCAATCATTGTACAACAATATCATACCATTTACAAATAAAAAACTAAAGCACTCACCTCCTCTTCCCCCCACGTGAGCCATTGGCATCCTCCAATCTGCAATAAAAACAATACAAAAAAAAAAAAAACAACACAAAAAAGAACAAAACACAACACTCCTCAGAAATACTAAAAATTAAGTAGCAAAACGATAAACTTAAAATAAAACGCCAAACTCCTTCTAACGTAGGAAAAGAACAATTAAATATTAGTCTCCACAAAAACAATATGAACTCTTTAAAACATAAAAATATGTAAAGGATATGTGCTCCGATCTTCTTATAGATAGAATAAAAGTCTCTTCTCAGCTTCAGCTTCACAAGTTTTGCATAGAAAATACTTTGCAAAAGTCTCTGAATTGTTCGCCTCGTCTCTCAACCAACTCAGAAAGCGATCACTTCAAATGTACACACGTGCAGTCAGAATTCATAAACACACGTCGCTATAGCAACTAAAATTCAAATCATTCATAACCACGCACGTACACCTGAAGCGCACACCGAATCTCAAAACATGCATTGCGAAGTAACAAACTTCATTTTAAACAGTTATTATTATTATTATATTATTATTATAATCCGTGAAATTATTCTTGCCCAAAATCTTCATTAGCTATTCGTAATTGAGCAAATCAGTGCCGACTTTGCAAGGCACTTAAAGTCTAACGTTAATGAATCCCATGGTCATCGCTTCTGTCCAAAATGCGTGCAAAAAGGCACAAGCGAGGATAAATCGGACATCGTCTTATTATAAAGTCTAGAAGAATTAAATTTCCGCATATAACATCAAGCCAATCAGCTTGCAGTATCACTAATGCGTCATCAAAAAGAAAAGAAAAATCCAAATTGATAAAGCCGTTTATGATTTTACCAATCATGGAGTGGAGGATGACGTTCATCATTTATTTTACAATGATCATTAGCACTATCTTTCTCAAACAATGTTTAACAGATTATTTAAATTATTAACAGTTTATCTGCGCTGTCATGTGCTGATTCGGACTGAAATGGTACAAGCATTAAGAATATTCGATGGTAATAAAACAAAATCAGACATCTAAATAAAGTTAACTTTATATGAATAAAATTCAATTCTAAACTCTCCGTGATTGACTTCACTTTTCCGATGGACGGCAAAAACAACGGAAGTTTTGCCCCGATATTATAATTACATTAATTCCTGCATTTCTTTTAAATCAAATAACAGAATCCCAATCAAAGAAATACATCTGAATTAAATGCCTATATTTCTAATTGAAATGGTGTCAAAAGCAATAAACTGTGAATTCATTGAATGATTGTACTCAATTAGCTTAGGGGCTATGCGATGAATATTCAAGGCTTTGAAAACGAATACATACCTACATTTTCATACATGGCTGTATTCATTTCAGTTCATACAGGTGGAGCTGGGGAAGGTGGAGGGTTTCTGAAAGCGCCGCGCGCTGAAACTACAGCAAATGCTAACAAAGTATTTGATCGTTGAGCAGCACCCGAGCTCATTGGCTACATCAGGAACCAATCAGCGTTGTCCTATAGTGATGATGTGATTGTTGACACGTTATGAACTCTATAAAACACCAAAGTAACCATCTGTGACAAGTACATTTATGTGAAGAGAGGGAGAAAACAAGAAAGCTTAAGGATAAGAACACTTTACAAGACATCTAGTTTAATCAAAAAGCATGTGTAATTAATTGAAATCATGAAACATTTCATGAAACTTATCATGAAACAACAATTTCATAACAGTGTAACAAAAAAATACATTCTTAATGATTTTTTCTTCAAATTCCATTTTATTTTTTACCCAGTTCTGTGCTTTCTGTTTTATTTAGTCTATATGGTTTAATCAAAAACATGTCTAATTAATTTAATTTAAACAAAAAGCAAAGTAATAATAGTTTGGCCCTATGAAATGTTGTTTTTTTTTTCTTTTCTTTAAAAAAAAAAAAGAAATTCTGTATTGTGTATTTAAATTTTTCTGGTAATCAAATGAAGGCATATTTATCTTTTATTCAAATGAAAATTAAACAAGCCTTTTAATTGTTTGGCAAACAAGTGCTACACAACAGAGGCTTACTGTTAAAATTATAACATGAAAGAAAATTAGTTTTAATAATAATTGTATTACATTAAGACGCACATTATACTATACAAGAGTAATATATTTCTATCGTAGTTTCTTTAAGTCAAACCAAACTTTTATTTTGGAAACCAGTCAAATACAAAACAAAAACCTTCTTCTGTTAGTTTTTTTTTTTTTTTATTAATGCCAAAATAAAGAAAATGTGACAAATACATAACAACAGTAACAATAAAACCCAGGACATATGTAACGAAAACAGTACAAATAAAATAACATAAAGCCAGAGGGGATGAAAAAACAAAATCAAATTGATAAATAACATTAAACAAGGTTAAACATTGAAAGTTGACTTTTTTTATGCCCATCAAAGACAAAACATATGAATTATAGTCTACCAGAAAAATTGACAGTAGCGGGATCTTACCCAAGAATTTGCATTTGTGAATAAAAAATCTGCCAAGTATCATGAACAGATTAACAATGTCCTGGAAATACAAATTTGAATTGAGGCAAAGAAAAACAATATTAAAGGTGTTAATACACATTCTGACATCTGTTTTTTGCTGAGAGATAGGTTCATAACTCATTCCAAAAAGCTTAAACACAAACACATTCACAAAAAGATGTACAATTGTCTCTTCTACATCACAGAAAGTGCATTTATTTTCAATGTTTTGGATATACTTATTGAGTGCACTATAACAAGGGTAGCATCTAGGCAACATTTTTGAATGTAATTAATTTTATTTTGTTTGTTAAAAGATATTTGTGTGGAAGAGACCAGACAAGACTCCAATTAACACTGGATAACGTCATCATCCATTTGAAAGATGATGCTGGAACAGATTTTCTGTTCAAATTGAATTCGTCATCAATAATCAAAATTGAAAATTTTGAAATAGAAGTGTTATACAAAGAAATAGGACAATAGGTTTGCTCTCCTTTCAAGAGAGTTTTTACAACACTAGGAATGACATTGAATACAATATTATATTAATTTAATGAAGCTCCAAAATCTTCTTTTTTTTTTTGTGGAGAATTCTGAAAAGGAATAAAACGGACAATTGTCATCCATCAGCTGATTAACAATATAGATGTTATTTAAATACCATCTCTCAAGAAATATTGATTTATTTCTGTAAATAATATTCTGATTGATCCAAATAAAACAACGGTGAGGTGAAAAATTATGTTTGTAAACCAGTAAACCACGATAATAAAAACCTGTTGGGGACATTTAGCTAATTTAATGGGTAGTTTTCCAAGTGAGAAGGGGCACTGTAACAAAAATTCAATATCTCCAATTTTCTTGAAAACAAAATGAGGAAATATGTTCCATATAAAGTCTGTTTTTTTTTTTAACACATCGTTTTAGCCAATTTACTTTTAGCACATGGTTAAATAGGGTAAAGTCAACAACTCCAAGACCTCCATCACTAAACTTGTTTCTTAGAACCTCCTTTTTAATTTTGTGTGATTTATTTTCCCATATGAAATTATATAATAATTTATCTAATCTAATCAGGAACATATTGACTTGGGACAATCCATTACAGAAAACTAAACTAGTGTTTTCCTTGATGCCTCGCCTCAGCCAATCACCAGCACTTGATTTGTGCACATCATACATGATGCATCCTTATATTGTTTCACTGACGTTGACAAGATTAACCCCTCGGTTATCCAAATTTGGTACCGAACGACAAGACAATTTTTGATACTCGATGGTATCGAGGCAATTCGGTCGGTGCCTAAAAAGTATGGAAGTCGATATACCCAGCAACCCAAATACAGATTGGTCATATATGAGGCGCTATATAGATAAAGATGACTTGTCTTAACTTGATGTTTTAAAACAAAGCAAATGAAGCCGTGATGACTTGATGGCTTGTTTCCAGTCTTCAGTCTCTCATGTTCTTGCTCAGACGTGGACAGGCTCTGATCTCTCTGGTGTGGCGGCTTGAGTTCCTGTCAGGTTGGGGTTGGACTTCAGGCTTCGGGTCGAGTCTCCAGCTCAAGCCCTCCACCAAGGACAGCGAGTGTGTTCTTTCCTATCCAATACACAGATTATATGAACAAGTCAACTCATGAATGATATTTTAAGAGCTGTTTTACAACAGAATTGAATTCTGTTTGCACTGATTCTGTGATTTTCCTGTCTACCGTGAAGCCGCGTTGAAACAATCTGTATTGTACAAAGCGCTATATGGTGACTTGACTATAACAAGAACAATGAACACACATTTGAAAATCTCACTACAAACAATCCAGAGTTGAAGACAAATGATAATAATCCTACTCTGTCTGTTACACTTCCTCACACCTGAAATCACTGATCGAGTGAATCTCCTGAACTTCTCCAATCTACAGTAGATCATTTCTAATCCATTGATGTTGTGACATCTGCTCTAACGTGGGCCGTTTCGTTGGATCCCGGGCTAGGCACTGGCTAATCAGATCACTGCATTCTGTACAAATGTTAATAAGGAGAGAGCTGGTTAGCCATGGGACTTGGAATCTATGAAAACAGCATCTAAAACATGACTAATATAATGTAAAATGTTCCTTATCTTTACTTTAAAAGTGAAGTATGTCGTTCCTGCGACACCAGTCGCAGAATTACAAAATAAAGCATATTTTCAAAAAAACCTCGCAGAGGCCCAACTTAAACATCGCAAACCCAGCTCTTACTGGTTCTTGTGAAGGCATGTTTCAGGTCCAACATATTAGAAATACTTTCAGCTGTGTTGCATTTGTCTTTCTGAAAATGTGTCTTTCTGAACGGGTGTACGATGATGCTGTGTGGCATTCAAGCATGCTTTGTAGCGCATAGCATCACAGCGCTCTGTTCACTTTGACGTGTTCATGACCTGTTTAATCTTTGAAGGTATAAATGCAGCGAATTTCGCCTTTCACTTCTGTAACTAAAGCTGGATTTCTTTTCCCATGTATCCGCCTGCTACAGTAACCACGGCCCAGACTCGCTCAACGTTGAGGTATATATAAAAAAATCTTACATACTTCACCTTTAACTGTGTCTGTACAGAGCCTTTACTTTATGTGTGTGTGTGTGTGTGTTTATCAGTGTTTTCAATACTACTCACTCACCTCTGGATAAGTTGGAATTCCGAAATGTAACTTTGGCTTCTATGATTTCCGTTCTAGTGCGAAAAGGACGAGATACGTTCACCATCTCATACAACATCACTCCTAGAGCCCAGACATTTGCTGGGACGGCGTGGAATCTGGGTTCTGTGAAGACTTCAGGTGGGCAGTGATCCTGTATTCCTGTAAGCAAGACATTTGCACATTGTTGAGCTTTTTTTTCTTAAAGCGTCACTACATTCAGGTTTCCACACTCCCAAAATGCTCACCAAGGTATATGTCGCTCTCGTAGCCCTCACTACTGAATAGCTGACCGCAGCCAAAGTCTATCAGCTTGAGGTCTAACGAGTTTCTCTTCAACAGGAAATTCTGCGCATGAATGTCATTGTGAAAAACGCCATGCTCGATGCAGTGTTGTACTGCCAGCACAGCCTGTTGCATGAAGACCCGTGCTACTGTTTCACACACTTCAGGATTACGACGAGTGATGAAGTCCAGCAAGCTCTCGCAGGGTTCGGGGAACTCCATAATGAGAGAGAATTTGCGAGGGTGTTCAAACCACTCGTATAGTTGTATGACGTAGGGGCTTATGGGTTCTCGCCTCATCATTAGCAGCAGCGCCACTTCTGTAATGAGAGGTTCGGGATGTCCAGGCTAGAGAAAAGCAGTAGACAGAAGGTTAGCTGGGTGAAAATCTGACGAAAACATCTCACTTTTCTTTGATCTTTTTAGATACGCTCAAAAGAGCTCAACGTTTTTTCCGTTGTGCCTCTAGGCTTATTTGTCAATCACATTTACACCTAATGCTTCCTATGGGTGTATTAACTACAGCAATCTGCACTTAAACAACTGAATACATATTCAGGTTTTGGCCGACTTACAATATCAAGATAAAGAAAATTGTCAAGCTTGCGCATCCGCTTGATGGCAACCTGCAAAAAACAAACAAATAAAAAACAGTTTCAGTAACAGTATTCAAGCACCTGACCTTGCACTAAGTATTAAACCATCTGTACATTGTTTTGAATATGTTTTGATGCACGCAAAAGCAAAATGTTTGTACAATTCGGGAAGATTTACCCTTTTGCCATCAAATTTGCGTGTTCCCCTGTACACACTGCCAAACGCTCCGCATCCAATCATCTCTCCCGCTTTATACAGAGACTCAAAGGACTCTGTATGAGACAAATGTGAGAAATATATGAGAGATTGTTTTATTTCAAAAATATCAGTCCTGGCTGTGTCGAGAAAATAATAATATTAATATGGTGAACATAATATGAATATTCTCTCAAAACAAGTCTTAAGATATTTTTAGTGGAACACAAGACGGCAATACTGTTTAAAATAATGTCGGAGAAATGAGGACTGGCGGTTTACCTTTATTTGGCTCGACGCCAGAGAGATCTGGTGCAGGTGATGACGATGGATCAGGATCAGGATCAGGTGATGACGGATCAGGCTCTGGGTCCAGATCTGCTGGAGGGACAAAAGGCTCCACAACATCCACAGCACAACTTTGGCAACAGCAGCAGAAAGAACCCTTCATAGCCTTCCATAGCCAGTCGAGGAAACGACCAATTCTTTTCCTCTTCCTTGTAGGTTTTTCTGAAATGAAGAGAAACATCTCTGATTTTAATTGAATGATATCATGACATAACATACATTTTACTGTTAAATTCTTATCTATAATGTTACAAATCCATAGTAATGGAAATATTTCCAAGCTACCCTTCTGCTAAATGCCTGCATAAATGTCCCAAAATCGTATTTCACAACTTTCATCATTTTTATTTATCACATAAGCGACTCAGTAATCCTTGAAAGTATTTGACAATTCAAGTGCAATAAGTCAGAAATACAATTCTATCGGGGATGGAATGCTGTCTGAGAATCGGCTTTCTGTGCGCGTGTTTCTGGTGCGCGTCAGACAGCGCAAGTACCATCGAGGTCACGGCTTATTGAGAGCGTTTTGCTAATGTTTCCATAAAGTTAAGCAATCGTTATTTCTAAATGTTCCTTGAACGTTCATAACGTCCAGTTTTTTCAATGTTTCAAAAATGTTTTTTTTTTCTTGGTTAAAGGAAGATTATATTTGTATCATTTTGCATTTTGGGAACGTTACTTTTGAAGGTTTTCTTAATGCTCTGAAAATGTGCCAATTCAAATATTTCTAAAAATAAATGTGCTAAAAACTTGAAGCATGAAATAGCAAAATCTCTATCTGTACACTTCACACTGCCCAGCCTTATTTCAGTCTGACCTGTTGAGCTCTTGTTCACAGGAGAAGCCTCCATGGCACCCTGAGCAGTTCGGCCACGTGAAGTCTCGGTTGGCTCTACAGGAACTTGACCCGGCAGCGGATGGCACCGCCACCCTTCCAAGCTGTCGGACCTGGACAAACCGCAGCTGCTGCCACTGTCCTGTTCGCTTCGGCTCTCCGAATTGTCACCACTCCACCTCCATTCCACGCTGTACGAGCCTCTGCTGCTCAGCCTCAACAACTCTCTGCATAACCTCCTCTCCACATTGTCCTCAGAGAGGGACAAAGATGACGATGAGTCTGGAAAATTTCAGACATCAAAAACTGTTTTTTTTTTTGTTGTAATAATATTTATATGTAAGAATTGGTCAAAGCCTATTCTGACCTCTGCGAGAGTGTTTAGAAGAAGTGGACGGACGTCCATCATCTGGGCTCTTCTGGCTGCCGCTCTGCCACTCCTTCCTCCTGTGAGCCGGACCTGTGGACACAGAAACAGACAACTCAGAAGACAAAGACTGTGTTAAATATCCACAAAGCTCCTGGATCTGTGTCTGGGTCGGGTCTGGCAGCGGATCACGGAGGCTGGAATATTTCACGGAGGCTGGAATATTTCACATAGTGAACCAATACTCAATGTCAGTGGTCAATTACAAATTATTACTATAACATGATTTCATATGCAAGGAATCAAATACATGTGATCACTTAGCTGGGAAAATTGGGGGATCAAATTTACCTTGCACAAGTTTCTTCACATTAATTTACTCAATCATTGTACAACAATATCATACCATTTACAAATAAAAAACTAAAGCACTCACCTCCTCTTCCCCCCACGTGAGCCATTGGCATCCTCCAATCTGCAATAAAAACAATACAAAAACAAAAAAAACAACACAAAAAAGAACAAAACACAACACTCCTCAGAAATACTAAAAATTAAGTAGCAAAACGATAAACTTAAAATAAAACGCCAAACTCCTTCTAACGTAGGAAAAGAACAATTAAATATTAGTCTCCACAAAAACAATATGAACTCTTTAAAACATAAAAATATGTAAAGGATATGTGCTCCGATCTTCTTATAGATAGAATAAAAGTCTCTTCTCAGCTTCAGCTTCACAAGTTTTGCATAGAAAATACTTTGCAAAAGTCTCTGAATTGTTCGCCTCGTCTCTCAACCAACTCAGAAAGCGATCACTTCAAATGTATACACGTGCAGTCAGAATTCATAAACACACGTCGCTATAGCAACTAAAATTCAAATCATTCATAACCACGCACGTACACCTGAAGCGCACACCGAATCTCAAAACATGCATTGCGAAGTAACAAACTTCATTTTAAACAGTTATTATTATTATATTATTATTATAATCCGTGAAATTATTCTTGCCCAAAATCTTCATTAGCTATTCGTAATTGAGCAAATTAGTGCCGACTTTGCAAGGCACTTAAAGTCTAACGTTAATGGATCCCATGGTCATCGCTTCTGTCCAAAATGCGTGCAAAAAGGCACAAGCGAGGATAAATCGGACATCGTCTTATTATAAAGTCTAGAAGAATTAAATTTCCGCATATAACATCAAGCCAATCAGCTTGCAGTATCACTAATGCGTCATCAAAAAGAAAAGAAAAATCCAAATTGATAAAGCCGTTTATGATTTTACCAATCATGGAGTGGAGGATGACGTTCATCATTTATTTTACAATGATCATTAGCACTATCTTTCTCAAACAATGTTTAACAGGTTATTTAAATTATTAACAGTTTATCTGCGCTGTCATGTGCTGATTCGGACTGAAATGGTACAAGCATTAAGAATATTCGATGGTAATAAAACAAAATCAGACATCGAAATAAAGTTAACTTTATATGAATAAAATTCAATTCTAAACTCTCCGTGATTGACTTCACTTTTCCGATGGACGGCAAAAACAACGGAAGTTTTGCCCCGATATTATAATTACATTAATTCCTGCATTTCTTTTAAATCAAATAACAGAATCCCAATCAAAGAAATACATCTGAATTAAATGCCTATATTTCTAATTGAAATGGTGTCAAAAGCAATAAACTGTGAATTCATTGAATGATTGTACTCAATTAGCTTATAGGGGCTATGCGATGAATATTCAAGGCTTTGAAAACGAATACATACCTACATTTTCATACATGGCTGTATTCATTTCAGTTCATACAGGTGGAGCTGGGGAAGGTGGAGGGTTTCTGAAAGCGCCGCGCGCTGAAACTACAGCAAATGCTAACAAAGTATTTGATCGTTGAGCAGCACCCGAGCTCATTGGCTACATCAGGAACCAATCAGCGTTGTCCTATAGTGATGATGTGATTGTTGACACGTTATGAACTCTATAAAACACCAAAGTAACCATCTGTGACAAGTACATTTATGTGAAGAGAGGGAGAAAACAAGAAAGCTTAAGGATAAGAACACTTTACAAGACATCTAGTTTAATCAAAAAGCATGTGTAATTAATTGAAATCATGAAACATTTCATGAAACTTATCATGAAACAACAATTTCATAACAGTGTAACAAAAAAATACATTCTTAATGATTTTTTCTTCAAATTCCATTTTATTTTTTACCCAGTTCTGTGCTTTCTGTTTTATTTAGTCTATATGGTTTAATCAAAAACATGTCTAATTAATTTAATTTAAACAAAAAGCAAAGTAATAATAGTTTGGCCCTATGAAATGTTGTTTTTTTTTTCTTTTCTTTAAAAAAAAAAAAGAAATTCTGTATTGTGTATTTAAATTTTTCTGGTAATCAAATGAAGGCATATTTATCTTTTATTCAAATGAAAATTAAACAAGCCTTTTAATTGTTTGGCAAACAAGTGCTACACAACAGAGGCTTACTGTTAAAATTATAACATGAAAGAAAATTAGTTTTAATAATAATTGTATTACATTAAGACGCACATTATACTATACAAGAGTAATATATTTCTATCGTAGTTTCTTTAAGTCAAACCAAACTTTTATTTTGGAAACCAGTCAAATACAAAACAAAAACCTTCTTCTGTTAGTTTTTTTTTTTTTTTTATTAATGCCAAAATAAAGAAAATGTGACAAATACATAACAACAGTAACAATAAAACCCAGGACATATGTAACGAAAACAGTACAAATAAAATAACATAAAGCCAGAGGGGATGAAAAAACAAAATCAAATTGATAAATAACATTAAACAAGGTTAAACATTGAAAGTTGACTTTTTTTATGCCCATCAAAGACAAAACATATGAATTATAGTCTACCAGAAAAATTGACAGTAGCGGGATCTTACCCAAGAATTTGCATTTGTGAATAAAAAATCTGCCAAGTATCATGAACAGATTAACAATGTCCTGGAAATACAAATTTGAATTGAGGCAAAGAAAAACAATATTAAAGGTGTTAATACACATTCTGACATCTGTTTTTTGCTGAGAGATAGGTTCATAACTCATTCCAAAAAGCTTAAACACAAACACATTCACAAAAAGA
The DNA here is from genome assembly GCA_030578255.1 of Tiaroga cobitis. NCBI lineage: Eukaryota > Metazoa > Chordata > Actinopteri > Cypriniformes > Leuciscidae > Tiaroga > Tiaroga cobitis. The sequence continues at coordinate 43,251,052 of CM060591.1, forward strand.
TGTACAATTGTCTCTTCTACATCACAGAAAGTGCATTTATTTTCAATGTTTTGGATATACTTATTGAGTGCACTATAACAAGGGTAGCATCTAGGCAACATTTTTGAATGTAATTAATTTTATTTTGTTTGTTAAAAGATATTTGTGTGGAAGAGACCAGACAAGACTCCAATTAACACTGGATAACGTCATCATCCATTTGAAAGATGATGCTGGAACAGATTTTCTGTTCAAATTGAATTCGTCATCAATAATCAAAATTGAAAATTTTGAAATAGAAGTGTTATACAAAGAAATAGGACAATAGGTTTGCTCTCCTTTCAAGAGAGTTTTTACAACACTAGGAATGACATTGAATACAATATTATATTAATTTAATGAAGCTCCAAAATCTTCTTTTTTTTTTTGTGGAGAATTCTGAAAAGGAATAAAACGGACAATTGTCATCCATCAGCTGATTAACAATATAGATGTTATTTAAATACCATCTCTCAAGAAATATTGATTTATTTCTGTAAATAATATTCTGATTGATCCAAATAAAACAACGGTGAGGTGAAAAATTATGTTTGTAAACCAGTAAACCACGATAATAAAAACCTGTTGGGGACATTTAGCTAATTTAATGGGTAGTTTTCCAAGTGAGAAGGGGCACTGTAACAAAAATTCAATATCTCCAATTTTCTTGAAAACAAAATGAGGAAATATGTTCCATATAAAGTCTGTTTTTTTTTTTAACACATCGTTTTAGCCAATTTACTTTTAGCACATGGTTAAATAGGGTAAAGTCAACAACTCCAAGACCTCCATCACTAAACTTGTTTCTTAGAACCTCCTTTTTAATTTTGTGTGATTTATTTTCCCATATGAAATTATATAATAATTTATCTAATCTAATCAGGAACATATTGACTTGGGACAATCCATTACAGAAAACTAAACTAGTGTTTTCCTTGATGCCTCGCCTCAGCCAATCACCAGCACTTGATTTGTGCACATCATACATGATGCATCCTTATATTGTTTCACTGACGTTGACAAGATTAACCCCTCGGTTATCCAAATTTGGTACCGAACGACAAGACAATTTTTGATACTCGATGGTATCGAGGCAATTCGGTCGGTGCCTAAAAAGTATGGAAGTCGATATACCCAGCAACCCAAATACAGATTGGTCATATATGAGGCGCTATATAGATAAAGATGACTTGTCTTAACTTGATGTTTTAAAACAAAGCAAATGAAGCCGTGATGACTTGATGGCTTGTTTCCAGTCTTCAGTCTCTCATGTTCTTGCTCAGACGTGGACAGGCTCTGATCTCTCTGGTGTGGCGGCTTGAGTTCCTGTCAGGTTGGGGTTGGACTTCAGGCTTCGGGTCGAGTCTCCAGCTCAAGCCCTCCACCAAGGACAGCGAGTGTGTTCTTTCCTATCCAATACACAGATTATATGAACAAGTCAACTCATGAATGATATTTTAAGAGCTGTTTTACAACAGAATTGAATTCTGTTTGCACTGATTCTGTGATTTTCCTGTCTACCGTGAAGCCGCGTTGAAACAATCTGTATTGTACAAAGCGCTATATGGTGACTTGACTATAACAAGAACAATGAACACACATTTGAAAATCTCACTACAAACAATCCAGAGTTGAAGACAAATGATAATAATCCTACTCTGTCTGTTACACTTCCTCACACCTGAAATCACTGATCGAGTGAATCTCCTGAACTTCTCCAATCTACAGTAGATCATTTCTAATCCATTGATGTTGTGACATCTGCTCTAACGTGGGCCGTTTCGTTGGATCCCGGGCTAGGCACTGGCTAATCAGATCACTGCATTCTGTACAAATGTTAATAAGGAGAGAGCTGGTTAGCCATGGGACTTGGAATCTATGAAAACAGCATCTAAAACATGACTAATATAATGTAAAATGTTCCTTATCTTTACTTTAAAAGTGAAGTATGTCGTTCCTGCGACACCAGTCGCAGAATTACAAAATAAAGCATATTTTCAAAAAAACCTCGCAGAGGCCCAACTTAAACATCGCAAACCCAGCTCTTACTGGTTCTTGTGAAGGCATGTTTCAGGTCCAACATATTAGAAATACTTTCAGCTGTGTTGCATTTGTCTTTCTGAAAATGTGTCTTTCTGAACGGGTGTACGATGATGCTGTGTGGCATTCAAGCATGCTTTGTAGCGCATAGCATCACAGCGCTCTGTTCACTTTGACGTGTTCATGACCTGTTTAATCTTTGAAGGTATAAATGCAGCGAATTTCGCCTTTCACTTCTGTAACTAAAGCTGGATTTCTTTTCCCATGTATCCGCCTGCTACAGTAACCACGGCCCAGACTCGCTCAACGTTGAGGTATATATAAAAAAATCTTACATACTTCACCTTTAACTGTGTCTGTACAGAGCCTTTACTTTATGTGTGTGTGTGTGTGTGTTTATCAGTGTTTTCAATACTACTCACTCACCTCTGGATAAGTTGGAATTCCGAAATGTAACTTTGGCTTCTATGATTTCCGTTCTAGTGCGAAAAGGACGAGATACGTTCACCATCTCATACAACATCACTCCTAGAGCCCAGACATTTGCTGGGACGGCGTGGAATCTGGGTTCTGTGAAGACTTCAGGTGGGCAGTGATCCTGTATTCCTGTAAGCAAGACATTTGCACATTGTTGAGCTTTTTTTTCTTAAAGCGTCACTACATTCAGGTTTCCACACTCCCAAAATGCTCACCAAGGTATATGTCGCTCTCGTAGCCCTCACTACTGAATAGCTGACCGCAGCCAAAGTCTATCAGCTTGAGGTCTAACGAGTTTCTCTTCAACAGGAAATTCTGCGCATGAATGTCATTGTGAAAAACGCCATGCTCGATGCAGTGTTGTACTGCCAGCACAGCCTGTTGCATGAAGACCCGTGCTACTGTTTCACACACTTCAGGATTACGACGAGTGATGAAGTCCAGCAAGCTCTCGCAGGGTTCGGGGAACTCCATAATGAGAGAGAATTTGCGAGGGTGTTCAAACCACTCGTATAGTTGTATGACGTAGGGGCTTATGGGTTCTCGCCTCATCATTAGCAGCAGCGCCACTTCTGTAATGAGAGGTTCGGGATGTCCAGGCTAGAGAAAAGCAGTAGACAGAAGGTTAGCTGGGTGAAAATCTGACGAAAACATCTCACTTTTCTTTGATCTTTTTAGATACGCTCAAAAGAGCTCAACGTTTTTTCCGTTGTGCCTCTAGGCTTATTTGTCAATCACATTTACACCTAATGCTTCCTATGGGTGTATTAACTACAGCAATCTGCACTTAAACAACTGAATACATATTCAGGTTTTGGCCGACTTACAATATCAAGATAAAGAAAATTGTCAAGCTTGCGCATCCGCTTGATGGCAACCTGCAAAAAACAAACAAATAAAAAACAGTTTCAGTAACAGTATTCAAGCACCTGACCTTGCACTAAGTATTAAACCATCTGTACATTGTTTTGAATATGTTTTGATGCACGCAAAAGCAAAATGTTTGTACAATTCGGGAAGATTTACCCTTTTGCCATCAAATTTGCGTGTTCCCCTGTACACACTGCCAAACGCTCCGCATCCAATCATCTCTCCCGCTTTATACAGAGACTCAAAGGACTCTGTATGAGACAAATGTGAGAAATATATGAGAGATTGTTTTATTTCAAAAATATCAGTCCTGGCTGTGTCGAGAAAATAATAATATTAATATGGTGAACATAATATGAATATTCTCTCAAAACAAGTCTTAAGATATTTTTAGTGGAACACAAGACGGCAATACTGTTTAAAATAATGTCGGAGAAATGAGGACTGGCGGTTTACCTTTATTTGGCTCGACGCCAGAGAGATCTGGTGCAGGTGATGACGATGGATCAGGATCAGGATCAGGTGATGACGGATCAGGCTCTGGGTCCAGATCTGCTGGAGGGACAAAAGGCTCCACAACATCCACAGCACAACTTTGGCAACAGCAGCAGAAAGAACCCTTCATAGCCTTCCATAGCCAGTCGAGGAAACGACCAATTCTTTTCCTCTTCCTTGTAGGTTTTTCTGAAATGAAGAGAAACATCTCTGATTTTAATTGAATGATATCATGACATAACATACATTTTACTGTTAAATTCTTATCTATAATGTTACAAATCCATAGTAATGGAAATATTTCCAAGCTACCCTTCTGCTAAATGCCTGCATAAATGTCCCAAAATCGTATTTCACAACTTTCATCATTTTTATTTATCACATAAGCGACTCAGTAATCCTTGAAAGTATTTGACAATTCAAGTGCAATAAGTCAGAAATACAATTCTATCGGGGATGGAATGCTGTCTGAGAATCGGCTTTCTGTGCGCGTGTTTCTGGTGCGCGTCAGACAGCGCAAGTACCATCGAGGTCACGGCTTATTGAGAGCGTTTTGCTAATGTTTCCATAAAGTTAAGCAATCGTTATTTCTAAATGTTCCTTGAACGTTCATAACGTCCAGTTTTTTCAATGTTTCAAAAAATGTTTTTTTTTCTTGGTTAAAGGAAGATTATATTTGTATCATTTTGCATTTTGGGAACGTTACTTTTGAAGGTTTTCTTAATGCTCTGAAAATGTGCCAATTCAAATATTTCTAAAAATAAATGTGCTAAAAACTTGAAGCATGAAATAGCAAAATCTCTATCTGTACACTTCACACTGCCCAGCCTTATTTCAGTCTGACCTGTTGAGCTCTTGTTCACAGGAGAAGCCTCCATGGCACCCTGAGCAGTTCGGCCACGTGAAGTCTCGGTTGGCTCTACAGGAACTTGACCCGGCAGCGGATGGCACCGCCACCCTTCCAAGCTGTCGGACCTGGACAAACCGCAGCTGCTGCCACTGTCCTGTTCGCTTCGGCTCTCCGAATTGTCACCACTCCACCTCCATTCCACGCTGTACGAGCCTCTGCTGCTCAGCCTCAACAACTCTCTGCATAACCTCCTCTCCACATTGTCCTCAGAGAGGGACAAAGATGACGATGAGTCTGGAAAATTTCAGACATCAAAAACTGTTTTTTTTTTTGTTGTAATAATATTTATATGTAAGAATTGGTCAAAGCCTATTCTGACCTCTGCGAGAGTGTTTAGAAGAAGTGGACGGACGTCCATCATCTGGGCTCTTCTGGCTGCCGCTCTGCCACTCCTTCCTCCTGTGAGCCGGACCTGTGGACACAGAAACAGACAACTCAGAAGACAAAGACTGTGTTAAATATCCACAAAGCTCCTGGATCTGTGTCTGGGTCGGGTCTGGCAGCGGATCACGGAGGCTGGAATATTTCACGGAGGCTGGAATATTTCACATAGTGAACCAATACTCAATGTCAGTGGTCAATTACAAATTATTACTATAACATGATTTCATATGCAAGGAATCAAATACATGTGATCACTTAGCTGGGAAAATTGGGGGATCAAATTTACCTTGCACAAGTTTCTTCACATTAATTTACTCAATCATTGTACAACAATATCATACCATTTACAAATAAAAAACTAAAGCACTCACCTCCTCTTCCCCCCACGTGAGCCATTGGCATCCTCCAATCTGCAATAAAAACAATACAAAAACAAAAAAAACAACACAAAAAAGAACAAAACACAACACTCCTCAGAAATACTAAAAATTAAGTAGCAAAACGATAAACTTAAAATAAAACGCCAAACTCCTTCTAACGTAGGAAAAGAACAATTAAATATTAGTCTCCACAAAAACAATATGAACTCTTTAAAACATAAAAATATGTAAAGGATATGTGCTCCGATCTTCTTATAGATAGAATAAAAGTCTCTTCTCAGCTTCAGCTTCACAAGTTTTGCATAGAAAATACTTTGCAAAAGTCTCTGAATTGTTCGCCTCGTCTCTCAACCAACTCAGAAAGCGATCACTTCAAATGTATACACGTGCAGTCAGAATTCATAAACACACGTCGCTATAGCAACTAAAATTCAAATCATTCATAACCACGCACGTACACCTGAAGCGCACACCGAATCTCAAAACATGCATTGCGAAGTAACAAACTTCATTTTAAACAGTTATTATTATTATATTATTATTATAATCCGTGAAATTATTCTTGCCCAAAATCTTCATTAGCTATTCGTAATTGAGCAAATTAGTGCCGACTTTGCAAGGCACTTAAAGTCTAACGTTAATGGATCCCATGGTCATCGCTTCTGTCCAAAATGCGTGCAAAAAGGCACAAGCGAGGATAAATCGGACATCGTCTTATTATAAAGTCTAGAAGAATTAAATTTCCGCATATAACATCAAGCCAATCAGCTTGCAGTATCACTAATGCGTCATCAAAAAGAAAAGAAAAATCCAAATTGATAAAGCCGTTTATGATTTTACCAATCATGGAGTGGAGGATGACGTTCATCATTTATTTTACAATGATCATTAGCACTATCTTTCTCAAACAATGTTTAACAGGTTATTTAAATTATTAACAGTTTATCTGCGCTGTCATGTGCTGATTCGGACTGAAATGGTACAAGCATTAAGAATATTCGATGGTAATAAAACAAAATCAGACATCGAAATAAAGTTAACTTTATATGAATAAAATTCAATTCTAAACTCTCCGTGATTGACTTCACTTTTCCGATGGACGGCAAAAACAACGGAAGTTTTGCCCCGATATTATAATTACATTAATTCCTGCATTTCTTTTAAATCAAATAACAGAATCCCAATCAAAGAAATACATCTGAATTAAATGCCTATATTTCTAATTGAAATGGTGTCAAAAGCAATAAACTGTGAATTCATTGAATGATTGTACTCAATTAGCTTATAGGGGCTATGCGATGAATATTCAAGGCTTTGAAAACGAATACATACCTACATTTTCATACATGGCTGTATTCATTTCAGTTCATACAGGTGGAGCTGGGGAAGGTGGAGGGTTTCTGAAAGCGCCGCGCGCTGAAACTACAGCAAATGCTAACAAAGTATTTGATCGTTGAGCAGCACCCGAGCTCATTGGCTACATCAGGAACCAATCAGCGTTGTCCTATAGTGATGATGTGATTGTTGACACGTTATGAACTCTATAAAACACCAAAGTAACCATCTGTGACAAGTACATTTATGTGAAGAGAGGGAGAAAACAAGAAAGCTTAAGGATAAGAACACTTTACAAGACATCTAGTTTAATCAAAAAGCATGTGTAATTAATTGAAATCATGAAACATTTCATGAAACTTATCATGAAACAACAATTTCATAACAGTGTAACAAAAAAATACATTCTTAATGATTTTTTCTTCAAATTCCATTTTATTTTTTACCCAGTTCTGTGCTTTCTGTTTTATTTAGTCTATATGGTTTAATCAAAAACATGTCTAATTAATTTAATTTAAACAAAAAGCAAAGTAATAATAGTTTGGCCCTATGAAATGTTGTTTTTTTTTTCTTTTCTTTAAAAAAAAAAAAGAAATTCTGTATTGTGTATTTAAATTTTTCTGGTAATCAAATGAAGGCATATTTATCTTTTATTCAAATGAAAATTAAACAAGCCTTTTAATTGTTTGGCAAACAAGTGCTACACAACAGAGGCTTACTGTTAAAATTATAACATGAAAGAAAATTAGTTTTAATAATAATTGTATTACATTAAGACGCACATTATACTATACAAGAGTAATATATTTCTATCGTAGTTTCTTTAAGTCAAACCAAACTTTTATTTTGGAAACCAGTCAAATACAAAACAAAAACCTTCTTCTGTTAGTTTTTTTTTTTTTTTATTAATGCCAAAATAAAGAAAATGTGACAAATACATAACAACAGTAACAATAAAACCCAGGACATATGTAACGAAAACAGTACAAATAAAATAACATAAAGCCAGAGGGGATGAAAAAACAAAATCAAATTGATAAATAACATTAAACAAGGTTAAACATTGAAAGTTGACTTTTTTTATGCCCATCAAAGACAAAACATATGAATTATAGTCTACCAGAAAAATTGACAGTAGCGGGATCTTACCCAAGAATTTGCATTTGTGAATAAAAAATCTGCCAAGTATCATGAACAGATTAACAATGTCCTGGAAATACAAATTTGAATTGAGGCAAAGAAAAACAATATTAAAGGTGTTAATACACATTCTGACATCTGTTTTTTGCTGAGAGATAGGTTCATAACTCATTCCAAAAAGCTTAAACACAAACACATTCACAAAAAGATGTACAATTGTCTCTTCTACATCACAGAAAGTGCATTTATTTTCAATGTTTTGGATATACTTATTGAGTGCACTATAACAAGGGTAGCATCTAGGCAACATTTTTGAATGTAATTAATTTTATTTTGTTTGTTAAAAGATATTTGTGTGGAAGAGACCAGACAAGACTCCAATTAACACTGGATAACGTCATCATCCATTTGAAAGATGATGCTGGAACAGATTTTCTGTTCAAATTGAATTCGTCATCAATAATCAAAATTGAAAATTTTGAAATAGAAGTGTTATACAAAGAAATAGGACAATAGGTTTGCTCTCCTTTCAAGAGAGTTTTTACAACACTAGGAATGACATTGAATACAATATTATATTAATTTAATGAAGCTCCAAAATCTTCTTTTTTTTTTTGTGGAGAATTCTGAAAAGGAATAAAACGGACAATTGTCATCCATCAGCTGATTAACAATATAGATGTTATTTAAATACCATCTCTCAAGAAATATTGATTTATTTCTGTAAATAATATTCTGATTGATCCAAATAAAACAACGGTGAGGTGAAAAATTATGTTTGTAAACCAGTAAACCACGATAATAAAAACCTGTTGGGGACATTTAGCTAATTTAATGGGTAGTTTTCCAAGTGAGAAGGGGCACTGTAACAAAAATTCAATATCTCCAATTTTCTTGAAAACAAAATGAGGAAATATGTTCCATATAAAGTCTGTTTTTTTTTTTAACACATCGTTTTAGCCAATTTACTTTTAGCACATGGTTAAATAGGGTAAAGTCAACAACTCCAAGACCTCCATCACTAAACTTGTTTCTTAGAACCTCCTTTTTAATTTTGTGTGATTTATTTTCCCATATGAAATTATATAATAATTTATCTAATCTAATCAGGAACATATTGACTTGGGAAAATCCATTACAGAAAACTAAACTAGTGTTTTCCTTGATGCCTCGCCTCAGCCAATCACCAGCACTTGATTTGTGCACATCATACATGATGCATCCTTATATTGTTTCACTGACGTTGACAAGATTAACCCCTCGGTTATCCAAATTTGGTACCGAACGACAAGACAATTTTTGATACTCGATGGTATCGAGGCAATTCGGTCGGTGCCTAAAAAGTATGGAAGTCGATATACCCAGCAACCCAAATACAGATTGGTCATATATGAGGCGCTATATAGATAAAGATGACTTGTCTTAACTTGATGTTTTAAAACAAAGCAAATGAAGCCGTGATGACTTGATGGCTTGTTTCCAGTCTTCAGTCTCTCATGTTCTTGCTCAGACGTGGACAGGCTCTGATCTCTCTGGTGTGGCGGCTTGAGTTCCTGTCAGGTTGGGGTTGGACTTCAGGCTTCGGGTCGAGTCTCCAGCTCAAGCCCTCCACCAAGGACAGCGAGTGTGTTCTTTCCTATCCAATACACAGATTATATGAACAAGTCAACTCATGAATGATATTTTAAGAGCTGTTTTACAACAGAATTGAATTCTGTTTGCACTGATTCTGTGATTTTCCTGTCTACCGTGAAGCCGCGTTGAAACAATCTGTATTGTACAAAGCGCTATATGGTGACTTGACTATAACAAGAACAATGAACACACATTTGAAAATCTCACTACAAACAATCCAGAGTTGAAGACAAATGATAATAATCCTACTCTGTCTGTTACACTTCCTCACACCTGAAATCACTGATCGAGTGAATCTCCTGAACTTCTCCAATCTACAGTAGATCATTTCTAATCCATTGATGTTGTGACATCTGCTCTAACGTGGGCCGTTTCGTTGGATCCCGGGCTAGGCACTGGCTAATCAGATCACTGCATTCTGTACAAATGTTAATAAGGAGAGAGCTGGTTAGCCATGGGACTTGGAATCTATGAAAACAGCATCTAAAACATGACTAATATAATGTAAAATGTTCCTTATCTTTACTTTAAAAGTGAAGTATGTCGTTCCTGCGACACCAGTCGCAGAATTACAAAATAAAGCATATTTTCAAAAAAACCTCGCAGAGGCCCAACTTAAACATCGCAAACCCAGCTCTTACTGGTTCTTGTGAAGGCATGTTTCAGGTCCAACATATTAGAAATACTTTCAGCTGTGTTGCATTTGTCTTTCTGAAAATGTGTCTTTCTGAACGGGTGTACGATGATGCTGTGTGGCATTCAAGCATGCTTTGTAGCGCATAGCATCACAGCGCGCTGTTCACTTTGACGTGTTCATGACCTGTTTAATCTTTGAAGGTATAAATGCAGCGAATTTCGCCTTTCACTTCTGTAACTAAAGCTGGATTTCTTTTCCCATGTATCCGCCTGCTACAGTAACCACGGCCCAGACTCGCTCAACGTTGAGGTATATATAAAAAAATCTTACATACTTCACCTTTAACTGTGTCTGTACAGAGCCTTTACTTTATGTGTGTGTGTGTGTGTTTATCAGTGTTTTCAATACTACTCACTCACCTCTGGATAAGTTGGAATTCCGAAATGTAACTTTGGCTTCTATGATTTCCGTTCTAGTGCGAAAAGGACGAGATACGTTCACCATCTCATACAACATCACTCCTAGAGCCCAGACATTTGCTGGGACGGCGTGGAATCTGGGTTCTGTGAAGACTTCAGGTGGGCAGTGATCCTGTATTCCTGTAAGCAAGACATTTGCACATTGTTGAGCTTTTTTTTCTTAAAGCGTCACTACATTCAGGTTTCCACACTCCCAAAATGCTCACCAAGGTATATGTCGCTCTCGTAGCCCTCACTACTGAATAGCTGACCGCAGCCAAAGTCTATCAGCTTGAGGTCTAACGAGTTTCTCTTCAACAGGAAATTCTGCGCATGAATGTCATTGTGAAAAACGCCATGCTCGATGCAGTGTTGTACTGCCAGCACAGCCTGTTGCATGAAGACCCGTGCTACTGTTTCACACACTTCAGGATTACGACGAGTGATGAAGTCCAGCAAGCTCTCGCAGGGTTCGGGGAACTCCATAATGAGAGAGAATTTGCGAGGGTGTTCAAACCACTCGTATAGTTGTATGACGTAGGGGCTTATGGGTTCTCGCCTCATCATTAGCAGCAGCGCCACTTCTGTAATGAGAGGTTCGGGATGTCCAGGCTAGAGAAAAGCAGTAGACAGAAGGTTAGCTGGGTGAAAATCTGACGAAAACATCTCACTTTTCTTTGATCTTTTTAGATACGCTCAAAAGAGCTCAACGTTTTTTCCGTTGTGCCTCTAGGCTTATTTGTCAATCACATTTACACCTAATGCTTCCTATGGGTGTATTAACTACAGCAATCTGCACTTAAACAACTGAATACATATTCAGGTTTTGGCCGACTTACAATATCAAGATAAAGAAAATTGTCAAGCTTGCGCATCCGCTTGATGGCAACCTGCAAAAAACAAACAAATAAAAAACAGTTTCAGTAACAGTATTCAAGCACCTGACCTTGCACTAAGTATTAAACCATCTGTACATTGTTTTGAATATGTTTTGATGCACGCAAAAGCAAAATGTTTGTACAATTCGGGAAGATTTACCCTTTTGCCATCAAATTTGCGTGTTCCCCTGTACACACTGCCAAACGCTCCGCATCCAATCATCTCTCCCGCTTTATACAGAGACTCAAAGGACTCTGTATGAGACAAATGTGAGAAATATATGAGAGATTGTTTTATTTCAAAAATATCAGTCCTGGCTGTGTCGAGAAAATAATAATATTAATATGGTGAACATAATATGAATATTCTCTCAAAACAAGTCTTAAGATATTTTTAGTGGAACACAAGACGGCAATACTGTTTAAAATAATGTCGGAGAAATGAGGACTGGCGGTTTACCTTTATTTGGCTCGACGCCAGAGAGATCTGGTGCAGGTGATGACGATGGATCAGGATCAGGATCAGGTGATGACGGATCAGGCTCTGGGTCCAGATCTGCTGGAGGGACAAAAGGCTCCACAACATCCACAGCACAACTTTGGCAACAGCAGCAGAAAGAACCCTTCATAGCCTTCCATAGCCAGTCGAGGAAACGACCAATTCTTTTCCTCTTCCTTGTAGGTTTTTCTGAAATGAAGAGAAACATCTCTGATTTTAATTGAATGATATCATGACATAACATACATTTTACTGTTAAATTCTTATCTATAATGTTACAAATCCATAGTAATGGAAATATTTCCAAGCTACCCTTCTGCTAAATGCCTGCATAAATGTCCCAAAATCGTATTTCACAACTTTCATCATTTTTATTTATCACATAAGCGACTCAGTAATCCTTGAAAGTATTTGACAATTCAAGTGCAATAAGTCAGAAATACAATTCTATCGGGGATGGAATGCTGTCTGAGAATCGGCTTTCTGTGCGCGTGTTTCTGGTGCGCGTCAGACAGCGCAAGTACCATCGAGGTCACGGCTTATTGAGAGCGTTTTGCTAATGTTTCCATAAAGTTAAGCAATCGTTATTTCTAAATGTTCCTTGAACGTTCATAACGTCCAGTTTTTTCAATGTTTCAAAAAATGTTTTTTTTTCTTGGTTAAAGGAAGATTATATTTGTATCATTTTGCATTTTGGGAACGTTACTTTTGAAGGTTTTCTTAATGCTCTGAAAATGTGCCAATTCAAATATTTCTAAAAATAAATGTGCTAAAAACTTGAAGCATGAAATAGCAAAATCTCTATCTGTACACTTCACACTGCCCAGCCTTATTTCAGTCTGACCTGTTGAGCTCTTGTTCACAGGAGAAGCCTCCATGGCACCCTGAGCAGTTCGGCCACGTGAAGTCTCGGTTGGCTCTACAGGAACTTGACCCGGCAGCGGATGGCACCGCCACCCTTCCAAGCTGTCGGACCTGGACAAACCGCAGCTGCTGCCACTGTCCTGTTCGCTTCGGCTCTCCGAATTGTCACCACTCCACCTCCATTCCACGCTGTACGAGCCTCTGCTGCTCAGCCTCAACAACTCTCTGCATAACCTCCTCTCCACATTGTCCTCAGAGAGGGACAAAGATGACGATGAGTCTGGAAAATTTCAGACATCAAAAACTGTTTTTTTTTTGTTGTAATAATATTTATATGTAAGAATTGGTCAAAGCCTATTCTGACCTCTGCGAGAGTGTTTAGAAGAAGTGGACGGACGTCCATCATCTGGGCTCTTCAGGCTGCCGCTCTGCCACTCCTTCCTCCTGTGAGCCGGACCTGTGGACACAGAAACAGACAACTCAGAAGACAAAGACTGTGTTAAATATCCACAAAGCTCCTGGATCTGTGTCTGGGTCGGGTCTGGCAGCGGATCACGGAGGCTGGAATATTTCACGGAGGCTGGAATATTTCACATAGTGAACCAATACTCAATGTCAGTGGTCAATTACAAATTATTACTATAACATGATTTCATATGCAAGGAATCAAATACATGTGATCACTTAGCTGGGAAAATTGGGGGATCAAATTTACCTTGCACAAGTTTCTTCACATTAATTTACTCAATCATTGTACAACAATATCATACCATTTACAAATAAAAAACTAAAGCACTCACCTCCTCTTCCCCCCACGTGAGCCATTGGCATCCTCCAATCTGCAATAAAAACAATACAAAAAAAAAAAAAAAAACACAAAAAAGAACAAAACACAACACTCCTCAGAAATACTAAAAATTAAGTAGCAAAACGATAAACTTAAAATAAAACGCCAAACTCCTTCTAACGTAGGAAAAGAACAATTAAATATTAGTCTCCACAAAAACAATATGAACTCTTTAAAACATAAAAATATGTAAAGGATATGTGCTCCGATCTTCTTATAGATAGAATAAAAGTCTCTTCTCAGCTTCAGCTTCACAAGTTTTGCATAGAAAATACTTTGCAAAAGTCTCTGAATTGTTCGCCTCGTCTCTCAACCAACTCAGAAAGCGATCACTTCAAATGTATACACGTGCAGTCAGAATTCATAAACACACGTCGCTATAGCAACTAAAATTCAAATCATTCATAACCACGCACGTACACCTGAAGCGCACACCGAATCTCAAAACATGCATTGCGAAGTAACAAACTTCATTTTAAACAGTTATTATTATTATATTATTATTATAATCCGTGAAATTATTCTTGCCCAAAATCTTCATTAGCTATTCGTAATTGAGCAAATTAGTGCCGACTTTGCAAGGCACTTAAAGTCTAACGTTAATGGATCCCATGGTCATCGCTTCTGTCCAAAATGCGTGCAAAAAGGCACAAGCGAGGATAAATCGGACATCGTCTTATTATAAAGTCTAGAAGAATTAAATTTCCGCATATAACATCAAGCCAATCAGCTTGCAGTATCACTAATGCGTCATCAAAAAGAAAAGAAAAATCCAAATTGATAAAGCCGTTTATGATTTTACCAATCATGGAGTGGAGGATGACGTTCATCATTTATTTTACAATGATCATTAGCACTATCTTTCTCAAACAATGTTTAACAGATTATTTAAATTATTAACAGTTTATCTGCGCTGTCATGTGCTGATTCGGACTGAAATGGTACAAGCATTAAGAATATTCGATGGTAATAAAACAAAATCAGACATCGAAATAAAGTTAACTTTATATGAATAAAATTCAATTCTAAACTCTCCGTGATTGACTTCACTTTTCCGATGGACGGCAAAAACAACGGAAGTTTTGCCCCGATATTATAATTACATTAATTCCTGCATTTCTTTTAAATCAAATAACAGAATCCCAATCAAAGAAATACATCTGAATTAAATGCCTATATTTCTAATTGAAATGGTGTCAAAAGCAATAAACTGTGAATTCATTGAATGATTGTACTCAATTAGCTTATAGGGGCTATGCGATGAATATTCAAGGCTTTGAAAACGAATACATACCTACATTTTCATACATGGCTGTATTCATTTCAGTTCATACAGGTGGAGCTGGGGAAGGTGGAGGGTTTCTGAAAGCGCCGCGCGCTGAAACTACAGCAAATGCTAACAAAGTATTTGATCGTTGAGCAGCACCCGAGCTCATTGGCTACATCAGGAACCAATCAGCGTTGTCCTATAGTGATGATGTGATTGTTGACAAAGTAACCATCTGTGACAAATACATTTATGTGAAGAGAGGGAGAAAACAAGAAAGCTTAAGGATAAGAACACTTTACAAGACATCTAGTTTAATCAAAAAGCATGTGTAATTAATTGAAATCATGAAACATTTCATAAAACTTATCATGAAACAACAATTTCATAACAGTGTAACAAAAAAATACATTCTTAATGATTTTTTCTTCAAATTCCATTTTATTTTTTACCCAGTTCTGTGCTTTCTGTTTTATTTAGTCTATATGGTTTAAACAAAAACATGTCTAATTAATTTAATTTAAACAAAAAGCAAAGTAATAATAGTTTGGCCCTATGAAATGTTTTTTTTTTTTTTCTTTTCTTTTAAAAAAAAAAGAAATTCTGTATTGTGTATTTAAATTTTTCTGGTAATCAAATGAAGGCATATTTATCTTTTATTCAAATGAAAATTAAACAAGCCTTTTAATTGTTTGGCAAACAAGTGCTACACAACAGAGGCTTACTGTTAAAATTATAACATGAAAGAAAATTAGTTTTAATAATAATTGTATTACATTAAGACGCACATTATACTATACAAGAGTAATATATTTCTATCGTAGTTTCTTTAAGTCAAACCAAACTTTTATTTTGGAAACCAGTCAAATACAAAACAAAAACCTTCTTCTGTTAGTTTTTTTTTTTTTATTAATGCCAAAATAAAGAAAATGTGACAAATACATAACAACAGTAACAATAAAACCCAGGACATATGTAACGAAAACAGTACAAATAAAATAACATAAAGCCAGAGGGGATGAAAAAACAAAAACAAATTGATAAATAACATTAAACAAGGTTAAACATTGAAAGTTGACTTTTTTTATGCCCATCAAAGACAAAACATATGAATTATAGTCTACCAGAAAAATTGACAGTAGCGGGATCTTACCCAAGAATTTGCATTTGTGAATAAAAAATCTGCCAAGTATCATGAACAGATTAACAATGTCCTGGAAATACAAATTTGAATTGAGGCAAAGAAAAACAATATTAAAGGTGTTAATACACATTCTGACATCTGTTTTTTGCTGAGAGATAGGTTCATAACTCATTCCAAAAAGCTTAAACACAAACACATTCACAAAAAGATGTACAATTGTCTCTTCTACATCACAGAAAGTGCATTTATTTTCAATGTTTTGGATATACTTATTGAGTGCACTATAACAAGGGTAGCATCTAGGCAACATTTTTGAATGTAATTAATTTTATTTTGTTTGTTAAAAGATATTTGTGTGGAAGAGACCAGACAAGACTCCAATTAACACTGGATAACGTCATCATCCATTTGAAAGATGATGCTGGAACAGATTTTCTGTTCAAATTGAATTCGTCATCAATAATCAAAATTGAAAATTTTGAAATAGAAGTGTTATACAAAGAAATAGGACAATAGGTTTGCTCTCCTTTCAAGAGAGTTTTTACAACACTAGGAATGACATTGAATACAATATTATATTAATTTAATGAAGCTCCAAAATCTTCTTTTTTTTTTTGTGTGGAGAATTCTGAAAAGGAATAAAACGGACAATTGTCATCCATCAGCTGATTAACAATATAGATGTTATTTAAATACCATCTCTCAAGAAATATTGATTTATTTCTGTAAATAATATTCTGATTGATCCAAATAAAACAACGGTGAGGTGAAAAATTATGTTTGTAAACCAGTAAACCACGATAATAAAAACCTGTTGGGGACATTTAGCTAATTTAATGGGTAGTTTTCCAAGTGAGAAGGGGCACTGTAACAAAAATTCAATATCTCCAATTTTCTTGAAAACAAAATGAGGAAATATGTTCCATATAAAGTCTGTTTTTTTTTTTTAACACATCGTTTTAGCCAATTTACTTTTAGCACATGGTTAAATAGGGTAAAGTCAACAACTCCAAGACCTCCATCACTAAACTTGTTTCTTAGAACCTCCTTTTTAATTTTGTGTGATTTATTTTCCCATATGAAATTATATAATAATTTATCTAATCTAATCAGGAACATATTGACTTGGGACAATCCATTACAGAAAACTAAACTAGTGTTTTCCTTGATGCCTCGCCTCAGCCAATCACCAGCACTTGATTTGTGCACATCATACATGATGCATCCTTATATTGTTTCACTGACGTTGACAAGATTAACCCCTCGGTTATCCAAATTTGGTACCGAACGACAAGACAATTTTTGATACTCGATGGTATCGAGGCAATTCGGTCGGTGCCTAAAAAGTATGGAAGTCGATATACCCAGCAACCCAAATACAGATTGGTCATATATGAGGCGCTATATAGATAAAGATGACTTGTCTTAACTTGATGTTTTAAAACAAAGCAAATGAAGCCGTGATGACTTGATGGCTTGTTTCCAGTCTTCAGTCTCTCATGTTCTTGCTCAGACGTGGACAGGCTCTGATCTCTCTGGTGTGGCGGCTTGAGTTCCTGTCAGGTTGGGGTTGGACTTCAGGCTTCGGGTCGAGTCTCCAGCTCAAGCCCTCCACCAAGGACAGCGAGTGTGTTCTTTCCTATCCAATACACAGATTATATGAACAAGTCAACTCATGAATGATATTTTAAGAGCTGTTTTACAACAGAATTGAATTCTGTTTGCACTGATTCTGTGATTTTCCTGTCTACCGTGAAGCCGCGTTGAAACAATCTGTATTGTACAAAGCGCTATATGGTGACTTGACTATAACAAGAACAATGAACACACATTTGAAAATCTCACTACAAACAATCCAGAGTTGAAGACAAATGATAATAATCCTACTCTGTCTGTTACACTTCCTCACACCTGAAATCACTGATCGAGTGAATCTCCTGAACTTCTCCAATCTACAGTAGATCATTTCTAATCCATTGATGTTGTGACATCTGCTCTAACGTGGGCCGTTTCGTTGGATCCCGGGCTAGGCACTGGCTAATCAGATCACTGCATTCTGTACAAATGTTAATAAGGAGAGAGCTGGTTAGCCATGGGACTTGGAATCTATGAAAACAGCATCTAAAACATGACTAATATAATGTAAAATGTTCCTTATCTTTACTTTAAAAGTGAAGTATGTCGTTCCTGCGACACCAGTCGCAGAATTACAAAATAAAGCATATTTTCAAAAAAACCTCGCAGAGGCCCAACTTAAACATCGCAAACCCAGCTCTTACTGGTTCTTGTGAAGGCATGTTTCAGGTCCAACATATTAGAAATACTTTCAGCTGTGTTGCATTTGTCTTTCTGAAAATGTGTCTTTCTGAACGGGTGTACGATGATGCTGTGTGGCATTCAAGCATGCTTTGTAGCGCATAGCATCACAGCGCTCTGTTCACTTTGACGTGTTCATGACCTGTTTAATCTTTGAAGGTATAAATGCAGCGAATTTCGCCTTTCACTTCTGTAACTAAAGCTGGATTTCTTTTCCCATGTATCCGCCTGCTACAGTAACCACGGCCCAGACTCGCTCAACGTTGAGGTATATATAAAAAAATCTTACATACTTCACCTTTAACTGTGTCTGTACAGAGCCTTTACTTTATGTGTGTGTGTGTGTGTTTATCAGTGTTTTCAATACTACTCACTCACCTCTGGATAAGTTGGAATTCCGAAATGTAACTTTGGCTTCTATGATTTCCGTTCTAGTGCGAAAAGGACGAGATACGTTCACCATCTCATACAACATCACTCCTAGAGCCCAGACATTTGCTGGGACGGCGTGGAATCTGGGTTCTGTGAAGACTTCAGGTGGGCAGTGATCCTGTATTCCTGTAAGCAAGACATTTGCACATTGTTGAGCTTTTTTTTCTTAAAGCGTCACTACATTCAGGTTTCCACACTCCCAAAATGCTCACCAAGGTATATGTCGCTCTCGTAGCCCTCACTACTGAATAGCTGACCGCAGCCAAAGTCTATCAGCTTGAGGTCTAACGAGTTTCTCTTCAACAGGAAATTCTGCGCATGAATGTCATTGTGAAAAACGCCATGCTCGATGCAGTGTTGTACTGCCAGCACAGCCTGTTGCATGAAGACCCGTGCTACTGTTTCACACACTTCAGGATTACGACGAGTGATGAAGTCCAGCAAGCTCTCGCAGGGTTCGGGGAACTCCATAATGAGAGAGAATTTGCGAGGGTGTTCAAACCACTCGTATAGTTGTATGACGTAGGGGCTTATGGGTTCTCGCCTCATCATTAGCAGCAGCGCCACTTCTGTAATGAGAGGTTCGGGATGTCCAGGCTAGAGAAAAGCAGTAGACAGAAGGTTAGCTGGGTGAAAATCTGACGAAAACATCTCACTTTTCTTTGATCTTTTTAGATACGCTCAAAAGAGCTCAACGTTTTTTCCGTTGTGCCTCTAGGCTTATTTGTCAATCACATTTACACCTAATGCTTCCTATGGGTGTATTAACTACAGCAATCTGCACTTAAACAACTGAATACATATTCAGGTTTTGGCCGACTTACAATATCAAGATAAAGAAAATTGTCAAGCTTGCGCATCCGCTTG
Source organism: Tiaroga cobitis (assembly GCA_030578255.1). Taxonomy (NCBI): domain Eukaryota; kingdom Metazoa; phylum Chordata; class Actinopteri; order Cypriniformes; family Leuciscidae; genus Tiaroga; species Tiaroga cobitis. The sequence goes on from CM060591.1 coordinate 43,270,945, forward strand.
ATGGCAACCTGCAAAAAACAAACAAATAAAAAACAGTTTCAGTAACAGTATTCAAGCACCTGACCTTGCACTAAGTATTAAACCATCTGTACATTGTTTTGAATATGTTTTGATGCACGCAAAAGCAAAATGTTTGTACAATTCGGGAAGATTTACCCTTTTGCCATCAAATTTGCGTGTTCCCCTGTACACACTGCCAAACGCTCCGCATCCAATCATCTCTCCCGCTTTATACAGAGACTCAAAGGACTCTGTATGAGACAAATGTGAGAAATATATGAGAGATTGTTTTATTTCAAAAATATCAGTCCTGGCTGTGTCGAGAAAATAATAATATTAATATGGTGAACATAATATGAATATTCTCTCAAAACAAGTCTTAAGATATTTTTAGTGGAACACAAGACGGCAATACTGTTTAAAATAATGTCGGAGAAATGAGGACTGGCGGTTTACCTTTATTTGGCTCGACGCCAGAGAGATCTGGTGCAGGTGATGACGATGGATCAGGATCAGGATCAGGTGATGACGGATCAGGCTCTGGGTCCAGATCTGCTGGAGGGACAAAAGGCTCCACAACATCCACAGCACAACTTTGGCAACAGCAGCAGAAAGAACCCTTCATAGCCTTCCATAGCCAGTCGAGGAAACGACCAATTCTTTTCCTCTTCCTTGTAGGTTTTTCTGAAATGAAGAGAAACATCTCTGATTTTAATTGAATGATATCATGACATAACATACATTTTACTGTTAAATTCTTATCTATAATGTTACAAATCCATAGTAATGGAAATATTTCCAAGCTACCCTTCTGCTAAATGCCTGCATAAATGTCCCAAAATCGTATTTCACAACTTTCATCATTTTTATTTATCACATAAGCGACTCAGTAATCCTTGAAAGTATTTGACAATTCAAGTGCAATAAGTCAGAAATACAATTCTATCGGGGATGGAATGCTGTCTGAGAATCGGCTTTCTGTGCGCGTGTTTCTGGTGCGCGTCAGACAGCGCAAGTACCATCGAGGTCACGGCTTATTGAGAGCGTTTTGCTAATGTTTCCATAAAGTTAAGCAATCGTTATTTCTAAATGTTCCTTGAACGTTCATAACGTCCAGTTTTTTCAATGTTTCAAAAATGTTTTTTTTTCTTGGTTAAAGGAAGATTATATTTGTATCATTTTGCATTTTGGGAACGTTACTTTTGAAGGTTTTCTTAATGCTCTGAAAATGTGCCAATTCAAATATTTCTAAAAATAAATGTGCTAAAAACTTGAAGCATGAAATAGCAAAATCTCTATCTGTACACTTCACACTGCCCAGCCTTATTTCAGTCTGACCTGTTGAGCTCTTGTTCACAGGAGAAGCCTCCATGGCACCCTGAGCAGTTCGGCCACGTGAAGTCTCGGTTGGCTCTACAGGAACTTGACCCGGCAGCGGATGGCACCGCCACCCTTCCAAGCTGTCGGACCTGGACAAACCGCAGCTGCTGCCACTGTCCTGTTCGCTTCGGCTCTCCGAATTGTCACCACTCCACCTCCATTCCACGCTGTACGAGCCTCTGCTGCTCAGCCTCAACAACTCTCTGCATAACCTCCTCTCCACATTGTCCTCAGAGAGGGACAAAGATGACGATGAGTCTGGAAAATTTCAGACATCAAAAACTGTTTTTTTTTTGTTGTAATAATATTTATATGTAAGAATTGGTCAAAGCCTATTCTGACCTCTGCGAGAGTGTTTAGAAGAAGTGGACGGACGTCCATCATCTGGGCTCTTCAGGCTGCCGCTCTGCCACTCCTTCCTCCTGTGAGCCGGACCTGTGGACACAGAAACAGACAACTCAGAAGACAAAGACTGTGTTAAATATCCACAAAGCTCCTGGATCTGTGTCTGGGTCGGGTCTGGCAGCGGATCACGGAGGCTGGAATATTTCACGGAGGCTGGAATATTTCACATAGTGAACCAATACTCAATGTCAGTGGTCAATTACAAATTATTACTATAACATGATTTCATATGCAAGGAATCAAATACATGTGATCACTTAGCTGGGAAAATTGGGGGATCAAATTTACCTTGCACAAGTTTCTTCACATTAATTTACTCAATCATTGTACAACAATGTCATACCATTTACAAATAAAAAACTAAAGCACTCACCTCCTCTTCCCCCCACGTGAGCCATTGGCATCCTCCAATCTGCAATAAAAACAATACAAAAAAAAAAAAAACAACACAAAAAAGAACAAAACACAACACTCCTCAGAAATACTAAAAATTAAGTAGCAAAACGATAAACTTAAAATAAAACGCCAAACTCCTTCTAACGTAGGAAAAGAACAATTAAATATTAGTCTCCACAAAAACAATATGAACTCTTTAAAACATAAAAATATGTAAAGGATATGTGCTCCGATCTTCTTATAGATAGAATAAAAGTCTCTTCTCAGCTTCAGCTTCACAAGTTTTGCATAGAAAATACTTTGCAAAAGTCTCTGAATTGTTCGCCTCGTCTCTCAACCAACTCAGAAAGCGATCACTTCAAATGTATACACGTGCAGTCAGAATTCATAAACACACGTCGCTATAGCAACTAAAATTCAAATCATTCATAACCACGCACGTACACCTGAAGCGCACACCGAATCTCAAAACATGCATTGCGAAGTAACAAACTTCATTTTAAACAGTTATTATTATTATATTATTATTATAATCCGTGAAATTATTCTTGCCCAAAATCTTCATTAGCTATTCGTAATTGAGCAAATTAGTGCCGACTTTGCAAGGCACTTAAAGTCTAACGTTAATGGATCCCATGGTCATCGCTTCTGTCCAAAATGCGTGCAAAAAGGCACAAGCGAGGATAAATCGGACATCGTCTTATTATAAAGTCTAGAAGAATTAAATTTCCGCATATAACATCAAGCCAATCAGCTTGCAGTATCACTAATGCGTCATCAAAAAGAAAAGAAAAATCCAAATTGATAAAGCCGTTTATGATTTTACCAATCACGGAGTGGAGGATGACGTTCATCATTTATTTTACAATGATCATTAGCACTATCTTTCTCAAACAATGTTTAACAGATTATTTAAATTATTAACAGTTTATCTGCGCTGTCATGTGCTGATTCGGACTGAAATGGTACAAGCATTAAGAATATTCGATGGTAATAAAACAAAATCAGACATCGAAATAAAGTTAACTTTATATGAATAAAATTCAATTCTAAACTCTCCGTGATTGACTTCACTTTTCCGATGGACGGCAAAAACAACGGAAGTTTTGCCCCGATATTATAATTACATTAATTCCTGCATTTCTTTTAAATCAAATAACAGAATCCCAATCAAAGAAATACATCTGAATTAAATGCCTATATTTCTAATTGAAATGGTGTCAAAAGCAATAAACTGTGAATTCATTGAATGATTGTACTCAATTAGCTTATAGGGGCTATGCGATGAATATTCAAGGCTTTGAAAACGAATACATACCTACATTTTCATACATGGCTGTATTCATTTCAGTTCATACAGGTGGAGCTGGGGAAGGTGGAGGGTTTCTGAAAGCGCCGCGCGCTGAAACTACAGCAAATGCTAACAAAGTATTTGATCGTTGAGCAGCACCCGAGCTCATTGGCTACATCAGGAACCAATCAGCGTTGTCCTATAGTGATGATGTGATTGTTGACACGTTATGAACTCTATAAAACACCAAAGTAACCATCTGTGACAAGTACATTTATGTGAAGAGAGGGAGAAAACAAGAAAGCTTAAGGATAAGAACACTTTACAAGACATCTAGTTTAATCAAAAAGCATGTGTAATTAATTGAAATCATGAAACATTTCATGAAACTTATCATGAAACAACAATTTCATAACAGTGTAACAAAAAAATACATTCTTAATGATTTTTTCTTCAAATTCCATTTTATTTTTTACCCAGTTCTGTGCTTTCTGTTGTATTTAGTCTATATGGTTTAAACAAAAACATGTCTAATTAATTTAATTTAAACAAAAAGCAAAGTAATAATAGTTTGGCCCTATGAAATGTTGTTGTTTTTTTCTTTTCTTTTAAAAAAAAAAAGAAATTCTGTATTGTGTATTTAAATTTTTCTGGTAATCAAATGAAGGCATATTTATCTTTTATTCAAATGAAAATTAAACAAGCCTTTTAATTGTTTGGCAAACAAGTGGTACACAACAGAGGCTTACTGTTAAAATTATAACATGAAAGAAAATTAGTTTTAATAATAATTGTATTACATTAAGACGCACATTATACTATACAAGAGTAATATATTTCTATCGTAGTTTCTTTAAGTCAAACCAAACTTTTATTTTGGAAACCAGTCAAATACAAAACAAAAACCTTCTTCTGTTAGTTTTTTTTTTTTTTTATTAATGCCAAAATAAAGAAAATGTGACAAATACATAACAACAGTAACAATAAAACCCAGGACATATGTAACGAAAACAGTACAAATAAAATAACATAAAGCCAGAGGGGATGAAAAAACAAAAACAAATTGATAAATAACATTAAACAAGGTTAAACATTGAAAGTTGACTTTTTTTATGCCCATCAAAGACAAAACATATGAATTATAGTCTACCAGAAAAATTGACAGTAGCGGGATCTTACCCAAGAATTTGCATTTGTGAATAAAAAATCTGCCAAGTATCATGAACAGATTAACAATGTCCTGGAAATACAAATTTGAATTGAGGCAAAGAAAAACAATATTAAAGGTGTTAATACACATTCTGACATCTGTTTTTTGCTGAGAGATAGGTTCATAACTCATTCCAAAAAGCTTAAACACAAACACATTCACAAAAAGATGTACAATTGTCTCTTCTACATCACAGAAAGTGCATTTATTTTCAATGTTTTGGATATACTTATTGAGTGCACTATAACAAGGGTAGCATCTAGGCAACATTTTTGAATGTAATTAATTTTATTTTGTTTGTTAAAAGATATTTGTGTGGAAGAGACCAGACAAGACTCCAATTAACACTGGATAACGTCATCATCCATTTGAAAGATGATGCTGGAACAGATTTTCTGTTCAAATTGAATTCGTCATCAATAATCAAAATTGAAAATTTTGAAATAGAAGTGTTATACAAAGAAATAGGACAATAGGTTTGCTCTCCTTTCAAGAGAGTTTTTACAACACTAGGAATGACATTGAATACAATATTATATTAATTTAATGAAGCTCCAAAATCTTCTTTTTTTTTTGTGTGGAGAATTCTGAAAAGGAATAAAACGGACAATTGTCATCCATCAGCTGATTAACAATATAGATGTTATTTAAATACCATCTCTCAAGAAATATTGATTTATTTCTGTAAATAATATTCTGATTGATCCAAATAAAACAACGGTGAGGTGAAAAATTATGTTTGTAAACCAGTAAACCACGATAATAAAAACCTGTTGGGGACATTTAGCTAATTTAATGGGTAGTTTTCCAAGTGAGAAGGGGCACTGTAACAAAAATTCAATATCTCCAATTTTCTTGAAAACAAAATGAGGAAATATGTTCCATATAAAGTCTGTTTTTTTTTTTTAACACATCGTTTTAGCCAATTTACTTTTAGCACATGGTTAAATAGGGTAAAGTCAACAACTCCAAGACCTCCATCACTAAACTTGTTTCTTAGAACCTCCTTTTTAATTTTGTGTGATTTATTTTCCCATATGAATTTATATAATAATTTATCTAATCTAATCAGGAACATATTGACTTGGGACAATCCATTACAGAAAACTAAACTAGTGTTTTCCTTGATGCCTCGCCTCAGCCAATCACCAGCACTTGATTTGTGCACATCATACATGATGCATCCTTATATTGTTTCACTGACGTTGACAAGATTAACCCCTCGGTTATCCAAATTTGGTACCGAACGACAAGACAATTTTGGATACTCGATGGTATCGAGGCAATTCGGTCGGTGCCTAAAAAGTATGGAAGTCGATATACCCAGCAACCCAAATACAGATTGGTCATATATGAGGCGCTATATAGATAAAGATGACTTGTCTTAACTTGATGTTTTAAAACAAAGCAAATGAAGCCGTGATGACTTGATGGCTTGTTTCCAGTCTTCAGTCTCTCATGTTCTTGCTCAGACGTGGACAGGCTCTGATCTCTCTGGTGTGGCGGCTTGAGTTCCTGTCAGGTTGGGGTTGGACTTCAGGCTTCGGGTCGAGTCTCCAGCTCAAGCCCTCCACCAAGGACAGCGAGTGTGTTCTTTCCTATCCAATACACAGATTATATGAACAAGTCAACTCATGAATGATATTTTAAGAGCTGTTTTACAACAGAATTGAATTCTGTTTGCACTGATTCTGTGATTTTCCTGTCTACCGTGAAGCCGCGTTGAAACAATCTGTATTGTACAAAGCGCTATATGGTGACTTGACTATAACAAGAACAATGAACACACATTTGAAAATCTCACTACAAACAATCCAGAGTTGAAGACAAATGATAATAATCCTACTCTGTCTGTTACACTTCCTCACACCTGAAATCACTGATCGAGTGAATCTCCTGAACTTCTCCAATCTACAGTAGATCATTTCTAATCCATTGATGTTGTGACATCTGCTCTAACGTGGGCCGTTTCGTTGGATCCCGGGCTAGGCACTGGCTAATCAGATCACTGCATTCTGTACAAATGTTAATAAGGAGAGAGCTGGTTAGCCATGGGACTTGGAATCTATGAAAACAGCATCTAAAACATGACTAATATAATGTAAAATGTTCCTTATCTTTACTTTAAAAGTGAAGTATGTCGTTCCTGCGACACCAGTCGCAGAATTACAAAATAAAGCATATTTTCAAAAAAACCTCGCAGAGGCCCAACTTAAACATCGCAAACCCAGCTCTTACTGGTTCTTGTGAAGGCATGTTTCAGGTCCAACATATTAGAAATACTTTCAGCTGTGTTGCATTTGTCTTTCTGAAAATGTGTCTTTCTGAACGGGTGTACGATGATGCTGTGTGGCATTCAAGCATGCTTTGTAGCGCATAGCATCACAGCGCTCTGTTCACTTTGACGTGTTCATGACCTGTTTAATCTTTGAAGGTATAAATGCAGCGAATTTCGCCTTTCACTTCTGTAACTAAAGCTGGATTTCTTTTCCCATGTATCCGCCTGCTACAGTAACCACGGCCCAGACTCGCTCAACGTTGAGGTATATATAAAAAAATCTTACATACTTCACCTTTAACTGTGTCTGTACAGAGCCTTTACTTTATGTGTGTGTGTGTGTGTTTATCAGTGTTTTCAATACTACTCACTCACCTCTGGATAAGTTGGAATTCCGAAATGTAACTTTGGCTTCTATGATTTCCGTTCTAGTGCGAAAAGGACGAGATACGTTCACCATCTCATACAACATCACTCCTAGAGCCCAGACATTTGCTGGGACGGCGTGGAATCTGGGTTCTGTGAAGACTTCAGGTGGGCAGTGATCCTGTATTCCTGTAAGCAAGACATTTGCACATTGTTGAGCTTTTTTTTCTTAAAGCGTCACTACATTCAGGTTTCCACACTCCCAAAATGCTCACCAAGGTATATGTCGCTCTCGTAGCCCTCACTACTGAATAGCTGACCGCAGCCAAAGTCTATCAGCTTGAGGTCTAACGAGTTTCTCTTCAACAGGAAATTCTGCGCATGAATGTCATTGTGAAAAACGCCATGCTCGATGCAGTGTTGTACTGCCAGCACAGCCTGTTGCATGAAGACCCGTGCTACTGTTTCACACACTTCAGGATTACGACGAGTGATGAAGTCCAGCAAGCTCTCGCAGGGTTCGGGGAACTCCATAATGAGAGAGAATTTGCGAGGGTGTTCAAACCACTCGTATAGTTGTATGACGTAGGGGCTTATGGGTTCTCGCCTCATCATTAGCAGCAGCGCCACTTCTGTAATGAGAGGTTCGGGATGTCCAGGCTAGAGAAAAGCAGTAGACAGAAGGTTAGCTGGGTGAAAATCTGACGAAAACATCTCACTTTTCTTTGATCTTTTTAGATACGCTCAAAAGAGCTCAACGTTTTTTCCGTTGTGCCTCTAGGCTTATTTGTCAATCACATTTACACCTAATGCTTCCTATGGGTGTATTAACTACAGCAATCTGCACTTAAACAACTGAATACATATTCAGGTTTTGGCCGACTTACAATATCAAGATAAAGAAAATTGTCAAGCTTGCGCATCCGCTTGATGGCAACCTGCAAAAAACAAACAAATAAAAAACAGTTTCAGTAACAGTATTCAAGCACCTGACCTTGCACTAAGTATTAAACCATCTGTACATTGTTTTGAATATGTTTTGATGCACGCAAAAGCAAAATGTTTGTACAATTCGGGAAGATTTACCCTTTTGCCATCAAATTTGCGTGTTCCCCTGTACACACTGCCAAACGCTCCGCATCCAATCATCTCTCCCGCTTTATACAGAGACTCAAAGGACTCTGTATGAGACAAATGTGAGAAATATATGAGAGATTGTTTTATTTCAAAAATATCAGTCCTGGCTGTGTCGAGAAAATAATAATATTAATATGGTGAACATAATATGAATATTCTCTCAAAACAAGTCTTAAGATATTTTTAGTGGAACACAAGACGGCAATACTGTTTAAAATAATGTCGGAGAAATGAGGACTGGCGGTTTACCTTTATTTGGCTCGACGCCAGAGAGATCTGGTGCAGGTGATGACGATGGATCAGGATCAGGATCAGGTGATGACGGATCAGGCTCTGGGTCCAGATCTGCTGGAGGGACAAAAGGCTCCACAACATCCACAGCACAACTTTGGCAACAGCAGCAGAAAGAACCCTTCATAGCCTTCCATAGCCAGTCGAGGAAACGACCAATTCTTTTCCTCTTCCTTGTAGGTTTTTCTGAAATGAAGAGAAACATCTCTGATTTTAATTGAATGATATCATGACATAACATACATTTTACTGTTAAATTCTTATCTATAATGTTACAAATCCATAGTAATGGAAATATTTCCAAGCTACCCTTCTGCTAAATGCCTGCATAAATGTCCCAAAATCGTATTTCACAACTTTCATCATTTTTATTTATCACATAAGCGACTCAGTAATCCTTGAAAGTATTTGACAATTCAAGTGCAATAAGTCAGAAATACAATTCTATCGGGGATGGAATGCTGTCTGAGAATCGGCTTTCTGTGCGCGTGTTTCTGGTGCGCGTCAGACAGCGCAAGTACCATCGAGGTCACGGCTTATTGAGAGCGTTTTGCTAATGTTTCCATAAAGTTAAGCAATCGTTATTTCTAAATGTTCCTTGAACGTTCATAACGTCCAGTTTTTTCAATGTTTCAAAAATGTTTTTTTTTCTTGGTTAAAGGAAGATTATATTTGTATCATTTTGCATTTTGGGAACGTTACTTTTGAAGGTTTTCTTAATGCTCTGAAAATGTGCCAATTCAAATATTTCTAAAAATAAATGTGCTAAAAACTTGAAGCATGAAATAGCAAAATCTCTATCTGTACACTTCACACTGCCCAGCCTTATTTCAGTCTGACCTGTTGAGCTCTTGTTCACAGGAGAAGCCTCCATGGCACCCTGAGCAGTTCGGCCACGTGAAGTCTCGGTTGGCTCTACAGGAACTTGACCCGGCAGCGGATGGCACCGCCACCCTTCCAAGCTGTCGGACCTGGACAAACCGCAGCTGCTGCCACTGTCCTGTTCGCTTCGGCTCTCCGAATTGTCACCACTCCACCTCCATTCCACGCTGTACGAGCCTCAGCTGCTCAGCCTCAACAACTCTCTGCATAACCTCCTCTCCACATTGTCCTCAGAGAGGGACAAAGATGACGATGAGTCTGGAAAATTTCAGACATCAAAAACTGTTTTTTTTTTGTTGTAATAATATTTATATGTAAGAATTGGTCAAAGCCTATTCTGACCTCTGCGAGAGTGTTTAGAAGAAGTGGACGGACGTCCATCATCTGGGCTCTTCAGGCTGCCGCTCTGCCACTCCTTCCTCCTGTGAGCCGGACCTGTGGACACAGAAACAGACAACTCAGAAGACAAAGACTGTGTTAAATATCCACAAAGCTCCTGGATCTGTGTCTGGGTCGGGTCTGGCAGCGGATCACGGAGGCTGGAATATTTCACGGAGGCTGGAATATTTCACATAGTGAACCAATACTCAATGTCAGTGGTCAATTACAAATTATTACTATAACATGATTTCATATGCAAGGAATCAAATACATGTGATCACTTAGCTGGGAAAATTGGGGGATCAAATTTACCTTGCACAAGTTTCTTCACATTAATTTACTCAATCATTGTACAACAATATCATACCATTTACAAATAAAAAACTAAAGCACTCACCTCCTCTTCCCCCCACGTGAGCCATTGGCATCCTCCAATCTGCAATAAAAACAATACAAAAAAAAAAAAACAACACAAAAAAGAACAAAACACAACACTCCTCAGAAATACTAAAAATTAAGTAGCAAAACGATAAACTTAAAATAAAACGCCAAACTCCTTCTAACGTAGGAAAAGAACAATTAAATATTAGTCTCCACAAAAACAATATGAACTCTTTAAAACATAAAAATATGTAAAGGATATGTGCTCCGATCTTCTTATAGATAGAATAAAAGTCTCTTCTCAGCTTCAGCTTCACAAGTTTTGCATAGAAAATACTTTGCAAAAGTCTCTGAATTGTTCGCCTCGTCTCTCAACCAACTCAGAAAGCGATCACTTCAAATGTATACACGTGCAGTCAGAATTCATAAACACACGTCGCTATAGCAACTAAAATTCAAATCATTCATAACCACGCACGTACACCTGAAGCGCACACCGAATCTCAAAACATGCATTGCGAAGTAACAAACTTCATTTTAAACAGTTATTATTATTATATTATTATTATAATCCGTGAAATTATTCTTGCCCAAAATCTTCATTAGCTATTCGTAATTGAGCAAATTAGTGCCGACTTTGCAAGGCACTTAAAGTCTAACGTTAATGGATCCCATGGTCATCGCTTCTGTCCAAAATGCGTGCAAAAAGGCACAAGCGAGGATAAATCGGACATCGTCTTATTATAAAGTCTAGAAGAATTAAATTTCCGCATATAACATCAAGCCAATCAGCTTGCAGTATCACTAATGCGTCATCAAAAAGAAAAGAAAAATCCAAATTGATAAAGCCGTTTATGATTTTACCAATCATGGAGTGGAGGATGACGTTCATCATTTATTTTACAATGATCATTAGCACTATCTTTCTCAAACAATGTTTAACAGATTATTTAAATTATTAACAGTTTATCTGCGCTGTCATGTGCTGATTCGGACTGAAATGGTACAAGCATTAAGAATATTCGATGGTAATAAAACAAAATCAGACATCGAAATAAAGTTAACTTTATATGAATAAAATTCAATTCTAAACTCTCCGTGATTGACTTCACTTTTCCGATGGACGGCAAAAACAACGGAAGTTTTGCCCCGATATTATAATTACATTAATTCCTGCATTTCTTTTAAATCAAATAACAGAATCCCAATCAAAGAAATACATCTGAATTAAATGCCTATATTTCTAATTGAAATGGTGTCAAAAGCAATAAACTGTGAATTCATTGAATGATTGTACTCAATTAGCTTATAGGGGCTATGCGATGAATATTCAAGGCTTTGAAAACGAATACATACCTACATTTTCATACATGGCTGTATTCATTTCAGTTCATACAGGTGGAGCTGGGGAAGGTGGAGGGTTTCTGAAAGCGCCGCGCGCTGAAACTACAGCAAATGCTAACAAAGTATTTGATCGTTGAGCAGCACCCGAGCTCATTGGCTACATCAGGAACCAATCAGCGTTGTCCTATAGTGATGATGTGATTGTTGACAAAGTAACCATCTGTGACAAGTACATTTATGTGAAGAGAGGGAGAAAACAAGAAAGCTTAAGGATAAGAACACTTTACAAGACATCTAGTTTAATCAAAAAGCATGTGTAATTAATTGAAATCATGAAACATTTCATGAAACTTATCATGAAACAACAATTTCATAACAGTGTAACAAAAAAATACATTCTTAATGATTTTTTCTTCAAATTCCATTTTATTTTTTACCCAGTTCTGTGCTTTCTGTTTTATTTAGTCTATATGGTTTAAACAAAAACATGTCTAATTAATTTAATTTAAACAAAAAGCAAAGTAATAATAGTTTGGCCCTATGAAATGTTGTTGTTTTTTTCTTTTCTTTAAAAAAAAAAAAAGAAATTCTGTATTGTGTATTTAAATTTTTCTGGTAATCAAATGAAGGCATATTTATCTTTTATTCAAATGAAAATTAAACAAGCCTTTTAATTGTTTGGCAAACAAGTGGTACACAACAGAGGCTTACTGTTAAAATTATAACATGAAAGAAAATTAGTTTTAATAATAATTGTATTACATTAAGACGCACATTATACTATACAAGAGTAATATATTTCTATCGTAGTTTCTTTAAGTCAAACCAAACTTTTATTTTGGAAACCAGTCAAATACAAAACAAAAACCTTCTTCTGTTAGTTTTTTTTTTTTTTATTAATGCCAAAATAAAGAAAATGTGACAAATACATAACAACAGTAACAATAAAACCCAGGACATATGTAACGAAAACAGTACAAATAAAATAACATAAAGCCAGAGGGGATGAAAAAACAAAAACAAATTGATAAATAACATTAAACAAGGTTAAACATTGAAAGTTGACTTTTTTTATGCCCATCAAAGACAAAACATATGAATTATAGTCTACCAGAAAAATTGACAGTAGCGGGATCTTACCCAAGAATTTGCATTTGTGAATAAAAAATCTGCCAAGTATCATGAACAGATTAACAATGTCCTGGAAATACAAATTTGAATTGAGGCAAAGAAAAACAATATTAAAGGTGTTAATACACATTCTGACATCTGTTTTTTGCTGAGAGATAGGTTCATAACTCATTCCAAAAAGCTTAAACACAAACACATTCACAAAAAGATGTACAATTGTCTCTTCTACATCACAGAAAGTGCATTTATTTTCAATGTTTTGGATATACTTATTGAGTGCACTATAACAAGGGTAGCATCTAGGCAACATTTTTGAATGTAATTAATTTTATTTTGTTTGTTAAAAGATATTTGTGTGGAAGAGACCAGACAAGACTCCAATTAACACTGGATAACGTCATCATCCATTTGAAAGATGATGCTGGAACAGATTTTCTGTTCAAATTGAATTCGTCATCAATAATCAAAATTGAAAATTTTGAAATAGAAGTGTTATACAAAGAAATAGGACAATAGGTTTGCTCTCCTTTAAGAGAGTTTTTACAACACTAGGAATGACATTGAATACAATATTATATTAATTTAATGAAGCTCCAAAATCTTCTTTTTTTTTTGTGTGGAGAATTCTGAAAAGGAATAAAACGGACAATTGTCATCCATCAGCTGATTAACAATATAGATGTTATTTAAATACCATCTCTCAAGAAATATTGATTTATTTCTGTAAATAATATTCTGATTGATCCAAATAAAACAACGGTGAGGTGAAAAATTATGTTTGTAAACCAGTAAACCACGATAATAAAAACCTGTTGGGGACATTTAGCTAATTTAATGGGTAGTTTTCCAAGTGAGAAGGGGCACTGTAACAAAAATTCAATATCTCCAATTTTCTTGAAAACAAAATGAGGAAATATGTTCCATATAAAGTCTGTTTTTTTTTTTTAACACATCGTTTTAGCCAATTTACTTTTAGCACATGGTTAAATAGGGTAAAGTCAACAACTCCAAGACCTCCATCACTAAACTTGTTTCTTAGAACCTCCTTTTTAATTTTGTGTGATTTATTTTCCCATATGAAATTATATAATAATTTATCTAATCTAATCAGGAACATATTGACTTGGGACAATCCATTACAGAAAACTAAACTAGTGTTTTCCTTGATGCCTCGCCTCAGCCAATCACCAGCACTTGATTTGTGCACATCATACATGATGCATCCTTATATTGTTTCACTGACGTTGACAAGATTAACCCCTCGGTTATCCAAATTTGGTACCGAACGACAAGACAATTTTTGATACTCGATGGTATCGAGGCAATTCGGTCGGTGCCTAAAAAGTATGGAAGTCGATATACCCAGCAACCCAAATACAGATTGGTCATATATGAGGCGCTATATAGATAAAGATGACTTGTCTTAACTTGATGTTTTAAAACAAAGCAAATGAAGCCGTGATGACTTGATGGCTTGTTTCCAGTCTTCAGTCTCTCATGTTCTTGCTCAGACGTGGACAGGCTCTGATCTCTCTGGTGTGGCGGCTTGAGTTCCTGTCAGGTTGGGGTTGGACTTCAGGCTTCGGGTCGAGTCTCCAGCTCAAGCCCTCCACCAAGGACAGCGAGTGTGTTCTTTCCTATCCAATACACAGATTATATGAACAAGTCAACTCATGAATGATATTTTAAGAGCTGTTTTACAACAGAATTGAATTCTGTTTGCACTGATTCTGTGATTTTCCTGTCTACCGTGAAGCCGCGTTGAAACAATCTGTATTGTACAAAGCGCTATATGGTGACTTGACTATAACAAGAACAATGAACACACATTTGAAAATCTCACTACAAACAATCCAGAGTTGAAGACAAATGATAATAATCCTACTCTGTCTGTTACACTTCCTCACACCTGAAATCACTGATCGAGTGAATCTCCTGAACTTCTCCAATCTACAGTAGATCATTTCTAATCCATTGATGTTGTGACATCTGCTCTAACGTGGGCCGTTTCGTTGGATCCCGGGCTAGGCACTGGCTAATCAGATCACTGCATTCTGTACAAATGTTAATAAGGAGAGAGCTGGTTAGCCATGGGACTTGGAATCTATGAAAACAGCATCTAAAACATGACTAATATAATGTAAAATGTTCCTTATCTTTACTTTAAAAGTGAAGTATGTCGTTCCTGCGACACCAGTCGCAGAATTACAAAATAAAGCATATTTTCAAAAAAACCTCGCAGAGGCCCAACTTAAACATCGCAAACCCAGCTCTTACTGGTTCTTGTGAAGGCATGTTTCAGGTCCAACATATTAGAAATACTTTCAGCTGTGTTGTATTTGTCTTTCTGAAAATGTGTCTTTCTGAACGGGTGTACGATGATGCTGTGTGGCATTCAAGCATGCTTTGTAGCGCATAGCATCACAGCGCTCTGTTCACTTTGACGTGTTCATGACCTGTTTAATCTTTGAAGGTATAAATGCAGCGAATTTCGCCTTTCACTTCTGTAACTAAAGCTGGATTTCTTTTCCCATGTATCCGCCTGCTACAGTAACCACGGCCCAGACTCGCTCAACGTTGAGGTATATATAAAAAAATCTTACATACTTCACCTTTAACTGTGTCTGTACAGAGCCTTTACTTTATGTGTGTGTGTGTGTGTTTATCAGTGTTTTCAATACTACTCACTCACCTCTGGATAAGTTGGAATTCCGAAATGTAACTTTGGCTTCTATGATTTCCGTTCTAGTGCGAAAAGGACGAGATACGTTCACCATCTCATACAACATCACTCCTAGAGCCCAGACATTTGCTGGGACGGCGTGGAATCTGGGTTCTGTGAAGACTTCAGGTGGGCAGTGATCCTGTATTCCTGTAAGCAAGACATTTGCACATTGTTGAGCTTTTTTTTCTTAAAGCGTCACTACATTCAGGTTTCCACACTCCCAAAATGCTCACCAAGGTATATGTCGCTCTCGTAGCCCTCACTACTGAATAGCTGACCGCAGCCAAAGTCTATCAGCTTGAGGTCTAACGAGTTTCTCTTCAACAGGAAATTCTGCGCATGAATGTCATTGTGAAAAACGCCATGCTCGATGCAGTGTTGTACTGCCAGCACAGCCTGTTGCATGAAGACCCGTGCTACTGTTTCACACACTTCAGGATTACGACGAGTGATGAAGTCCAGCAAGCTCTCGCAGGGTTCGGGGAACTCCATAATGAGAGAGAATTTGCGAGGGTGTTCAAACCACTCGTATAGTTGTATGACGTAGGGGCTTATGGGTTCTCGCCTCATCATTAGCAGCAGCGCCACTTCTGTAATGAGAGGTTCGGGATGTCCAGGCTAGAGAAAAGCAGTAGACAGAAGGTTAGCTGGGTGAAAATCTGACGAAAACATCTCACTTTTCTTTGATCTTTTTAGATACGCTCAAAAGAGCTCAACGTTTTTTCCGTTGTGCCTCTAGGCTTATTTGTCAATCACATTTACACCTAATGCTTCCTATGGGTGTATTAACTACAGCAATCTGCACTTAAACAACTGAATACATATTCAGGTTTTGGCCGACTTACAATATCAAGATAAAGAAAATTGTCAAGCTTGCGCATCCGCTTGATGGCAACCTGCAAAAAACAAACAAATAAAAAACAGTTTCAGTAACAGTATTCAAGCACCTGACCTTGCACTAAGTATTAAACCATCTGTACATTGTTTTGAATATGTTTTGATGCACGCAAAAGCAAAATGTTTGTACAATTCGGGAAGATTTACCCTTTTGCCATCAAATTTGCGTGTTCCCCTGTACACACTGCCAAACGCTCCGCATCCAATCATCTCTCCCGCTTTATACAGAGACTCAAAGGACTCTGTATGAGACAAATGTGAGAAATATATGAGAGATTGTTTTATTTCAAAAATATCAGTCCTGGCTGTGTCGAGAAAATAATAATATTAATATGGTGAACATAATATGAATATTCTCTCAAAACAAGTCTTAAGATATTTTTAGTGGAACACAAGACGGCAATACTGTTTAAAATAATGTCGGAGAAATGAGGACTGGCGGTTTACCTTTATTTGGCTCGACGCCAGAGAGATCTGGTGCAGGTGATGACGATGGATCAGGATCAGGATCAGGTGATGACGGATCAGGCTCTGGGTCCAGATCTGCTGGAGGGACAAAAGGCTCCACAACATCCACAGCACAACTTTGGCAACAGCAGCAGAAAGAACCCTTCATAGCCTTCCATAGCCAGTCGAGGAAACGACCAATTCTTTTCCTCTTCCTTGTAGGTTTTTCTGAAATAAAGAGAAACATCTCTGATTTTAATTGAATGATATCATGACATAACATACATTTTACTGTTAAATTCTTATCTATAATGTTACAAATCCATAGTAATGGAAATATTTCCAAGCTACCCTTCTGCTAAATGCCTGCATAAATGTCCCAAAATCGTATTTCACAACTTTCATCATTTTTATTTATCACATAAGCGACTCAGTAATCCTTGAAAGTATTTGACAATTCAAGTGCAATAAGTCAGAAATACAATTCTATCGGGGATGGAATGCTGTCTGAGAATCGGCTTTCTGTGCGCGTGTTTCTGGTGCGCGTCAGACAGCGCAAGTACCATCGAGGTCACGGCTTATTGAGAGCGTTTTGCTAATGTTTCCATAAAGTTAAGCAATCGTTATTTCTAAATGTTCCTTGAACGTTCATAACGTCCAGTTTTTTCAATGTTTCAAAAATGTTTTTTTTTCTTGGTTAAAGGAAGATTATATTTGTATCATTTTGCATTTGGGAACGTTACTTTTGAAGGTTTTCTTAATGCTCTGAAAATGTGCCAATTCAAATATTTCTAAAAATAAATGTGCTAAAAACTTGAAGCATGAAATAGCAAAATCTCTATCTGTACACTTCACACTGCCCAGCCTTATTTCAGTCTGACCTGTTGAGCTCTTGTTCACAGGAGAAGCCTCCATGGCACCCTGAGCAGTTCGGCCACGTGAAGTCTCGGTTGGCTCTACAGGAACTTGACCCGGCAGCGGATGGCACCGCCACCCTTCCAAGCTGTCGGACCTGGACAAACCGCAGCTGCTGCCACTGTCCTGTTCGCTTCGGCTCTCCGAATTGTCACCACTCCACCTCCATTCCACGCTGTACGAGCCTCTGCTGCTCAGCCTCAACAACTCTCTGCATAACCTCCTCTCCACATTGTCCTCAGAGAGGGACAAAGATGACGATGAGTCTGGAAAATTTCAGACATCAAAAACTGTTTTTTTTTTGTTGTAATAATATTTATATGTAAGAATTGGTCAAAGCCTATTCTGACCTCTGCGAGAGTGTTTAGAAGAAGTGGACGGACGTCCATCATCTGGGCTCTTCTGGCTGCCGCTCTGCCACTCCTTCCTCCTGTGAGCCGGACCTGTGGACACAGAAACAGACAACTCAGAAGACAAAGACTGTGTTAAATATCCACAAAGCTCCTGGATCTGTGTCTGGGTCGGGTCTGGCAGCGGATCACGGAGGCTGGAATATTTCACGGAGGCTGGAATATTTCACATAGTGAACCAATACTCAATGTCAGTGGTCAATTACAAATTATTACTATAACATGATTTCATATGCAAGGAATCAAATACATGTGATCACTTAGCTGGGAAAATTGGGGGATCAAATTTACCTTGCACAAGTTTCTTCACATTAATTTACTCAATCATTGTACAACAATATCATACCATTTACAAATAAAAAACTAAAGCACTCACCTCCTCTTCCCCCCACGTGAGCCATTGGCATCCTCCAATCTGCAATAAAAACAATACAAAAAAAAAAAAAAAAACACAAAAAAGAACAAAACACAACACTCCTCAGAAATACTAAAAATTAAGTAGCAAAACGATAAACTTAAAATAAAACGCCAAACTCCTTCTAACGTAGGAAAAGAACAATTAAATATTAGTCTCCACAAAAACAATATGAACTCTTTAAAACATAAAAATATGTAAAGGATATGTGCTCCGATCTTCTTATAGATAGAATAAAAGTCTCTTCTCAGCTTCAGCTTCACAAGTTTTGCATAGAAAATACTTTGCAAAAGTCTCTGAATTGTTCGCCTCGTCTCTCAACCAACTCAGAAAGCGATCACTTCAAATGTATACACGTGCAGTCAGAATTCATAAACACACGTCGCTATAGCAACTAAAATTCAAATCATTCATAACCACGCACGTACACCTGAAGCGCACACCGAATCTCAAAACATGCATTGCGAAGTAACAAACTTCATTTTAAACAGTTATTATTATTATATTATTATTATAATCCGTGAAATTATTCTTGCCCAAAATCTTCATTAGCTATTCGTAATTGAGCAAATTAGTGCCGACTTTGCAAGGCACTTAAAGTCTAACGTTAATGGATCCCATGGTCATCGCTTCTGTCCAAAATGCGTGCAAAAAGGCACAAGCGAGGATAAATCGGACATCGTCTTATTATAAAGTCTAGAAGAATTAAATTTCCGCATATAACATCAAGCCAATCAGCTTGCAGTATCACTAATGCGTCATCAAAAAGAAAAGAAAAATCCAAATTGATAAAGCCGTTTATGATTTTACCAATCATGGAGTGGAGGATGACGTTCATCATTTATTTTACAATGATCATTAGCACTATCTTTCTCAAACAATGTTTAACAGATTATTTAAATTATTAACAGTTTATCTGCGCTGTCATGTGCTGATTCGGACTGAAATGGTACAAGCATTAAGAATATTCGATGGTAATAAAACAAAATCAGACATCGAAATAAAGTTAACTTTATATGAATAAAATTCAATTCTAAACTCTCCGTGATTGACTTCACTTTTCCGATGGACGGCAAAAACAACGGAAGTTTTGCCCCGATATTATAATTACATTAATTCCTGCATTTCTTTTAAATCAAATAACAGAATCCCAATCAAAGAAATACATCTGAATTAAATGCCTATATTTCTAATTGAAATGGTGTCAAAAGCAATAAACTGTGAATTCATTGAATGATTGTACTCAATTAGCTTATAGGGGCTATGCGATGAATATTCAAGGCTTTGAAAACGAATACATACCTACATTTTCATACATGGCTGTATTCATTTCAGTTCATACAGGTGGAGCTGGGGAAGGTGGAGGGTTTCTGAAAGCGCCGCGCGCTGAAACTACAGCAAATGCTAACAAAGTATTTGATCGTTGAGCAGCACCCGAGCTCATTGGCTACATCAGGAACCAATCAGCGTTGTCCTATAGTGATGATGTGATTGTTGACACTTTATGAACTCTATAAAACACCAAAGTAACCATCTGTGACAAGTACATTTATGTGAAGAGAGGGAGAAAACAAGAAAGCTTAAGGATAAGAACACTTTACAAGACATCTAGTTTAATCAAAAAGCATGTGTAATTAATTGAAATCATGAAACATTTCATGAAACTTATCATGAAACAACAATTTCATAACAGTGTAACAAAAAAATACATTCTTAATGATTTTTTCTTCAAATTCCATTTTATTTTTTACCCAGTTCTGTGCTTTCTGTTTTATTTAGTCTATATGGTTTAAACAAAAACATGTCTAATTAATTTAATTTAAACAAAAAGCAAAGTAATAATAGTTTGGCCCTATGAAATGTTGTTTTTTTTTTCTTTTCTTTAAAAAAAAAAAAGAAATTCTGTATTGTGTATTTAAATTTTTCTGGTAATCAAATGAAGGCATATTTATCTTTTATTCAAATGAAAATTAAAGAAGCCTTTTAATTGTTTGGCAAACAAGTGGTACACAACAGAGGCTTACTGTTAAAATTATAACATGAAAGAAAATTAGTTTTAATAATAATTGTATTACATTAAGACGCACATTATACTATACAAGAGTAATATATTTCTATCGTAGTTTCTTTAAGTCAAACCAAACTTTTATTTTGGAAACCAGTCAAATACAAAACAAAAACCTTCTTCTGTTAGTTTTTTTTTTTTTTATTAATGCCAAAATAAAGAAAATGTGACAAATACATAACAACAGTAACAATAAAACCCAGGCCATATGTAACGAAAACAGTACAAATAAAATAACATAAAGCCAGAGGGGATGAAAAAACAAAAACAAATTGATAAATAACATTAAACAAGGTTAAACATTGAAAGTTGACTTTTTTTATGCCCATCAAAGACAAAACATATGAATTATAGTCTACCAGAAAAATTGACAGTAGCGGGATCTTACCCAAGAATTTGCATTTGTGAATAAAAAATCTGCCAAGTATCATGAACAGATTAACAATGTCCTGGAAATACAAATTTGAATTGAGGCAAAGAAAAACAATATTAAAGGTGTTAATACACATTCTGACATCTGTTTTTTGCTGAGAGATAGGTTCATAACTCATTCCAAAAAGCTTAAACACAAACACATTCACAAAAAGATGTACAATTGTCTCTTCTACATCACAGAAAGTGCATTTATTTTTAATGTTTTGGATATACTTATTGAGTGCACTATAACAAGGGTAGCATCTAGGCAACATTTTTGAATGTAATTAATTTTATTTTGTTTGTTAAAAGATATTTGTGTGGAAGAGACCAGACAAGACTCCAATTAACACTGGATAACGTCATCATCCATTTGAAAGATGATGCTGGAACAGATTTTCTGTTCAAATTGAATTCGTCATCAATAATCAAAATTGAAAATTTTGAAATAGAAGTGTTATACAAAGAAATAGGACAATAGGTTTGCTCTCCTTTCAAGAGAGTTTTTACAACACTAGGAATGACATTGAATACAATATTATATTAATTTAATGAAGCTCCAAAATCTTCTTTTTTTTTTTGTGGAGAATTCTGAAAAGGAATAAAACGGACAATTGTCATCCATCAGCTGATTAACAATATAGATGTTATTTAAATACCATCTCTCAAGAAATATTGATTTATTTCTGTAAATAATATTCTGATTGATCCAAATAAAACAACGGTGAGGTGAAAAATTATGTTTGTAAACCAGTAAACCACGATAATAAAAACCTGTTGGGGACATTTAGCTAATTTAATGGGTAGTTTTCCAAGTGAGAAGGGGCACTGTAACAAAAATTCAATATCTCCAATTTTCTTGAAAACAAAATGAGGAAATATGTTCCATATAAAGTCTGTTTTTTTTTTTTAACACATCGTTTTAGCCAATTTACTTTTAGCACATGGTTAAATAGGGTAAAGTCAACAACTCCAAGACCTCCATCACTAAACTTGTTTCTTAGAACCTCCTTTTTAATTTTGTGTGATTTATTTTCCCATATGAAATTATATAATAATTTATCTAATCTAATCAGGAACATATTGACTTGGGACAATCCATTACAGAAAACTAAACTAGTGTTTTCCTTGATGCCTCGCCTCAGCCAATCACCAGCACTTGATTTGTGCACATCATACATGATGCATCCTTATATTGTTTCACTGACGTTGACAAGATTAACCCCTCGGTTATCCAAATTTGGTACCGAACGACAAGACAATTTTTGATACTCGATGGTATCGAGGCAATTCGGTCGGTGCCTAAAAAGTATGGAAGTCGATATACCCAGCAACCCAAATACAGATTGGTCATATATGAGGCGCTATATAGATAAAGATGACTTGTCTTAACTTGATGTTTTAAAACAAAGCAAATGAAGCCGTGATGACTTGATGGCTTGTTTCCAGTCTTCAGTCTCTCATGTTCTTGCTCAGACGTGGACAGGCTCTGATCTCTCTGGTGTGGCGGCTTGAGTTCCTGTCAGGTTGGGGTTGGACTTCAGGCTTCGGGTCGAGTCTCCAGCTCAAGCCCTCCACCAAGGACAGCGAGTGTGTTCTTTCCTATCCAATACACAGATTATATGAACAAGTCAACTCATGAATGATATTTTAAGAGCTGTTTTACAACAGAATTGAATTCTGTTTGCACTGATTCTGTGATTTTCCTGTCTACCGTGAAGCCGCGTTGAAACAATCTGTATTGTACAAAGCGCTATATGGTGACTTGACTATAACAAGAACAATGAACACACATTTGAAAATCTCACTACAAACAATCCAGAGTTGAAGACAAATGATAATAATCCTACTCTGTCTGTTACACTTCCTCACACCTGAAATCACTGATCGAGTGAATCTCCTGAACTTCTCCAATCTACAGTAGATCATTTCTAATCCATTGATGTTGTGACATCTGCTCTAACGTGGGCCGTTTCGTTGGATCCCGGGCTAGGCACTGGCTAATCAGATCACTGCATTCTGTACAAATGTTAATAAGGAGAGAGCTGGTTAGCCATGGGACTTGGAATCTATGAAAACAGCATCTAAAACATGACTAATATAATGTAAAATGTTCCTTATCTTTACTTTAAAAGTGAAGTATGTCGTTCCTGCGACACCAGTCGCAGAATTACAAAATAAAGCATATTTCCAAAAAAACCTCGCAGAGGCCCAACTTAAACATCGCAAACCCAGCTCTTACTGGTTCTTGTGAAGGCATGTTTCAGGTCCAACATATTAGAAATACTTTCAGCTGTGTTGCATTTGTCTTTCTGAAAATGTGTCTTTCTGAACGGGTGTACGATGATGCTGTGTGGCATTCAAGCATGCTTTGTAGCGCATAGCATCACAGCGCTCTGTTCACTTTGACGTGTTCATGACCTGTTTAATCTTTGAAGGTATAAATGCAGCGAATTTCGCCTTTCACTTCTGTAACTAAAGCTGGATTTCTTTTCCCATGTATCCGCCTGCTACAGTAACCACGGCCCAGACTCGCTCAACGTTGAGGTATATATAAAAAAATCTTACATACTTCACCTTTAACTGTGTCTGTACAGAGCCTTTACTTTATGTGTGTGTGTGTGTGTTTATCAGTGTTTTCAATACTACTCACTCACCTCTGGATAAGTTGGAATTCCGAAATGTAACTTTGGCTTCTATGATTTCCGTTCTAGTGCGAAAAGGACGAGATACGTTCACCATCTCATACAACATCACTCCTAGAGCCCAGACATTTGCTGGGACGGCGTGGAATCTGGGTTCTGTGAAGACTTCAGGTGGGCAGTGATCCTGTATTCCTGTAAGCAAGACATTTGCACATTGTTGAGCTTTTTTTTCTTAAAGCGTCACTACATTCAGGTTTCCACACTCCCAAAATGCTCACCAAGGTATATGTCGCTCTCGTAGCCCTCACTACTGAATAGCTGACCGCAGCCAAAGTCTATCAGCTTGAGGTCTAACGAGTTTCTCTTCAACAGGAAATTCTGCGCATGAATGTCATTGTGAAAAACGCCATGCTCGATGCAGTGTTGTACTGCCAGCACAGCCTGTTGCATGAAGACCCGTGCTACTGTTTCACACACTTCAGGATTACGACGAGTGATGAAGTCCAGCAAGCTCTCGCAGGGTTCGGGGAACTCCATAATGAGAGAGAATTTGCGAGGGTGTTCAAACCACTCGTATAGTTGTATGACGTAGGGGCTTATGGGTTCTCGCCTCATCATTAGCAGCAGCGCCACTTCTGTAATGAGAGGTTCGGGATGTCCAGGCTAGAGAAAAGCAGTAGACAGAAGGTTAGCTGGGTGAAAATCTGACGAAAACATCTCACTTTTCTTTGATCTTTTTAGATACGCTCAAAAGAGCTCAACGTTTTTTCCGTTGTGCCTCTAGGCTTATTTGTCAATCACATTTACACCTAATGCTTCCTATGGGTGTATTAACTACAGCAATCTGCACTTAAACAACTGAATACATATTCAGGTTTTGGCCGACTTACAATATCAAGATAAAGAAAATTGTCAAGCTTGCGCATCCGCTTGATGGCAACCTGCAAAAAACAAACAAATAAAAAACAGTTTCAGTAACAGTATTCAAGCACCTGACCTTGCACTAAGTATTAAACCATCTGTACATTGTTTTGAATATGTTTTGATGCACGCAAAAGCAAAATGTTTGTACAATTCGGGAAGATTTACCCTTTTGCCATCAAATTTGCGTGTTCCCCTGTACACACTGCCAAACGCTCCGCATCCAATCATCTCTCCCGCTTTATACAGAGACTCAAAGGACTCTGTATGAGACAAATGTGAGAAATATATGAGAGATTGTTTTATTTCAAAAATATCAGTCCTGGCTGTGTCGAGAAAATAATAATATTAATATGGTGAACATAATATGAATATTCTCTCAAAACAAGTCTTAAGATATTTTTAGTGGAACACAAGACGGCAATACTGTTTAAAATAATGTCGGAGAAATGAGGACTGGCGGTTTACCTTTATTTGGCTCGACGCCAGAGAGATCTGGTGCAGGTGATGACGATGGATCAGGATCAGGATCAGGTGATGACGGATCAGGCTCTGGGTCCAGATCTGCTGGAGGGACAAAAGGCTCCACAACATCCACAGCACAACTTTGGCAACAGCAGCAGAAAGAACCCTTCATAGCCTTCCATAGCCAGTCGAGGAAACGACCAATTCTTTTCCTCTTCCTTGTAGGTTTTTCTGAAATGAAGAGAAACATCTCTGATTTTAATTGAATGATATCATGACATAACATACATTTTACTGTTAAATTCTTATCTATAATGTTACAAATCCATAGTAATGGAAATATTTCCAAGCTACCCTTCTGCTAAATGCCTGCATAAATGTCCCAAAATCGTATTTCACAACTTTCATCATTTTTATTTATCACATAAGCGACTCAGTAATCCTTGAAAGTATTTGACAATTCAAGTGCAATAAGTCAGAAATACAATTCTATCGGGGATGGAATGCTGTCTGAGAATCGGCTTTCTGTGCGCGTGTTTCTGGTGCGCGTCAGACAGCGCAAGTACCATCGAGGTCACGGCTTATTGAGAGCGTTTTGCTAATGTTTCCATAAAGTTAAGCAATCGTTATTTCTAAATGTTCCTTGAACGTTCATAACGTCCAGTTTTTTCAATGTTTCAAAAATGTTTTTTTTTCTTGGTTAAAGGAAGATTATATTTGTATCATTTTGCATTTTGGGAACGTTACTTTTGAAGGTTTTCTTAATGCTCTGAAAATGTGCCAATTCAAATATTTCTAAAAATAAATGTGCTAAAAACTTGAAGCATGAAATAGCAAAATCTCTATCTGTACACTTCACACTGCCCAGCCTTATTTCAGTCTGACCTGTTGAGCTCTTGTTCACAGGAGAAGCCTCCATGGCACCCTGAGCAGTTCGGCCACGTGAAGTCTCGGTTGGCTCTACAGGAACTTGACCCGGCAGCGGATGGCACCGCCACCCTTCCAAGCTGTCGGACCTGGACAAACCGCAGCTGCTGCCACTGTCCTGTTCGCTTCGGCTCTCCGAATTGTCACCACTCCACCTCCATTCCACGCTGTACGAGCCTCTGCTGCTCAGCCTCAACAACTCTCTGCATAACCTCCTCTCCACATTGTCCTCAGAGAGGGACAAAGATGACGATGAGTCTGGAAAATTTCAGACATCAAAAACTGTTTTTTTTTTGTTGTAATAATATTTATATGTAAGAATTGGTCAAAGCCTATTCTGACCTCTGCGAGAGTGTTTAGAAGAAGTGGACGGACGTCCATCATCTGGGCTCTTCTGGCTGCCGCTCTGCCACTCCTTCCTCCTGTGAGCCGGACCTGTGGACACAGAAACAGACAACTCAGAAGACAAAGACTGTGTTAAATATCCACAAAGCTCCTGGATCTGTGTCTGGGTCGGGTCTGGCAGCGGATCACGGAGGCTGGAATATTTCACGGAGGCTGGAATATTTCACATAGTGAACCAATACTCAATGTCAGTGGTCAATTACAAATTATTACTATAACATGATTTCATATGCAAGGAATCAAATACATGTGATCACTTAGCTGGGAAAATTGGGGGATCAAATTTACCTTGCACAAGTTTCTTCACATTAATTTACTCAATCATTGTACAACAATATCATACCATTTACAAATAAAAAACTAAAGCACTCACCTCCTCTTCCCCCCACGTGAGCCATTGGCATCCTCCAATCTGCAATAAAAACAATACAAAAAAAAAAAAAACAACACAAAAAAGAACAAAACACAACACTCCTCAGAAATACTAAAAATTAAGTAGCAAAACGATAAACTTAAAATAAAACGCCAAACTCCTTCTAACGTAGGAAAAGAACAATTAAATATTAGTCTCCACAAAAACAATATGAACTCTTTAAAACATAAAAATATGTAAAGGATATGTGCTCCGATCTTCTTATAGATAGAATAAAAGTCTCTTCTCAGCTTCAGCTTCACAAGTTTTGCATAGAAAATACTTTGCAAAAGTCTCTGAATTGTTCGCCTCGTCTCTCAACCAACTCAGAAAGCGATCACTTCAAATGTATACACGTGCAGTCAGAATTCATAAACACACGTCGCTATAGCAACTAAAATTCAAATCATTCATAACCACGCACGTACACCTGAAGCGCACACCGAATCTCAAAACATGCATTGCGAAGTAACAAACTTCATTTTAAACAGTTATTATTATTATATTATTATTATAATCCGTGAAATTATTCTTGCCCAAAATCTTCATTAGCTATTCGTAATTGAGCAAATTAGTGCCGACTTTGCAAGGCACTTAAAGTCTAACGTTAATGGATCCCATGGTCATCGCTTCTGTCCAAAATGCGTGCAAAAAGGCACAAGCGAGGATAAATCGGACATCGTCTTATTATAAAGTCTAGAAGAATTAAATTTCCGCATATAACATCAAGCCAATCAGCTTGCAGTATCACTAATGCGTCATCAAAAAGAAAAGAAAAATCCAAATTGATAAAGCCGTTTATGATTTTACCAATCATGGAGTGGAGGATGACGTTCATCATTTATTTTACAATGATCATTAGCACTATCTTTCTCAAACAATGTTTAACAGATTATTTAAATTATTAACAGTTTATCTGCGCTGTCATGTGCTGATTCGGACTGAAATGGTACAAGCATTAAGAATATTCGATGGTAATAAAACAAAATCAGACATCGAAATAAAGTTAACTTTATATGAATAAAATTCAATTCTAAACTCTCCGTGATTGACTTCACTTTTCCGATGGACGGCAAAAACAACGGAAGTTTTGCCCCGATATTATAATTACATTAATTCCTGCATTTATTTTAAATCAAATAACAGAATCCCAATCAAAGAAATACATCTGAATTAAATGCCTATATTTCTAATTGAAATGGTGTCAAAAGCAATAAACTGTGAATTCATTGAATGATTGTACTCAATTAGCTTATAGGGGCTATGCGATGAATATTCAAGGCTTTGAAAACGAATACATACCTACATTTTCATACATGGCTGTATTCATTTCAGTTCATACAGGTGGAGCTGGGGAAGGTGGAGGGTTTCTGAAAGCGCCGCGCGCTGAAACTACAGCAAATGCTAACAAAGTATTTGATCGTTGAGCAGCACCCGAGCTCATTGGCTACATCAGGAACCAATCAGCGTTGTCCTATAGTGATGATGTGATTGTTGACACTTTATGAACTCTATAAAACACCAAAGTAACCATCTGTGACAAGTACATTTATGTGAAGAGAGGGAGAAAACAAGAAAGCTTAAGGATAAGAACACTTTACAAGACATCTAGTTTAATCAAAAAGCATGTGTAATTAATTGAAATCATGAAACATTTCATGAAACTTATCATGAAACAACAATTTCATAACAGTGTAACAAAAAAATACATTCTTAATGATTTTTTCTTCAAATTCCATTTTATTTTTTACCCAGTTCTGTGCTTTCTGTTTTATTTAGTCTATATGGTTTAAACAAAAACATGTCTAATTAATTTAATTTAAACAAAAAGCAAAGTAATAATAGTTTGGCCCTATGAAATGTTGTTTTTTTTTTCTTTTCTTTAAAAAAAAAAAAGAAATTCTGTATTGTGTATTTAAATTTTTCTGGTAATCAAATGAAGGCATATTTATCTTTTATTCAAATGAAAATTAAACAAGCCTTTTAATTGTTTGGCAAACAAGTGGTACACAACAGAGGCTTACTGTTAAAATTATAACATGAAAGAAAATTAGTTTTAATAATAATTGTATTACATTAAGACGCACATTATACTATACAAGAGTAATATATTTCTATCGTAGTTTCTTTAAGTCAAACCAAACTTTTATTTTGGAAACCAGTCAAATACAAAACAAAAACCTTCTTCTATTAGTTTTTTTTTTTTTATTAATGCCAAAATAAAGAAAATGTGACAAATACATAACAACAGTAACAATAAAACCCAGGACATATGTAACGAAAACAGTACAAATAAAATAACATAAAGCCAGAGGGGATGAAAAAACAAAAACAAATTGATAAATAACATTAAACAAGGTTAAACATTGAAAGTTGACTTTTTTTATGCCCATCAAAGACAAAACATATGAATTATAGTCTACCAGAAAAATTGACAGTAGCGGGATCTTACCCAAGAATTTGCATTTGTGAATAAAAAATCTGCCAAGTATCATGAACAGATTAACAATGTCCTGGAAATACAAATTTGAATTGAGGCAAAGAAAAACAATATTAAAGGTGTTAATACACATTCTGACATCTGTTTTTTGCTGAGAGATAGGTTCATAACTCATTCCAAAAAGCTTAAACACAAACACATTCACAAAAAGATGTACAATTGTCTCTTCTACATCACAGAAAGTGCATTTATTTTCAATGTTTTGGATATACTTATTGAGTGCACTATAACAAGGGTAGCATCTAGGCAACATTTTTGAATGTAATTAATTTTATTTTGTTTGTTAAAAGATATTTGTGTGGAAGAGACCAGACAAGACTCCAATTAACACTGGATAACGTCATCATCCATTTGAAAGATGATGCTGGAACAGATTTTCTGTTCAAATTGAATTCGTCATCAATAATCAAAATTGAAAATTTTGAAATAGAAGTGTTATACAAAGAAATAGGACAATAGGTTTGCTCTCCTTTCAAGAGAGTTTTTACAACACTAGGAATGACATTGAATACAATATTATATTAATTTAATGAAGCTCCAAAATCTTCTTTTTTTTTTTGTGGAGAATTCTGAAAAGGAATAAAACGGACAATTGTCATCCATCAGCTGATTAACAATATAGATGTTATTTAAATACCATCTCTCAAGAAATATTGATTTATTTCTGTAAATAATATTCTGATTGATCCAAATAAAACAACGGTGAGGTGAAAAATTATGTTTGTAAACCAGTAAACCACGATAATAAAAACCTGTTGGGGACATTTAGCTAATTTAATGGGTAGTTTTCCAAGTGAGAAGGGGCACTGTAACAAAAATTCAATATCTCCAATTTTCTTGAAAACAAAATGAGGAAATATGTTCCATATAAAGTCTGTTTTTTTTTTTTTAACACATCGTTTTAGCCAATTTACTTTTAGCACATGGTTAAATAGGGTAAAGTCAACAACTCCAAGACCTCCATCACTAAACTTGTTTCTTAGAACCTCCTTTTTAATTTTGTGTGATTTATTTTCCCATATGAAATTATATAATAATTTATCTAATCTAATCAGGAACATATTGACTTGGGACAATCCATTACAGAAAACTAAACTAGTGTTTTCCTTGATGCCTCGCCTCAGCCAATCACCAGCACTTGATTTGTGCACATCATACATGATGCATCCTTATATTGTTTCACTGACGTTGACAAGATTAACCCCTCGGTTATCCAAATTTGGTACCGAACGACAAGACAATTTTTGATACTCGATGGTATCGAGGCAATTCGGTCGGTGCCTAAAAAGTATGGAAGTCGATATACCCAGCAACCCAAATACAGATTGGTCATATATGAGGCGCTATATAGATAAAGATGACTTGTCTTAACTTGATGTTTTAAAACAAAGCAAATGAAGCCGTGATGACTTGATGGCTTGTTTCCAGTCTTCAGTCTCTCATGTTCTTGCTCAGACGTGGACAGGCTCTGATCTCTCTGGTGTGGCGGCTTGAGTTCCTGTCAGGTTGGGGTTGGACTTCAGGCTTCGGGTCGAGTCTCCAGCTCAAGCCCTCCACCAAGGACAGCGAGTGTGTTCTTTCCTATCCAATACACAGATTATATGAACAAGTCAACTCATGAATGATATTTTAAGAGCTGTTTTACAACAGAATTGAATTCTGTTTGCACTGATTCTGTGATTTTCCTGTCTACCGTGAAGCCGCGTTGAAACAATCTGTATTGTACAAAGCGCTATATGGTGACTTGACTATAACAAGAACAATGAACACACATTTGAAAATCTCACTACAAACAATCCAGAGTTGAAGACAAATGATAATAATCCTACTCTGTCTGTTACACTTCCTCACACCTGAAATCACTGATCGAGTGAATCTCCTGAACTTCTCCAATCTACAGTAGATCATTTCTAATCCATTGATGTTGTGACATCTGCTCTAACGTGGGCCGTTTCGTTGGATCCCGGGCTAGGCACTGGCTAATCAGATCACTGCATTCTGTACAAATGTTAATAAGGAGAGAGCTGGTTAGCCATGGGACTTGGAATCTATGAAAACAGCATCTAAAACATGACTAATATAATGTAAAATGTTCCTTATCTTTACTTTAAAAGTGAAGTATGTCGTTCCTGCGACACCAGTCGCAGAATTACAAAATAAAGCATATTTTCAAAAAAACCTCGCAGAGGCCCAACTTAAACATCGCAAACCCAGCTCTTACTGGTTCTTGTGAAGGCATGTTTCAGGTCCAACATATTAGAAATACTTTCAGCTGTGTTGCATTTGTCTTTCTGAAAATGTGTCTTTCTGAACGGGTGTACGATGATGCTGTGTGGCATTCAAGCATGCTTTGTAGCGCATAGCATCACAGCGCTCTGTTCACTTTGACGTGTTCATGACCTGTTTAATCTTTGAAGGTATAAATGCAGCGAATTTCGCCTTTCACTTCTGTAACTAAAGCTGGATTTCTTTTCCCATGTATCCGCCTGCTACAATAACCACGGCCCAGACTCGCTCAACGTTGAGGTATATATAAAAAAATCTTACATACTTCACCTTTAACTGTGTCTGTACAGAGCCTTTACTTTATGTGTGTGTGTGTGTGTTTATCAGTGTTTTCAATACTACTCACTCACCTCTGGATAAGTTGGAATTCCGAAATGTAACTTTGGCTTCTATGATTTCCGTTCTAGTGCGAAAAGGACGAGATACGTTCACCATCTCATACAACATCACTCCTAGAGCCCAGACATTTGCTGGGACGGCGTGGAATCTGGGTTCTGTGAAGACTTCAGGTGGGCAGTGATCCTGTATTCCTGTAAGCAAGACATTTGCACATTGTTGAGCTTTTTTTTCTTAAAGCGTCACTACATTCAGGTTTCCACACTCCCAAAATGCTCACCAAGGTATATGTCGCTCTCGTAGCCCTCACTACTGAATAGCTGACCGCAGCCAAAGTCTATCAGCTTGAGGTCTAACGAGTTTCTCTTCAACAGGAAATTCTGCGCATGAATGTCATTGTGAAAAACGCCATGCTCGATGCAGTGTTGTACTGCCAGCACAGCCTGTTGCATGAAGACCCGTGCTACTGTTTCACACACTTCAGGATTACGACGAGTGATGAAGTCCAGCAAGCTCTCGCAGGGTTCGGGGAACTCCATAATGAGAGAGAATTTGCGAGGGTGTTCAAACCACTCGTATAGTTGTATGACGTAGGGGCTTATGGGTTCTCGCCTCATCATTAGCAGCAGCGCCACTTCTGTAATGAGAGGTTCGGGATGTCCAGGCTAGAGAAAAGCAGTAGACAGAAGGTTAGCTGGGTGAAAATCTGACGAAAACATCTCACTTTTCTTTGATCTTTTTAGATACGCTCAAAAGAGCTCAACGTTTTTTCCGTTGTGCCTCTAGGCTTATTTGTCAATCACATTTACACCTAATGCTTCCTATGGGTGTATTAACTACAGCAATCTGCACTTAAACAACTGAATACATATTCAGGTTTTGGCCGACTTACAATATCAAGATAAAGAAAATTGTCAAGCTTGCGCATCCGCTTGATGGCAACCTGCAAAAAACAAACAAATAAAAAACAGTTTCAGTAACAGTATTCAAGCACCTGACCTTGCACTAAGTATTAAACCATCTGTACATTGTTTTGAATATGTTTTGATGCACGCAAAAGCAAAATGTTTGTACAATTCGGGAAGATTTACCCTTTTGCCATCAAATTTGCGTGTTCCCCTGTACACACTGCCAAACGCTCCGCATCCAATCATCTCTCCCGCTTTATACAGAGACTCAAAGGACTCTGTATGAGACAAATGTGAGAAATATATGAGAGATTGTTTTATTTCAAAAATATCAGTCCTGGCTGTGTCGAGAAAATAATAATATTAATATGGTGAACATAATATG
Organism: Tiaroga cobitis; assembly: GCA_030578255.1. Taxonomy (NCBI): domain Eukaryota; kingdom Metazoa; phylum Chordata; class Actinopteri; order Cypriniformes; family Leuciscidae; genus Tiaroga; species Tiaroga cobitis. The sequence goes on from CM060591.1 coordinate 43,304,296, forward strand.
AATATTCTCTCAAAACAAGTCTTAAGATATTTTTAGTGGAACACAAGACGGCAATACTGTTTAAAATAATGTCGGAGAAATGAGGACTGGCGGTTTACCTTTATTTGGCTCGACGCCAGAGAGATCTGGTGCAGGTGATGACGATGGATCAGGATCAGGATCAGGTGATGACGGATCAGGCTCTGGGTCCAGATCTGCTGGAGGGACAAAAGGCTCCACAACATCCACAGCACAACTTTGGCAACAGCAGCAGAAAGAACCCTTCATAGCCTTCCATAGCCAGTCGAGGAAACGACCAATTCTTTTCCTCTTCCTTGTAGGTTTTTCTGAAATGAAGAGAAACATCTCTGATTTTAATTGAATGATATCATGACATAACATACATTTTACTGTTAAATTCTTATCTATAATGTTACAAATCCATAGTAATGGAAATATTTCCAAGCTACCCTTCTGCTAAATGCCTGCATAAATGTCCCAAAATCGTATTTCACAACTTTCATCATTTTTATTTATCACATAAGCGACTCAGTAATCCTTGAAAGTATTTGACAATTCAAGTGCAATAAGTCAGAAATACAATTCTATCGGGGATGGAATGCTGTCTGAGAATCGGCTTTCTGTGCGCGTGTTTCTGGTGCGCGTCAGACAGCGCAAGTACCATCGAGGTCACGGCTTATTGAGAGCGTTTTGCTAATGTTTCCATAAAGTTAAGCAATCGTTATTTCTAAATGTTCCTTGAACGTTCATAACGTCCAGTTTTTTCAATGTTTCAAAAATGTTTTTTTTTTCTTGGTTAAAGGAAGATTATATTTGTATCATTTTGCATTTTGGGAACGTTACTTTTGAAGGTTTTCTTAATGCTCTGAAAATGTGCCAATTCAAATATTTCTAAAAATAAATGTGCTAAAAACTTGAAGCATGAAATAGCAAAATCTCTATCTGTACACTTCACACTGCCCAGCCTTATTTCAGTCTGACCTGTTGAGCTCTTGTTCACAGGAGAAGCCTCCATGGCACCCTGAGCAGTTCGGCCACGTGAAGTCTCGGTTGGCTCTACAGGAACTTGACCCGGCAGCGGATGGCACCGCCACCCTTCCAAGCTGTCGGACCTGGACAAACCGCAGCTGCTGCCACTGTCCTGTTCGCTTCGGCTCTCCGAATTGTCACCACTCCACCTCCATTCCACGCTGTACGAGCCTCTGCTGCTCAGCCTCAACAACTCTCTGCATAACCTCCTCTCCACATTGTCCTCAGAGAGGGACAAAGATGACGATGAGTCTGGAAAATTTCAGACATCAAAAACTGTTTTTTTTTTTGTTGTAATAATATTTATATGTAAGAATTGGTCAAAGCCTATTCTGACCTCTGCGAGAGTGTTTAGAAGAAGTGGACGGACGTCCATCATCTGGGCTCTTCTGGCTGCCGCTCTGCCACTCCTTCCTCCTGTGAGCCGGACCTGTGGACACAGAAACAGACAACTCAGAAGACAAAGACTGTGTTAAATATCCACAAAGCTCCTGGATCTGTGTCTGGGTCGGGTCTGGCAGCGGATCACGGAGGCTGGAATATTTCACGGAGGCTGGAATATTTCACATAGTGAACCAATACTCAATGTCAGTGGTCAATTACAAATTATTACTATAACATGATTTCATATGCAAGGAATCAAATACATGTGATCACTTAGCTGGGAAAATTGGGGGATCAAATTTACCTTGCACAAGTTTCTTCACATTAATTTACTCAATCATTGTACAACAATATCATACCATTTACAAATAAAAAACTAAAGCACTCACCTCCTCTTCCCCCCACGTGAGCCATTGGCATCCTCCAATCTGCAATAAAAACAATAAAAAAAAAATAAAAAAATAAAAAAAAAGAACAAAACACAACACTCCTCAGAAATACTAAAAATTAAGTAGCAAAACGATAAACTTAAAATAAAACGCCAAACTCCTTCTAACGTAGGAAAAGAACAATTAAATATTAGTCTCCACAAAAACAATATGAACTCTTTAAAACATAAAAATATGTAAAGGATATGTGCTCCGATCTTCTTATAGATAGAATAAAAGTCTCTTCTCAGCTTCAGCTTCACAAGTTTTGCATAGAAAATACTTTGCAAAAGTCTCTGAATTGTTCGCCTCGTCTCTCAACCAACTCAGAAAGCGATCACTTCAAATGTATACACGTGCAGTCAGAATTCATAAACACACGTCGCTATAGCAACTAAAATTCAAATCATTCATAACCACGCACGTACACCTGAAGCGCACAACGAATCTCAAAACATGCATTGCGAAGTAACAAACTTCATTTTAAACAGTTATTATTATTATATTATTATTATAATCCGTGAAATTATTCTTGCCCAAAATCTTCATTAGCTATTCGTAATTGAGCAAATTAGTGCCGACTTTGCAAGGCACTTAAAGTCTAACGTTAATGGATCCCATGGTCATCGCTTCTGTCCAAAATGCGTGCAAAAAGGCACAAGCGAGGATAAATCGGACATCGTCTTATTATAAAGTCTAGAAGAATTAAATTTCCGCATATAACATCAAGCCAATCAGCTTGCAGTATCACTAATGCGTCATCAAAAAGAAAAGAAAAATCCAAATTGATAAAGCCGTTTATGATTTTACCAATCATGGAGTGGAGGATGACGTTCATCATTTATTTTACAATGATCATTAGCACTATCTTTCTCAAACAATGTTTAACAGATTATTTAAATTATTAACAGTTTATCTGCGCTGTCATGTGCTGATTCGGACTGAAATGGTACAAGCATTAAGAATATTCGATGGTAATAAAACAAAATCAGACATCGAAATAAAGTTAACTTTATATGAATAAAATTCAATTCTAAACTCTCCGTGATTGACTTCACTTTTCCGATGGACGGCAAAAACAACGGAAGTTTTGCCCCGATATTATAATTACATTAATTCCTGCATTTCTTTTAAATCAAATAACAGATTGAAACTGAAACTACAGCAAATGCTAACAAAGTATTTGATCGTTGAGCAGCACCCGAGCTCATTGGCTACATCAGGAACCAATCAGCGTTGTCCTATAGTGATGATGTGATTGTTGATACGTTATGAACTCTATAAAACACCAAAGTAACCATCTGTGACAAGTACATTTATGTGAAGAGAGGGAGAAAACAAGAAAGCTTAAGGATAAGAACACTTTACAAGACATCTAGTTTAATCAAAAAGCATGTGTAATTAATTGAAATCATGAAACATTTCATGAAACTTATCATGAAACAACAATTTCATAACAGTGTAACAAAAAAATACATTCTTAATGATTTTTTCTTCAAATTCCATTTTATTTTTTACCCAGTTCTGTGCTTTCTGTTTTATTTAGTCTATATGGTTTAAACAAAAACATGTCTAATTAATTTAATTTAAACAAAAAGCAAAATAATAATAGTTTGGCCCTATGAAATGTTGTTTTTTTTTTCTTTTCTTTAAAAAAAAAAAGAAATTCTGTATTGTGTATTTAAATTTTTCTGGTAATCAAATGAAGGCATATTTATCTTTTATTCAAATGAAAATTAAACAAGCCTTTTAATTGTTTGGCAAACAAGTGCTACACAACAGAGGCTTACTGTTAAAATTATAACATGAAAGAAAATTAGTTTTAATAATAATTGTATTACATTAAGACGCACATTATACTATACAAGAGTAATATATTTCTATCGTAGTTTCTTTAAGTCAAACCAAACTTTTATTTTGGAAACCAGTCAAATACAAAACAAAAACCTTCTTCTGTTAGTTTTTTTTTTTTATTAATGCCAAAATAAAGAAAATGTGACAAATACATAACAACAGTAACAATAAAACCCAGGACATATGTAACGAAAACAGTACAAATAAAATAACATAAAGCCAGAGGGGATGAAAAAACAAAAACAAATTGATAAATAACATTAAACAAGGTTAAACATTGAAAGTTGACTTTTTTTATGCCCATCAAAGACAAAACATATGAATTATAGTCTACCAGAAAAATTGACAGTAGCGGGATCTTACCCAAGAATTTGCATTTGTGAATAAAAAAATCTGCCAAGTATCATGAACAGATTAACAATGTCCTGGAAATACAAATTTGAATTGAGGCAAAGAAAACGTCTCAGGTTACGTATGTAACCCTGGTTCCCTGAGAGGGAACGAGACGCTGCGTTTGAGACGCGGTGGGAACGCTCTGCGTGATTGCGTCATGAAGCACGTGTAAAATCAGTCCAATGGAAGCCCGATACGTCATGGGTGACGTCATAGACCAGGAAACTATAAAGCACCCTTGAAAACAGACCGCGACAGCTTCTGAAAAAGTCTGAAGCAAGTTGATCAGGGCATGCAGGAAGTATGGCAGGCAAACGCAGCGTCTCGTTCCCTCTCAGGGAACCAGGGTTACATACGTAACCTGAGACGTTCCCTTTCAAGGGAACTTCGAGCTGCGTTTGAGACGCGGTGGGAACCCCATACCCACTACGCCATAGTGACAAATGCCCGTTCTGTGTGAAGTCCTTGCGCACACTAGAAGCAAGCAACCTCGCCCCAGGAGTGGAGAGGTCAAGGTCATAAAACCTGACAAATGTATGTGGAGAGGACCAACCTGCCGCATTACAAATGTCAAGAAGGGAAACACCCGAAATTAAGGCCGTAGAGGCCGCCATACTCCTTGTAGAAAGGGCCCGTACAGCCATAGGTGAAGGCTGACCGGCCGCTTCATAAGCTAGTGAAATAGCCTCGACTATCCACTTGCTCATAACCTGTTTAGATGCAGGGCACCCTCTTCTGAGTGACCCAAAACATACAAATAATTGCTCTGACTTACGCCACAGGGCAGCTCTGTGAACGTAGGCATCCAATGCCCGAACTGGACATAACAGGTTCAATTGTTCCTGATCTGGGGTATTAAAAGGTGGAGGAAAAAGGCCTGCAGCACTATTGGGCCCCCAACATTGAATGGGACCTTAGGAATATAACCTGGTCTAGGGTATAGAAATGCTTTCACCATACCAGGTGCAAATTCCAAACATGACGGAGCAACCGACAGGGCGTGTAAATCTCCAATTCTCTTGATAGATGAAATAGCAAGGAGAAATAAAGCTTTCAAAGTGAGGAATTTTTCTGAAACCTCTTCAATGGGCTCGAACGGAGCCAGAGCCAGACCCTCAAGTACAATGGCTAAATCCCAAGCCGGTGCTCTGGAGTGCAGTGCAGGTCTCAACCTCAATGTACCACGGAGAAAACAAGTAATCAGAGGATCTCTCCCAATAGAAGTACCCCCCAGAGGGGTAGGAGATAATCCAGCAGAGAAACGGTCTTGCAGAAAATCGAGAACTGAACCAACAGGGCAGTTAACAGGATCTAACTGACGCTCACCACACCAGGTGGAGAATAATTTCCATTTCAGCGCATACAGTTTTCTCGTGGAAGGGGCTCTGGAATGGAGAATGGTCTCAACGACCTCAGTCGAGAGACCGGATTCTATGAGCCTGGCCCCCTCAGAGGCCAGGCCCACAGTTTCCACAACTCCGGTCGAGGGTGAAATATCGTGCCCTCTACCTGGGACAGCAGGTCCCTCCTGATTGGAATCTCCATAGGAGAGCCGCTCAGAAGAGACACCAAGTCCGAGAACCAAACTCGAGTCGGCCAGAAAGGGGCTACTAGTAACAGACGGGCCCCTTCCCGGCGAACCCTTTCCAGAACCTCCGGGAGCATAGATATCGGGGGAAATGCGTACAGGTGCAGCCTCGGCCACACCTGCATCATCGCATCCAGTCCGCGAAGAGCTGGCTGCGTGAGGGGGAACCATATAGAGCAATGCGTTGTACAAACGATGTGAAAGGTCGACTTGACTTTAGTTAGACCAAAGTTCTCCCTAAGAAGCTCCACCACCTCAGGGTGAAGTCTCCAATCCCCTGGGCCTCAGCCCCTGCCTCAACAGGATATCTGCTCTGATATACGAGACCATCAGTGTGTTGTCCGCCATTCGCCGAGCAACCACTCATGATCGCCCCCACTTGTGAGGGAAGCATCCGTCGATAGCAATATGCGTCGACAAGAAGCCCCCAACACTGGGCCTGGGCGAGGAACCAAGGTTCTTCCACATGACCGAAGCACGAAGGCATAGCCGCATGACCTTGATCATGCGAAAACGTATTTCCCCTCGGAGAAAACCCCTTGGTCCTGAGCCACCACTGCAGGGGTCTCATGAACAGAAGGCCAAAAGTAAAACGTTGGACGCAACTGCCATGAGACCCACCCGTCTGAAACTGTTTCACAGTGAGTGACTGGCCTAGATATACCCCATTACGTTTGCTGTAGAATTGCTACACCTAGAAAAGTGGTCCTCAGAGCACACTCTTCTTGGCGTTGAGAGGCAACCCCAACATCCTTAATGAGACAGAACGACATCTCGATGCCGAACTGCCATAAACTCAGATTGAGCTAGGAACAACCAATCATTGATGTAGTATAATACGCAAATGCCCTGGAGTCTCAGAAGAGCCAGAGCTGCATCCACGCATACTGTAAAGGTGTGGGGTAATAAACCTAGGCCGAATGGAAGAACCCAATAATGGTATGCTTCGCCCCCGAAAGCAAACCTCGGGAACCACCTCATCCTCTTTCGGAAACAATGAAGTAATGGCTGCCTGCTGGGAGGAGGAACCCCTTCTACAGCTCCTTTTGCAGAAGTGATAGTACTTCCTGCTCCATAACCAAAGCCTGCTCGGGGTCCACCAATGAAAGGAGGACCCCTAGAAATCTGGGCGAACGAGAACCGAACTGAATTCTGAAACCCTTTTCTATAGTGTGCAGGACCCACTGAGAAATATGTGGCAGTAGTTTCCACGCTGCCAGAAATTTACTAGGGGAACCAGTCTCTCAAGACTGGCCTCTGGATTTATTTGAACAGTCACTACGGCGCCCTGAAGCGGCGAACCGGCAGGGAACAACCGAACTGACCATTCTACGACCCTCCTCGGAGGATCGTATGGGGATGCTGACACCTCGGTGCCCTGAACGGCGAACCGGCAGGGAACAACCGAACTGGCAGCGCTGCAACCCTCCTCAGAGAGTTGCACCCCAGAGGAAAAACGATTTCTCAAAACCGTCCCTTGGTTGAACAGTCACTACGGTGCCCTGAAGCGGCGAACCGGCAGGGAACAACCGAACTGACCGCTCTACGATCCTCCTCGGAGGATCGTATGGGGACGCTGACACCTCGGTGCCCTGAACGGCGAACCGGCAGGGAACAACCGAACTGGCAGCGCTGCGACCCTCCTCAGAGAGTCGCACCCCAGAGGTCGCCGAGGAGAAACGATTTCTCAAAACCGTCCCTGCCCCGGAGGAGCCCTCAGAAGCCTGATAGCCTCGTTTTCATGCGACAGGACTTCTTGTCTAAGCTTTATTAGAGATGATGACAGTCTTCAGATCTTGCCTACCTCTAACTAGCTTAGTTCCTACGACCCTCCTCGGAGGATCGTTGAAAAAAGCAGGCACTTCGGCGCCCTGAAACGGCGAACCGGCAGGGAAACCGAACTGACTGCTCTTCTTTTTTTTCTCTTATTTGAAGGCTCGTTTGGGGACACTGACACCTTGGTGCCCTGAAACGGCGAACCGGCAGGGAAACCGAACTGGCAGTACTGCGACCCTCCTCAGAGAGTCGCACCCCAAAGGGCGCTGAGGAGAAACGATTTCTCAAAACCGTCCCTACCCCAGAGGGGACCACCCTTAGAAGCCTGATCGCCTCGGCGTCAGGGCTTCTTCTTTGTCAAAGCTATTTTAGAGATAAAACAGTCCTCAGATCTTGCATGTCTCTAACTGGCTAGACTGCGACCGCCACCCAGGTACCCCTCAATTGCGGAGGAGCCCGAATGGCGACGCTCTGTTTTGCACTTTGTGCTGAGAGGAGCTTAATATCTCAGGAACATTAGATTGGTGAGGAAGAATGATGAAAGGTTTATATCTCAGTTTTCTTGAAAGCGGAGCGTCCAGAAGAACAGACATAATTATATCTTTATTTTCCTTTATCTTTATATCAGAAAAACTTATATATATATATATATACATACATATATCACTCTGTGGCCACCAGCAGGAAACAACCGAACTGGCAGCGCTGCGACCCTCCTCAGAGAGTCGCCCCTCACATTCATCCATGTCCTTACATACTTTACCCACCAGCGCTGCCTAATAAAAAATGTATTCATTATTTAAGATGGCTGGTGGGTAACGTCGGGGTTAATAACGATGACGCCGACTCGGGAGAGAGAAAGCTCGTAAGCGTCTCTTTAACCCGAGGCAATGTCATACTATGATACTTAATACCCAACTTTTTACAAACCGGTTTATTCCACGATCTCGACACCTCAGTGTGGAGATAGGGAAAAACCACAGTCCCCGACGAGGAGGCTGAGATACAGAGTTTTCTCTGTTTAAGATACAGTTCATCTTTAACAAACTCTTCTTTATTTTCAATCTCATAATGTTCAGCTGGCCAGTAAATATTTAACTGGCAACAGCACTAGATAAAACCTCCTTTTTTCTTTAAAAAAGCTCCTCTTTATTCAACAGAGTTATGAGCTGGAAAATGTATTCATTGAAAACTCAAACATCTGCCTTTTTATAAAGATTTGTATTTGTTTTGTTCTCCTTCTTTTAAAACAAAACACTAACGATACCAATTCCTCGGAACTGGAAATCGCAGCACACTAGATCTGGCATGTGAAAGCTGAGAAAGGGCGGAGCCCGTCCCAACCCCCGCTGTCAGATCCGTTTACGAACCCCGAAATACGAGCCGTCTCCGAGCCTCGGCAACAGAGAGACCCGCTCGGGGAACGCGAACCGAACCGTCCTCCTCGAAGAACGCCCGGCGGGAGCGGAGCGTCCTCACGGACAGCTTCTCGCAATGCACAGTCAGATCCCTCGAGAAATGACTGTTGCATACTCCACTCCCAAACAGCAACAAAAAGCTGATGTGTGTCCCCACCCGTGATGTAACGAGGGCAGGGAACAACACAACTTCTATAATATTGCTTTGCTCGCCATAATGATAGATAGTGATATATATATTGGGCTTGACAAACAACAATAAATAGACAAGGACAGAATCACAGAGAGCGCTTGCTGAAGACTACAGAAGCTGTCGCGGTCTGTTTTCAAGGGTGCTTTATAGTTTCCTGGTCTATGACGTCACCCATGACGTATCGGGCTTCCATTGGACTGATTTTACACGTGCTTCATGACGCAATCACGCAGAGCGTTCCCACCGCGTCTCAAACGCAGCTCGAAGTTCCCTTGAAAGGGAAACAATATTAAAGGTGTTAATACACATTCTGACATCTGTTTTTTGCTGAGAGATAGGTTCATAACTCATTCCAAAAAGCTTAAACACAAACACATTCACAAAAAGATGTACAATTGTCTCTTCTACATCACAGAAAGTGCATTTATTTTCAATGTTTTGGATATACTTATTGAGTGCACTATAACAAGGGTAGCATCTAGGCAACATTTTTGAATGTAATTAATTTTATTTTGTTTGTTAAAAGATATTTGTGTGGAAGAGACCAGACAAGACTCCAATTAACACTGGATAACGTCATCATCCATTTGAAAGATGATGCTGGAACAGATTTTCTGTTCAAATTGAATTCGTCATCAATAATCAAAATTGAAAATTTTGAAATAGAAGTGTTATACAAAGAAATAGGACAATAGGTTTGCTCTCCTTTCAAGAGAGTTTTTACAACACTAGGAATGACATTGAATACAATATTATATTAATTTAATGAAGCTCCAAAATCTTCTTTTTTTTTTTGTGGAGAATTCTGAAAAGGAATAAAACGGACAATTGTCATCCATCAGCTGATTAACAATATAGATGTTATTTAAATACCATCTCTCAAGAAATATTGATTTATTTCTGTAAATAATATTCTGATTGATCCAAATAAAACAACGGTGAGGTGAAAAATTATGTTTGTAAACCAGTAAACCACGATAATAAAAACCTGTTGGGGACATTTAGCTAATTTAATGGGTAGTTTTCCAAGTGAGAAGGGGCACTGTAACAAAAATTCAATATCTCCAATTTTCTTGAAAACAAAATGAGGAAATATGTTCCATATAAAGTCTGTTTTTTTTTTTTAACACATCGTTTTAGCCAATTTACTTTTAGCACATGGTTAAATAGGGTAAAGTCAACAACTCCAAGACCTCCATCACTAAACTTGTTTCTTAGAACCTCCTTTTTAATTTTGTGTGATTTATTTTCCCATATGAAATTATATAATAATTTATCTAATCTAATCAGGAACATATTGACTTGGGACAATCCATTACAGAAAACTAAACTAGTGTTTTCCTTGATGCTTCTTGCTCAGACGTGGACAGGCTCTGATCTCTCTGGTGTGGCGGCTTGAGTTCCTGTCAGGTTGGGGTTGGACTTCAGGCTTCGGGTCGAGTCTCCAGCTCAAGCCCTCCACCAAGGACAGCGAGTGTGTTCTTTCCTATCCAATACACAGATTATATGAACAAGTCAACTCATGAATGATATTTTAAGAGCTGTTTTACAACAGAATTGAATTCTGTTTGCACTGATTCTGTGATTTTCCTGTCTACCGTGAAGCCGCGTTGAAACAATCTGTATTGTACAAAGCGCTATATGGTGACTTGACTATAACAAGAACAATGAACACACATTTGAAAATCTCACTACAAACAATCCAGAGTTGAAGACAAATGATAATAATCCTACTCTGTCTGTTACACTTCCTCACACCTGAAATCACTGATCGAGTGAATCTCCTGAACTTCTCCAATCTACAGTAGATCATTTCTAATCCATTGATGTTGTGACATCTGCTCTAACGTGGGCCGTTTCGTTGGATCCCGGGCTAGGCACTGGCTAATCAGATCACTGCATTCTGTACAAATGTTAATAAGGAGAGAGCTGGTTAGCCATGGGACTTGGAATCTATGAAAACAGCATCTAAAACATGACTAATATAATGTAAAATGTTCCTTATCTTTACTTTAAAAGTGAAGTATGTCGTTCCTGCGACACCAGTCGCAGAATTACAAAATAAAGCATATTTTCAAAAAAACCTCGCAGAGGCCCAACTTAAACATCGCAAACCCAGCTCTTACTGGTTCTTGTGAAGGCATGTTTCAGGTCCAACATTTTAGAAATACTTTTAGCTGTGTTGCATTTGTCTTTCTGAAAATGTGTCTTTCTGAACGGGTGTACGATGATGCTGTGTGGCATTCAAGCATGCTTTGTAGAGCATAGCATCACAGCGCTCTGTTCACTTTGACGTGTTCATGACCTGTTTAATCTTTGAAGGTATAAATGCAGCGAATTTCGCCTTTCACTTCTGTAACTAAAGCTGGATTTCTTTTCCCATGTATCCGCCTGCTACAGTAACCACGGCCCAGACTCGCTCAACGTTGAGGTATATATAAAAAAATCTTACATACTTCACCTTTAACTGTGTCTGTACAGAGCCTTTACTTTATGTGTGTGTGTGTGTGTTTATCAGTGTTTTCAATACTACTCACTCACCTCTGGATAAGTTGGAATTCCGAAATGTAACTTTGGCTTCTATGATTTCCGTTCTAGTGCGAAAAGGACGAGATACGTTCACCATCTCATACAACATCACTCCTAGAGCCCAGACATTTGCTGGGACGGCGTGGAATCTGGGTTCTGTGAAGACTTCAGGTGGGCAGTGATTCTGTATTCCTGTAAGCAAGACATTTGCACATTGTTGAGCTTTTTTTTCTTAAAGCGTCACTACATTCAGGTTTCCACACTCCCAAAATGCTCACCAAGGTATATGTCGCTCTCGTAGCCCTCACTACTGAATAGCTGACCGCAGCCAAAGTCTATCAGCTTGAGGTCTAACGAGTTTCTCTTCAACAGGAAATTCTGCGCATGAATGTCATTGTGAAAAACGCCATGCTCGATGCAGTGTTGTACTGCCAGCACAGCCTGTTGCATGAAGACCCGTGCTACTGTTTCACACACTTCAGGATTACGACGAGTGATGAAGTCCAGCAAGCTCTCGCAGGGTTCGGGGAACTCCATAATGAGAGAGAATTTGCGAGGGTGTTCAAACCACTCGTATAGTTGTATGACGTAGGGGCTTATGGGTTCTCGCCTCATCATTAGCAGCAGCGCCACTTCTGTAATGAGAGGTTCGGGATGTCCAGGCTAGAGAAAAGCAGTAGACAGAAGGTTAGCTGGGTGAAAATCTGACGAAAACATCTCACTTTTCTTTGATCTTTTTAGATACGCTCAAAAGAGCTCAACGTTTTTTCCGTTGTGCCTCTAGGCTTATTTGTCAATCACATTTACACCTAATGCTTCCTATGGGTGTATTAACTACAGCAATCTGCACTTAAACAACTGAATACATATTCAGGTTTTGGCCGACTTACAATATCAAGATAAAGAAAATTGTCAAGCTTGCGCATCCGCTTGATGGCAACCTGCAAAAAACAAACAAATAAAAAACAGTTTCAGTAACAGTATTCAAGCACCTGACCTTGCACTAAGTATTAAACCATCTGTACATTGTTTTGAATATGTTTTGATGCACGCAAAAGCAAAATGTTTGTACAATTCGGGAAGATTTACCCTTTTGCCATCAAATTTGCGTGTTCCCCTGTACACACTGCCAAACGCTCCGCATCCAATCATCTCTCCCGCTTTATACAGAGACTCAAAGGACTCTGTATGAGACAAATGTGAGAAATATATGAGAGATTGTTTTATTTCAAAAATATCAGTCCTGGCTGTGTCGAGAAAATAATAATATTAATATGGTGAACATAATATGAATATTCTCTCAAAACAAGTCTTAAGATATTTTTAGTGGAACACAAGACGGCAATACTGTTTAAAATAATGTCGGAGAAATGAGGACTGGCGGTTTACCTTTATTTGGCTCGACGCCAGAGAGATCTGGTGCAGGTGATGACGATGGATCAGGATCAGGATCAGGTGATGACGGATCAGGCTCTGGGTCCAGATCTGCTGGAGGGACAAAAGGCTCCACAACATCCACAGCACAACTTTGGCAACAGCAGCAGAAAGAACCCTTCATAGCCTTCCATAGCCAGTCGAGGAAACGACCAATTCTTTTCCTCTTCCTTGTAGGTTTTTCTGAAATGAAGAGAAACATCTCTGATTTTAATTGAATGATATCATGACATAACATACATTTTACTGTTAAATTCTTATCTATAATGTTACAAATCCATAGTAATGGAAATATTTCCAAGCTACCCTTCTGCTAAATGCCTGCATAAATGTCCCAAAATCGTATTTCACAACTTTCATCATTTTTATTTATCACATAAGCGACTCAGTAATCCTTGAAAGTATTTGACAATTCAAGTGCAATAAGTCAGAAATACAATTCTATCGGGGATGGAATGCTGTCTGAGAATCGGCTTTCTGTGCGCGTGTTTCTGGTGCGCGTCAGACAGCGCAAGTACCATCGAGGTCACGGCTTATTGAGAGCGTTTTGCTAATGTTTCCATAAAGTTAAGCAATCGTTATTTCTAAATGTTCCTTGAACGTTCATAACGTCCAGTTTTTTCAATGTTTCAAAAATGTTTTTTTTTCTTGGTTAAAGGAAGATTATATTTGTATCATTTTGCATTTTGGGAACGTTACTTTTGAAGGTTTTCTTAATGCTCTGAAAATGTGCCAATTCAAATATTTCTAAAAATAAATGTGCTAAAAACTTGAAGCATGAAATAGCAAAATCTCTATCTGTACACTTCACACTGCCCAGCCTTATTTCAGTCTGACCTGTTGAGCTCTTGTTCACAGGAGAAGCCTCCATGGCACCCTGAGCAGTTCGGCCACGTGAAGTCTCGGTTGGCTCTACAGGAACTTGACCCGGCAGCGGATGGCACCGCCACCCTTCCAAGCTGTCGGACCTGGACAAACCGCAGCTGCTGCCACTGTCCTGTTCGCTTCGGCTCTCCGAATTGTCACCACTCCACCTCCATTCCACGCTGTACGAGCCTCTGCTGCTCAGCCTCAACAACTCTCTGCATAACCTCCTCTCCACATTGTCCTCAGAGAGGGACAAAGATGACGATGAGTCTGGAAAATTTCAGACATCAAAAACTGTTTTTTTTTTGTTGTAATAATATTTATATGTAAGAATTGGTCAAAGCCTATTCTGACCTCTGCGAGAGTGTTTAGAAGAAGTGGACGGACGTCCATCATCTGGGCTCTTCTGGCTGCCGCTCTGCCACTCCTTCCTCCTGTGAGCCGGACCTGTGGACACAGAAACAGACAACTCAGAAGACAAAGACTGTGTTAAATATCCACAAAGCTCCTGGATCTGTGTCTGGGTCGGGTCTGGCAGCGGATCACGGAGGCTGGAATATTTCACGGAGGCTGGAATATTTCACATAGTGAACCAATACTCAATGTCAGTGGTCAATTACAAATTATTACTATAACATGATTTCATATGCAAGGAATCAAATACATGTGATCACTTAGCTGGGAAAATTGGGGGATCAAATTTACCTTGCACAAGTTTCTTCACATTAATTTACTCAATCATTGTACAACAATATCATACCATTTACAAATAAAAAACTAAAGCACTCACCTCCTCTTCCCCCCATGTGAGCCATTGGCATCCTCCAATCTGCAATAAAAACAATACAAAAAAAAAAAAAAACAACACAAAAAAGAACAAAACACAACACTCCTCAGAAATACTAAAAATTAAGTAGCAAAACGATAAACTTAAAATAAAACGCCAAACTCCTTCTAACGTAGGAAAAGAACAATTAAATATTAGTCTCCACAAAAACAATATGAACTCTTTAAAACATAAAAATATGTAAAGGATATGTGCTCCGATCTTCTTATAGATAGAATAAAAGTCTCTTCTCAGCTTCAGCTTCACAAGTTTTGCATAGAAAATACTTTGCAAAAGTCTCTGAATTGTTCGCCTCGTCTCTCAACCAACTCAGAAAGCGATCACTTCAAATGTATACACGTGCAGTCAGAATTCATAAACACACGTCGCTATAGCAACTAAAATTCAAATCATTCATAACCACGCACGTACACCTGAAGCGCACACCGAATCTCAAAACATGCATTGCGAAGTAACAAACTTCATTTTAAACAGTTATTATTATTATATTATTATTATAATCCGTGAAATTATTCTTGCCCAAAATCTTCATTAGCTATTCGTAATTGAGCAAATTAGTGCCGACTTTGCAAGGCACTTAAAGTCTAACGTTAATGGATCCCATGGTCATCGCTTCTGTCCAAAATGCGTGCAAAAAGGCACAAGCGAGGATAAATCGGACATCGTCTTATTATAAAGTCTAGAAGAATTAAATTTCCGCATATAACATCAAGCCAATCAGCTTGCAGTATCACTAATGCGTCATCAAAAAGAAAAGAAAAATCCAAATTGATAAAGCCGTTTATGATTTTACCAATCATGGAGTGGAGGATGACGTTCATCATTTATTTTACAATGATCATTAGCACTATCTTTCTCAAACAATGTTTAACAGATTATTTAAATTATTAACAGTTTATCTGCGCTGTCATGTGCTGATTCGGACTGAAATGGTACAAGCATTAAGAATATTCGATGGTAATAAAACAAAATCAGACATCGAAATAAAGTTAACTTTATATGAATAAAATTCAATTCTAAACTCTCCGTGATTGACTTCACTTTTCCGATGGACGGCAAAAACAACGGAAGTTTTGCCCCGATATTATAATTACATTAATTCCTGCATTTCTTTTAAATCAAATAACAGAATCCCAATCAAAGAAATACATCTGAATTAAATGCCTATATTTCTAATTGAAAGGGTGTCAAAAGCAATAAACTGTGAATTCATTGAATGATTGTACTCAATTAGCTTATAGGGGCTATGCGATGAATATTCAAGGCTTTGAAAACGAATACATACCTACATTTTCATACATGGCTGTATTCATTTCAGTTCATACAGGTGGAGCTGGGGAAGGTGGAGGGTTTCTGAAAGCGCCGCGCGCTGAAACTACAGCAAATGCTAACAAAGTATTTGATCGTTGAGCAGCACCCGAGCTCATTGGCTACATCAGGAACCAATCAGCGTTGTCCTATAGTGATGATGTGATTGTTGACACGTTATGAACTCTATAAAACACCAAAGTAACCATCTGTGACAAGTACATTTATGTGAAGAGAGGGAGAAAACAAGAAAGCTTAAGGATAAGAACACTTTACAAGACATCTAGTTTAATCAAAAAGCATGTGTAATTAATTGAAATCATGAAACATTTCATGAAACTTATCATGAAACAACAATTTCATAACAGTGTAACAAAAAAATACATTCTTAATGATTTTTTCTTCAAATTCCATTTTATTTTTTACCCAGTTCTGTGCTTTCTGTTTTATTTAGTCTATATGGTTTAATCAAAAACATGTCTAATTAATTTAATTTAAACAAAAAGCAAAGTAATAATAGTTTGGCCCTATGAAATGTTTTTTTTTTTTTCTTTTCTTTAAAAAAAAAAAGAAATTCTGTATTGTGTATTTAAATTTTTCTGGTAATCAAATGAAGGCATATTTATCTTTTATTCAAATGAAAATTAAACAAGCCTTTTAATTGTTTGGCAAACAAGTGCTACACAACAGAGGCTTACTGTTAAAATTATAACATGAAAGAAAATTAGTTTTAATAATAATTGTATTACATTAAGACGCACATTATACTATACAAGAGTAATATATTTCTATCGTAGTTTCTTTAAGTCAAACCAAACTTTTATTTTGGAAACCAGTCAAATACAAAACAAAAACCTTCTTCTGTTAGTTTTTTTTTTTTTTATTAATGCCAAAATAAAGAAAATGTGACAAATACATAACAACAGTAACAATAAAACCCAGGACATATGTAACGAAAACAGTACAAATAAAATAACATAAAGCCAGAGGGGATGAAAAAACAAAAACAAATTGATAAATAACATTAAACAAGGTTAAACATTGAAAGTTGACTTTTTTTATGCCCATCAAAGACAAAACATATGAATTATAGTCTACCAGAAAAATTGACAGTAGCGGGATCTTACCCAAGAATTTGCATTTGTGAATAAAAAATCTGCCAAGTATCATGAACAGATTAACAATGTCCTGGAAATACAAATTTGAATTGAGGCAAAGAAAAACAATATTAAAGGTGTTAATACACATTCTGACATCTGTTTTTTGCTGAGAGATAGGTTCATAACTCATTCCAAAAAGCTTAAACACAAACACATTCACAAAAAGATGTACAATTGTCTCTTCTACATCACAGAAAGTGCATTTATTTTCAATGTTTTGGATATACTTATTGAGTGCACTATAACAAGGGTAGCATCTAGGCAACATTTTTGAATGTAATTAATTTTATTTTGTTTGTTAAAAGATATTTGTGTGGAAGAGACCAGACAAGACTCCAATTAACACTGGATAACGTCATCATCCATTTGAAAGATGATGCTGGAACAGATTTTCTGTTCAAATTGAATTCGTCATCAATAATCAAAATTGAAAATTTTGAAATAGAAGTGTTATACAAAGAAATAGGACAATAGGTTTGCTCTCCTTTCAAGAGAGTTTTTACAACACTAGGAATGACATTGAATACAATATTATATTAATTTAATGAAGCTCCAAAATCTTCTTTTTTTTTTTGTGGAGAATTCTGAAAAGGAATAAAACGGACAATTGTCATCCATCAGCTGATTAACAATATAGATGTTATTTAAATACCATCTCTCAAGAAATATTGATTTATTTCTGTAAATAATATTCTGATTGATCCAAATAAAACAACGGTGAGGTGAAAAATTATGTTTGTAAACCAGTAAACCACGATAATAAAAACCTGTTGGGGACATTTAGCTAATTTAATGGGTAGTTTTCCAAGTGAGAAGGGGCACTGTAACAAAAATTCAATATCTCCAATTTTCTTGAAAACAAAATGAGGAAATATGTTCCATATAACTGGCTCCATCACTAAACTTGTTTCTTAGAACCTCCTTTTTAATTTTGTGTGATTTATTTTCCCATATGAAATTATATAATAATTTATCTAATCTAATCAGGAACATATTGACTTGGGACAATCCATTACAGAAAACTAAACTAGTGTTTTCCTTGATGCCTCGCCTCAGCCAATCACCAGCACTTGATTTGTGCACATCATACATGATGCATCCTTATATTGTTTCACTGACGTTGACAAGATTAACCCCTCGGTTATCCAAATTTGGTACCGAACGACAAGACAATTTTTGATACTCGATGGTATCGAGGCAATTCGGTCGGTGCCTAAAAAGTATGGAAGTCGATATACCCAGCAACCCAAATACAGATTGGTCATATATGAGGCGCTATATAGATAAAGATGACTTGTCTTAACTTGATGTTTTAAAACAAAGCAAATGAAGCCGTGATGACTTGATGGCTTGTTTCCAGTCTTCAGTCTCTCATGTTCTTGCTCAGACGTGGACAGGCTCTGATCTCTCTGGTGTGGCGGCTTGAGTTCCTGTCAGGTTGGGGTTGGACTTCAGGCTTCGGGTCGAGTCTCCAGCTCAAGCCCTCCACCAAGGACAGCGAGTGTGTTCTTTCCTATCCAATACACAGATTATATGAACAAGTCAACTCATGAATGATATTTTAAGAGCTGTTTTACAACAGAATTGAATTCTGTTTGCACTGATTCTGTCATTTTCCTGTCTACCGTGAAGCCGCGTTGAAACAATCTGTATTGTACAAAGCGCTATATGGTGACTTGACTATAACAAGAACAATGAACACACATTTGAAAATCTCACTACAAACAATCCAGAGTTGAAGACAAATGATAATAATCCTACTCTGTCTGTTACACTTCCTCACACCTGAAATCACTGATCGAGTGAATCTCCTGAACTTCTCCAATCTACAGTAGATCATTTCTAATCCATTGATGTTGTGACATCTGCTCTAACGTGGGCCGTTTCGTTGGATCCCGGGCTAGGCACTGGCTAATCAGATCACTGCATTCTGTACAAATGTTAATAAGGAGAGAGCTGGTTAGCCATGGGACTTGGAATCTATGAAAACAGCATCTAAAACATGACTAATATAATGTAAAATGTTCCTTATCTTTACTTTAAAAGTGAAGTATGTCGTTCCTGCGACACCAGTCGCAGAATTACAAAATAAAGCATATTTTCAAAAAAACCTCGCAGAGGCCCAACTTAAACATCGCAAACCCAGCTCTTACTGGTTCTTGTGAAGGCATGTTTCAGGTCCAACATATTAGAAATACTTTCAGCTGTGTTGCATTTGTCTTTCTGAAAATGTGTCTTTCTGAACGGGTGTACGATGATGCTGTGTGGCATTCAAGCATGCTTTGTAGCGCATAGCATCACAGCGCTCTGTTCACTTTGACGTGTTCATGACCTGTTTAATCTTTGAAGGTATAAATGCAGCGAATTTCGCCTTTCACTTCTGTAACTAAAGCTGGATTTCTTTTCCCATGTATCCGCCTGCTACAGTAACCACGGCCCAGACTCGCTCAACGTTGAGGTATATATAAAAAAATCTTACATACTTCACCTTTAACTGTGTCTGTACAGAGCCTTTACTTTATGTGTGTGTGTGTGTGTGTTTATCAGTGTTTTCAATACTACTCACTCACCTCTGGATAAGTTGGAATTCCGAAATGTAACTTTGGCTTCTATGATTTCCGTTCTAGTGCGAAAAGGACGAGATACGTTCACCATCTCATACAACATCACTCCTAGAGCCCAGACATTTGCTGGGACGGCGTGGAATCTGGGTTCTGTGAAGACTTCAGGTGGGCAGTGATCCTGTATTCCTGTAAGCAAGACATTTGCACATTGTTGAGCTTTTTTTTCTTAAAGCGTCACTACATTCAGGTTTCCAAACTCCCAAAATGCTCACCAAGGTCTATGTCGCTCTCGTAGCCCTCACTACTGAATAGCTGACCGCAGCCAAAGTCTATCAGCTTGAGGTCTAACGAGTTTCTCTTCAACAGGAAATTCTGCGCATGAATGTCATTGTGAAAAACGCCATGCTCGATGCAGTGTTGTACTGCCAGCACAGCCTGTTGCATGAAGACCCGTGCTACTGTTTCACACACTTCAGGATTACGACGAGTGATGAAGTCCAGCAAGCTCTCGCAGGGTTCGGGGAACTCCATAATGAGAGAGAATTTGCGAGGGTGTTCAAACCACTCGTATAGTTGTATGACGTAGGGGCTTATGGGTTCTCGCCTCATCATTAGCAGCAGCGCCACTTCTGTAATGAGAGGTTCGGGATGTCCAGGCTAGAGAAAAGCAGTAGACAGAAGGTTAGCTGGGTGAAAATCTGACGAAAACATCTCACTTTTCTTTGATCTTTTTAGATACGCTCAAAAGAGCTCAACGTTTTTTCCGTTGTGCCTCTAGGCTTATTTGTCAATCACATTTACACCTAATGCTTCCTATGGGTGTATTAACTACAGCAATCTGCACTTAAACAACTGAATACATATTCAGGTTTTGGCCGACTTACAATATCAAGATAAAGAAAATTGTCAAGCTTGCGCATCCGCTTGATGGCAACCTGCAAAAAACAAACAAATAAAAAACAGTTTCAGTAACAGTATTCAAGCACCTGACCTTGCACTAAGTATTAAACCATCTGTACATTGTTTTGAATATGTTTTGATGCACGCAAAAGCAAAATGTTTGTACAATTCGGGAAGATTTACCCTTTTGCCATCAAATTTGCGTGTTCCCCTGTACACACTGCCAAACGCTCCGCATCCAATCATCTCTCCCGCTTTATACAGAGACTCAAAGGACTCTGTATGAGACAAATGTGAGAAATATATGAGAGATTGTTTTATTTCAAAAATATCAGTCCTGGCTGTGTCGAGAAAATAATAATATTAATATGGTGAACATAATATGAATATTCTCTCAAAACAAGTCTTAAGATATTTTTAGTGGAACACAAGACGGCAATACTGTTTAAAATAATGTCGGAGAAATGAGGACTGGCGGTTTACCTTTATTTGGCTCGACGCCAGAGAGATCTGGTGCAGGTGATGACGATGGATCAGGATCAGGATCAGGTGATGACGGATCAGGCTCTGGGTCCAGATCTGCTGGAGGGACAAAAGGCTCCACAACATCCACAGCACAACTTTGGCAACAGCAGCAGAAAGAACCCTTCATAGCCTTCCATAGCCAGTCGAGGAAACGACCAATTCTTTTCCTCTTCCTTGTAGGTTTTTCTGAAATGAAGAGAAACATCTCTGATTTTAATTGAATGATATCATGACATAACATACATTTTACTGTTAAATTCTTATCTATAATGTTACAAATCCATAGTAATGGAAATATTTCCAAGCTACCCTTCTGCTAAATGCCTGCATAAATGTCCCAAAATCGTATTTCACAACTTTCATCATTTTTATTTATCACATAAGCGACTCAGTAATCCTTGAAAGTATTTGACAATTCAAGTGCAATAAGTCAGAAATACAATTCTATCGGGGATGGAATGCTGTCTGAGAATCGGCTTTCTGTGCGCGTGTTTCTGGTGCGCGTCAGACAGCGCAAGTACCATCGAGGTCACGGCTTATTGAGAGCGTTTTGCTAATGTTTCCATAAAGTTAAGCAATCGTTATTTCTAAATGTTCCTTGAACGTTCATAACGTCCAGTTTTTTCAATGTTTCAAAAATGTTTTTTTTTCTTGGTTAAAGGAAGATTATATTTGTATCATTTTGCATTTTGGGAACGTTACTTTTGAAGGTTTTCTTAATGCTCTGAAAATGTGCCAATTCAAATATTTCTAAAAATAAATGTGCTAAAAACTTGAAGCATGAAATAGCAAAATCTCTATCTGTACACTTCACACTGCCCAGCCTTATTTCAGTCTGACCTGTTGAGCTCTTGTTCACAGGAGAAGCCTCCATGGCACCCTGAGCAGTTCGGCCACGTGAAGTCTCGGTTGGCTCTACAGGAACTTGACCCGGCAGCGGATGGCACCGCCACCCTTCCAAGCTGTCGGACCTGGACAAACCGCAGCTGCTGCCACTGTCCTGTTCGCTTCGGCTCTCCGAATTGTCACCACTCCACCTCCATTCCACGCTGTACGAGCCTCTGCTGCTCAGCCTCAACAACTCTCTGCATAACCTCCTCTCCACATTGTCCTCAGAGAGGGACAAAGATGACGATGAGTCTGGAAAATTTCAGACATCAAAAACTGTTTTTTTGTTGTTGTAATAATATTTATATGTAAGAATTGGTCAAAGCCTATTCTGACCTCTGCGAGAGTGTTTAGAAGAAGTGGACGGACGTCCATCATCTGGGCTCTTCTGGCTGCCGCTCTGCCACTCCTTCCTCCTGTGAGCCGGACCTGTGGACACAGAAACAGACAACTCAGAAGACAAAGACTGTGTTAAATATCCACAAAGCTCCTGGATCTGTGTCTGGGTCGGGTCTGGCAGCGGATCACGGAGGCTGGAATATTTCACGGAGGCTGGAATATTTCACATAGTGAACCAATACTCAATGTCAGTGGTCAATTACAAATTATTACTATAACATGATTTCATATGCAAGGAATCAAATACATGTGATCACTTAGCTGGGAAAATTGGGGGATCAAATTTACCTTGCACAAGTTTCTTCACATTAATTTACTCAATCATTGTACAACAATATCATACCATTTACAAATAAAAAACTAAAGCACTCACCTCCTCTTCCCCCCACGTGAGCCATTGGCATCCTCCAATCTGCAATAAAAACAATACAAAAAAAAAAAAAAAAAAACACAAAAAAGAACAAAACACAACACTCCTCAGAAATACTAAAAATTAAGTAGCAAAACGATAAACTTAAAATAAAAACGCCAAACTCCTTCTAACGTAGGAAAAGAACAATTAAATATTAGTCTCCACAAAAACAATATGAACTCTTTAAAACATAAAAATATGTAAAGGATATGTGCTCCGATCTTCTTATAGATAGAATAAAAGTCTCTTCTCAGCTTCAGCTTCACAAGTTTTGCATAGAAAATACTTTGCAAAAGTCTCTGAATTGTTCGCCTCGTCTCTCAACCAACTCAGAAAGCGATCACTTCAAATGTATACACGTGCAGTCAGAATTCATAAACACACGTCGCTATAGCAACTAAAATTCAAATCATTCATAACCACGCACGTACACCTGAAGCGCACACCGAATCTCAAAACATGCATTGCGAAGTAACAAACTTCATTTTAAACAGTTATTATTATTATATTATTATTATAATCCGTGAAATTATTCTTGCCCAAAATCTTCATTAGCTATTCGTAATTGAGCAAATTAGTGCCGACTTTGCAAGGCACTTAAAGTCTAACGTTAATGGATCCCATGGTCATCGCTTCTGTCCAAAATGCGTGCAAAAAGGCACAAGCGAGGATAAATCGGACATCGTCTTATTATAAAGTCTAGAAGAATTAAATTTCCGCATATAACATCAAGCCAATCAGCTTGCAGTATCACTAATGCGTCATCAAAAAGAAAAGAAAAATCCAAATTGATAAAGCCGTTTATGATTTTACCAATCATGGAGTGGAGGATGACGTTCATCATTTATTTTACAATGATCATTAGCACTATCTTTCTCAAACAATGTTTAACAGATTATTTAAATTATTAACAGTTTATCTGCGCTGTCATGTGCTGATTCGGACTGAAATGGTACAAGCATTAAGAATATTCGATGGTAATAAAACAAAATCAGACATCGAAATAAAGTTAACTTTATATGAATAAAATTCAATTCTAAACTCTCCGTGATTGACTTCACTTTTCCGATGGACGGCAAAAACAACGGAAGTTTTGCCCCGATATTATAATTACATTAATTCCTGCATTTCTTTTAAATCAAATAACAGAATCCCAATCAAAGAAATACATCTGAATTAAATGCCTATATTTCTAATTGAAAGGGTGTCAAAAGCAATAAACTGTGAATTCATTGAATGATTGTACTCAATTAGCTTATAGGGGCTATGCGATGAATATTCAAGGCTTTGAAAACGAATACATACCTACATTTTCATACATGGCTGTATTCATTTCAGTTCATACAGGTGGAGCTGGGGAAGGTGGAGGGTTTCTGAAAGCGCCGCGCGCTGAAACTACAGCAAATGCTAACAAAGTATTTGATCGTTGAGCAGCACCCGAGCTCATTGGCTACATCAGGAACCAATCAGCGTTGTCCTATAGTGATGATGTGATTGTTGACACGTTATGAACTCTATAAAACACCAAAGTAACCATCTGTGACAAGTACATTTATGTGAAGAGAGGGAGAAAACAAGAAAGCTTAAGGATAAGAACACTTTACAAGACATCTAGTTTAATCAAAAAGCATGTGTAATTAATTGAAATCATGAAACATTTCATGAAACTTATCATGAAACAACAATTTCATAACAGTGTAACAAAAAAATACATTCTTAATGATTTTTTCTTCAAATTCCATTTTATTTTTTACCCAGTTCTGTGCTTTCTGTTTTATTTAGTCTATATGGTTTAAACAAAAACATGTCTAATTAATTTAATTTAAACAAAAAGCAAAGTAATAATAGTTTGGCCCTATGAAATGTTTTTTTTTTTCTTTTCTTTAAAAAAAAAAAAAGAAATTCTGTATTGTGTATTTAAATTTTTCTGGTAATCAAATGAAGGCATATTTATCTTTTATTCAAATGAAAATTAAACAAGCCTTTTAATTGTTTGGCAAACAAGTGCTACACAACAGAGGCTTACTGTTAAAATTATAACATGAAAGAAAATTAGTTTTAATAATAATTGTATTACATTAAGACGCACATTATACTATACAAGAGTAATATATTTCTATCGTAGTTTCTTTAAGTCAAACCAAACTTTTATTTTGGAAACCAGTCAAATACAAAACAAAAACCTTCTTCTGTTAGTTTTTTTTTTTTTTTATTAATGCCAAAATAAAGAAAATGTGACAAATACATAACAACAGTAACAATAAAACCCAGGACATATGTAACGAAAACAGTACAAATAAAATAACATAAAGCCAGAGGGGATGAAAAAACAAAAACAAATTGATAAATAACATTAAACAAGGTTAAACATTGAAAGTTGACTTTTTTTATGCCCATCAAAGACAAAACATATGAATTATAGTCTACCAGAAAAATTGACAGTAGCGGGATCTTACCCAAGAATTTGCATTTGTGAATAAAAAATCTGCCAAGTATCATGAACAGATTAACAATGTCCTGGAAATACAAATTTGAATTGAGGCAAAGAAAAACAATATTAAAGGTGTTAATACACATTCTGACATCTGTTTTTTGCTGAGAGATAGGTTCATAACTCATTCCAAAAAGCTTAAACACAAACACATTCACAAAAAGATGTACAATTGTCTCTTCTACATCACAGAAAGTGCATTTATTTTCAATGTTTTGGATATACTTATTGAGTGCACTATAACAAGGGTAGCATCTAGGCAACATTTTTGAATGTAATTAATTTTATTTTGTTTGTTAAAAGATATTTGTGTGGAAGAGACCAGACAAGACTCCAATTAACACTGGATAACGTCATCATCCATTTGAAAGATGATGCTGGAACAGATTTTCTGTTCAAATTGAATTCGTCATCAATAATCAAAATTGAAAATTTTGAAATAGAAGTGTTATACAAAGAAATAGGACAATAGGTTTGCTCTCCTTTCAAGAGAGTTTTTACAACACTAGGAATGACATTGAATACAATATTATATTAATTTAATGAAGCTCCAAAATCTTCTTTTTTTTTTTGTGGAGAATTCTGAAAAGGAATAAAACGGACAATTGTCATCCATCAGCTGATTAACAATATAGATGTTATTTAAATACCATCTCTCAAGAAATATTGATTTATTTCTGTAAATAATATTCTGATTGATCCAAATAAAACAACGGTGAGGTGAAAAATTATGTTTGTAAACCAGTAAACCACGATAATAAAAACCTGTTGGGGACATTTAGCTAATTTAATGGGTAGTTTTCCAAGTGAGAAGGGGCACTGTAACAAAAATTCAATATCTCCAATTTTCTTGAAAACAAAATGAGGAAATATGTTCCATATAAAGTCTGTTTTTTTTTTTTAACACATCGTTTTAGCCAATTTACTTTTAGCACATGGTTAAATAGGGTAAAGTCAACAACTCCAAGACCTCCATCACTAAACTTGTTTCTTAGAACCTCCTTTTTAATTTTGTGTGATTTATTTTCCCATATGAAATTATATAATAATTTATCTAATCTAATCAGGAACATATTGACTTGGGACAATCCGTTACAGAAAACTAAACTAGTGTTTTCCTTGATGCCTCGCCTCAGCCAATCACCAGCACTTGATTTGTGCACATCATACATGATGCATCCTTATATTGTTTCACTGACGTTGACAAGATTAACCCCTCGGTTATCCAAATTTGGTACCGAACGACAAGACAATTTTTGATACTCGATGGTATCGAGGCAATTCGGTCGGTGCCTAAAAAGTATGGAAGTCGATATACCCAGCAACCCAAATACAGATTGGTCATATATGAGGCGCTATATAGATAAAGATGACTTGTCTTAACTTGATGTTTTAAAACAAAGCAAATGAAGCCGTGATGACTTGATGGCTTGTTTCCAGTCTTCAGTCTCTCATGTTCTTGCTCAGACGTGGACAGGCTCTGATCTCTCTGGTGTGGCGGCTTGAGTTCCTGTCAGGTTGGGGTTGGACTTCAGGCTTCGGGTCGAGTCTCCAGCTCAAGCCCTCCACCAAGGACAGCGAGTGTGTTCTTTCCTATCCAATACACAGATTATATGAACAAGTCAACTCATGAATGATATTTTAAGAGCTGTTTTACAACAGAATTGAATTCTGTTTGCACTGATTCTGTCATTTTCCTGTCTACCGTGAAGCCGCGTTGAAACAATCTGTATTGTACAAAGCGCTATATGGTGACTTGACTATAACAAGAACAATGAACACACATTTGAAAATCTCACTACAAACAATCCAGAGTTGAAGACAAATGATAATAATCCTACTCTGTCTGTTACACTTCCTCACACCTGAAATCACTGATCGAGTGAATCTCCTGAACTTCTCCAATCTACAGTAGATCATTTCTAATCCATTGATGTTGTGACATCTGCTCTAACGTGGGCCGTTTCGTTGGATCCCGGGCTAGGCACTGGCTAATCAGATCACTGCATTCTGTACAAATGTTAATAAGGAGAGAGCTGGTTAGCCATGGGACTTGGAATGTATGAAAACAGCATCTAAAACATGACTAATATAATGTAAAATGTTCCTTATCTTTACTTTAAAAGTGAAGTATGTCGTTCCTGCGACACCAGTCGCAGAATTACAAAATAAAGCATATTTTCAAAAAAACCTCGCAGAGGCCCAACTTAAACATCGCAAACCCAGCTCTTACTGGTTCTTGTGAAGGCATGTTTCAGGTCCAACATATTAGAAATACTTTCAGCTGTGTTGCATTTGTCTTTCTGAAAATGTGTCTTTCTGAACGGGTGTACGATGATGCTGTGGGGCATTCAAGCATGCTTTGTAGCGCATAGCATCACAGCGCTCTGTTCACTTTGACGTGTTCATGACCTGTTTAATCTTTGAAGGTATAAATGCAGCGAATTTCGCCTTTCACTTCTGTAACTAAAGCTGGATTTCTTTTCCCATGTATCCGCCTGCTACAGTAACCACGGCCCAGACTCGCTCAACGTTGAGGTATATATAAAAAAATCTTACATACTTCACCTTTAACTGTGTCTGTACAGAGCCTTTACTTTATGTGTGTGTGTGTGTGTTTATCAGTGTTTTCAATACTACTCACTCACCTCTGGATAAGTTGGAATTCCGAAATGTAACTTTGGCTTCTATGATTTCCGTTCTAGTGCGAAAAGGACGAGATACGTTCACCATCTCATACAACATCACTCCTAGAGCCCAGACATTTGCTGGGACGGCGTGGAATCTGGGTTCTGTGAAGACTTCAGGTGGGCAGTGATCCTGTATTCCTGTAAGCAAGACATTTGCACATTGTTGAGCTTTTTTTTCTTAAAGCGTCACTACATTCAGGTTTCCACACTCCCAAAATGCTCACCAAGGTATATGTCGCTCTCGTAGCCCTCACTACTGAATAGCTGACCGCAGCCAAAGTCTATCAGCTTGAGGTCTAACGAGTTTCTCTTCAACAGGAAATTCTGCGCATGAATGTCATTGTGAAAAACGCCATGCTCGATGCAGTGTTGTACTGCCAGCACAGCCTGTTGCATGAAGACCCGTGCTACTGTTTCACACACTTCAGGATTACGACGAGTGATGAAGTCCAGCAAGCTCTCGCAGGGTTCGGGGAACTCCATAATGAGAGAGAATTTGCGAGGGTGTTCAAACCACTCGTATAGTTGTATGACGTAGGGGCTTATGGGTTCTCGCCTCATCATTAGCAGCAGCGCCACTTCTGTAATGAGAGGTTCGGGATGTCCAGGCTAGAGAAAAGCAGTAGACAGAAGGTTAGCTGGGTGAAAATCTGACGAAAACATCTCACTTTTCTTTGATCTTTTTAGATACGCTCAAAAGAGCTCAACGTTTTTTCCGTTGTGCCTCTAGGCTTATTTGTCAATCACATTTACACCTAATGCTTCCTATGGGTGTATTAACTACAGCAATCTGCACTTAAACAACTGAATACATATTCAGGTTTTGGCCGACTTACAATATCAAGATAAAGAAAATTGTCAAGCTTGCGCATCCGCTTGATGGCAACCTGCAAAAAACAAACAAATAAAAAACAGTTTCAGTAACAGTATTCAAGCACCTGACCTTGCACTAAGTATTAAACCATCTGTACATTGTTTTGAATATGTTTTGATGCACGCAAAAGCAAAATGTTTGTACAATTCGGGAAGATTTACCCTTTTGCCATCAAATTTGCGTGTTCCCCTGTACACACTGCCAAACGCTCCGCATCCAATCATCTCTCCCGCTTTATACAGAGACTCAAAGGACTCTGTATGAGACAAATGTGAGAAATATATGAGAGATTGTTTTATTTCAAAAATATCAGTCCTGGCTGTGTCGAGAAAATAATAATATTAATATGGTGAACATAATATGAATATTCTCTCAAAACAAGTCTTAAGATATTTTTAGTGGAACACAAGACGGCAATACTGTTTAAAATAATGTCGGAGAAATGAGGACTGGCGGTTTACCTTTATTTGGCTCGACGCCAGAGAGATCTGGTGCAGGTGATGACGATGGATCAGGATCAGGATCAGGTGATGACGGATCAGGCTCTGGGTCCAGATCTGCTGGAGGGACAAAAGGCTCCACAACATCCACAGCACAACTTTGGCAACAGCAGCAGAAAGAACCCTTCATAGCCTTCCATAGCCAGTCGAGGAAACGACCAATTCTTTTCCTCTTCCTTGTAGGTTTTTCTGAAATGAAGAGAAACATCTCTGATTTTAATTGAATGATATCATGACATA
Source organism: Tiaroga cobitis (assembly GCA_030578255.1). Lineage (NCBI taxonomy): Eukaryota > Metazoa > Chordata > Actinopteri > Cypriniformes > Leuciscidae > Tiaroga > Tiaroga cobitis. The sequence goes on from CM060591.1 coordinate 43,333,987, forward strand.
ACATACATTTTACTGTTAAATTCTTATCTATAATGTTACAAATCCATAGTAATGGAAATATTTCCAAGCTACCCTTCTGCTAAATGCCTGCATAAATGTCCCAAAATCGTATTTCACAACTTTCATCATTTTTATTGATCACATAAGCGACTCAGTAATCCTTGAAAGTATTTGACAATTCAAGTGCAATAAGTCAGAAATACAATTCTATCGGGGATGGAATGCTGTCTGAGAATCGGCTTTCTGTGCGCGTGTTTTTGGTGCGCGTCAGACAGCGCAAGTACCATCGAGGTCACGGCTTATTGAGAGCGTTTTGCTAATGTTTCCATAAAGTTAAGCAATCGTTATTTCTAAATGTTCCTTGAACGTTCATAACGTCCAGTTTTTTCAATGTTTCAAAAATGTTTTTTTTTCTTGGTTAAAGGAAGATTATATTTGTATCATTTTGCATTTTGGGAACGTTACTTCTGAAGGTTTTCTTAATGCTCTGAAAATGTGCCAATTCAAATATTTCTAAAAATAAATGTGCTAAAAACTTGAAGCATGAAATAGCAAAATCTCTATCTGTACACTTCACACTGCCCAGCCTTATTTCAGTCTGACCTGTTGAGCTCTTGTTCACAGGAGAAGCCTCCATGGCACCCTGAGCAGTTCGGCCACGTGAAGTCTCGGTTGGCTCTACAGGAACTTGACCCGGCAGCGGATGGCACCGCCACCCTTCCAAGCTGTCGGACCTGGACAAACCGCAGCTGCTGCCACTGTCCTGTTCGCTTCGGCTCTCCGAATTGTCACCACTCCACCTCCATTCCACGCTGTACGAGCCTCTGCTGCTCAGCCTCAACAACTCTCTGCATAACCTCCTCTCCACATTGTCCTCAGAGAGGGACAAAGATGACGATGAGTCTGGAAAATTTCAGACATCAAAAACTGTTTTTTTTTTTTGTTGTAATAATATTTATATGTAAGAATTGGTCAAAGCCTATTCTGACCTCTGCGAGAGTGTTTAGAAGAAGTGGACGGACGTCCATCATCTGGGCTCTTCTGGCTGCCGCTCTGCCACTCCTTCCTCCTGTGAGCCGGACCTGTGGACACAGAAACAGACAACTCAGAAGACAAAGACTGTGTTAAATATCCACAAAGCTCCTGGATCTGTGTCTGGGTCGGGTCTGGCAGCGGATCACGGAGGCTGGAATATTTCACGGAGGCTGGAATATTTCACATAGTGAACCAATACTCAATGTCAGTGGTCAATTACAAATTATTACTATAACATGATTTCATATGCAAGGAATCAAATACATGTGAACACTTAGCTGGGAAAATTGGGGGATCAAATTTACCTTGCACAAGTTTCTTCACATTAATTTACTCAATCATTGTACAACAATATCATACCATTTACAAATAAAAAACTAAAGCACTCACCTCCTCTTCCCCCCACGTGAGCCATTGGCATCCTCCAATCTGCAATAAAAACAATACAAAAAAAAAAAACAACACAAAAAAGAACAAAACACAACACTCCTCAGAAATACTAAAAATTAAGTAGCAAAACGATAAACTTAAAATAAAACGCCAAACTCCTTCTAACGTAGGAAAAGAACAATTAAATATTAGTCTCCACAAAAACAATATGAACTCTTTAAAACATAAAAATATGTAAAGGATATGTGCTCCGATCTTCTTATAGATAGAATAAAAGTCTCTTCTCAGCTTCACAAGTTTTGCATAGAAAATACTTTGCAAAAGTCTCTGAATTGTTCGCCTCGTCTCTCAACCAACTCAGAAAGCGATCACTTCAAATGTATACACGTGCAGTCAGAATTCATAAACACACGTCGCTATAGCAACTAAAATTCAAATCATTCATAACCACGCACGTACACCTGAAGCGCACACCGAATCTCAAAACATGCATTGCGAAGTAACAAACTTAATTTTAAACAGTTATTATTATTATATTATTATTATAATCCGTGAAATTATTCTTGCCCAAAATCTTCATTAGCTATTCGTAATTGAGCAAATTAGTGCCGACTTTGCAAGGCACTTAAAGTCTAACGTTAATGGATCCCATGGTCATCGCTTCTGTCCAAAATGCGTGCAAAAAGGCACAAGCGAGGATAAATCGGACATCGTCTTATTATAAAGTCTAGAAGAATTAAATTTCCGCATATAACATCAAGCCAATCAGCTTGCAGTATCACTAATGCGTCATCAAAAAGAAAAGAAAAATCCAAATTGATAAAGCCGTTTATGATTTTACCAATCATGGAGTGGAGGATGACGTTCATCATTTATTTTACAATGATCATTAGCACTATCTTTCTCAAACAATGTTTAACAGATTATTTAAATTATTAACAGTTTATCTGCGCTGTCATGTGCTGATTCGGACTGAAATGGTACAAGCATTAAGAATATTCGATGGTAATAAAACAAAATCAGACATCGAAATAAAGTTAACTTTATATGAATAAAATTCAATTCTAAACTCTCCGTGATTGACTTCACTTTTCCGATGGACGGCAAAAACAACGGAAGTTTTGCCCCGATATTATAATTACATTAATTCCTGCATTTCTTTTAAATCAAATAACAGAATCCCAATCAAAGAAATACATCTGAATTAAATGCCTATATTTCTAATTGAAATGGTGTCAAAAGCAATAAACTGTGAATTCATTGAATGATTGTACTCAATTAGCTTATAGGGGCTATGCGATGAATATTCAAGGCTTTGAAAACGAATACATACCTACATTTTCATACATGGCTGTATTCATTTCAGTTCATACAGGTGGAGCTGGGGAAGGTGGAGGGTTTCTGAAAGCGCCGCGCGCTGAAACTACAGCAAATGCTAACAAAGTATTTGATCGTTGAGCAGCACCCGAGCTCATTGGCTACATCAGGAACCAATCAGCGTTGTCCTATAGTGATGATGTGATTGTTGACAAAGTAACCATCTGTGACAAGTACATTTATGTGAAGAGAGGGAGAAAACAAGAAAGCTTAAGGATAAGAACACTTTACAAGACATCTAGTTTAATCAAAAAGCATGTGTAATTAATTGAAATCATGAAACATTTCATAAAACTTATCATGAAACAACAATTTCATAACAGTGTAACAAAAAAATACATTCTTAATGATTTTTTCTTCAAATTCCATTTTATTTTTTACCCAGTTCTGTGCTTTCTGTTTTATTTAGTCTATATGGTTTAAACAAAAACATGTCTAATTAATTTAATTTAAACAAAAAGCAAAGTAATAATAGTTTGGCCCTATGAAATGTTTTTTTTTTTTTTCTTTTCTTTTAAAAAAAAAAGAAATTCTGTATTGTGTATTTAAATTTTTCTGGTAATCAAATGAAGGCATATTTATCTTTTATTCAAATGAAAATTAAACAAGCCTTTTAATTGTTTGGCAAACAAGTGCTACACAACAGAGGCTTACTGTTAAAATTATAACATGAAAGAAAATTAGTTTTAATAATAATTGTATTACATTAAGACGCACATTATACTATACAAGAGTAATATATTTCTATCGTAGTTTCTTTAAGTCAAACCAAACTTTTATTTTGGAAACCAGTCAAATACAAAACAAAAACCTTCTTCTGTTAGTTTTTTTTTTTTTATTAATGCCAAAATAAAGAAAATGTGACAAATACATAACAACAGTAACAATAAAACCCAGGACATATGTAACGAAAACAGTACAAATAAAATAACATAAAGCCAGAGGGGATGAAAAAACAAAAACAAATTGATAAATAACATTAAACAAGGTTAAACATTGAAAGTTGACTTTTTTTATGCCCATCAAAGACAAAACATATGAATTATAGTCTACCAGAAAAATTGACAGTAGCGGGATCTTACCCAAGAATTTGCATTTGTGAATAAAAAATCTGCCAAGTATCATGAACAGATTAACAATGTCCTGGAAATACAAATTTGAATTGAGGCAAAGAAAAACAATATTAAAGGTGTTAATACACATTCTGACATCTGTTTTTTGCTGAGAGATAGGTTCATAACTCATTCCAAAAAGCTTAAACACAAACACATTCACAAAAAGATGTACAATTGTCTCTTCTACATCACAGAAAGTGCATTTATTTTCAATGTTTTGGATATACTTATTGAGTGCACTATAACAAGGGTAGCATCTAGGCAACATTTTTGAATGTAATTAATTTTATTTTGTTTGTTAAAAGATATTTGTGTGGAAGAGACCAGACAAGACTCCAATTAACACTGGATAACGTCATCATCCATTTGAAAGATGATGCTGGAACAGATTTTCTGTTCAAATTGAATTCGTCATCAATAATCAAAATTGAAAATTTTGAAATAGAAGTGTTATACAAAGAAATAGGACAATAGGTTTGCTCTCCTTTCAAGAGAGTTTTTACAACACTAGGAATGACATTGAATACAATATTATATTAATTTAATGAAGCTCCAAAATCTTCTTTTTTTTTTGTGTGGAGAATTCTGAAAAGGAATAAAACGGACAATTGTCATCCATCAGCTGATTAACAATATAGATGTTATTTAAATACCATCTCTCAAGAAATATTGATTTATTTCTGTAAATAATATTCTGATTGATCCAAATAAAACAACGGTGAGGTGAAAAATTATGTTTGTAAACCAGTAAACCACGATAATAAAAACCTGTTGGGGATATTTAGCTAATTTAATGGGTAGTTTTCCAAGTGAGAAGGGGCACTGTAACAAAAATTCAATATCTCCAATTTTCTTGAAAACAAAATGAGGAAATATGTTCCATATAAAGTCTGTTTTTTTTTTTTAACACATCGTTTTAGCCAATTTACTTTTAGCACATGGTTAAATAGGGTAAAGTCAACAACTCCAAGACCTCCATCACTAAACTTGTTTCTTAGAACCTCCTTTTTAATTTTGTGTGATTTATTTTCCCATATGAAATTATATAATAATTTATCTAATCTAATCAGGAACATATTGACTTGGGACAATCCATTACAGAAAACTAAACTAGTGTTTTCCTTGATGCCTCGCCTCAGCCAATCACCAGCACTTGATTTGTGCACATCATACATGATGCATCCTTATATTGTTTCACTGACGTTGACAAGATTAACCCCTCGGTTATCCAAATTTGGTACCGAACGACAAGACAATTTTTGATACTCGATGGTATCGAGGCAATTCGGTCGGTGCCTAAAAAGTATGGAAGTCGATATACCCAGCAACCCAAATACAGATTGGTCATATATGAGGCGCTATATAGATAAAGATGACTTGTCTTAACTTGATGTTTTAAAACAAAGCAAATGAAGCCGTGATGACTTGATGGCTTGTTTCCAGTCTTCAGTCTCTCATGTTCTTGCTCAGACGTGGACAGGCTCTGATCTCTCTGGTGTGGCGGCTTGAGTTCCTGTCAGGTTGGGGTTGGACTTCAGGCTTCGGGTCGAGTCTCCAGCTCAAGCCCTCCACCAAGGACAGCGAGTGTGTTCTTTCCTATCCAATACACAGATTATATGAACAAGTCAACTCATGAATGATATTTTAAGAGCTGTTTTACAACAGAATTGAATTCTGTTTGCACTGATTCTGTGATTTTCCTGTCTACCGTGAAGCCGCGTTGAAACAATCTGTATTGTACAAAGCGCTATATGGTGACTTGACTATAACAAGAACAATGAACACACATTTGAAAATCTCACTACAAACAATCCAGAGTTGAAGACAAATGATAATAATCCTACTCTGTCTGTTACACTTCCTCACACCTGAAATCACTGATCGAGTGAATCTCCTGAACTTCTCCAATCTACAGTAGATCATTTCTAATCCATTGATGTTGTGACATCTGCTCTAACGTGGGCCGTTTCGTTGGATCCCGGGCTAGGCACTGGCTAATCAGATCACTGCATTCTGTACAAATGTTAATAAGGAGAGAGCTGGTTAGCCATGGGACTTGGAATGTATGAAAACAGCATCTAAAACATGACTAATATAATGTAAAATGTTCCTTATCTTTACTTTAAAAGTGAAGTATGTCGTTCCTGCGACACCAGTCGCAGAATTACAAAATAAAGCATATTTTCAAAAAAACCTCGCAGAGGCCCAACTTAAACATCGCAAACCCAGCTCTTACTGGTTCTTGTGAAGGCATGTTTCAGGTCCAACATATTAGAAATACTTTCAGCTGTGTTGCATTTGTCTTTCTGAAAATGTGTCTTTCTGAACGGGTGTACGATGATGCTGTGGGGCATTCAAGCATGCTTTGTAGCGCATAGCATCACAGCGCTCTGTTCACTTTGACGTGTTCATGACCTGTTTAATCTTTGAAGGTATAAATGCAGCGAATTTCGCCTTTCACTTCTGTAACTAAAGCTGGATTTCTTTTCCCATGTATCCGCCTGCTACAGTAACCACGGCCCAGACTCGCTCAACGTTGAGGTATATATAAAAAAATCTTACATACTTCACCTTTAACTGTGTCTGTACAGAGCCTTTACTTTATGTGTGTGTGTGTGTGTTTATCAGTGTTTTCAATACTACTCACTCACCTCTGGATAAGTTGGAATTCCGAAATGTAACTTTGGCTTCTATGATTTCCGTTCTAGTGCGAAAAGGACGAGATACGTTCACCATCTCATACAACATCACTCCTAGAGCCCAGACATTTGCTGGGACGGCGTGGAATCTGGGTTCTGTGAAGACTTCAGGTGGGCAGTGATCCTGTATTCCTGTAAGCAAGACATTTGCACATTGTTGAGCTTTTTTTTCTTAAAGCGTCACTACATTCAGGTTTCCACACTCCCAAAATGCTCACCAAGGTATATGTCGCTCTCGTAGCCCTCACTACTGAATAGCTGACCGCAGCCAAAGTCTATCAGCTTGAGGTCTAACGAGTTTCTCTTCAACAGGAAATTCTGCGCATGAATGTCATTGTGAAAAACGCCATGCTCGATGCAGTGTTGTACTGCCAGCACAGCCTGTTGCATGAAGACCCGTGCTACTGTTTCACACACTTCAGGATTACGACGAGTGATGAAGTCCAGCAAGCTCTCGCAGGGTTCGGGGAACTCCATAATGAGAGAGAATTTGCGAGGGTGTTCAAACCACTCGTATAGTTGTATGACGTAGGGGCTTATGGGTTCTCGCCTCATCATTAGCAGCAGCGCCACTTCTGTAATGAGAGGTTCGGGATGTCCAGGCTAGAGAAAAGCAGTAGACAGAAGGTTAGCTGGGTGAAAATCTGACGAAAACATCTCACTTTTCTTTGATCTTTTTAGATACGCTCAAAAGAGCTCAACGTTTTTTCCGTTGTGCCTCTAGGCTTATTTGTCAATCACATTTACACCTAATGCTTCCTATGGGTGTATTAACTACAGCAATCTGCACTTAAACAACTGAATACATATTCAGGTTTTGGCCGACTTACAATATCAAGATAAAGAAAATTGTCAAGCTTGCGCATCCGCTTGATGGCAACCTGCAAAAAACAAACAAATAAAAAACAGTTTCAGTAACAGTATTCAAGCACCTGACCTTGCACTAAGTATTAAACCATCTGTACATTGTTTTGAATATGTTTTGATGCACGCAAAAGCAAAATGTTTGTACAATTCGGGAAGATTTACCCTTTTGCCATCAAATTTGCGTGTTCCCCTGTACACACTGCCAAACGCTCCGCATCCAATCATCTCTCCCGCTTTATACAGAGACTCAAAGGACTCTGTATGAGACAAATGTGAGAAATATATGAGAGATTGTTTTATTTCAAAAATATCAGTCCTGGCTGTGTCGAGAAAATAATAATATTAATATGGTGAACATAATATGAATATTCTCTCAAAACAAGTCTTAAGATATTTTTAGTGGAACACAAGACGGCAATACTGTTTAAAATAATGTCGGAGAAATGAGGACTGGCGGTTTACCTTTATTTGGCTCGACGCCAGAGAGATCTGGTGCAGGTGATGACGATGGATCAGGATCAGGATCAGGTGATGACGGATCAGGCTCTGGGTCCAGATCTGCTGGAGGGACAAAAGGCTCCACAACATCCACAGCACAACTTTGGCAACAGCAGCAGAAAGAACCCTTCATAGCCTTCCATAGCCAGTCGAGGAAACGACCAATTCTTTTCCTCTTCCTTGTAGGTTTTTCTGAAATGAAGAGAAACATCTCTGATTTTAATTGAATGATATCATGACATAACATACATTTTACTGTTAAATTCTTATCTATAATGTTACAAATCCATAGTAATGGAAATATTTCCAAGCTACCCTTCTGCTAAATGCCTGCATAAATGTCCCAAAATCGTATTTCACAACTTTCATCATTTTTATTTATCACATAAGCGACTCAGTAATCCTTGAAAGTATTTGACAATTCAAGTGCAATAAGTCAGAAATACAATTCTATCGGGGATGGAATGCTGTCTGAGAATCGGCTTTCTGTGCGCGTGTTTCTGGTGCGCGTCAGACAGCGCAAGTACCATCGAGGTCACGGCTTATTGAGAGCGTTTTGCTAATGTTTCCATAAAGTTAAGCAATCGTTATTTCTAAATGTTCCTTGAACGTTCATAACTTCCAGTTTTTTCAATGTTTCAAAAATGTTTTTTTTTCTTGGTTAAACGAAGATTATATTTGTATCATTTTGCATTTTGGGAACGTTACTTTTGAAGGTTTTCTTAATGCTCTGAAAATGTGCCAATTCAAATATTTCTAAAAATAAATGTGCTAAAAACTTGAAGCATGAAATAGCAAAATCTCTATCTGTACACTTCACACTGCCCAGCCTTATTTCAGTCTGACCTGTTGAGCTCTTGTTCACAGGAGAAGCCTCCATGGCACCCTGAGCAGTTCGGCCACGTGAAGTCTCGGTTGGCTCTACAGGAACTTGACCCGGCAGCGGATGGCACCGCCACCCTTCCAAGCTGTCGGACCTGGACAAACCGCAGCTGCTGCCACTGTCCTGTTCGCTTCGGCTCTCCGAATTGTCACCACTCCACCTCCATTCCACGCTGTACGAGCCTCTGCTGCTCAGCCTCAACAACTCTCTGCATAACCTCCTCTCCACATTGTCCTCAGAGAGGGACAAAGATGACGATGAGTCTGGAAAATTTCAGACATCAAAAACTGTTTTTTTTTTGTTGTAATAATATTTATATGTAAGAATTGGTCAAAGCCTATTCTGACCTCTGCGAGAGTGTTTAGAAGAAGTGGACGGACGTCCATCATCTGGGCTCTTCTGGCTGCCGCTCTGCCACTCCTTCCTCCTGTGAGCCGGACCTGTGGACACAGAAACAGACAACTCAGAAGACAAAGACTGTGTTAAATATCCACAAAGCTCCTGGATCTGTGTCTGGGTCGGGTCTGGCAGCGGATCACGGAGGCTGGAATATTTCACGGAGGCTGGAATATTTCACATAGTGAACCAATACTCAATGTCAGTGGTCAATTACAAATTATTACTATAACATGATTTCATATGCAAGGAATCAAATACATGTGAACACTTAGCTGGGAAAATTGGGGGATCAAATTTACCTTGCACAAGTTTCTTCACATTAATTTACTCAATCATTGTACAACAATATCATACCATTTACAAATAAAAAACTAAAGCACTCACCTCCTCTTCCCCCCACGTGAGCCATTGGCATCCTCCAATCTGCAATAAAAACAATACAAAAAAAAAAAACAACACAAAAAAGAACAAAACACAACACTCCTCAGAAATACTAAAAATTAAGTAGCAAAACGATAAACTTAAAATAAAACGCCAAACTCCTTCTAACGTAGGAAAAGAACAATTAAATATTAGTCTCCACAAAAACAATATGAACTCTTTAAAACATAAAAATATGTAAAGGATATGTGCTCCGATCTTCTTATAGATAGAATAAAAGTCTCTTCTCAGCTTCAGCTTCACAAGTTTTGCATAGAAAATACTTTGCAAAAGTCTCTGAATTGTTCGCCTCGTCTCTCAACCAACTCAGAAAGCGATCACTTCAAATGTATACACGTGCAGTCAGAATTCATAAACACACGTCGCTATAGCAACTAAAATTCAAATCATTCATAACCACGCACGTACACCTGAAGCGCACACCGAATCTCAAAACATGCATTGCGAAGTAACAAACTTCATTTTAAACAGTTATTATTATTATATTATTATTATAATCCGTGAAATTATTCTTGCCCAAAATCTTCATTAGCTATTCGTAATTGAGCAAATTAGTGCCGACTTTGCAAGGCACTTAAAGTCTAACGTTAATGGATCCCATGGTCATCGCTTCTGTCCAAAATGCGTGCAAAAAGGCACAAGCGAGGATAAATCGGACATCGTCTTATTATAAAGTCTAGAAGAATTAAATTTCCGCATATAACATCAAGCCAATCAGCTTGCAGTATCACTAATGCGTCATCAAAAAGAAAAGAAAAATCCAAATTGATAAAGCCGTTTATGATTTTACCAATCATGGAGTGGAGGATGACGTTCATCATTTATTTTACAATGATCATTAGCACTATCTTTCTCAAACAATGTTTAACAGATTATTTAAATTATTAACAGTTTATCTGCGCTGTCATGTGCTGATTCGGACTGAAATGGTACAAGCATTAAGAATATTCGATGGTAATAAAACAAAATCAGACATCGAAATAAAGTTAACTTTATATGAATAAAATTCAATTCTAAACTCTCCGTGATTGACTTCACTTTTCCGATGGACGGCAAAAACAACGGAAGTTTTGCCCCGATATTATAATTACATTAATTCCTGCATTTCTTTTAAATCAAATAACAGAATCCCAATCAAAGAAATACATCTGAATTAAATGCCTATATTTCTAATTGAAATGGTGTCAAAAGCAATAAACTGTGAATTCATTGAATGATTGTACTCAATTAGCTTATAGGGGCTATGCGATGAATATTCAAGGCTTTGAAAACGAATACATACCTACATTTTCATACATGGCTGTATTCATTTCAGTTCATACAGGTGGAGCTGGGGAAGGTGGAGGGTTTCTGAAAGCGCCGCGCGCTGAAACTACAGCAAATGCTAACAAAGTATTTGATCGTTGAGCAGCACCCGAGCTCATTGGCTACATCAGGAACCAATCAGCGTTGTCCTATAGTGATGATGTGATTGTTGACAAAGTAACCATCTGTGACAAGTACATTTATGTGAAGAGAGGGAGAAAACAAGAAAGCTTAAGGATAAGAACACTTTACAAGACATCTAGTTTAATCAAAAAGCATGTGTAATTAATTGAAATCATGAAACATTTCATAAAACTTATCATGAAACAACAATTTCATAACAGTGTAACAAAAAAATACATTCTTAATGATTTTTTCTTCAAATTCCATTTTATTTTTTACCCAGTTCTGTGCTTTCTGTTTTATTTAGTCTATATGGTTTAAACAAAAACATGTCTAATTAATTTAATTTAAACAAAAAGCAAAGTAATAATAGTTTGGCCCTATGAAATGTTTTTTTTTTTTTTCTTTTCTTTAAAAAAAAAAAAGAAATTCTGTATTGTGTATTTAAATTTTTCTGGTAATCAAATGAAGGCATATTTATCTTTTATTCAAATGAAAATTAAACAAGCCTTTTAATTGTTTGGCAAACAAGTGCTACACAACAGAGGCTTACTGTTAAAATTATAACATGAAAGAAAATTAGTTTTAATAATAATTGTATTACATTAAGACGCACATTATACTATACAAGAGTAATATATTTCTATCGTAGTTTCTTTAAGTCAAACCAAACTTTTATTTTGGAAACCAGTCAAATACAAAACAAAAACCTTCTTCTGTTAGTTTTTTTTTTTTTATTAATGCCAAAATAAAGAAAATGTGACAAATACATAACAACAGTAACAATAAAACCCAGGACATATGTAACGAAAACAGTACAAATAAAATAACATAAAGCCAGAGGGGATGAAAAAACAAAAACAAATTGATAAATAACATTAAACAAGGTTAAACATTGAAAGTTGACTTTTTTTATGCCCATCAAAGACAAAACATATGAATTATAGTCTACCAGAAAAATTGACAGTAGCGGGATCTTACCCAAGAATTTGCATTTGTGAATAAAAAATCTGCCAAGTATCATGAACAGATTAACAATGTCCTGGAAATACAAATTTGAATTGAGGCAAAGAAAAACAATATTAAAGGTGTTAATACACATTCTGACATCTGTTTTTTGCTGAGAGATAGGTTCATAACTCATTCCAAAAAGCTTAAACACAAACACATTCACAAAAAGATGTACAATTGTCTCTTCTACATCACAGAAAGTGCATTTATTTTCAATGTTTTGGATATACTTATTGAGTGCACTATAACAAGGGTAGCATCTAGGCAACATTTTTGAATGTAATTAATTTTATTTTGTTTGTTAAAAGATATTTGTGTGGAAGAGACCAGACAAGACTCCAATTAACACTGGATAACGTCATCATCCATTTGAAAGATGATGCTGGAACAGATTTTCTGTTCAAATTGAATTCGTCATCAATAATCAAAATTGAAAATTTTGAAATAGAAGTGTTATACAAAGAAATAGGACAATAGGTTTGCTCTCCTTTCAAGAGAGTTTTTACAACACTAGGAATGACATTGAATACAATATTATATTAATTTAATGAAGCTCCAAAATCTTCTTTTTTTTTTGTGTGGAGAATTCTGAAAAGGAATAAAACGGACAATTGTCATCCATCAGCTGATTAACAATATAGATGTTATTTAAATACCATCTCTCAAGAAATATTGATTTATTTCTGTAAATAATATTCTGATTGATCCAAATAAAACAACGGTGAGGTGAAAAATTATGTTTGTAAACCAGTAAACCACGATAATAAAAACCTGTTGGGGACATTTAGCTAATTTAATGGGTAGTTTTCCAAGTGAGAAGGGGCACTGTAACAAAAATTCAATATCTCCAATTTTCTTGAAAACAAAATGAGGAAATATGTTCCATATAAAGTCTGTTTTTTTTTTTTAACACATCGTTTTAGCCAATTTACTTTTAGCACATGGTTAAATAGGGTAAAGTCAACAACTCCAAGACCTCCATCACTAAACTTGTTTCTTAGAACCTCCTTTTTAATTTTGTGTGATTTATTTTCCCATATGAAATTATATAATAATTTATCTAATCTAATCAGGAACATATTGACTTGGGACAATCCATTACAGAAAACTAAACTAGTGTTTTCCTTGATGCCTCGCCTCAGCCAATCACCAGCACTTGATTTGTGCACATCATACATGATGCATCCTTATATTGTTTCACTGACGTTGACAAGATTAACCCCTCGGTTATCCAAATTTGGTACCGAACGACAAGACAATTTTTGATACTCGATGGTATCGAGGCAATTCGGTCGGTGCCTAAAAAGTATGGAAGTCGATATACCCAGCAACCCAAATACAGATTGGTCATATATGAGGCGCTATATAGATAAAGATGACTTGTCTTAACTTGATGTTTTAAAACAAAGCAAATGAAGCCGTGATGACTTGATGGCTTGTTTCCAGTCTTCAGTCTCTCATGTTCTTGCTCAGACGTGGACAGGCTCTGATCTCTCTGGTGTGGCGGCTTGAGTTCCTGTCAGGTTGGGGTTGGACTTCAGGCTTCGGGTCGAGTCTCCAGCTCAAGCCCTCCACCAAGGACAGCGAGTGTGTTCTTTCCTATCCAATACACAGATTATATGAACAAGTCAACTCATGAATGATATTTTAAGAGCTGTTTTACAACAGAATTGAATTCTGTTTGCACTGATTCTGTGATTTTCCTGTCTACCGTGAAGCCGCGTTGAAACAATCTGTATTGTACAAAGCGCTATATGGTGACTTGACTATAACAAGAACAATGAACACACATTTGAAAATCTCACTACAAACAATCCAGAGTTGAAGACAAATGATAATAATCCTACTCTGTCTGTTACACTTCCTCACACCTGAAATCACTGATCGAGTGAATCTCCTGAACTTCTCCAATCTACAGTAGATCATTTCTAATCCATTGATGTTGTGACATCTGCTCTAACGTGGGCCGTTTCGTTGGATCCCGGGCTAGGCACTGGCTAATCAGATCACTGCATTCTGTACAAATGTTAATAAGGAGAGAGCTGGTTAGCCATGGGACTTGGAATGTATGAAAACAGCATCTAAAACATGACTAATATAATGTAAAATGTTCCTTATCTTTACTTTAAAAGTGAAGTATGTCGTTCCTGCGACACCAGTCGCAGAATTACAAAATAAAGCATATTTTCAAAAAAACCTCGCAGAGGCCCAACTTAAACATCGCAAACCCAGCTCTTACTGGTTCTTGTGAAGGCATGTTTCAGGTCCAACATATTAGAAATACTTTCAGCTGTGTTGCATTTGTCTTTCTGAAAATGTGTCTTTCTGAACGGGTGTACGATGATGCTGTGGGGCATTCAAGCATGCTTTGTAGCGCATAGCATCACAGCGCTCTGTTCACTTTGACGTGTTCATGACCTGTTTAATCTTTGAAGGTATAAATGCAGCGAATTTCGCCTTTCACTTCTGTAACTAAAGCTGGATTTCTTTTCCCATGTATCCGCCTGCTACAGTAACCACGGCCCAGACTCGCTCAACGTTGAGGTATATATAAAAAAATCTTACATACTTCACCTTTAACTGTGTCTGTACAGAGCCTTTACTTTATGTGTGTGTGTGTGTGTTTATCAGTGTTTTCAATACTACTCACTCACCTCTGGATAAGTTGGAATTCCGAAATGTAACTTTGGCTTCTATGATTTCCGTTCTAGTGCGAAAAGGACGAGATACGTTCACCATCTCATACAACATCACTCCTAGAGCCCAGACATTTGCTGGGACGGCGTGGAATCTGGGTTCTGTGAAGACTTCAGGTGGGCAGTGATCCTGTATTCCTGTAAGCAAGACATTTGCACATTGTTGAGCTTTTTTTTCTTAAAGCGTCACTACATTCAGGTTTCCACACTCCCAAAATGCTCACCAAGGTATATGTCGCTCTCGTAGCCCTCACTACTGAATAGCTGACCGCAGCCAAAGTCTATCAGCTTGAGGTCTAACGAGTTTCTCTTCAACAGGAAATTCTGCGCATGAATGTCATTGTGAAAAACGCCATGCTCGATGCAGTGTTGTACTGCCAGCACAGCCTGTTGCATGAAGACCCGTGCTACTGTTTCACACACTTCAGGATTACGACGAGTGATGAAGTCCAGCAAGCTCTCGCAGGGTTCGGGGAACTCCATAATGAGAGAGAATTTGCGAGGGTGTTCAAACCACTCGTATAGTTGTATGACGTAGGGGCTTATGGGTTCTCGCCTCATCATTAGCAGCAGCGCCACTTCTGTAATGAGAGGTTCGGGATGTCCAGGCTAGAGAAAAGCAGTAGACAGAAGGTTAGCTGGGTGAAAATCTGACGAAAACATCTCACTTTTCTTTGATCTTTTTAGATACGCTCAAAAGAGCTCAACGTTTTTTCCGTTGTGCCTCTAGGCTTATTTGTCAATCACATTTACACCTAATGCTTCCTATGGGTGTATTAACTACAGCAATCTGCACTTAAACAACTGAATACATATTCAGGTTTTGGCCGACTTACAATATCAAGATAAAGAAAATTGTCAAGCTTGCGCATCCGCTTGATGGCAACCTGCAAAAAACAAACAAATAAAAAACAGTTTCAGTAACAGTATTCAAGCACCTGACCTTGCACTAAGTATTAAACCATCTGTACATTGTTTTGAATATGTTTTGATGCACGCAAAAGCAAAATGTTTGTACAATTCGGGAAGATTTACCCTTTTGCCATCAAATTTGCGTGTTCCCCTGTACACACTGCCAAACGCTCCGCATCCAATCATCTCTCCCGCTTTATACAGAGACTCAAAGGACTCTGTATGAGACAAATGTGAGAAATATATGAGAGATTGTTTTATTTCAAAAATATCAGTCCTGGCTGTGTCGAGAAAATAATAATATTAATATGGTGAACATAATATGAATATTCTCTCAAAACAAGTCTTAAGATATTTTTAGTGGAACACAAGACGGCAATACTGTTTAAAATAATGTCGGAGAAATGAGGACTGGCGGTTTACCTTTATTTGGCTCGACGCCAGAGAGATCTGGTGCAGGTGATGACGATGGATCAGGATCAGGATCAGGTGATGACGGATCAGGCTCTGGGTCCAGATCTGCTGGAGGGACAAAAGGCTCCACAACATCCACAGCACAACTTTGGCAACAGCAGCAGAAAGAACCCTTCATAGCCTTCCATAGCCAGTCGAGGAAACGACCAATTCTTTTCCTCTTCCTTGTAGGTTTTTCTGAAATGAAGAGAAACATCTCTGATTTTAATTGAATGATATCATGACATAACATACATTTTACTGTTAAATTCTTATCTATAATGTTACAAATCCATAGTAATGGAAATATTTCCAAGCTACCCTTCTGCTAAATGCCTGCATAAATGTCCCAAAATCGTATTTCACAACTTTCATCATTTTTATTTATCACATAAGCGACTCAGTAATCCTTGAAAGTATTTGACAATTCAAGTGCAATAAGTCAGAAATACAATTCTATCGGGGATGGAATGCTGTCTGAGAATCGGCTTTCTGTGCGCGTGTTTCTGGTGCGCGTCAGACAGCGCAAGTACCATCGAGGTCACGGCTTATTGAGAGCGTTTTGCTAATGTTTCCATAAAGTTAAGCAATCGTTATTTCTAAATGTTCCTTGAACGTTCATAACGTCCAGTTTTTTCAATGTTTCAAAAATGTTTTTTTTTCTTGGTTAAAGGAAGATTATATTTGTATCATTTTGCATTTTGGGAACGTTACTTTTGAAGGTTTTCTTAATGCTCTGAAAATGTGCCAATTCAAATATTTCTAAAAATAAATGTGCTAAAAACTTGAAGCATGAAATAGCAAAATCTCTATCTGTACACTTCACACTGCCCAGCCTTATTTCAGTCTGACCTGTTGAGCTCTTGTTCACAGGAGAAGCCTCCATGGCACCCTGAGCAGTTCGGCCACGTGAAGTCTCGGTTGGCTCTACAGGAACTTGACCCGGCAGCGGATGGCACCGCCACCCTTCCAAGCTGTCGGACCTGGACAAACCGCAGCTGCTGCCACTGTCCTGTTCGCTTCGGCTCTCCGAATTGTCACCACTCCACCTCCATTCCACGCTGTACGAGCCTCTGCTGCTCAGCCTCAACAACTCTCTGCATAACCTCCTCTCCACATTGTCCTCAGAGAGGGACAAAGATGACGATGAGTCTGGAAAATTTCAGACATCAAAAACTGTTTTTTTTTTGTTGTAATAATATTTATATGTAAGAATTGGTCAAAGCCTATTCTGACCTCTGCGAGAGTGTTTAGAAGAAGTGGACGGACGTCCATCATCTGGGCTCTTCAGGCTGCCGCTCTGCCACTCCTTCCTCCTGTGAGCCGGACCTGTGGACACAGAAACAGACAACTCAGAAGACAAAGACTGTGTTAAATATCCACAAAGCTCCTGGATCTGTGTCTGGGTCGGGTCTGGCAGCGGATCACGGAGGCTGGAATATTTCACGGAGGCTGGAATATTTCACATAGTGAACCAATACTCAATGTCAGTGGTCAATTACAAATTATTACTATAACATGATTTCATATGCAAGGAATCAAATACATGTGATCACTTAGCTGGGAAAATTGGGGGATCAAATTTACCTTGCACAAATTTCTTCACATTAATTTACTCAATCATTGTACAACAATATCATACCATTTACAAATAAAAAACTAAAGCACTCACCTCCTCTTCCCCCCACGTGAGCCATTGGCATCCTCCAATCTGCAATAAAAACAATACAAAAAAAAAAAAAACAACACAAAAAAGAACAAAACACAACACTCCTCAGAAATACTAAAAATTAAGTAGCAAAACGATAAACTTAAAATAAAACGCCAAACTCCTTCTAACGTAGGAAAAGAACAATTAAATATTAGTCTCCACAAAAACAATATGAACTCTTTAAAACATAAAAATATGTAAAGGATATGTGCTCCGATCTTCTTATAGATAGAATAAAAGTCTCTTCTCAGCTTCAGCTTCACAAGTTTTGCATAGAAAATACTTTGCAAAAGTCTCTGAATTGTTCGCCTCGTCTCTCAACCAACTCAGAAAGCGATCACTTCAAATGTATACACGTGCAGTCAGAATTCATAAACACACGTCGCTATAGCAACTAAAATTCAAATCATTCATAACCACGCACGTACACCTGAAGCGCACACCGAATCTCAAAACATGCATTGCGAAGTAACAAACTTCATTTTAAACAGTTATTATTATTATATTATTATTATAATCCGTGAAATTATTCTTGCCCAAAATCTTCATTAGCTATTCGTAATTGAGCAAATTAGTGCCGACTTTGCAAGGCACTTAAAGTCTAACGTTAATGGATCCCATGGTCATCGCTTCTGTCCAAAATGCGTGCAAAAAGGCACAAGCGAGGATAAATCGGACATCGTCTTATTATAAAGTCTAGAAGAATTAAATTTCCGCATATAACATCAAGCCAATCAGCTTGCAGTATCACTAATGCGTCATCAAAAAGAAAAGAAAAATCCAAATTGATAAAGCCGTTTATGATTTTACCAATCATGGAGTGGAGGATGACGTTCATCATTTATTTTACAATGATCATTAGCACTATCTTTCTCAAACAATGTTTAACAGATTATTTAAATTATTAACAGTTTATCTGCGCTGTCATGTGCTGATTCGGACTGAAATGGTACAAGCAGGGCCGGCTCTGTAAATCTGGGGGCCCTAAGCAGGATAATGTTGGGGCCCTGCCTTGCAGTAAATAATGGAGTATTGCTACCGCAAACCGGAAACTGTATACAATCTAACCCCAATCTAACAAATCTTCAATAAAGTTGTTGCATATACTACAGGTGTTGCTGGAGTCTCGATCTTTGAACTTCTTTTCCCTTTTCCACACTTTAAAAAGAGGGAGAAGTTGGACCGGTAATTTCTTTGCTTCCTTCTAAAGGGATTTAAACATATTCTTCTTTTTTCTGCACCCGATGGATAGACTCGTTTCATTTTTTCGGTCAAATTTCCAAGTCCAGGGAAGACAACGATCTGACACGGTTGGTTGACTTAACGCAGTGGTTCTCACTTTGGACAAGGGGGAATTTTCAAGCCCCACTGCCCCCATCACCCCAACACAATGCTAATGAAATACGCAACAAGCTTAAAATGTTCCAATTTATTGAAGTAACAAGTACTATCTAAATACAAACTAACTATCTACATCAAATAACATTCCAGCGAGTAAAAAAATAAAGAAAATAAAAGTGCAGCTGTGTCATAACTTGCATGGAATTCAAAAATAGACAAAATAAAAGTGCAGCTGTGTCAAAATGTTAAAAAAAGAAAAGAAGAGAAATCCATTTGGCAAGACAGGTCTATTTAAAAAAAAAATAGACATAACATAGGCTACTGTGTTTGATATGGGATTAAAATGATGGGCAGAGTATGAGATATAAACTAATGATTAATTATTTCAATATTCCTTGAGCGGAGAGCGCATTTCTGAATATTCCTCGGCTCGCTCATTCCGCTCAGGGTCGCGCGCTCAACCCTGCTGGCTCGAAAATATGTGGAATAAGGGCTGCCTCCGACTAAAGTTTTTTTCTAGTCGACTAGTAGTTGTTTATTTAAGCCATTAGTGGATAAATCGCCCCTTTATATTGATTTAATAACTGAAATAGGCTATACAGGATAACGAGTGTTATAAAGCCGCACTCAAGCGCACCGGCAAAAGTAGGCTAATGATTTTGAATGTGTAAAAAATAGCAAGGAGACATTGACTTGTTTATTAATAAACTGGTGTTTTCTGCGTTGCTGCAAAGATGAAGTTGACGACGCGGACTCGCCATGAACGAATAAAGATATAGAGGCATAAAAAGGAAAATTTCCTCCCGTTGGCGCGCTCCACCTGTCACGTGGGCGCGCCCCACACTTTGAGCGGCGACGCGGGCGACTACCATCTGTAGTTAGGGGGCCCCCTAGTGGCGGCGGGGCCCTAAGCAGCCGCTTAGTTCGCTTATAGGGAGAGCCGGCTCTGGGTACAAGCATTAAGAATATTCGATGGTAATAAAACAAAATCAGACATCGAAATAAAGTTAACTTTATATGAATAAAATTCAATTCTAAACTCTCCGTGATTGACTTCACTTTTCCGATGGACGGCAAAAACAACGGAAGTTTTGCCCCGATATTATAATTACATTAATTCCTGCATTTCTTTTAAATCAAATAACAGAATCCCAATCAAAGAAATACATCTGAATTAAATGCCTATATTTCTAATTGAAATGGTGTCAAAAGCAATAAACTGTGAATTCATTGAATGATTGTACTCAATTAGCTTATAGGGGCTATGCGATGAATATTCAAGGCTTTGAAAACGAATACATACCTACATTTTCATACATGGCTGTATTCATTTCAGTTCATACAGGTGGAGCTGGGGAAGGTGGAGGGTTTCTGAAAGCGCCGCGCGCTGAAACTACAGCAAATGCTAACAAAGTATTTGATCGTTGAGCAGCACCCGAGCTCATTGGCTACATCAGGAACCAATCAGCGTTGTCCTATAGTGATGATGTGATTGTTGACAAAGTAACCATCTGTGACAAGTACATTTATGTGAAGAGAGGGAGAAAACAAGAAAGCTTAAGGATAAGAACACTTTACAAGACATCTAGTTTAATCAAAAAGCATGTGTAATTAATTGAAATCATGAAACATTTCATAAAACTTATCATGAAACAACAATTTCATAACAGTGTAACAAAAAAATACATTCTTAATGATTTTTTCTTCAAATTCCATTTTATTTTTTACCCAGTTCTGTGCTTTCTGTTTTATTTAGTCTATATGGTTTAAACAAAAACATGTCTAATTAATTTAATTTAAACAAAAAGCAAAGTAATAATAGTTTGGCCCTATGAAATGTTGTTTTTTTCTTTTCTTTTAAAAAAAAAAAGAAATTCTGTATTGTGTATTTAAATTTTTCTGGTAATCAAATGAAGGCATATTTATCTTTTATTCAAATGAAAATTAAACAAGCCTTTTAATTGTTTGGCAAACAAGTGGTACACAACAGAGGCTTACTGTTAAAATTATAACATGAAAGAAAATTAGTTTTAATAATAATTGTATTACATTAAGACGCACATTATACTATACAAGAGTAATATATTTCTATCGTAGTTTCTTTAAGTCAAACCAAACTTTTATTTTGGAAACCAGTCAAATACAAAACAAAAACCTTCTTCTGTTAGTTTTTTTTTTTTTTATTAATGCCAAAATAAAGAAAATGTGACAAATACATAACAACAGTAACAATAAAACCCAGGACATATGTAACGAAAACAGTACAAATAAAATAACATAAAGCCAGAGGGGATGAAAAAACAAAAACAAATTGATAAATAACATTAAACAAGGTTAAACATTGAAAGTTGACTTTTTTTATGCCCATCAAAGACAAAACATATGAATTATAGTCTACCAGAAAAATTGACAGTAGTGGGATCTTACCCAAGAATTTGCATTTGTGAATAAAAAATCTGCCAAGTATCATGAACAGATTAACAATGTCCTGGAAATACAAATTTGAATTGAGGCAAAGAAAAACAATATTAAAGGTGTTAATACACATTCTGACATCTGTTTTTTGCTGAGAGATAGGTTCATAACTCATTCCAAAAAGCTTAAACACAAACACATTCACAAAAAGATGTACAATTGTCTCTTCTACATCACAGAAAGTGCATTTATTTTCAATGTTTTGGATATACTTATTGAGTGCACTATAACAAGGGTAGCATCTAGGCAACATTTTTGAATGTAATTAATTTTATTTTGTTTGTTAAAAGATATTTGTGTGGAAGAGACCAGACAAGACTCCAATTAACACTGGATAACGTCATCATCCATTTGAAAGATGATGCTGGAACAGATTTTCTGTTCAAATTGAATTCGTCATCAATAATCAAAATTGAAAATTTTGAAATAGAAGTGTTATACAAAGAAATAGGACAATAGGTTTGCTCTCCTTTCAAGAGAGTTTTTACAACACTAGGAATGACATTGAATACAATATTATATTAATTTAATGAAGCTCCAAAATCTTCTTTTTTTTTTTGTGGAGAATTCTGAAAAGGAATAAAACGGACAATTGTCATCCATCAGCTGATTAACAATATAGATGTTATTTAAATACCATCTCTCAAGAAATATTGATTTATTTCTGTAAATAATATTCTGATTGATCCAAATAAAACAACGGTGAGGTGAAAAATTATGTTTGTAAACCAGTAAACCACGATAATAAAAACCTGTTGGGGACATTTAGCTAATTTAATGGGTAGTTTTCCAAGTGAGAAGGGGCACTGTAACAAAAATTCAATATCTCCAATTTTCTTGAAAACAAAATGAGGAAATATGTTCCATATAAAGTCTGTTTTTTTTTTTTAACACATCGTTTTAGCCAATTTACTTTTAGCACATGGTTAAATAGGGTAAAGTCAACAACTCCAAGACCTCCATCACTAAACTTATTTCTTAGAACCTCCTTTTTAATTTTGTGTGATTTATTTTCCCATATGAAATTATATAATAATTTATCTAATCTAATCAGGAACATATTGACTTGGGACAATCCATTACAGAAAACTAAACTAGTGTTTTCCTTGATGCCTCGCCTCAGCCAATCACCAGCACTTGATTTGTGCACATCCTACATGATGCATCCTTATATTGTTTCACTGACGTTGACAAGATTAACCCCTCGGTTATCCAAATTTGGTACCGAACGACAAGACAATTTTTGATACTCGATGGTATCGAGGCAATTCGGTCGGTGCCTAAAAAGTATGGAAGTCGATATACCCAGCAACCCAAATACAGATTGGTCATATATGAGGCGCTATATAGATAAAGATGACTTGTCTTAACTTGATGTTTTAAAACAAAGCAAATGAAGCCGTGATGACTTGATGGCTTGTTTCCAGTCTTCAGTCTCTCATGTTCTTGCTCAGACGTGGACAGGCTCTGATCTCTCTGGTGTGGCGGCTTGAGTTCCTGTCAGGTTGGGGTTGGACTTCAGGCTTCGGGTCGAGTCTCCAGCTCAAGCCCTCCACCAAGGACAGCGAGTGTGTTCTTTCCTATCCAATACACAGATTATATGAACAAGTCAACTCATGAATGATATTTTAAGAGCTGTTTTACAACAGAATTGAATTCTGTTTGCACTGATTCTGTGATTTTCCTGTCTACCGTGAAGCCGCGTTGAAACAATCTGTATTGTACAAAGCGCTATATGGTGACTTGACTATAACAAGAACAATGAACACACATTTGAAAATCTCACTACAAACAATCCAGAGTTGAAGACAAATGATAATAATCCTACTCTGTCTGTTACACTTCCTCACACCTGAAATCACTGATCGAGTGAATCTCCTGAACTTCTCCAATCTACAGTAGATCATTTCTAATCCATTGATGTTGTGACATCTGCTCTAACGTGGGCCGTTTCGTTGGATCCCGGGCTAGGCACTGGCTAATCAGATCACTGCATTCTGTACAAATGTTAATAAGGAGAGAGCTGGTTAGCCATGGGACTTGGAATGTATGAAAACAGCATCTAAAACATGACTAATATAATGTAAAATGTTCCTTATCTTTACTTTAAAAGTGAAGTATGTCGTTCCTGCGACACCAGTCGCAGAATTACAAAATAAAGCATATTTTCAAAAAAACCTCGCAGAGGCCCAACTTAAACATCGCAAACCCAGCTCTTACTGGTTCTTGTGAAGGCATGTTTCAGGTCCAACATATTAGAAATACTTTCAGCTGTGTTGCATTTGTCTTTCTGAAAATGTGTCTTTCTGAACGGGTGTACGATGATGCTGTGGGGCATTCAAGCATGCTTTGTAGCGCATAGCATCACAGCGCTCTGTTCACTTTGACGTGTTCATGACCTGTTTAATCTTTGAAGGTATAAATGCAGCGAATTTCGCCTTTCACTTCTGTAACTAAAGCTGGATTTCTTTTCCCATGTATCCGCCTGCTACAGTAACCACGGCCCAGACTCGCTCAACGTTGAGGTATATATAAAAAAATCTTACATAATTCACCTTTAACTGTGTCTGTACAGAGCCTTTACTTTATGTGTGTGTGTGTGTGTGTTTATCAGTGTTTTCAATACTACTCACTCACCTCTGGATAAGTTGGAATTCCGAAATGTAACTTTGGCTTCTATGATTTCCGTTCTAGTGCGAAAAGGACGAGATACGTTCACCATCTCATACAACATCACTCCTAGAGCCCAGACATTTGCTGGGACGGCGTGGAATCTGGGTTCTGTGAAGACTTCAGGTGGGCAGTGATCCTGTATTCCTGTAAGCAAGACATTTGCACATTGTTGAGCTTTTTTTTCTTAAAGCGTCACTACATTCAGGTTTCCACACTCCCAAAATGCTCACCAAGGTATATGTCGCTCTCGTAGCCCTCACTACTGAATAGCTGACCGCAGCCAAAGTCTATCAGCTTGAGGTCTAACGAGTTTCTCTTCAACAGGAAATTCTGCGCATGAATGTCATTGTGAAAAACGCCATGCTCGATGCAGTGTTGTACTGCCAGCACAGCCTGTTGCATGAAGACCCGTGCTACTGTTTCACACACTTCAGGATTACGACGAGTGATGAAGTCCAGCAAGCTCTCGCAGGGTTCGGGGAACTCCATAATGAGAGAGAATTTGCGAGGGTGTTCAAACCACTCGTATAGTTGTATGACGTAGGGGCTTATGGGTTCTCGCCTCATCATTAGCAGCAGCGCCACTTCTGTAATGAGAGGTTCGGGATGTCCAGGCTAGAGAAAAGCAGTAGACAGAAGGTTAGCTGGGTGAAAATCTGACGAAAACATCTCACTTTTCTTTGATCTTTTTAGATACGCTCAAAAGAGCTCAACGTTTTTTCCGTTGTGCCTCTAGGCTTATTTGTCAATCACATTTACACCTAATGCTTCCTATGGGTGTATTAACTACAGCAATCTGCACTTAAACAACTGAATACATATTCAGGTTTTGGCCGACTTACAATATCAAGATAAAGAAAATTGTCAAGCTTGCGCATCCGCTTGATGGCAACCTGCAAAAAACAAACAAATAAAAAACAGTTTCAGTAACAGTATTCAAGCACCTGACCTTGCACTAAGTATTAAACCATCTGTACATTGTTTTGAATATGTTTTGATGCACGCAAAAGCAAAATGTTTGTACAATTCGGGAAGATTTACCCTTTTGCCATCAAATTTGCGTGTTCCCCTGTACACACTGCCAAACGCTCCGCATCCAATCATCTCTCCCGCTTTATACAGAGACTCAAAGGACTCTGTATGAGACAAATGTGAGAAATATATGAGAGATTGTTTTATTTCAAAAATATCAGTCCTGGCTGTGTCGAGAAAATAATAATATTAATATGGTGAACATAATATGAATATTCTCTCAAAACAAGTCTTAAGATATTTTTAGTGGAACACAAGACGGCAATACTGTTTAAAATAATGTCGGAGAAATGAGGACTGGCGGTTTACCTTTATTTGGCTCGACGCCAGAGAGATCTGGTGCAGGTGATGACGATGGATCAGGATCAGGATCAGGTGATGACGGATCAGGCTCTGGGTCCAGATCTGCTGGAGGGACAAAAGGCTCCACAACATCCACAGCACAACTTTGGCAACAGCAGCAGAAAGAACCCTTCATAGCCTTCCATAGCCAGTCGAGGAAACGACCAATTCTTTTCCTCTTCCTTGTAGGTTTTTCTGAAATGAAGAGAAACATCTCTGATTTTAATTGAATGATATCATGACATAACATACATTTTACTGTTAAATTCTTATCTATAATGTTACAAATCCATAGTAATGGAAATATTTCCAAGCTACCCTTCTGCTAAATGCCTGCATAAATGTCCCAAAATCGTATTTCACAACTTTCATCATTTTTATTTATCACATAAGCGACTCAGTAATCCTTGAAAGTATTTGACAATTCAAGTGCAATAAGTCAGAAATACAATTCTATCGGGGATGGAATGCTGTCTGAGAATCGGCTTTCTGTGCGCGTGTTTCTGGTGCGCGTCAGACAGCGCAAGTACCATCGAGGTCACGGCTTATTGAGAGCGTTTTGCTAATGTTTCCATAAAGTTAAGCAATCGTTATTTCTAAATGTTCCTTGAACGTTCATAACGTCCAGTTTTTTCAATGTTTCAAAAATGTTTTTTTTTCTTGGTTAAAGGAAGATTATATTTGTATCATTTTGCATTTTGGGAACGTTACTTTTGAAGGTTTTCTTAATGCTCTGAAAATGTGCCAATTCAAATATTTCTAAAAATAAATGTGCTAAAAACTTGAAGCATGAAATAGCAAAATCTCTATCTGTACACTTCACACTGCCCAGCCTTATTTCAGTCTGACCTGTTGAGCTCTTGTTCACAGGAGAAGCCTCCATGGCACCCTGAGCAGTTCGGCCACGTGAAGTCTCGGTTGGCTCTACAGGAACTTGACCCGGCAGCGGATGGCACCGCCACCCTTCCAAGCTGTCGGACCTGGACAAACCGCAGCTGCTGCCACTGTCCTGTTCGCTTCGGCTCTCCGAATTGTCACCACTCCACCTCCATTCCACGCTGTACGAGCCTCTGCTGCTCAGCCTCAACAACTCTCTGCATAACCTCCTCTCCACATTGTCCTCAGAGAGGGACAAAGATGACGATGAGTCTGGAAAATTTCAGACATCAAAAACTGTTTTTTTTTTGTTGTAATAATATTTATATGTAAGAATTGGTCAAAGCCTATTCTGACCTCTGCGAGAGTGTTTAGAAGAAGTGGACGGACGTCCATCATCTGGGCTCTTCAGGCTGCCGCTCTGCCACTCCTTCCTCCTGTGAGCCGGACCTGTGGACACAGAAACAGACAACTCAGAAGACAAAGACTGTGTTAAATATCCACAAAGCTCCTGGATCTGTGTCTGGGTCGGGTCTGGCAGCGGATCACGGAGGCTGGAATATTTCACGGAGGCTGGAATATTTCACATAGTGAACCAATACTCAATGTCAGTGGTCAATTACAAATTATTACTATAACATGATTTCATATGCAAGGAATCAAATACATGTGATCACTTAGCTGGGAAAATTGGGGGATCAAATTTACCTTGCACAAATTTCTTCACATTAATTTACTCAATCATTGTACAACAATATCATACCATTTACAAATAAAAAACTAAAGCACTCACCTCCTCTTCCCCCCACGTGAGCCATTGGCATCCTCCAATCTGCAATAAAAACAACACAAAAAAAAAAAAAAAAACACAAAAAAGAACAAAACACAACACTCCTCAGAAATACTAAAAATTAAGTAGCAAAACGATAAACTTAAAATAAAACGCCAAACTCCTTCTAACGTAGGAAAAGAACAATTAAATATTAGTCTCCACAAAAACAATATGAACTCTTTAAAACATAAAAATATGTAAAGGATATGTGCTCCGATCTTCTTATAGATAGAATAAAAGTCTCTTCTCAGCTTCAGCTTCACAAGTTTTGCATAGAAAATACTTTGCAAAAGTCTCTGAATTGTTCGCCTCGTCTCTCAACCAACTCAGAAAGCGATCACTTCAAATGTATACACGTGCAGTCAGAATTCATAAACACACGTCGCTATAGCAACTAAAATTCAAATCATTCATAACCACGCACGTACACCTGAAGCGCACACCGAATCTCAAAACATGCATTGCGAAGTAACAAACTTCATTTTAAACAGTTATTATTATTATATTATTATTATAATCCGTGAAATTATTCTTGCCCAAAATCTTCATTAGCTATTCGTAATTGAGCAAATTAGTGCCGACTTTGCAAGGCACTTAAAGTCTAACGTTAATGGATCCCATGGTCATCGCTTCTGTCCAAAATGCGTGCAAAAAGGCACAAGCGAGGATAAATCGGACATCGTCTTATTATAAAGTCTAGAAGAATTAAATTTCCGCATATAACATCAAGCCAATCAGCTTGCAGTATCACTAATGCGTCATCAAAAAGAAAAGAAAAATCCAAATTGATAAAGCCGTTTATGATTTTACCAATCATGGAGTGGAGGATGACGTTCATCATTTATTTTACAATGATCATTAGCACTATCTTTCTCAAACAATGTTTAACAGATTATTTAAATTATTAACAGTTTATCTGCGCTGTCATGTGCTGATTCGGACTGAAATGGTACAAGCATTAAGAATATTCGATGGTAATAAAACAAAATCAGACATCGAAATAAAGTTAACTTTATATGAATAAAATTCAATTCTAAACTCTCCGTGATTGACTTCACTTTTCCGATGGACGGCAAAAACAACGGAAGTTTTGCCCCGATATTATAATTACATTAATTCCTGCATTTCTTTTAAATCAAATAACAGAATCCCAATCAAAGAAATACATCTGAATTAAATGCCTATATTTCTAATTGAAATGGTGTCAAAAGCAATAAACTGTGAATTCATTGAATGATTGTACTCAATTAGCTTATAGGGGCTATGCGATGAATATTCAAGGCTTTGAAAACGAATACATACCTACATTTTCATACATGGCTGTATTCATTTCAGTTCATACAGGTGGAGCTGGGGAAGGTGGAGGGTTTCTGAAAGCGCCGCGCGCTGAAACTACAGCAAATGCTAACAAAGTATTTGATCGTTGAGCAGCACCCGAGCTCATTGGCTACATCAGGAACCAATCAGCGTTGTCCTATAGTGATGATGTGATTGTTGACACGTTATGAACTCTATAAAACACCAAAGTAACCATCTGTGACAAGTACATTTATGTGAAGAGAGGGAGAAAACAAGAAAGCTTAAGGATAAGAACACTTTACAAGACATCTAGTTTAATCAAAAAGCATGTGTAATTAATTGAAATCATGAAACATTTCATGAAACTTATCATGAAACAACAATTTCATAACAGTGTAACAAAAAAATACATTCTTAATGATTTTTTCTTCAAATTCCATTTTATTTTTTACCCAGTTCTGTGCTTTCTGTTTTATTTAGTCTATATGGTTTAATCAAAAACATGTCTAATTAATTTAATTTAAACAAAAAGCAAAGTAATAATAGTTTGGCCCTATGAAATGTTTTTTTTTTTTTCTTTTCTTTAAAAAAAAAAAGAAATTCTGTATTGTGTATTTAAATTTTTCTGGTAATCAAATGAAGGCATATTTATCTTTTATTCAAATGAAAATTAAACAAGCCTTTTAATTGTTTGGCAAACAAGTGCTACACAACAGAGGCTTACTGTTAAAATTATAACATGAAAGAAAATTAGTTTTAATAATAATTGTATTACATTAAGACGCACATTATACTATACAAGAGTAATATATTTCTATCGTAGTTTCTTTAAGTCAAACCAAACTTTTATTTTGGAAACCAGTCAAATACAAAACAAAAACCTTCTTCTGTTAGTTTTTTTTTTTTTATTAATGCCAAAATAAAGAAAATGTGACAAATACATAACAACAGTAACAATAAAACCCAGGACATATGTAACGAAAACAGTACAAATAAAATAACATAAAGCCAGAGGGGATGAAAAAACAAAAACAAATTGATAAATAACATTAAACAAGGTTAAACATTGAAAGTTGACTTTTTTTATGCCCATCAAAGACAAAACATATGAATTATAGTCTACCAGAAAAATTGACAGTAGCGGGATCTTACCCAAGAATTTGCATTTGTGAATAAAAAATCTGCCAAGTATCATGAACAGATTAACAATGTCCTGGAAATACAAATTTGAATTGAGGCAAAGAAAAACAATATTAAAGGTGTTAATACACATTCTGACATCTGTTTTTTGCTGAGAGATAGGTTCATAACTCATTCCAAAAAGCTTAAACACAAACACATTCACAAAAAGATGTACAATTGTCTCTTCTACATCACAGAAAGTGCATTTATTTTCAATGTTTTGGATATACTTATTGAGTGCACTATAACAAGGGTAGCATCTAGGCAACATTTTTGAATGTAATTAATTTTATTTTGTTTGTTAAAAGATATTTGTGTGGAAGAGACCAGACAAGACTCCAATTAACACTGGATAACGTCATCATCCATTTGAAAGATGATGCTGGAACAGATTTTCTGTTCAAATTGAATTCGTCATCAATAATCAAAATTGAAAATTTTGAAATAGAAGTGTTATACAAAGAAATAGGACAATAGGTTTGCTCTCCTTTCAAGAGAGTTTTTACAACACTAGGAATGACATTGAATACAATATTATATTAATTTAATGAAGCTCCAAAATCTTCTTTTTTTTTTGTGTGGAGAATTCTGAAAAGGAATAAAACGGACAATTGTCATCCATCAGCTGATTAACAATATAGATGTTATTTAAATACCATCTCTCAAGAAATATTGATTTATTTCTGTAAATAATATTCTGATTGATCCAAATAAAACAACGGTGAGGTGAAAAATTATGTTTGTAAACCAGTAAACCACGATAATAAAAACCTGTTGGGGACATTTAGCTAATTTAATGGGTAGTTTTCCAAGTGAGAAGGGGCACTGTAACAAAAATTCAATATCTCCAATTTTCTTGAAAACAAAATGAGGAAATATGTTCCATATAAAGTCTGTTTTTTTTTTTTAACACATCGTTTTAGCCAATTTACTTTTAGCACATGGTTAAATAGGGTAAAGTCAACAACTCCAAGACCTCCATCACTAAACTTGTTTCTTAGAACCTCCTTTTTAATTTTGTGTGATTTATTTTCCCATATGAATTTATATAATAATTTATCTAATCTAATCAGGAACATATTGACTTGGGACAATCCATTACAGAAAACTAAACTAGTGTTTTCCTTGATGCCTCGCCTCAGCCAATCACCAGCACTTGATTTGTGCACATCATACATGATGCATCCTTATATTGTTTCACTGACGTTGACAAGATTAACCCCTCGGTTATCCAAATTTGGTACCGAACGACAAGACAATTTTTGATACTCGATGGTATCGAGGCAATTCGGTCGGTGCCTAAAAAGTATGGAAGTCGATATACCCAGCAACCCAAATACAGATTGGTCATATATGAGGCGCTATATAGATAAAGATGACTTGTCTTAACTTGATGTTTTAAAACAAAGCAAATGAAGCCGTGATGACTTGATGGCTTGTTTCCAGTCTTCAGTCTCTCATGTTCTTGCTCAGACGTGGACAGGCTCTGATCTCTCTGGTGTGGCGGCTTGAGTTCCTGTCAGGTTGGGGTTGGACTTCAGGCTTCGGGTCGAGTCTCCAGCTCAAGCCCTCCACCAAGGACAGCGAGTGTGTTCTTTCCTATCCAATACACAGATTATATGAACAAGTCAACTCATGAATGATATTTTAAGAGCTGTTTTACAACAGAATTGAATTCTGTTTGCACTGATTCTGTGATTTTCCTGTCTACCGTGAAGCCGCGTTGAAACAATCTGTATTGTACAAAGCGCTATATGGTGACTTGACTATAACAAGAACAATGAACACACATTTGAAAATCTCACTACAAACAATCCAGAGTTGAAGACAAATGATAATAATCCTACTCTGTCTGTTACACTTCCTCACACCTGAAATCACTGATCGAGTGAATCTCCTGAACTTCTCCAATCTACAGTAGATCATTTCTAATCCATTGATGTTGTGACATCTGCTCTAACGTGGGCCGTTTCGTTGGATCCCGGGCTAGGCACTGGCTAATCAGATCACTGCATTCTGTACAAATGTTAATAAGGAGAGAGCTGGTTAGCCATGGGACTTGGAATCTATGAAAACAGCATCTAAAACATGACTAATATAATGTAAAATGTTCCTTATCTTTACTTTAAAAGTGAAGTATGTCGTTCCTGCGACACCAGTCGCAGAATTACAAAATAAAGCATATTTTCAAAAAAACCTCGCAGAGGCCCAACTTAAACATCGCAAACCCAGCTCTTACTGGTTCTTGTGAAGGCATGTTTCAGGTCCAACATATTAGAAATACTTTCAGCTGTGTTGCATTTGTCTTTCTGAAAATGTGTCTTTCTGAACGGGTGTACGATGATGCTGTGTGGCATTCAAGCATGCTTTGTAGCGCATAGCATCACAGCGCTCTGTTCACTTTGACGTGTTCATGACCTGTTTAATCTTTGAAGGTATAAATGCAGCGAATTTCGCCTTTCACTTCTGTAACTAAAGCTGGATTTCTTTTCCCATGTATCCGCCTGCTACAGTAACCACGGCCCAGACTCGCTCAACGTTGAGGTATATATAAAAAAATCTTACATACTTCACCTTTAACTGTGTCTGTACAGAGCCTTTACTTTATGTGTGTGTGTGTGTGTGTTTATCAGTGTTTTCAATACTACTCACTCACCTCTGGATAAGTTGGAATTCCGAAATGTAACTTTGGCTTCTATGATTTCCGTTCTAGTGCGAAAAGGACGAGATACGTTCACCATCTCATACAACATCACTCCTAGAGCCCAGACATTTGCTGGGACGGCGTGGAATCTGGGTTCTGTGAAGACTTCAGGTGGGCAGTGATCCTGTATTCCTGTAAGCAAGACATTTGCACATTGTTGAGCTTTTTTTTCTTAAAGCGTCACTACATTCAGGTTTCCACACTCCCAAAATGCTCACCAAGGTATATGTCGCTCTCGTAGCCCTCACTACTGAATAGCTGACCGCAGCCAAAGTCTATCAGCTTAAGGTCTAACGAGTTTCTCTTCAACAGGAAATTCTGCGCATGAATGTCATTGTGAAAAACGCCATGCTCGATGCAGTGTTGTACTGCCAGCACAGCCTGTTGCATGAAGACCCGTGCTACTGTTTCACACACTTCAGGATTACGACGAGTGATGAAGTCCAGCAAGCTCTCGCAGGGTTCGGGGAACTCCATAATGAGAGAGAATTTGCGAGGGTGTTCAAACCACTCGTATAGTTGTATGACGTAGGGGCTTATGGGTTCTCGCCTCATCATTAGCAGCAGCGCCACTTCTGTAATGAGAGGTTCGGGATGTCCAGGCTAGAGAAAAGCAGTAGACAGAAGGTTAGCTGGGTGAAAATCTGACGAAAACATCTCACTTTTCTTTGATCTTTTTAGATACGCTCAAAAGAGCTCAACGTTTTTTCCGTTGTGCCTCTAGGCTTATTTGTCAATCACATTTACACCTAATGCTTCCTATGGGTGTATTAACTACAGCAATCTGCACTTAAACAACTGAATACATATTCAGGTTTTGGCCGACTTACAATATCAAGATAAAGAAAATTGTCAAGCTTGCGCATCCGCTTGATGGCAACCTGCAAAAAACAAACAAATAAAAAACAGTTTCAGTAACAGTATTCAAGCACCTGACCTTGCACTAAGTATTAAACCATCTGTACATTGTTTTGAATATGTTTTGATGCACGCAAAAGCAAAATGTTTGTACAATTCGGGAAGATTTACCCTTTTGCCATCAAATTTGCGTGTTCCCCTGTACACACTGCCAAACGCTCCGCATCCAATCATCTCTCCCGCTTTATACAGAGACTCAAAGGACTCTGTATGAGACAAATGTGAGAAATATATGAGAGATTGTTTTATTTCAAAAATATCAGTCCTGGCTGTGTCGAGAAAATAATAATATTAATATGGTGAACATAATATGAATATTCTCTCAAAACAAGTCTTAAGATATTTTTAGTGGAACACAAGACGGCAATACTGTTTAAAATAATGTCGGAGAAATGAGGACTGGCGGTTTACCTTTATTTGGCTCGACGCCAGAGAGATCTGGTGCAGGTGATGACGATGGATCAGGATCAGGATCAGGTGATGACGGATCAGGCTCTGGGTCCAGATCTGCTGGAGGGACAAAAGGCTCCACAACATCCACAGCACAACTTTGGCAACAGCAGCAGAAAGAACCCTTCATAGCCTTCCATAGCCAGTCGAGGAAACGACCAATTCTTTTCCTCTTCCTTGTAGGTTTTTCTGAAATGAAGAGAAACATCTCTGATTTTAATTGAATGATATCATGACATAACATACATTTTACTGTTAAATTCTTATCTATAATGTTACAAATCCATAGTAATGGAAATATTTCCAAGCTACCCTTCTGCTAAATGCCTGCATAAATGTCCCAAAATCGTATTTCACAACTTTCATCATTTTTATTTATCACATAAGCGACTCAGTAATCCTTGAAAGTATTTGACAATTCAAGTGCAATAAGTCAGAAATACAATTCTATCGGGGATGGAATGCTGTCTGAGAATCGGCTTTCTGTGCGCGTGTTTCTGGTGCGCGTCAGACAGCGCAAGTACCATCGAGGTCACGGCTTATTGAGAGCGTTTTGCTAATGTTTCCATAAAGTTAAGCAATCGTTATTTCTAAATGTCCCTTGAACGTTCATAACGTCCAGTTTTTTCAATGTTTCAAAAATGTTTTTTTTTCTTGGTTAAAGGAAGATTATATTTGTATCATTTTGCATTTTGGGAACGTTACTTTTGAAGGTTTTCTTAATGCTCTGAAAATGTGCCAATTCAAATATTTCTAAAAATAAATGTGCTAAAAACTTGAAGCATGAAATAGCAAAATCTCTATCTGTACACTTCACACTGCCCAGCCTTATTTCAGTCTGACCTGTTGAGCTCTTGTTCACAGGAGAAGCCTCCATGGCACCCTGAGCAGTTCGGCCACGTGAAGTCTCGGTTGGCTCTACAGGAACTTGACCCGGCAGCGGATGGCACCGCCACCCTTCCAAGCTGTCGGACCTGGACAAACCGCAGCTGCTGCCACTGTCCTGTTCGCTTCGGCTCTCCGAATTGTCACCACTCCACCTCCATTCCACGCTGTACGAGCCTCTGCTGCTCAGCCTCAACAACTCTCTGCATAACCTCCTCTCCACATTGTCCTCAGAGAGGGACAAAGATGACGATGAGTCTGGAAAATTTCAGACATCAAAAACTGTTTTTTTTTTGTTGTAATAATATTTATATGTAAGAATTGGTCAAAGCCTATTCTGACCTCTGCGAGAGTGTTTAGAAGAAGTGGACGGACGTCCATCATCTGGGCTCTTCAGGCTGCCGCTCTGCCACTCCTTCCTCCTGTGAGCCGGACCTGTGGACACAGAAACAGACAACTCAGAAGACAAAGACTGTGTTAAATATCCACAAAGCTCCTGGATCTGTGTCTGGGTCGGGTCTGGCAGCGGATCACGGAGGCTGGAATATTTCACGGAGGCTGGAATATTTCACATAGTGAACCAATACTCAATGTCAGTGGTCAATTACAAATTATTACTATAACATGATTTCATATGCAAGGAATCAAATACATGTGATCACTTAGCTGGGAAAATTGGGGGATCAAATTTACCTTGCACAAGTTTCTTCACATTAATTTACTCAATCATTGTACAACAATATCATACCATTTACAAATAAAAAACTAAAGCACTCACCTCCTCTTCCCCCCACGTGAGCCATTGGCATCCTCCAATCTGCAATAAAAACAATACAAAAAAAAAAAAAAAACACAAAAAAGAACAAAACACAACACTCCTCAGAAATACTAAAAATTAAGTAGCAAAACGATAAACTTAAAATAAAACGCCAAACTCCTTCTAACGTAGGAAAAGAACAATTAAATATTAGTCTCCACAAAAACAATATGAACTCTTTAAAACATAAAAATATGTAAAGGATATGTGCTCCGATCTTCTTATAGATAGAATAAAAGTCTCTTCTCAGCTTCAGCTTCACAAGTTTTGCATAGAAAATACTTTGCAAAAGTCTCTGAATTGTTCGCCTCGTCTCTCAACCAACTCAGAAAGCGATCACTTCAAATGTATACACGTGCAGTCAGAATTCATAAACACACGTCGCTATAGCAACTAAAATTCAAATCATTCATAACCACGCACGTACACCTGAAGCGCACACCGAATCTCAAAACATGCATTGCGAAGTAACAAACTTCATTTTAAACAGTTATTATTATTATATTATTATTATAATCCGTGAAATTATTCTTGCCCAAAATCTTCATTAGCTATTCGTAATTGAGCAAATTAGTGCCGACTTTGCAAGGCACTTAAAGTCTAACGTTAATGGATCCCATGGTCATCGCTTCTGTCCAAAATGCGTGCAAAAAGGCACAAGCGAGGATAAATCGGACATCGTCTTATTATAAAGTCTAGAAGAATTAAATTTCCGCATATAACATCAAGCCAATCAGCTTGCAGTATCACTAATGCGTCATCAAAAAGAAAAGAAAAATCCAAATTGATAAAGCCGTTTATGATTTTACCAATCATGGAGTGGAGGATGACGTTCATCATTTATTTTACAATGATCATTAGCACTATCTTTCTCAAACAATGTTTAACAGATTATTTAAATTATTAACAGTTTATCTGCGCTGTCATGTGCTGATTCGGACTGAAATGGTACAAGCATTAAGAATATTCGATGGTAATAAAACAAAATCAGACATCGAAATAAAGTTAACTTTATATGAATAAAATTCAATTCTAAACTCTCCGTGATTGACTTCACTTTTCCGATGGACGGCAAAAACAACGGAAGTTTTGCCCCGATATTATAATTACATTAATTCCTGCATTTCTTTTAAATCAAATAACAGAATCCCAATCAAAGAAATACATCTGAATTAAATGCCTATATTTCTAATTGAAATGGTGTCAAAAGCAATAAACTGTGAATTCATTGAATGATTGTACTCAATTAGCTTATAGGGGCTATGCGATGAATATTCAAGGCTTTGAAAACGAATACATACCTACATTTTCATACATGGCTGTATTCATTTCAGTTCATACAGGTGGAGCTGGGGAAGGTGGAGGGTTTCTGAAAGCGCCGCGCGCTGAAACTACAGCAAATGCTAACAAAGTATTTGATCGTTGAGCAGCACCCGAGCTCATTGGCTACATCAGGAACCAATCAGCGTTGTCCTATAGTGATGATGTGATTGTTGACACGTTATGAACTCTATAAAACACCAAAGTAACCATCTGTGACAAGTACATTTATGTGAAGAGAGGGAGAAAACAAGAAAGCTTAAGGATAAGAACACTTTACAAGACATCTAGTTTAATCAAAAAGCATGTGTAATTAATTGAAATCATGAAACATTTCATGAAACTTATCATAAAACAACAATTTCATAACAGTGTAACAAAAAAATACATTCTTAATGATTTTTTCTTCAAATTCCATTTTATTTTTTACCCAGTTCTGTGCTTTCTGTTTTATTTAGTCTATATGGTTTAAACAAAAACATGTCTAATTAATTTAATTTAAACAAAAAGCAAAGTAATAATAGTTTGGCCCTATGAAATGTTGTTGTTTTTTTCTTTTCTTTTAAAAAAAAAAAGAAATTCTGTATTGTGTATTTAAATTTTTCTGGTAATCAAATGAAGGCATATTTATCTTTTATTCAAATGAAAATTAAACAAGCCTTTTAATTGTTTGGCAAACAAGTGGTACACAACAGAGGCTTACTGTTAAAATTATAACATGAAAGAAAATTAGTTTTAATAATAATTGTATTACATTAAGACGCACATTATACTATACAAGAGTAATATATTTCTATCGTAGTTTCTTTAAGTCAAACCAAACTTTTATTTTGGAAACCAGTCAAATACAAAACAAAAACCTTCTTCTGTTAGTTTTTTTTTTTTTTATTAATGCCAAAATAAAGAAAATGTGACAAATACATAACAACAGTAACAATAAAACCCAGGACATATGTAACGAAAACAGTACAAATAAAATAACATAAAGCCAGAGGGGATGAAAAAACAAAAACAAATTGATAAATAACATTAAACAAGGTTAAACATTGAAAGTTGACTTTTTTTATGCCCATCAAAGACAAAACATATGAATTATAGTCTACCAGAAAAATTGACAGTAGCGGGAT
Source organism: Tiaroga cobitis (assembly GCA_030578255.1). Taxonomy (NCBI): domain Eukaryota; kingdom Metazoa; phylum Chordata; class Actinopteri; order Cypriniformes; family Leuciscidae; genus Tiaroga; species Tiaroga cobitis. The sequence continues at coordinate 43,372,175 of CM060591.1, forward strand.
CTTACCCAAGAATTTGCATTTGTGAATAAAAAATCTGCCAAGTATCATGAACAGATTAACAATGTCCTGGAAATACAAATTTGAATTGAGGCAAAGAAAAACAATATTAAAGGTGTTAATACACATTCTGACATCTGTTTTTTGCTGAGAGATAGGTTCATAACTCATTCCAAAAAGCTTAAACACAAACACATTCACAAAAAGATGTACAATTGTCTCTTCTACATCACAGAAAGTGCATTTATTTTCAATGTTTTGGATATACTTATTGAGTGCACTATAACAAGGGTAGCATCTAGGCAACATTTTTGAATGTAATTAATTTTATTTTGTTTGTTAAAAGATATTTGTGTGGAAGAGACCAGACAAGACTCCAATTAACACTGGATAACGTCATCATCCATTTGAAAGATGATGCTGGAACAGATTTTCTGTTCAAATTGAATTCGTCATCAATAATCAAAATTGAAAATTTTGAAATAGAAGTGTTATACAAAGAAATAGGACAATAGGTTTGCTCTCCTTTCAAGAGAGTTTTTACAACACTAGGAATGACATTGAATACAATATTATATTAATTTAATGAAGCTCCAAAATCTTCTTTTTTTTTTTGTGGAGAATTCTGAAAAGGAATAAAACGGACAATTGTCATCCATCAGCTGATTAACAATATAGATGTTATTTAAATACCATCTCTCAAGAAATATTGATTTATTTCTGTAAATAATATTCTGATTGATCCAAATAAAACAACGGTGAGGTGAAAAATTATGTTTGTAAACCAGTAAACCACGATAATAAAAACCTGTTGGGGACATTTAGCTAATTTAATGGGTAGTTTTCCAAGTGAGAAGGGGCACTGTAACAAAAATTCAATATCTCCAATTTTCTTGAAAACAAAATGAGGAAATATGTTCCATATAAAGTCTGTTTTTTTTTTTAACACATCGTTTTAGCCAATTTACTTTTAGCACATGGTTAAATAGGGTAAAGTCAACAACTCCAAGACCTCCATCACTAAACTTGTTTCTTAGAACCTCCTTTTTAATTTTGTGTGATTTATTTTCCCATATGAAATTATATAATAATTTATCTAATCTAATCAGGAACATATTGACTTGGGACAATCCATTACAGAAAACTAAACTAGTGTTTTCCTTGATGCCTCGCCTCAGCCAATCACCAGCACTTGATTTGTGCACATCATACATGATGCATCCTTATATTGTTTCACTGACGTTGACAAGATTAACCCCTCGGTTATCCAAATTTGGTACCGAACGACAAGACAATTTTGGATACTCGATGGTATCGAGGCAATTCGGTCGGTGCCTAAAAAGTATGGAAGTCGATATACCCAGCAACCCAAATACAGATTGGTCATATATGAGGCGCTATATAGATAAAGATGACTTGTCTTAACTTGATGTTTTAAAACAAAGCAAATGAAGCCGTGATGACTTGATGGCTTGTTTCCAGTCTTCAGTCTCTCATGTTCTTGCTCAGACGTGGACAGGCTCTGATCTCTCTGGTGTGGCGGCTTGAGTTCCTGTCAGGTTGGGGTTGGACTTCAGGCTTCGGGTCGAGTCTCCAGCTCAAGCCCTCCACCAAGGACAGCGAGTGTGTTCTTTCCTATCCAATACACAGATTATATGAACAAGTCAACTCATGAATGATATTTTAAGAGCTGTTTTACAACAGAATTGAATTCTGTTTGCACTGATTCTGTGATTTTCCTGTCTACCGTGAAGCCGCGTTGAAACAATCTGTATTGTACAAAGCGCTATATGGTGACTTGACTATAACAAGAACAATGAACACACATTTGAAAATCTCACTACAAACAATCCAGAGTTGAAGACAAATGATAATAATCCTACTCTGTCTGTTACACTTCCTCACACCTGAAATCACTGATCGAGTGAATCTCCTGAACTTCTCCAATCTACAGTAGATCATTTCTAATCCATTGATGTTGTGACATCTGCTCTAACGTGGGCCGTTTCGTTGGATCCCGGGCTAGGCACTGGCTAATCAGATCACTGCATTCTGTACAAATGTTAATAAGGAGAGAGCTGGTTAGCCATGGGACTTGGAATCTATGAAAACAGCATCTAAAACATGACTAATATAATGTAAAATGTTCCTTATCTTTACTTTAAAAGTGAAGTATGTCGTTCCTGCGACACCAGTCGCAGAATTACAAAATAAAGCATATTTTCAAAAAAACCTCGCAGAGGCCCAACTTAAACATCGCAAACCCAGCTCTTACTGGTTCTTGTGAAGGCATGTTTCAGGTCCAACATATTAGAAATACTTTCAGCTGTGTTGCATTTGTCTTTCTGAAAATGTGTCTTTCTGAACGGGTGTACGATGATGCTGTGTGGCATTCAAGCATGCTTTGTAGCGCATAGCATCACAGCGCTCTGTTCACTTTGACGTGTTCATGACCTGTTTAATCTTTGAAGGTATAAATGCAGCGAATTTCGCCTTTCACTTCTGTAACTAAAGCTGGATTTCTTTTCCCATGTATCCGCCTGCTACAGTAACCACGGCCCAGACTCGCTCAACGTTGAGGTATATATAAAAAAATCTTACATACTTCACCTTTAACTGTGTCTGTACAGAGCCTTTACTTTATGTGTGTGTGTGTGTGTTTATCAGTGTTTTCAATACTACTCACTCACCTCTGGATAAGTTGGAATTCCGAAATGTAACTTTGGCTTCTATGATTTCCGTTCTAGTGCGAAAAGGACGAGATACGTTCACCATCTCATACAACATCACTCCTAGAGCCCAGACATTTGCTGGGACGGCGTGGAATCTGGGTTCTGTGAAGACTTCAGGTGGGCAGTGATCCTGTATTCCTGTAAGCAAGACATTTGCACATTGTTGAGCTTTTTTTTCTTAAAGCGTCACTACATTCAGGTTTCCACACTCCCAAAATGCTCACCAAGGTATATGTCGCTCTCGTAGCCCTCACTACTGAATAGCTGACCGCAGCCAAAGTCTATCAGCTTGAGGTCTAACGAGTTTCTCTTCAACAGGAAATTCTGCGCATGAATGTCATTGTGAAAAACGCCATGCTCGATGCAGTGTTGTACTGCCAGCACAGCCTGTTGCATGAAGACCCGTGCTACTGTTTCACACACTTCAGGATTACGACGAGTGATGAAGTCCAGCAAGCTCTCGCAGGGTTCGGGGAACTCCATAATGAGAGAGAATTTGCGAGGGTGTTCAAACCACTCGTATAGTTGTATGACGTAGGGGCTTATGGGTTCTCGCCTCATCATTAGCAGCAGCGCCACTTCTGTAATGAGAGGTTCGGGATGTCCAGGCTAGAGAAAAGCAGTAGACAGAAGGTTAGCTGGGTGAAAATCTGACGAAAACATCTCACTTTTCTTTGATCTTTTTAGATACGCTCAAAAGAGCTCAACGTTTTTTCCGTTGTGCCTCTAGGCTTATTTGTCAATCACATTTACACCTAATGCTTCCTATGGGTGTATTAACTACAGCAATCTGCACTTAAACAACTGAATACATATTCAGGTTTTGGCCGACTTACAATATCAAGATAAAGAAAATTGTCAAGCTTGCGCATCCGCTTGATGGCAACCTGCAAAAAACAAACAAATAAAAAACAGTTTCAGTAACAGTATTCAAGCACCTGACCTTGCACTAAGTATTAAACCATCTGTACATTGTTTTGAATATGTTTTGATGCACGCAAAAGCAAAATGTTTGTACAATTCGGGAAGATTTACCCTTTTGCCATCAAATTTGCGTGTTCCCCTGTACACACTGCCAAACGCTCCGCATCCAATCATCTCTCCCGCTTTATACAGAGACTCAAAGGACTCTGTATGAGACAAATGTGAGAAATATATGAGAGATTGTTTTATTTCAAAAATATCAGTCCTGGCTGTGTCGAGAAAATAATAATATTAATATGGTGAACATAATATGAATATTCTCTCAAAACAAGTCTTAAGATATTTTTAGTGGAACACAAGACGGCAATACTGTTTAAAATAATGTCGGAGAAATGAGGACTGGCGGTTTACCTTTATTTGGCTCGACGCCAGAGAGATCTGGTGCAGGTGATGACGATGGATCAGGATCAGGATCAGGTGATGACGGATCAGGCTCTGGGTCCAGATCTGCTGGAGGGACAAAAGGCTCCACAACATCCACAGCACAACTTTGGCAACAGCAGCAGAAAGAACCCTTCATAGCCTTCCATAGCCAGTCGAGGAAACGACCAATTCTTTTCCTCTTCCTTGTAGGTTTTTCTGAAATGAAGAGAAACATCTCTGATTTTAATTGAATGATATCATGACATAACATACATTTTACTGTTAAATTCTTATCTATAATGTTACAAATCCATAGTAATGGAAATATTTCCAAGCTACCCTTCTGCTAAATGCCTGCATAAATGTCCCAAAATCGTATTTCACAACTTTCATCATTTTTATTTATCACATAAGCGACTCAGTAATCCTTGAAAGTATTTGACAATTCAAGTGCAATAAGTCAGAAATACAATTCTATCGGGGATGGAATGCTGTCTGAGAATCGGCTTTCTGTGCGCGTGTTTCTGGTGCGCGTCAGACAGCGCAAGTACCATCGAGGTCACGGCTTATTGAGAGCGTTTTGCTAATGTTTCCATAAAGTTAAGCAATCGTTATTTCTAAATGTCCCTTGAACGTTCATAACGTCCAGTTTTTTCAATGTTTCAAAAATGTTTTTTTTTCTTGGTTAAAGGAAGATTATATTTGTATCATTTTGCATTTTGGGAACGTTACTTTTGAAGGTTTTCTTAATGCTCTGAAAATGTGCCAATTCAAATATTTCTAAAAATAAATGTGCTAAAAACTTGAAGCATGAAATAGCAAAATCTCTATCTGTACACTTCACACTGCCCAGCCTTATTTCAGTCTGACCTGTTGAGCTCTTGTTCACAGGAGAAGCCTCCATGGCACCCTGAGCAGTTCGGCCACGTGAAGTCTCGGTTGGCTCTACAGGAACTTGACCCGGCAGCGGATGGCACCGCCACCCTTCCAAGCTGTCGGACCTGGACAAACCGCAGCTGCTGCCACTGTCCTGTTCGCTTCGGCTCTCCGAATTGTCACCACTCCACCTCCATTCCACGCTGTACGAGCCTCTGCTGCTCAGCCTCAACAACTCTCTGCATAACCTCCTCTCCACATTGTCCTCAGAGAGGGACAAAGATGACGATGAGTCTGGAAAATTTCAGACATCAAAAGCTGTTTTTTTTTTGTTGTAATAATATTTATATGTAAGAATTGGTCAAAGCCTATTCTGACCTCTGCGAGAGTGTTTAGAAGAAGTGGACGGACGTCCATCATCTGGGCTCTTCAGGCTGCCGCTCTGCCACTCCTTCCTCCTGTGAGCCGGACCTGTGGACACAGAAACAGACAACTCAGAAGACAAAGACTGTGTTAAATATCCACAAAGCTCCTGGATCTGTGTCTGGGTCGGGTCTGGCAGCGGATCACGGAGGCTGGAATATTTCACGGAGGCTGGAATATTTCACATAGTGAACCAATACTCAATGTCAGTGGTCAATTACAAATTATTACTATAACATGATTTCATATGCAAGGAATCAAATACATGTGATCACTTAGCTGGGAAAATTGGGGGATCAAATTTACCTTGCACAAGTTTCTTCACATTAATTTACTCAATCATTGTACAACAATATCATACCATTTACAAATAAAAAACTAAAGCACTCACCTCCTCTTCCCCCCACGTGAGCCATTGGCATCCTCCAATCTGCAATAAAAACAATACAAAAAAAAAAAAAACAACACAAAAAAGAACAAAACACAAAACTCCTCAGAAATACTAAAAATTAAGTAGCAAAACGATAAACTTAAAATAAAACGCCAAACTCCTTCTAACGTAGGAAAAGAACAATTAAATATTAGTCTCCACAAAAACAATATGAACTCTTTAAAACATAAAAATATGTAAAGGATATGTGCTCCGATCTTCTTATAGATAGAATAAAAGTCTCTTCTCAGCTTCAGCTTCACAAGTTTTGCATAGAAAATACTTTGCAAAAGTCTCTGAATTGTTCGCCTCGTCTCTCAACCAACTCAGAAAGCGATCACTTCAAATGTATACACGTGCAGTCAGAATTCATAAACACACGTCGCTATAGCAACTAAAATTCAAATCATTCATAACCACGCACGTACACCTGAAGCGCACACCGAATCTCAAAACATGCATTGCGAAGTAACAAACTTCATTTTAAACAGTTATTATTATTATATTATTATTATAATCCGTGAAATTATTCTTGCCCAAAATCTTCATTAGCTATTCGTAATTGAGCAAATTAGTGCCGACTTTGCAAGGCACTTAAAGTCTAACGTTAATGGATCCCATGGTCATCGCTTCTGTCCAAAATGCGTGCAAAAAGGCACAAGCGAGGATAAATCGGACATCGTCTTATTATAAAGTCTAGAAGAATTAAATTTCCGCATATAACATCAAGCCAATCAGCTTGCAGTATCACTAATGCGTCATCAAAAAGAAAAGAAAAATCCAAATTGATAAAGCCGTTTATGATTTTACCAATCATGGAGTGGAGGATGACGTTCATCATTTATTTTACAATGATCATTAGCACTATCTTTCTCAAACAATGTTTAACAGATTATTTAAATTATTAACAGTTTATCTGCGCTGTCATGTGCTGATTCGGACTGAAATGGTACAAGCATTAAGAATATTCGATGGTAATAAAACAAAATCAGACATCGAAATAAAGTTAACTTTATATGAATAAAATTCAATTCTAAACTCTCCGTGATTGACTTCACTTTTCCGATGGACGGCAAAAACAACGGAAGTTTTGCCCCGATATTATAATTACATTAATTCCTGCATATCTTTTAAATCAAATAACAGAATCCCAATCAAAGAAATACATCTGAATTAAATGCCTATATTTCTAATTGAAATGGTGTCAAAAGCAATAAACTGTGAATTCATTGAATGATTGTACTCAATTAGCTTATAGGGGCTATGCGATGAATATTCAAGGCTTTGAAAACGAATACATACCTACATTTTCATACATGGCTGTATTCATTTCAGTTCATACAGGTGGAGCTGGGGAAGGTGGAGGGTTTCTGAAAGCGCCGCGCGCTGAAACTACAGCAAATGCTAACAAAGTATTTGATCGTTGAGCAGCACCCGAGCTCATTGGCTACATCAGGAACCAATCAGCGTTGTCCTATAGTGATGATGTGATTGTTGACAAAGTAACCATCTGTGACAAGTACATTTATGTGAAGAGAGGGAGAAAACAAGAAAGCTTAAGGATAAGAACACTTTACAAGACATCTAGTTTAATCAAAAAGCATGTGTAATTAATTGAAATCATGAAACATTTCATGAAACTTATCATGAAACAACAATTTCATAACAGTGTAACAAAAAAATACATTCTTAATGATTTTTTCTTCAAATTCCATTTTATTTTTTACCCAGTTCTGTGCTTTCTGTTTTATTTAGTCTATATGGTTTAAACAAAAACATGTCTAATTAATTTAATTTAAACAAAAAGCAAAGTAATAATAGTTTGGCCCTATGAAATGTTGTTGTTTTTTTCTTTTCTTTTAAAAAAAAAAAGAAATTCTGTATTGTGTATTTAAATTTTTCTGGTAATCAAATGAAGGCATATTTATCTTTTATTCAAATGAAAATTAAACAAGCCTTTTAATTGTTTGGCAAACAAGTGGTACACAACAGAGGCTTACTGTTAAAATTATAACATGAAAGAAAATTAGTTTTAATAATAATTGTATTACATTAAGACGCACATTATACTATACAAGAGTAATATATTTCTATCGTAGTTTCTTTAAGTCAAACCAAACTTTTATTTTGGAAACCAGTCAAATACAAAACAAAAACCTTCTTCTGTTAGTTTTTTTTTTTTTTATTAATGCCAAAATAAAGAAAATGTGACAAATACATAACAACAGTAACAATAAAACCCAGGACATATGTAACGAAAACAGTACAAATAAAATAACATAAAGCCAGAGGGGATGAAAAAACAAAAACAAATTGATAAATAACATTAAACAAGGTTAAACATTGAAAGTTGACTTTTTTTATGCCCATCAAAGACAAAACATATGAATTATAGTCTACCAGAAAAATTGACAGTAGCGGGATCTTACCCAAGAATTTGCATTTGTGAATAAAAAATCTGCCAAGTATCATGAACAGATTAACAATGTCCTGGAAATACAAATTTGAATTGAGGCAAAGAAAAACAATATTAAAGGTGTTAATACACATTCTGACATCTGTTTTTTGCTGAGAGATAGGTTCATAACTCATTCCAAAAAGCTTAAACACAAACACATTCACAAAAAGATGTACAATTGTCTCTTCTACATCACAGAAAGTGCATTTATTTTCAATGTTTTGGATATACTTATTGAGTGCACTATAACAAGGGTAGCATCTAGGCAACATTTTTGAATGTAATTAATTTTATTTTGTTTGTTAAAAGATATTTGTGTGGAAGAGACCAGACAAGACTCCAATTAACACTGGATAACGTCATCATCCATTTGAAAGATGATGCTGGAACAGATTTTCTGTTCAAATTGAATTCGTCATCAATAATCAAAATTGAAAATTTTGAAATAGAAGTGTTATACAAAGAAATAGGACAATAGGTTTGCTCTCCTTTCAAGAGAGTTTTTACAACACTAGGAATGACATTGAATACAATATTATATTAATTTAATGAAGCTCCAAAATCTTCTTTTTTTTTTGTGTGGAGAATTCTGAAAAGGAATAAAACGGACAATTGTCATCCATCAGCTGATTAACAATATAGATGTTATTTAAATACCATCTCTCAAGAAATATTGATTTATTTCTGTAAATAATATTCTGATTGATCCAAATAAAACAACGGTGAGGTGAAAAATTATGTTTGTAAACCAGTAAACCACGATAATAAAAACCTGTTGGGGACATTTAGCTAATTTAATGGGTAGTTTTCCAAGTGAGAAGGGGCACTGTAACAAAAATTCAATATCTCCAATTTTCTTGAAAACAAAATGAGGAAATATGTTCCATATAAAGTCTGTTTTTTTTTTTTAACACATCGTTTTAGCCAATTTACTTTTAGCACATGGTTAAATAGGGTAAAGTCAACAACTCCAAGACCTCCATCACTAAACTTGTTTCTTAGAACCTCCTTTTTAATTTTGTGTGATTTATTTTCCCATATGAAATTATATAATAATTTATCTAATCTAATCAGGAACATATTGACTTGGGACAATCCATTACAGAAAACTAAACTAGTGTTTTCCTTGATGCCTCGCCTCAGCCAATCACCAGCACTTGATTTGTGCACATCATACATGATGCATCCTTATATTGTTTCACTGACGTTGACAAGATTAACCCCTCGGTTATCCAAATTTGGTACCGAACGACAAGACAATTTTTGATACTCGATGGTATCGAGGCAATTCGGTCGGTGCCTAAAAAGTATGGAAGTCGATATACCCAGCAACCCAAATACAGATTGGTCATATATGAGGCGCTATATAGATAAAGATGACTTGTCTTAACTTGATGTTTTAAAACAAAGCAAATGAAGCCGTGATGACTTGATGGCTTGTTTCCAGTCTTCAGTCTCTCATGTTCTTGCTCAGACGTGGACAGGCTCTGATCTCTCTGGTGTGGCGGCTTGAGTTCCTGTCAGGTTGGGGTTGGACTTCAGGCTTCGGGTCGAGTCTCCAGCTCAAGCCCTCCACCAAGGACAGCGAGTGTGTTCTTTCCTATCCAATACACAGATTATATGAACAAGTCAACTCATGAATGATATTTTAAGAGCTGTTTTACAACAGAATTGAATTCTGTTTGCACTGATTCTGTGATTTTCCTGTCTACCGTGAAGCCGCGTTGAAACAATCTGTATTGTACAAAGCGCTATATGGTGACTTGACTATAACAAGAACAATGAACACACATTTGAAAATCTCACTACAAACAATCCAGAGTTGAAGACAAATGATAATAATCCTACTCTGTCTGTTACACTTCCTCACACCTGAAATCACTGATCGAGTGAATCTCCTGAACTTCTCCAATCTACAGTAGATCATTTCTAATCCATTGATGTTGTGACATCTGCTCTAACGTGGGCCGTTTCGTTGGATCCCGGGCTAGGCACTGGCTAATCAGATCACTGCATTCTGTACAAATGTTAATAAGGAGAGAGCTGGTTAGCCATGGGACTTGGAATCTATGAAAACAGCATCTAAAACATGACTAATATAATGTAAAATGTTCCTTATCTTTACTTTAAAAGTGAAGTATGTCGTTCCTGCGACACCAGTCGCAGAATTACAAAATAAAGCATATTTTCAAAAAAACCTCGCAGAGGCCCAACTTAAACATCGCAAACCCAGCTCTTACTGGTTCTTGTGAAGGCATGTTTCAGGTCCAACATATTAGAAATACTTTCAGCTGTGTTGCATTTGTCTTTCTGAAAATGTGTCTTTCTGAACGGGTGTACGATGATGCTGTGTGGCATTCAAGCATGCTTTGTAGCGCATAGCATCACAGCGCTCTGTTCACTTTGACGTGTTCATGACCTGTTTAATCTTTGAAGGTATAAATGCAGCGAATTTCGCCTTTCACTTCTGTAACTAAAGCTGGATTTCTTTTCCCATGTATCCGCCTGCTACAGTAACCACGGCCCAGACTCGCTCAACGTTGAGGTATATATAAAAAAATCTTACATACTTCACCTTTAACTGTGTCTGTACAGAGCCTTTACTTTATGTGTGTGTGTGTGTGTTTATCAGTGTTTTCAATACTACTCACTCACCTCTGGATAAGTTGGAATTCCGAAATGTAACTTTGGCTTCTATGATTTCCGTTCTAGTGCGAAAAGGACGAGATACGTTCACCATCTCATACAACATCACTCCTAGAGCCCAGACATTTGCTGGGACGGCGTGGAATCTGGGTTCTGTGAAGACTTCAGGTGGGCAGTGATCCTGTATTCCTGTAAGCAAGACATTTGCACATTGTTGAGCTTTTTTTTCTTAAAGCGTCACTACATTCAGGTTTCCACACTCCCAAAATGCTCACCAAGGTATATGTCGCTCTCGTAGCCCTCACTACTGAATAGCTGACCGCAGCCAAAGTCTATCAGCTTGAGGTCTAACGAGTTTCTCTTCAACAGGAAATTCTGCGCATGAATGTCATTGTGAAAAACGCCATGCTCGATGCAGTGTTGTACTGCCAGCACAGCCTGTCGCATGAAGACCCGTGCTACTGTTTCACACACTTCAGGATTACGACGAGTGATGAAGTCCAGCAAGCTCTCGCAGGGTTCGGGGAACTCCATAATGAGAGAGAATTTGCGAGGGTGTTCAAACCACTCGTATAGTTGTATGACGTAGGGGCTTATGGGTTCTCGCCTCATCATTAGCAGCAGCGCCACTTCTGTAATGAGAGGTTCGGGATGTCCAGGCTAGAGAAAAGCAGTAGACAGAAGGTTAGCTGGGTGAAAATCTGACGAAAACATCTCACTTTTCTTTGATCTTTTTAGATACGCTCAAAAGAGCTCAACGTTTTTTCCGTTGTGCCTCTAGGCTTATTTGTCAATCACATTTACACCTAATGCTTCCTATGGGTGTATTAACTACAGCAATCTGCACTTAAACAACTGAATACATATTCAGGTTTTGGCCGACTTACAATATCAAGATAAAGAAAATTGTCAAGCTTGCGCATCCGCTTGATGGCAACCTGCAAAAAACAAACAAATAAAAAACAGTTTCAGTAACAGTATTCAAGCACCTGACCTTGCACTAAGTATTAAACCATCTGTACATTGTTTTGAATATGTTTTGATGCACGCAAAAGCAAAATGTTTGTACAATTCGGGAAGATTTACCCTTTTGCCATCAAATTTGCGTGTTCCCCTGTACACACTGCCAAACGCTCCGCATCCAATCATCTCTCCCGCTTTATACAGAGACTCAAAGGACTCTGTATGAGACAAATGTGAGAAATATATGAGAGATTGTTTTATTTCAAAAATATCAGTCCTGGCTGTGTCGAGAAAATAATAATATTAATATGGTGAACATAATATGAATATTCTCTCAAAACAAGTCTTAAGATATTTTTAGTGGAACACAAGACGGCAATACTGTTTAAAATAATGTCGGAGAAATGAGGACTGGCGGTTTACCTTTATTTGGCTCGACGCCAGAGAGATCTGGTGCAGGTGATGACGATGGATCAGGATCAGGATCAGGTGATGACGGATCAGGCTCTGGGTCCAGATCTGCTGGAGGGACAAAAGGCTCCACAACATCCACAGCACAACTTTGGCAACAGCAGCAGAAAGAACCCTTCATAGCCTTCCATAGCCAGTCGAGGAAACGACCAATTCTTTTCCTCTTCCTTGTAGGTTTTTCTGAAATGAAGAGAAACATCTCTGATTTTAATTGAATGATATCATGACATAACATACATTTTACTGTTAAATTCTTATCTATAATGTTACAAATCCATAGTAATGGAAATATTTCCAAGCTACCCTTCTGCTAAATGCCTGCATAAATGTCCCAAAATCGTATTTCACAACTTTCATCATTTTTATTTATCACATAAGCGACTCAGTAATCCTTGAAAGTATTTGACAATTCAAGTGCAATAAGTCAGAAATACAATTCTATCGGGGATGGAATGCTGTCTGAGAATCGGCTTTCTGTGCGCGTGTTTCTGGTGCGCGTCAGACAGCGCAAGTACCATCGAGGTCACGGCTTATTGAGAGCGTTTTGCTAATGTTTCCATAAAGTTAAGCAATCGTTATTTCTAAATGTTCCTTGAACGTTCATAACGTCCAGTTTTTTCAATGTTTCAAAAATGTTTTTTTTTCTTGGTTAAAGGAAGATTATATTTGTATCATTTTGCATTTTGGGAACGTTACTTTTGAAGGTTTTCTTAATGCTCTGAAAATGTGCCAATTCAAATATTTCTAAAAATAAATGTGCTAAAAACTTGAAGCATGAAATAGCAAAATCTCTATCTGTACACTTCACACTGCCCAGCCTTATTTCAGTCTGACCTGTTGAGCTCTTGTTCACAGGAGAAGCCTCCATGGCACCCTGAGCAGTTCGGCCACGTGAAGTCTCGGTTGGCTCTACAGGAACTTGACCCGGCAGCGGATGGCACCGCCACCCTTCCAAGCTGTCGGACCTGGACAAACCGCAGCTGCTGCCACTGTCCTGTTCGCTTCGGCTCTCCGAATTGTCACCACTCCACCTCCATTCCACGCTGTACGAGCCTCTGCTGCTCAGCCTCAACAACTCTCTGCATAACCTCCTCTCCACATTGTCCTCAGAGAGGGACAAAGATGACGATGAGTCTGGAAAATTTCAGACATCAAAAACTGTTTTTTTTTTGTTGTAATAATATTTATATGTAAGAATTGGTCAAAGCCTATTCTGACCTCTGCGAGAGTGTTTAGAAGAAGTGGACGGACGTCCATCATCTGGGCTCTTCAGGCTGCCGCTCTGCCACTCCTTCCTCCTGTGAGCCGGACCTGTGGACACAGAAACAGACAACTCAGAAGACAAAGACTGTGTTAAATATCCACAAAGCTCCTGGATCTGTGTCTGGGTCGGGTCTGGCAGCGGATCACGGAGGCTGGAATATTTCACGGAGGCTGGAATATTTCACATAGTGAACCAATACTCAATGTCAGTGGTCAATTACAAATTATTACTATAACATGATTTCATATGCAAGGAATCAAATACATGTGATCACTTAGCTGGGAAAATTGGGGGATCAAATTTACCTTGCACAAGTTTCTTCACATTAATTTACTCAATCATTGTACAACAATATCATACCATTTACAAATAAAAAACTAAAGCACTCACCTCCTCTTCCCCCCACGTGAGCCATTGGCATCCTCCAATCTGCAATAAAAACAATACAAAAAAAAAAAAAACAACACAAAAAAGAACAAAACACAAAACTCCTCAGAAATACTAAAAATTAAGTAGCAAAACGATAAACTTAAAATAAAACGCCAAACTCCTTCTAACGTAGGAAAAGAACAATTAAATATTAGTCTCCACAAAAACAATATGAACTCTTTAAAACATAAAAATATGTAAAGGATATGTGCTCCGATCTTCTTATAGATAGAATAAAAGTCTCTTCTCAGCTTCAGCTTCACAAGTTTTGCATAGAAAATACTTTGCAAAAGTCTCTGAATTGTTCGCCTCGTCTCTCAACCAACTCAGAAAGCGATCACTTCAAATGTATACACGTGCAGTCAGAATTCATAAACACACGTCGCTATAGCAACTAAAATTCAAATCATTCATAACCACGCACGTACACCTGAAGCGCACACCGAATCTCAAAACATGCATTGCGAAGTAACAAACTTCATTTTAAACAGTTATTATTATTATATTATTATTATAATCCGTGAAATTATTCTTGCCCAAAATCTTCATTAGCTATTCGTAATTGAGCAAATTAGTGCCGACTTTGCAAGGCACTTAAAGTCTAACGTTAATGGATCCCATGGTCATCGCTTCTGTCCAAAATGCGTGCAAAAAGGCACAAGCGAGGATAAATCGGACATCGTCTTATTATAAAGTCTAGAAGAATTAAATTTCCGCATATAACATCAAGCCAATCAGCTTGCAGTATCACTAATGCGTCATCAAAAAGAAAAGAAAAATCCAAATTGATAAAGCCGTTTATGATTTTACCAATCATGGAGTGGAGGATGACGTTCATCATTTATTTTACAATGATCATTAGCACTATCTTTCTCAAACAATGTTTAACAGATTATTTAAATTATTAACAGTTTATCTGCGCTGTCATGTGCTGATTCGGACTGAAATGGTACAAGCATTAAGAATATTCGATGGTAATAAAACAAAATCAGACATCGAAATAAAGTTAACTTTATATGAATAAAATTCAATTCTAAACTCTCCGTGATTGACTTCACTTTTCCGATGGACGGCAAAAACAACGGAAGTTTTGCCCCGATATTATAATTACATTAATTCCTGCATTTCTTTTAAATCAAATAACAGAATCCCAATCAAAGAAATACATCTGAATTAAATGCCTATATTTCTAATTGAAATGGTGTCAAAAGCAATAAACTGTGAATTCATTGAATGATTGTACTCAATTAGCTTATAGGGGCTATGCGATGAATATTCAAGGCTTTGAAAACGAATACATACCTACATTTTCATACATGGCTGTATTCATTTCAGTTCATACAGGTGGAGCTGGGGAAGGTGGAGGGTTTCTGAAAGCGCCGCGCGCTGAAACTACAGCAAATGCTAACAAAGTATTTGATCGTTGAGCAGCACCCGAGCTCATTGGCTACATCAGGAACCAATCAGCGTTGTCCTATAGTGATGATGTGATTGTTGACAAAGTAACCATCTGTGACAAGTACATTTATGTGAAGAGAGGGAGAAAACAAGAAAGCTTAAGGATAAGAACACTTTACAAGACATCTAGTTTAATCAAAAAGCATGTGTAATTAATTGAAATCATGAAACATTTCATGAAACTTATCATGAAACAACAATTTCATAACAGTGTAACAAAAAAATACATTCTTAATGATTTTTTCTTCAAATTCCATTTTATTTTTTACCCAGTTCTGTGCTTTCTGTTTTATTTAGTCTATATGGTTTAAACAAAAACATGTCTAATTAATTTAATTTAAACAAAAAGCAAAGTAATAATAGTTTGGCCCTATGAAATGTTGTTGTTTTTTTCTTTTCTTTAAAAAAAAAAAAGAAATTCTGTATTGTGTATTTAAATTTTTCTGGTAATCAAATGAAGGCATATTTATCTTTTATTCAAATGAAAATTAAACAAGCCTTTTAATTGTTTGGCAAACAAGTGGTACACAACAGAGGCTTACTGTTAAAATTATAACATGAAAGAAAATTAGTTTTAATAATAATTGTATTACATTAAGACGCACATTATACTATACAAGAGTAATATATTTCTATCGTAGTTTCTTTAAGTCAAACCAAACTTTTATTTTGGAAACCAGTCAAATACAAAACAAAAACCTTCTTCTGTTAGTTTTTTTTTTTTTTATTAATGCCAAAATAAAGAAAATGTGACAAATACATAACAACAGTAACAATAAAACCCAGGACATATGTAACGAAAACAGTACAAATAAAATAACATAAAGCCAGAGGGGATGAAAAAACAAAAACAAATTGATAAATAACATTAAACAAGGTTAAACATTGAAAGTTGACTTTTTTTATGCCCATCAAAGACAAAACATATGAATTATAGTCTACCAGAAAAATTGACAGTAGCGGGATCTTACCCAAGAATTTGCATTTGTGAATAAAAAATCTGCCAAGTATCATGAACAGATTAACAATGTCCTGGAAATACAAATTTGAATTGAGGCAAAGAAAAACAATATTAAAGGTGTTAATACACATTCTGACATCTGTTTTTTGCTGAGAGATAGGTTCATAACTCATTCCAAAAAGCTTAAACACAAACACATTCACAAAAAGATGTACAATTGTCTCTTCTACATCACAGAAAGTGCATTTATTTTCAATGTTTTGGATATACTTATTGAGTGCACTATAACAAGGGTAGCATCTAGGCAACATTTTTGAATGTAATTAATTTTATTTTGTTTGTTAAAAGATATTTGTGTGGAAGAGACCAGACAAGACTCCAATTAACACTGGATAACGTCATCATCCATTTGAAAGATGATGCTGGAACAGATTTTCTGTTCAAATTGAATTCGTCATCAATAATCAAAATTGAAAATTTTGAAATAGAAGTGTTATACAAAGAAATAGGACAATAGGTTTGCTCTCCTTTAAGAGAGTTTTTACAACACTAGGAATGACATTGAATACAATATTATATTAATTTAATGAAGCTCCAAAATCTTCTTTTTTTTTTGTGTGGAGAATTCTGAAAAGGAATAAAACGGACAATTGTCATCCATCAGCTGATTAACAATATAGATGTTATTTAAATACCATCTCTCAAGAAATATTGATTTATTTCTGTAAATAATATTCTGATTGATCCAAATAAAACAACGGTGAGGTGAAAAATTATGTTTGTAAACCAGTAAACCACGATAATAAAAACCTGTTGGGGACATTTAGCTAATTTAATGGGTAGTTTTCCAAGTGAGAAGGGGCACTGTAACAAAAATTCAATATCTCCAATTTTCTTGAAAACAAAATGAGGAAATATGTTCCATATAAAGTCTGTTTTTTTTTTTTAACACATCGTTTTAGCCAATTTACTTTTAGCACATGGTTAAATAGGGTAAAGTCAACAACTCCAAGACCTCCATCACTAAACTTGTTTCTTAGAACCTCCTTTTTAATTTTGTGTGATTTATTTTCCCATATGAAATTATATAATAATTTATCTAATCTAATCAGGAACATATTGACTTGGGACAATCCATTACAGAAAACTAAACTAGTGTTTTCCTTGATGCCTCGCCTCAGCCAATCACCAGCACTTGATTTGTGCACATCATACATGATGCATCCTTATATTGTTTCACTGACGTTGACAAGATTAACCCCTCGGTTATCCAAATTTGGTACCGAACGACAAGACAATTTTTGATACTCGATGGTATCGAGGCAATTCGGTCGGTGCCTAAAAAGTATGGAAGTCGATATACCCAGCAACCCAAATACAGATTGGTCATATATGAGGCGCTATATAGATAAAGATGACTTGTCTTAACTTGATGTTTTAAAACAAAGCAAATGAAGCCGTGATGACTTGATGGCTTGTTTCCAGTCTTCAGTCTCTCATGTTCTTGCTCAGACGTGGACAGGCTCTGATCTCTCTGGTGTGGCGGCTTGAGTTCCTGTCAGGTTGGGGTTGGACTTCAGGCTTCGGGTCGAGTCTCCAGCTCAAGCCCTCCACCAAGGACAGCGAGTGTGTTCTTTCCTATCCAATACACAGATTATATGAACAAGTCAACTCATGAATGATATTTTAAGAGCTGTTTTACAACAGAATTGAATTCTGTTTGCACTGATTCTGTGATTTTCCTGTCTACCGTGAAGCCGCGTTGAAACAATCTGTATTGTACAAAGCGCTATATGGTGACTTGACTATAACAAGAACAATGAACACACATTTGAAAATCTCACTACAAACAATCCAGAGTTGAAGACAAATGATAATAATCCTACTCTGTCTGTTACACTTCCTCACACCTGAAATCACTGATCGAGTGAATCTCCTGAACTTCTCCAATCTACAGTAGATCATTTCTAATCCATTGATGTTGTGACATCTGCTCTAACGTGGGCCGTTTCGTTGGATCCCGGGCTAGGCACTGGCTAATCAGATCACTGCATTCTGTACAAATGTTAATAAGGAGAGAGCTGGTTAGCCATGGGACTTGGAATCTATGAAAACAGCATCTAAAACATGACTAATATAATGTAAAATGTTCCTTATCTTTACTTTAAAAGTGAAGTATGTCGTTCCTGCGACACCAGTCGCAGAATTACAAAATAAAGCATATTTTCAAAAAAACCTCGCAGAGGCCCAACTTAAACATCGCAAACCCAGCTCTTACTGGTTCTTGTGAAGGCATGTTTCAGGTCCAACATATTAGAAATACTTTCAGCTGTGTTGTATTTGTCTTTCTGAAAATGTGTCTTTCTGAACGGGTGTACGATGATGCTGTGTGGCATTCAAGCATGCTTTGTAGCGCATAGCATCACAGCGCTCTGTTCACTTTGACGTGTTCATGACCTGTTTAATCTTTGAAGGTATAAATGCAGCGAATTTCGCCTTTCACTTCTGTAACTAAAGCTGGATTTCTTTTCCCATGTATCCGCCTGCTACAGTAACCACGGCCCAGACTCGCTCAACGTTGAGGTATATATAAAAAAATCTTACATACTTCACCTTTAACTGTGTCTGTACAGAGCCTTTACTTTATGTGTGTGTGTGTGTGTTTATCAGTGTTTTCAATACTACTCACTCACCTCTGGATAAGTTGGAATTCCGAAATGTAACTTTGGCTTCTATGATTTCCGTTCTAGTGCGAAAAGGACGAGATACGTTCACCATCTCATACAACATCACTCCTAGAGCCCAGACATTTGCTGGGACGGCGTGGAATCTGGGTTCTGTGAAGACTTCAGGTGGGCAGTGATCCTGTATTCCTGTAAGCAAGACATTTGCACATTGTTGAGCTTTTTTTTCTTAAAGCGTCACTACATTCAGGTTTCCACACTCCCAAAATGCTCACCAAGGTATATGTCGCTCTCGTAGCCCTCACTACTGAATAGCTGACCGCAGCCAAAGTCTATCAGCTTGAGGTCTAACGAGTTTCTCTTCAACAGGAAATTCTGCGCATGAATGTCATTGTGAAAAACGCCATGCTCGATGCAGTGTTGTACTGCCAGCACAGCCTGTTGCATGAAGACCCGTGCTACTGTTTCACACACTTCAGGATTACGACGAGTGATGAAGTCCAGCAAGCTCTCGCAGGGTTCGGGGAACTCCATAATGAGAGAGAATTTGCGAGGGTGTTCAAACCACTCGTATAGTTGTATGACGTAGGGGCTTATGGGTTCTCGCCTCATCATTAGCAGCAGCGCCACTTCTGTAATGAGAGGTTCGGGATGTCCAGGCTAGAGAAAAGCAGTAGACAGAAGGTTAGCTGGGTGAAAATCTGACGAAAACATCTCACTTTTCTTTGATCTTTTTAGATACGCTCAAAAGAGCTCAACGTTTTTTCCGTTGTGCCTCTAGGCTTATTTGTCAATCACATTTACACCTAATGCTTCCTATGGGTGTATTAACTACAGCAATCTGCACTTAAACAACTGAATACATATTCAGGTTTTGGCCGACTTACAATATCAAGATAAAGAAAATTGTCAAGCTTGCGCATCCGCTTGATGGCAACCTGCAAAAAACAAACAAATAAAAAACAGTTTCAGTAACAGTATTCAAGCACCTGACCTTGCACTAAGTATTAAACCATCTGTACATTGTTTTGAATATGTTTTGATGCACGCAAAAGCAAAATGTTTGTACAATTCGGGAAGATTTACCCTTTTGCCATCAAATTTGCGTGTTCCCCTGTACACACTGCCAAACGCTCCGCATCCAATCATCTCTCCCGCTTTATACAGAGACTCAAAGGACTCTGTATGAGACAAATGTGAGAAATATATGAGAGATTGTTTTATTTCAAAAATATCAGTCCTGGCTGTGTCGAGAAAATAATAATATTAATATGGTGAACATAATATGAATATTCTCTCAAAACAAGTCTTAAGATATTTTTAGTGGAACACAAGACGGCAATACTGTTTAAAATAATGTCGGAGAAATGAGGACTGGCGGTTTACCTTTATTTGGCTCGACGCCAGAGAGATCTGGTGCAGGTGATGACGATGGATCAGGATCAGGATCAGGTGATGACGGATCAGGCTCTGGGTCCAGATCTGCTGGAGGGACAAAAGGCTCCACAACATCCACAGCACAACTTTGGCAACAGCAGCAGAAAGAACCCTTCATAGCCTTCCATAGCCAGTCGAGGAAACGACCAATTCTTTTCCTCTTCCTTGTAGGTTTTTCTGAAATAAAGAGAAACATCTCTGATTTTAATTGAATGATATCATGACATAACATACATTTTACTGTTAAATTCTTATCTATAATGTTACAAATCCATAGTAATGGAAATATTTCCAAGCTACCCTTCTGCTAAATGCCTGCATAAATGTCCCAAAATCGTATTTCACAACTTTCATCATTTTTATTTATCACATAAGCGACTCAGTAATCCTTGAAAGTATTTGACAATTCAAGTGCAATAAGTCAGAAATACAATTCTATCGGGGATGGAATGCTGTCTGAGAATCGGCTTTCTGTGCGCGTGTTTCTGGTGCGCGTCAGACAGCGCAAGTACCATCGAGGTCACGGCTTATTGAGAGCGTTTTGCTAATGTTTCCATAAAGTTAAGCAATCGTTATTTCTAAATGTTCCTTGAACGTTCATAACGTCCAGTTTTTTCAATGTTTCAAAAATGTTTTTTTTTCTTGGTTAAAGGAAGATTATATTTGTATCATTTTGCATTTGGGAACGTTACTTTTGAAGGTTTTCTTAATGCTCTGAAAATGTGCCAATTCAAATATTTCTAAAAATAAATGTGCTAAAAACTTGAAGCATGAAATAGCAAAATCTCTATCTGTACACTTCACACTGCCCAGCCTTATTTCAGTCTGACCTGTTGAGCTCTTGTTCACAGGAGAAGCCTCCATGGCACCCTGAGCAGTTCGGCCACGTGAAGTCTCGGTTGGCTCTACAGGAACTTGACCCGGCAGCGGATGGCACCGCCACCCTTCCAAGCTGTCGGACCTGGACAAACCGCAGCTGCTGCCACTGTCCTGTTCGCTTCGGCTCTCCGAATTGTCACCACTCCACCTCCATTCCACGCTGTACGAGCCTCTGCTGCTCAGCCTCAACAACTCTCTGCATAACCTCCTCTCCACATTGTCCTCAGAGAGGGACAAAGATGACGATGAGTCTGGAAAATTTCAGACATCAAAAACTGTTTTTTTTTTGTTGTAATAATATTTATATGTAAGAATTGGTCAAAGCCTATTCTGACCTCTGCGAGAGTGTTTAGAAGAAGTGGACGGACGTCCATCATCTGGGCTCTTCTGGCTGCCGCTCTGCCACTCCTTCCTCCTGTGAGCCGGACCTGTGGACACAGAAACAGACAACTCAGAAGACAAAGACTGTGTTAAATATCCACAAAGCTCCTGGATCTGTGTCTGGGTCGGGTCTGGCAGCGGATCACGGAGGCTGGAATATTTCACGGAGGCTGGAATATTTCACATAGTGAACCAATACTCAATGTCAGTGGTCAATTACAAATTATTACTATAACATGATTTCATATGCAAGGAATCAAATACATGTGATCACTTAGCTGGGAAAATTGGGGGATCAAATTTACCTTGCACAAGTTTCTTCACATTAATTTACTCAATCATTGTACAACAATATCATACCATTTACAAATAAAAAACTAAAGCACTCACCTCCTCTTCCCCCCACGTGAGCCATTGGCATCCTCCAATCTGCAATAAAAACAATACAAAAAAAAAAAAAAAAACACAAAAAAGAACAAAACACAACACTCCTCAGAAATACTAAAAATTAAGTAGCAAAACGATAAACTTAAAATAAAACGCCAAACTCCTTCTAACGTAGGAAAAGAACAATTAAATATTAGTCTCCACAAAAACAATATGAACTCTTTAAAACATAAAAATATGTAAAGGATATGTGCTCCGATCTTCTTATAGATAGAATAAAAGTCTCTTCTCAGCTTCAGCTTCACAAGTTTTGCATAGAAAATACTTTGCAAAAGTCTCTGAATTGTTCGCCTCGTCTCTCAACCAACTCAGAAAGCGATCACTTCAAATGTATACACGTGCAGTCAGAATTCATAAACACACGTCGCTATAGCAACTAAAATTCAAATCATTCATAACCACGCACGTACACCTGAAGCGCACACCGAATCTCAAAACATGCATTGCGAAGTAACAAACTTCATTTTAAACAGTTATTATTATTATATTATTATTATAATCCGTGAAATTATTCTTGCCCAAAATCTTCATTAGCTATTCGTAATTGAGCAAATTAGTGCCGACTTTGCAAGGCACTTAAAGTCTAACGTTAATGGATCCCATGGTCATCGCTTCTGTCCAAAATGCGTGCAAAAAGGCACAAGCGAGGATAAATCGGACATCGTCTTATTATAAAGTCTAGAAGAATTAAATTTCCGCATATAACATCAAGCCAATCAGCTTGCAGTATCACTAATGCGTCATCAAAAAGAAAAGAAAAATCCAAATTGATAAAGCCGTTTATGATTTTACCAATCATGGAGTGGAGGATGACGTTCATCATTTATTTTACAATGATCATTAGCACTATCTTTCTCAAACAATGTTTAACAGATTATTTAAATTATTAACAGTTTATCTGCGCTGTCATGTGCTGATTCGGACTGAAATGGTACAAGCATTAAGAATATTCGATGGTAATAAAACAAAATCAGACATCGAAATAAAGTTAACTTTATATGAATAAAATTCAATTCTAAACTCTCCGTGATTGACTTCACTTTTCCGATGGACGGCAAAAACAACGGAAGTTTTGCCCCGATATTATAATTACATTAATTCCTGCATTTCTTTTAAATCAAATAACAGAATCCCAATCAAAGAAATACATCTGAATTAAATGCCTATATTTCTAATTGAAATGGTGTCAAAAGCAATAAACTGTGAATTCATTGAATGATTGTACTCAATTAGCTTATAGGGGCTATGCGATGAATATTCAAGGCTTTGAAAACGAATACATACCTACATTTTCATACATGGCTGTATTCATTTCAGTTCATACAGGTGGAGCTGGGGAAGGTGGAGGGTTTCTGAAAGCGCCGCGCGCTGAAACTACAGCAAATGCTAACAAAGTATTTGATCGTTGAGCAGCACCCGAGCTCATTGGCTACATCAGGAACCAATCAGCGTTGTCCTATAGTGATGATGTGATTGTTGACACTTTATGAACTCTATAAAACACCAAAGTAACCATCTGTGACAAGTACATTTATGTGAAGAGAGGGAGAAAACAAGAAAGCTTAAGGATAAGAACACTTTACAAGACATCTAGTTTAATCAAAAAGCATGTGTAATTAATTGAAATCATGAAACATTTCATGAAACTTATCATGAAACAACAATTTCATAACAGTGTAACAAAAAAATACATTCTTAATGATTTTTTCTTCAAATTCCATTTTATTTTTTACCCAGTTCTGTGCTTTCTGTTTTATTTAGTCTATATGGTTTAAACAAAAACATGTCTAATTAATTTAATTTAAACAAAAAGCAAAGTAATAATAGTTTGGCCCTATGAAATGTTGTTTTTTTTTTCTTTTCTTTAAAAAAAAAAAAGAAATTCTGTATTGTGTATTTAAATTTTTCTGGTAATCAAATGAAGGCATATTTATCTTTTATTCAAATGAAAATTAAAGAAGCCTTTTAATTGTTTGGCAAACAAGTGGTACACAACAGAGGCTTACTGTTAAAATTATAACATGAAAGAAAATTAGTTTTAATAATAATTGTATTACATTAAGACGCACATTATACTATACAAGAGTAATATATTTCTATCGTAGTTTCTTTAAGTCAAACCAAACTTTTATTTTGGAAACCAGTCAAATACAAAACAAAAACCTTCTTCTGTTAGTTTTTTTTTTTTTTATTAATGCCAAAATAAAGAAAATGTGACAAATACATAACAACAGTAACAATAAAACCCAGGCCATATGTAACGAAAACAGTACAAATAAAATAACATAAAGCCAGAGGGGATGAAAAAACAAAAACAAATTGATAAATAACATTAAACAAGGTTAAACATTGAAAGTTGACTTTTTTTATGCCCATCAAAGACAAAACATATGAATTATAGTCTACCAGAAAAATTGACAGTAGCGGGATCTTACCCAAGAATTTGCATTTGTGAATAAAAAATCTGCCAAGTATCATGAACAGATTAACAATGTCCTGGAAATACAAATTTGAATTGAGGCAAAGAAAAACAATATTAAAGGTGTTAATACACATTCTGACATCTGTTTTTTGCTGAGAGATAGGTTCATAACTCATTCCAAAAAGCTTAAACACAAACACATTCACAAAAAGATGTACAATTGTCTCTTCTACATCACAGAAAGTGCATTTATTTTTAATGTTTTGGATATACTTATTGAGTGCACTATAACAAGGGTAGCATCTAGGCAACATTTTTGAATGTAATTAATTTTATTTTGTTTGTTAAAAGATATTTGTGTGGAAGAGACCAGACAAGACTCCAATTAACACTGGATAACGTCATCATCCATTTGAAAGATGATGCTGGAACAGATTTTCTGTTCAAATTGAATTCGTCATCAATAATCAAAATTGAAAATTTTGAAATAGAAGTGTTATACAAAGAAATAGGACAATAGGTTTGCTCTCCTTTCAAGAGAGTTTTTACAACACTAGGAATGACATTGAATACAATATTATATTAATTTAATGAAGCTCCAAAATCTTCTTTTTTTTTTTGTGGAGAATTCTGAAAAGGAATAAAACGGACAATTGTCATCCATCAGCTGATTAACAATATAGATGTTATTTAAATACCATCTCTCAAGAAATATTGATTTATTTCTGTAAATAATATTCTGATTGATCCAAATAAAACAACGGTGAGGTGAAAAATTATGTTTGTAAACCAGTAAACCACGATAATAAAAACCTGTTGGGGACATTTAGCTAATTTAATGGGTAGTTTTCCAAGTGAGAAGGGGCACTGTAACAAAAATTCAATATCTCCAATTTTCTTGAAAACAAAATGAGGAAATATGTTCCATATAAAGTCTGTTTTTTTTTTTTAACACATCGTTTTAGCCAATTTACTTTTAGCACATGGTTAAATAGGGTAAAGTCAACAACTCCAAGACCTCCATCACTAAACTTGTTTCTTAGAACCTCCTTTTTAATTTTGTGTGATTTATTTTCCCATATGAAATTATATAATAATTTATCTAATCTAATCAGGAACATATTGACTTGGGACAATCCATTACAGAAAACTAAACTAGTGTTTTCCTTGATGCCTCGCCTCAGCCAATCACCAGCACTTGATTTGTGCACATCATACATGATGCATCCTTATATTGTTTCACTGACGTTGACAAGATTAACCCCTCGGTTATCCAAATTTGGTACCGAACGACAAGACAATTTTTGATACTCGATGGTATCGAGGCAATTCGGTCGGTGCCTAAAAAGTATGGAAGTCGATATACCCAGCAACCCAAATACAGATTGGTCATATATGAGGCGCTATATAGATAAAGATGACTTGTCTTAACTTGATGTTTTAAAACAAAGCAAATGAAGCCGTGATGACTTGATGGCTTGTTTCCAGTCTTCAGTCTCTCATGTTCTTGCTCAGACGTGGACAGGCTCTGATCTCTCTGGTGTGGCGGCTTGAGTTCCTGTCAGGTTGGGGTTGGACTTCAGGCTTCGGGTCGAGTCTCCAGCTCAAGCCCTCCACCAAGGACAGCGAGTGTGTTCTTTCCTATCCAATACACAGATTATATGAACAAGTCAACTCATGAATGATATTTTAAGAGCTGTTTTACAACAGAATTGAATTCTGTTTGCACTGATTCTGTGATTTTCCTGTCTACCGTGAAGCCGCGTTGAAACAATCTGTATTGTACAAAGCGCTATATGGTGACTTGACTATAACAAGAACAATGAACACACATTTGAAAATCTCACTACAAACAATCCAGAGTTGAAGACAAATGATAATAATCCTACTCTGTCTGTTACACTTCCTCACACCTGAAATCACTGATCGAGTGAATCTCCTGAACTTCTCCAATCTACAGTAGATCATTTCTAATCCATTGATGTTGTGACATCTGCTCTAACGTGGGCCGTTTCGTTGGATCCCGGGCTAGGCACTGGCTAATCAGATCACTGCATTCTGTACAAATGTTAATAAGGAGAGAGCTGGTTAGCCATGGGACTTGGAATCTATGAAAACAGCATCTAAAACATGACTAATATAATGTAAAATGTTCCTTATCTTTACTTTAAAAGTGAAGTATGTCGTTCCTGCGACACCAGTCGCAGAATTACAAAATAAAGCATATTTTCAAAAAAACCTCGCAGAGGCCCAACTTAAACATCGCAAACCCAGCTCTTACTGGTTCTTGTGAAGGCATGTTTCAGGTCCAACATATTAGAAATACTTTCAGCTGTGTTGCATTTGTCTTTCTGAAAATGTGTCTTTCTGAACGGGTGTACGATGATGCTGTGTGGCATTCAAGCATGCTTTGTAGCGCATAGCATCACAGCGCTCTGTTCACTTTGACGTGTTCATGACCTGTTTAATCTTTGAAGGTATAAATGCAGCGAATTTCGCCTTTCACTTCTGTAACTAAAGCTGGATTTCTTTTCCCATGTATCCGCCTGCTACAGTAACCACGGCCCAGACTCGCTCAACGTTGAGGTATATATAAAAAAATCTTACATACTTCACCTTTAACTGTGTCTGTACAGAGCCTTTACTTTATGTGTGTGTGTGTGTGTTTATCAGTGTTTTCAATACTACTCACTCACCTCTGGATAAGTTGGAATTCCGAAATGTAACTTTGGCTTCTATGATTTCCGTTCTAGTGCGAAAAGGACGAGATACGTTCACCATCTCATACAACATCACTCCTAGAGCCCAGACATTTGCTGGGACGGCGTGGAATCTGGGTTCTGTGAAGACTTCAGGTGGGCAGTGATCCTGTATTCCTGTAAGCAAGACATTTGCACATTGTTGAGCTTTTTTTTCTTAAAGCGTCACTACATTCAGGTTTCCACACTCCCAAAATGCTCACCAAGGTATATGTCGCTCTCGTAGCCCTCACTACTGAATAGCTGACCGCAGCCAAAGTCTATCAGCTTGAGGTCTAACGAGTTTCTCTTCAACAGGAAATTCTGCGCATGAATGTCATTGTGAAAAACGCCATGCTCGATGCAGTGTTGTACTGCCAGCACAGCCTGTTGCATGAAGACCCGTGCTACTGTTTCACACACTTCAGGATTACGACGAGTGATGAAGTCCAGCAAGCTCTCGCAGGGTTCGGGGAACTCCATAATGAGAGAGAATTTGCGAGGGTGTTCAAACCACTCGTATAGTTGTATGACGTAGGGGCTTATGGGTTCTCGCCTCATCATTAGCAGCAGCGCCACTTCTGTAATGAGAGGTTCGGGATGTCCAGGCTAGAGAAAAGCAGTAGACAGAAGGTTAGCTGGGTGAAAATCTGACGAAAACATCTCACTTTTCTTTGATCTTTTTAGATACGCTCAAAAGAGCTCAACGTTTTTTCCGTTGTGCCTCTAGGCTTATTTGTCAATCACATTTACACCTAATGCTTCCTATGGGTGTATTAACTACAGCAATCTGCACTTAAACAACTGAATACATATTCAGGTTTTGGCCGACTTACAATATCAAGATAAAGAAAATTGTCAAGCTTGCGCATCCGCTTGATGGCAACCTGCAAAAAACAAACAAATAAAAAACAGTTTCAGTAACAGTATTCAAGCACCTGACCTTGCACTAAGTATTAAACCATCTGTACATTGTTTTGAATATGTTTTGATGCACGCAAAAGCAAAATGTTTGTACAATTCGGGAAGATTTACCCTTTTGCCATCAAATTTGCGTGTTCCCCTGTACACACTGCCAAACGCTCCGCATCCAATCATCTCTCCCGCTTTATACAGAGACTCAAAGGACTCTGTATGAGACAAATGTGAGAAATATATGAGAGATTGTTTTATTTCAAAAATATCAGTCCTGGCTGTGTCGAGAAAATAATAATATTAATATGGTGAACATAATATGAATATTCTCTCAAAACAAGTCTTAAGATATTTTTAGTGGAACACAAGACGGCAATACTGTTTAAAATAATGTCGGAGAAATGAGGACTGGCGGTTTACCTTTATTTGGCTCGACGCCAGAGAGATCTGGTGCAGGTGATGACGATGGATCAGGATCAGGATCAGGTGATGACGGATCAGGCTCTGGGTCCAGATCTGCTGGAGGGACAAAAGGCTCCACAACATCCACAGCACAACTTTGGCAACAGCAGCAGAAAGAACCCTTCATAGCCTTCCATAGCCAGTCGAGGAAACGACCAATTCTTTTCCTCTTCCTTGTAGGTTTTTCTGAAATGAAGAGAAACATCTCTGATTTTAATTGAATGATATCATGACATAACATACATTTTACTGTTAAATTCTTATCTATAATGTTACAAATCCATAGTAATGGAAATATTTCCAAGCTACCCTTCTGCTAAATGCCTGCATAAATGTCCCAAAATCGTATTTCACAACTTTCATCATTTTTATTTATCACATAAGCGACTCAGTAATCCTTGAAAGTATTTGACAATTCAAGTGCAATAAGTCAGAAATACAATTCTATCGGGGATGGAATGCTGTCTGAGAATCGGCTTTCTGTGCGCGTGTTTCTGGTGCGCGTCAGACAGCGCAAGTACCATCGAGGTCACGGCTTATTGAGAGCGTTTTGCTAATGTTTCCATAAAGTTAAGCAATCGTTATTTCTAAATGTTCCTTGAACGTTCATAACGTCCAGTTTTTTCAATGTTTCAAAAATGTTTTTTTTTTCTTGGTTAAAGGAAGATTATATTTGTATCATTTTGCATTTTGGGAACGTTACTTTTGAAGGTTTTCTTAATGCTCTGAAAATGTGCCAATTCAAATATTTCTAAAAATAAATGTGCTAAAAACTTGAAGCATGAAATAGCAAAATCTCTATCTGTACACTTCACACTGCCCAGCCTTATTTCAGTCTGACCTGTTGAGCTCTTGTTCACAGGAGAAGCCTCCATGGCACCCTGAGCAGTTCGGCCACGTGAAGTCTCGGTTGGCTCTACAGGAACTTGACCCGGCAGCGGATGGCACCGCCACCCTTCCAAGCTGTCGGACCTGGACAAACCGCAGCTGCTGCCACTGTCCTGTTCGCTTCGGCTCTCCGAATTGTCACCACTCCACCTCCATTCCACGCTGTACGAGCCTCTGCTGCTCAGCCTCAACAACTCTCTGCATAACCTCCTCTCCACATTGTCCTCAGAGAGGGACAAAGATGACGATGAGTCTGGAAAATTTCAGACATCAAAAACTGTTTTTTTTTTTGTTGTAATAATATTTATATGTAAGAATTGGTCAAAGCCTATTCTGACCTCTGCGAGAGTGTTTAGAAGAAGTGGACGGACGTCCATCATCTGGGCTCTTCTGGCTGCCGCTCTGCCACTCCTTCCTCCTGTGAGCCGGACCTGTGGACACAGAAACAGACAACTCAGAAGACAAAGACTGTGTTAAATATCCACAAAGCTCCTGGATCTGTGTCTGGGTCGGGTCTGGCAGCGGATCACGGAGGCTGGAATATTTCACGGAGGCTGGAATATTTCACATAGTGAACCAATACTCAATGTCAGTGGTCAATTACAAATTATTACTATAACATGATTTCATATGCAAGGAATCAAATACATGTGATCACTTAGCTGGGAAAATTGGGGGATCAAATTTACCTTGCACAAGTTTCTTCACATTAATTTACTCAATCATTGTACAACAATATCATACCATTTACAAATAAAAAACTAAAGCACTCACCTCCTCTTCCCCCCACGTGAGCCATTGGCATCCTCCAATCTGCAATAAAAACAATAAAAAAAAAATAAAAAAATAAAAAAAAAGAACAAAACACAACACTCCTCAGAAATACTAAAAATTAAGTAGCAAAACGATAAACTTAAAATAAAACGCCAAACTCCTTCTAACGTAGGAAAAGAACAATTAAATATTAGTCTCCACAAAAACAATATGAACTCTTTAAAACATAAAAATATGTAAAGGATATGTGCTCCGATCTTCTTATAGATAGAATAAAAGTCTCTTCTCAGCTTCAGCTTCACAAGTTTTGCATAGAAAATACTTTGCAAAAGTCTCTGAATTGTTCGCCTCGTCTCTCAACCAACTCAGAAAGCGATCACTTCAAATGTATACACGTGCAGTCAGAATTCATAAACACACGTCGCTATAGCAACTAAAATTCAAATCATTCATAACCACGCACGTACACCTGAAGCGCACAACGAATCTCAAAACATGCATTGCGAAGTAACAAACTTCATTTTAAACAGTTATTATTATTATATTATTATTATAATCCGTGAAATTATTCTTGCCCAAAATCTTCATTAGCTATTCGTAATTGAGCAAATTAGTGCCGACTTTGCAAGGCACTTAAAGTCTAACGTTAATGGATCCCATGGTCATCGCTTCTGTCCAAAATGCGTGCAAAAAGGCACAAGCGAGGATAAATCGGACATCGTCTTATTATAAAGTCTAGAAGAATTAAATTTCCGCATATAACATCAAGCCAATCAGCTTGCAGTATCACTAATGCGTCATCAAAAAGAAAAGAAAAATCCAAATTGATAAAGCCGTTTATGATTTTACCAATCATGGAGTGGAGGATGACGTTCATCATTTATTTTACAATGATCATTAGCACTATCTTTCTCAAACAATGTTTAACAGATTATTTAAATTATTAACAGTTTATCTGCGCTGTCATGTGCTGATTCGGACTGAAATGGTACAAGCATTAAGAATATTCGATGGTAATAAAACAAAATCAGACATCGAAATAAAGTTAACTTTATATGAATAAAATTCAATTCTAAACTCTCCGTGATTGACTTCACTTTTCCGATGGACGGCAAAAACAACGGAAGTTTTGCCCCGATATTATAATTACATTAATTCCTGCATTTCTTTTAAATCAAATAACAGATTGAAACTGAAACTACAGCAAATGCTAACAAAGTATTTGATCGTTGAGCAGCACCCGAGCTCATTGGCTACATCAGGAACCAATCAGCGTTGTCCTATAGTGATGATGTGATTGTTGATACGTTATGAACTCTATAAAACACCAAAGTAACCATCTGTGACAAGTACATTTATGTGAAGAGAGGGAGAAAACAAGAAAGCTTAAGGATAAGAACACTTTACAAGACATCTAGTTTAATCAAAAAGCATGTGTAATTAATTGAAATCATGAAACATTTCATGAAACTTATCATGAAACAACAATTTCATAACAGTGTAACAAAAAAATACATTCTTAATGATTTTTTCTTCAAATTCCATTTTATTTTTTACCCAGTTCTGTGCTTTCTGTTTTATTTAGTCTATATGGTTTAAACAAAAACATGTCTAATTAATTTAATTTAAACAAAAAGCAAAATAATAATAGTTTGGCCCTATGAAATGTTGTTTTTTTTTTCTTTTCTTTAAAAAAAAAAAGAAATTCTGTATTGTGTATTTAAATTTTTCTGGTAATCAAATGAAGGCATATTTATCTTTTATTCAAATGAAAATTAAACAAGCCTTTTAATTGTTTGGCAAACAAGTGCTACACAACAGAGGCTTACTGTTAAAATTATAACATGAAAGAAAATTAGTTTTAATAATAATTGTATTACATTAAGACGCACATTATACTATACAAGAGTAATATATTTCTATCGTAGTTTCTTTAAGTCAAACCAAACTTTTATTTTGGAAACCAGTCAAATACAAAACAAAAACCTTCTTCTGTTAGTTTTTTTTTTTTATTAATGCCAAAATAAAGAAAATGTGACAAATACATAACAACAGTAACAATAAAACCCAGGACATATGTAACGAAAACAGTACAAATAAAATAACATAAAGCCAGAGGGGATGAAAAAACAAAAACAAATTGATAAATAACATTAAACAAGGTTAAACATTGAAAGTTGACTTTTTTTATGCCCATCAAAGACAAAACATATGAATTATAGTCTACCAGAAAAATTGACAGTAGCGGGATCTTACCCAAGAATTTGCATTTGTGAATAAAAAAATCTGCCAAGTATCATGAACAGATTAACAATGTCCTGGAAATACAAATTTGAATTGAGGCAAAGAAAAACAATATTAAAGGTGTTAATACACATTCTGACATCTGTTTTTTGCTGAGAGATAGGTTCATAACTCATTCCAAAAAGCTTAAACACAAACACATTCACAAAAAGATGTACAATTGTCTCTTCTACATCACAGAAAGTGCATTTATTTTCAATGTTTTGGATATACTTATTGAGTGCACTATAACAAGGGTAGCATCTAGGCAACATTTTTGAATGTAATTAATTTTATTTTGTTTGTTAAAAGATATTTGTGTGGAAGAGACCAGACAAGACTCCAATTAACACTGGATAACGTCATCATCCATTTGAAAGATGATGCTGGAACAGATTTTCTGTTCAAATTGAATTCGTCATCAATAATCAAAATTGAAAATTTTGAAATAGAAGTGTTATACAAAGAAATAGGACAATAGGTTTGCTCTCCTTTCAAGAGAGTTTTTACAACACTAGGAATGACATTGAATACAATATTATATTAATTTAATGAAGCTCCAAAATCTTCTTTTTTTTTTTGTGGAGAATTCTGAAAAGGAATAAAACGGACAATTGTCATCCATCAGCTGATTAACAATATAGATGTTATTTAAATACCATCTCTCAAGAAATATTGATTTATTTCTGTAAATAATATTCTGATTGATCCAAATAAAACAACGGTAAGGTGAAAAATTATGTTTGTAAACCAGTAAACCACGATAATAAAAACCTGTTGGGGACATTTAGCTAATTTAATGGGTAGTTTTCCAAGTGAGAAGGGGCACTGTAACAAAAATTCAATATCTCCAATTTTCTTGAAAACAAAATGAGGAAATATGTTCCATATAAAGTCTGTTTTTTTTTTTTAACACATCGTTTTAGCCAATTTACTTTTAGCACATGGTTAAATAGGGTAAAGTCAACAACTCCAAGACCTCCATCACTAAACTTGTTTCTTAGAACCTCCTTTTTAATTTTGTGTGATTTATTTTCCCATATGAAATTATATAATAATTTATCTAATCTAATCAGGAACATATTGACTTGGGACAATCCATTACAGAAAACTAAACTAGTGTTTTCCTTGATGCCTCGCCTCAGCCAATCACCAGCACTTGATTTGTGCACATCATACATGATGCATCCTTATATTGTTTCACTGACGTTGACAAGATTAACCCCTCGGTTATCCAAATTTGGTACCGAACGACAAGACAATTTTTGATACTCGATGGTATCGAGGCAATTCGGTCGGTGCCTAAAAAGTATGGAAGTCGATATACCCAGCAACCCAAATACAGATTGGTCATATATGAGGCGCTATATAGATAAAGATGACTTGTCTCAACTTGATGTTTTAAAACAAAGCAAATGAAGCCGTGATGACTTGATGGCTTGTTTCCAGTCTTCAGTCTCTCATGTTCTTGCTCAGACGTGGACAGGCTCTGATCTCTCTGGTGTGGCGGCTTGAGTTCCTGTCAGGTTGGGGTTGGACTTCAGGCTTCGGGTCGAGTCTCCAGCTCAAGCCCTCCACCAAGGACAGCGAGTGTGTTCTTTCCTATCCAATACACAGATTATATGAACAAGTCAACTCATGAATGATATTTTAAGAGCTGTTTTACAACAGAATTGAATTCTGTTTGCACTGATTCTGTGATTTTCCTGTCTACCGTGAAGCCGCGTTGAAACAATCTGTATTGTACAAAGCGCTATATGGTGACTTGACTATAACAAGAACAATGAACACACATTTGAAAATCTCACTACAAACAATCCAGAGTTGAAGACAAATGATAATAATCCTACTCTGTCTGTTACACTTCCTCACACCTGAAATCACTGATCGAGTGAATCTCCTGAACTTCTCCAATCTACAGTAGATCATTTCTAATCCATTGATGTTGTGACATCTGCTCTAACGTGGGCCGTTTCGTTGGATCCCGGGCTAGGCACTGGCTAATCAGATCACTGCATTCTGTACAAATGTTAATAAGGAGAGAGCTGGTTAGCCATGGGACTTGGAATCTATGAAAACAGCATCTAAAACATGACTAATATAATGTAAAATGTTCCTTATCTTTACTTTAAAAGTGAAGTATGTCGTTCCTGCGACACCAGTCGCAGAATTACAAAATAAAGCATATTTTCAAAAAAACCTCGCAGAGGCCCAACTTAAACATCGCAAACCCAGCTCTTACTGGTTCTTGTGAAGGCATGTTTCAGGTCCAACATATTAGAAATACTTTCAGCTGTGTTGCATTTGTCTTTCTGAAAATGTGTCTTTCTGAACGGGTGTACGATGATGCTGTGTGGCATTCAAGCATGCTTTGTAGCGCATAGCATCACAGCGCTCTGTTCACTTTGACGTGTTCATGACCTGTTTAATCTTTGAAGGTATAAATGCAGCGAATTTCGCCTTTCACTTCTGTAACTAAAGCTGGATTTCTTTTCCCATGTATCCGCCTGCTACAGTAACCACGGCCCAGACTCGCTCAACGTTGAGGTATATATAAAAAAATCTTACATACTTCACCTTTAACTGTGTCTGTACAGAGCCTTTACTTTATGTGTGTGTGTGTGTGTTTATCAGTGTTTTCAATACTACTCACTCACCTCTGGATAAGTTGGAATTCCGAAATGTAACTTTGGCTTCTATGATTTCCGTTCTAGTGCGAAAAGGACGAGATACGTTCACCATCTCATACAACATCACTCCTAGAGCCCAGACATTTGCTGGGACGGCGTGGAATCTGGGTTCTGTGAAGACTTCAGGTGGGCAGTGATCCTGTATTCCTGTAAGCAAGACATTTGCACATTGTTGAGCTTTTTTTTCTTAAAGCGTCACTACATTCAGGTTTCCACACTCCCAAAATGCTCACCAAGGTATATGTCGCTCTCGTAGCCCTCACTACTGAATAGCTGACCGCAGCCAAAGTCTATCAGCTTGAGGTCTAACGAGTTTCTCTTCAACAGGAAATTCTGCGCATGAATGTCATTGTGAAAAACGCCATGCTCGATGCAGTGTTGTACTGCCAGCACAGCCTGTTGCATGAAGACCCGTGCTACTGTTTCACACACTTCAGGATTACGACGAGTGATGAAGTCCAGCAAGCTCTCGCAGGGTTCGGGGAACTCCATAATGAGAGAGAATTTGCGAGGGTGTTCAAACCACTCGTATAGTTGTATGACGTAGGGGCTTATGGGTTCTCGCCTCATCATTAGCAGCAGCGCCACTTCTGTAATGAGAGGTTCGGGATGTCCAGGCTAGAGAAAAGCAGTAGACAGAAGGTTAGCTGGGTGAAAATCTGACGAAAACATCTCACTTTTCTTTGATCTTTTTAGATACGCTCAAAAGAGCTCAACGTTTTTTCCGTTGTGCCTCTAGGCTTATTTGTCAATCACATTTACACCTAATGCTTCCTATGGGTGTATTAACTACAGCAATCTGCACTTAAACAACTGAATACATATTCAGGTTTTGGCCGACTTACAATATCAAGATAAAGAAAATTGTCAAGCTTGCGCATCCGCTTGATGGCAACCTGCAAAAAACAAACAAATAAAAAACAGTTTCAGTAACAGTATTCAAGCACCTGACCTTGCACTAAGTATTAAACCATCTGTACATTGTTTTGAATATGTTTTGATGCACGCAAAAGCAAAATGTTTGTACAATTCGGGAAGATTTACCCTTTTGCCATCAAATTTGCGTGTTCCCCTGTACACACTGCCAAACGCTCCGCATCCAATCATCTCTCCCGCTTTATACAGAGACTCAAAGGACTCTGTATGAGACAAATGTGAGAAATATATGAGAGATTGTTTTATTTCAAAAATATCAGTCCTGGCTGTGTCGAGAAAATAATAATATTAATATGGTGAACATAATATGAATATTCTCTCAAAACAAGTCTTAAGATATTTTTAGTGGAACACAAGACGGCAATACTGTTTAAAATAATGTCGGAGAAATGAGGACTGGCGGTTTACCTTTATTTGGCTCGACGCCAGAGAGATCTGGTGCAGGTGATGACGATGGATCAGGATCAGGATCAGGTGATGACGGATCAGGCTCTGGGTCCAGATCTGCTGGAGGGACAAAAGGCTCCACAACATCCACAGCACAACTTTGGCAACAGCAGCAGAAAGAACCCTTCATAGCCTTCCATAGCCAGTCGAGGAAACGACCAATTCTTTTCCTCTTCCTTGTAGGTTTTTCTGAAATGAAGAGAAACATCTCTGATTTTAATTGAATGATATCATGACATAACATACATTTTACTGTTAAATTCTTATCTATAATGTTACAAATCCATAGTAATGGAAATATTTCCAAGCTACCCTTCTGCTAAATGCCTGCATAAATGTCCCAAAATCGTATTTCACAACTTTCATCATTTTTATTTATCACATAAGCGACTCAGTAATCCTTGAAAGTATTTGACAATTCAAGTGCAATAAGTCAGAAATACAATTCTATCGGGGATGGAATGCTGTCTGAGAATCGGCTTTCTGTGCGCGTGTTTCTGGTGCGCGTCAGACAGCGCAAGTACCATCGAGGTCACGGCTTATTGAGAGCGTTTTGCTAATGTTTCCATAAAGTTAAGCAATCGTTATTTCTAAATGTTCCTTGAACGTTCATAACGTCCAGTTTTTTCAATGTTTCAAAAATGTTTTTTTTTTCTTGGTTAAAGGAAGATTATATTTGTATCATTTTGCATTTTGGGAACGTTACTTTTGAAGGTTTTCTTAATGCTCTGAAAATGTGCCAATTCAAATATTTCTAAAAATAAATGTGCTAAAAACTTGAAGCATGAAATAGCAAAATCTCTATCTGTACACTTCACACTGCCCAGCCTTATTTCAGTCTGACCTGTTGAGCTCTTGTTCACAGGAGAAGCCTCCATGGCACCCTGAGCAGTTCGGCCACGTGAAGTCTCGGTTGGCTCTACAGGAACTTGACCCGGCAGCGGATGGCACCGCCACCCTTCCAAGCTGTCGGACCTGGACAAACCGCAGCTGCTGCCACTGTCCTGTTCGCTTCGGCTCTCCGAATTGTCACCACTCCACCTCCATTCCACGCTGTACGAGCCTCTGCTGCTCAGCCTCAACAACTCTCTGCATAACCTCCTCTCCACATTGTCCTCAGAGAGGGACAAAGATGACGATGAGTCTGGAAAATTTCAGACATCAAAAACTGTTTTTTTTTTGTTGTAATAATATTTATATGTAAGAATTGGTCAAAGCCTATTCTGACCTCTGCGAGAGTGTTTAGAAGAAGTGGACGGACGTCCATCATCTGGGCTCTTCTGGCTGCCGCTCTGCCACTCCTTCCTCCTGTGAGCCGGACCTGTGGACACAGAAACAGACAACTCAGAAGACAAAGACTGTGTTAAATATCCACAAAGCTCCTGGATCTGTGTCTGGGTCGGGTCTGGCAGCGGATCACGGAGGCTGGAATATTTCACGGAGGCTGGAATATTTCACATAGTGAACCAATACTCAATGTCAGTGGTCAATTACAAATTATTACTATAACATGATTTCATATGCAAGGAATCAAATACATGTGATCACTTAGCTGGGAAAATTGGGGGATCAAATTTACCTTGCACAAGTTTCTTCACATTAATTTACTCAATCATTGTACAACAATATCATACCATTTACAAATAAAAAACTAAAGCACTCACCTCCTCTTCCCCCCACGTGAGCCATTGGCATCCTCCAATCTGCAATAAAAACAATACAAAAAAAAAAAACAACACAAAAAAGAACAAAACACAACACTCCTCAGAAATACTAAAAATTAAGTAGCAAAACGATAAACTTAAAATAAAACGCCAAACTCCTTCTAACGTAGGAAAAGAACAATTAAATATTAGTCTCCACAAAAACAATATGAACTCTTTAAAACATAAAAATATGTAAAGGATATGTGCTCCGATCTTCTTATAGATAGAATAAAAGTCTCTTCTCAGCTTCAGCTTCACAAGTTTTGCATAGAAAATACTTTGCAAAAGTCTCTGAATTGTTCGCCTCGTCTCTCAACCAACTCAGAAAGCGATCACTTCAAATGTATACACGTGCAGTCAGAATTCATAAACACACGTCGCTATAGCAACTAAAATTCAAATCATTCATAACCACGCACGTACACCTGAAGCGCACACCGAATCTCAAAACATGCATTGCGAAGTAACAAACTTCATTTTAAACAGTTATTATTATTATATTATTATTATAATCCGTGAAATTATTCTTGCCCAAAATCTTCATTAGCTATTCGTAATTGAGCAAATTAGTGCCGACTTTGCAAGGCACTTAAAGTCTAACGTTAATGGATCCCATGGTCATCGCTTCTGTCCAAAATGCGTGCAAAAAGGCACAAGCGAGGATAAATCGGACATCGTCTTATTATAAAGTCTAGAAGAATTAAATTTCCGCATATAACATCAAGCCAATCAGCTTGCAGTATCACTAATGCGTCATCAAAAAGAAAAGAAAAATCCAAATTGATAAAGCCGTTTATGATTTTACCAATCATGGAGTGGAGGATGACGTTCATCATTTATTTTACAATGATCATTAGCACTATCTTTCTCAAACAATGTTTAACAGATTATTTAAATTATTAACAGTTTATCTGCGCTGTCATGTGCTGATTCGGACTGAAATGGTACAAGCATTAAGAATATTCGATGGTAATAAAACAAAATCAGACATCGAAATAAAGTTAACTTTATATGAATAAAATTCAATTCTAAACTCTCCGTGATTGACTTCACTTTTCCGATGGACGGCAAAAACAACGGAAGTTTTGCCCCGATATTATAATTACATTAATTCCTGCATTTCTTTTAAATCAAATAACAGAATCCCAATCAAAGAAATACATCTGAATTAAATGCCTATATTTCTAATTGAAATGGTGTCAAAAGCAATAAACTGTGAATTCATTGAATGATTGTACTCAATTAGCTTATAGGGGCTATGCGATGAATATTCAAGGCTTTGAAAACGAATACATACCTACATTTTCATACATGGCTGTATTCATTTCAGTTCATACAGGTGGAGCTGGGGAAGGTGGAGGGTTTCTGAAAGCGCCGCGCGCTGAAACTACAGCAAATGCTAACAAAGTATTTGATCGTTGAGCAGCACCCGAGCTCATTGGCTACATCAGGAACCAATCAGCGTTGTCCTATAGTGATGATGTGATTGTTGACACGTTATGAACTCTATAAAACACCAAAGTAACCATCTGTGACAAGTACATTTATGTGAAGAGAGGGAGAAAACAAGAAAGCTTAAGGATAAGAACACTTTACAAGACATCTAGTTTAATCAAAAAGCATGTGTAATTAATTGAAATCATGAAACATTTCATGAAACTTATCATGAAACAACAATTTCATAACAGTGTAACAAAAAAATACATTCTTAATGATTTTTTCTTCAAATTCCATTTTATTTTTTACCCAGTTCTGTGCTTTCTGTTTTATTTAGTCTATATGGTTTAATCAAAAACATGTCTAATTAATTTAATTTAAACAAAAAGCAAAGTAATAATAGTTTGGCCCTATGAAATGTTTTTTTTTTCTTCTTTTCTTTAAAAAAAAAAAGAAATTCTGTATTGTGTATTTAAATTTTTCTGGTAATCAAATGAAGGCATATTTATCTTTTATTCAAATGAAAATTAAACAAGCCTTTTAATTGTTTGGC
This sequence comes from Tiaroga cobitis, assembly GCA_030578255.1. Lineage (NCBI taxonomy): Eukaryota > Metazoa > Chordata > Actinopteri > Cypriniformes > Leuciscidae > Tiaroga > Tiaroga cobitis. The sequence goes on from CM060591.1 coordinate 43,412,709, forward strand.
AAACAAGTGCTACACAACAGAGGCTTACTGTTAAAATTATAACATGAAAGAAAATTAGTTTTAATAATAATTGTATTACATTAAGACGCACATTATACTATACAAGAGTAATATATTTCTATCGTAGTTTCTTTAAGTCAAACCAAACTTTTATTTTGGAAACCAGTCAAATACAAAACAAAAACCTTCTTCTGTTAGTTTTTTTTTTTTATTAATGCCAAAATAAAGAAAATGTGACAAATACATAACAACAGTAACAATAAAACCCAGGACATATGTAACGAAAACAGTACAAATAAAATAACAAAGCCAGAGGGGATGAAAAAACAAAAACAAATTGATAAATAACATTAAACAAGGTTAAACATTGAAAGTTGACTTTTTTTATGCCCATCAAAGACAAAACATATGAATTATAGTCTACCAGAAAAATTGACAGTAGCGGGATCTTACCCAAGAATTTGCATTTGTGAATAAAAAATCTGCCAAGTATCATGAACAGATTAACAATGTCCTGGAAATACAAATTTGAATTGAGGCAAAGAAAAACAATATTAAAGGTGTTAATACACATTCTGACATCTGTTTTTTGCTGAGAGATAGGTTCATAACTCATTCCAAAAAGCTTAAACACAAACACATTCACAAAAAGATGTACAATTGTCTCTTCTACATCACAGAAAGTGCATTTATTTTCAATGTTTTGGATATACTTATTGAGTGCACTATAACAAGGGTAGCAACTAGGCAACATTTTTGAATGTAATTAATTTTATTTTGTTTGTTAAAAGATATTTGTGTGGAAGAGACCAGACAAGACTCCAATTAACACTGGATAACGTCATCATCCATTTGAAAGATGATGCTGGAACAGATTTTCTGTTCAAATTGAATTCGTCATCAATAATCAAAATTGAAAATTTTGAAATAGAAGTGTTATACAAAGAAATAGGACAATAGGTTTGCTCTCCTTTCAAGAGAGTTTTTACAACACTAGGAATGACATTGAATACAATATTATATTAATTTAATGAAGCTCCAAAATCTTCTTTTTTTTTTGTGGAGAATTCTGAAAAGGAATAAAACGGACAATTGTCATCCATCAGCTGATTAACAATATAGATGTTATTTAAATACCATCTCTCAAGAAATATTGATTTATTTCTGTAAATAATATTCTGATTGATCCAAATAAAACAACGGTGAGGTGAAAAATTATGTTTGTAAACCAGTAAACCACGATAATAAAAACCTGTTGGGGACATTTAGCTAATTTAATGGGTAGTTTTCCAAGTGAGAAGGGGCACTGTAACAAAAATTCAATATCTCCAATTTTCTTGAAAACAAAATGAGGAAATATGTTCCATATAAAGTCTGTTTTTTTTTTTTAACACATCGTTTTAGCCAATTTACTTTTAGCACATGGTTAAATAGGGTAAAGTCAACAACTCCAAGACCTCCATCACTAAACTTGTTTCTTAAAACCTCCTTTTTAATTTTGTGTGATTTATTTTCCCATATGAAATTATATAATAATTTATCTAATCTAATCAGGAACATATTGACTTGGGACAATCCATTACAGAAAACTAAACTAGTGTTTTCCTTGATGCCTCGCCTCAGCCAATCACCAGCACTTGATTTGTGCACATCATACATGATGCATCCTTATATTGTTTCACTGACGTTGACAAGATTAACCCCTCGGTTATCCAAATTTGGTACCGAACGACAAGACAATTTTTGATACTCGATGGTATCGAGGCAATTCGGTCGGTGCCTAAAAAGTATGGAAGTCGATATACCCAGCAACCCAAATACAGATTGGTCATATATGAGGCGCTATATAGATAAAGATGACTTGTCTTAACTTGATGTTTTAAAACAAAGCAAATGAAGCCGTGATGACTTGATGGCTTGTTTCCAGTCTTCAGTCTCTCATGTTCTTGCTCAGACGTGGACAGGCTCTGATCTCTCTGGTGTGGCGGCTTGAGTTCCTGTCAGGTTGGGGTTGGACTTCAGGCTTCGGGTCGAGTCTCCAGCTCAAGCCCTCCACCAAGGACAGCGAGTGTGTTCTTTCCTATCCAATACACAGATTATATGAACAAGTCAACTCATGAATGATATTTTAAGAGCTGTTTTACAACAGAATTGAATTCTGTTTGCACTGATTCTGTGATTTTCCTGTCTACCGTGAAGCCGCGTTGAAACAATCTGTATTGTACAAAGCGCTATATGGTGACTTGACTATAACAAGAACAATGAACACACATTTGAAAATCTCACTACAAACAATCCAGAGTTGAAGACAAATGATAATAATCCTACTCTGTCTGTTACACTTCCTCACACCTGAAATCACTGATCGAGTGAATCTCCTGAACTTCTCCAATCTACAGTAGATCATTTCTAATCCATTGATGTTGTGACATCTGCTCTAACGTGGGCCGTTTCGTTGGATCCCGGGCTAGGCACTGGCTAATCAGATCACTGCATTCTGTACAAATGTTAATAAGGAGAGAGCTGGTTAGCCATGGGACTTGGAATCTATGAAAACAGCATCTAAAACATGACTAATATAATGTAAAATGTTCCTTATCTTTACTTTAAAAGTGAAGTATGTCGTTCCTGCGACACCAGTCGCAGAATTACAAAATAAAGCATATTTTCAAAAAAACCTCGCAGAGGCCCAACTTAAACATCGCAAACCCAGCTCTTACTGGTTCTTGTGAAGGCATGTTTCAGGTCCAACATATTAGAAATACTTTCAGCTGTGTTGCATTTGTCTTTCTGAAAATGTGTCTTTCTGAACGGGTGTACGATGATGCTGTGTGGCATTCAAGCATGCTTTGTAGAGCATAGCATCACAGCGCTCTGTTCACTTTGACGTGTTCATGACCTGTTTAATCTTTGAAGGTATAAATGCAGCGAATTTCGCCTTTCACTTCTGTAACTAAAGCTGGATTTCTTTTCCCATGTATCCGCCTGCTACAGTAACCACGGCCCAGACTCGCTCAACGTTGAGGTATATATAAAAAAATCTTACATACTTCACCTTTAACTGTGTCTGTACAGAGCCTTTACTTTATGTGTGTGTGTGTGTGTTTATCAGTGTTTTCAATACTACTCACTCACCTCTGGATAAGTTGGAATTCCGAAATGTAACTTTGGCTTCTATGATTTCCGTTCTAGTGCGAAAAGGACGAGATACGTTCACCATCTCATACAACATCACTCCTAGAGCCCAGACATTTGCTGGGACGGCGTGGAATCTGGGTTCTGTGAAGACTTCAGGTGGGCAGTGATCCTGTATTCCTGTAAGCAAGACATTTGCACATTGTTGAGCTTTTTTTTCTTAAAGCGTCACTACATTCAGGTTTCCACACTCCCAAAATGCTCACCAAGGTATATGTCGCTCTCGTAGCCCTCACTACTGAATAGCTGACCGCAGCCAAAGTCTATCAGCTTGAGGTCTAACGAGTTTCTCTTCAACAGGAAATTCTGCGCATGAATGTCATTGTGAAAAACGCCATGCTCGATGCAGTGTTGTACTGCCAGCACAGCCTGTTGCATGAAGACCCGTGCTACTGTTTCACACACTTCAGGATTACGACGAGTGATGAAGTCCAGCAAGCTCTCGCAGGGTTCGGGGAACTCCATAATGAGAGAGAATTTGCGAGGGTGTTCAAACCACTCGTATAGTTGTATGACGTAGGGGCTTATGGGTTCTCGCCTCATCATTAGCAGCAGCGCCACTTCTGTAATGAGAGGTTCGGGATGTCCAGGCTAGAGAAAAGCAGTAGACAGAAGGTTAGCTGGGTGAAAATCTGACGAAAACATCTCACTTTTCTTTGATCTTTTTAGATACGCTCAAAAGAGCTCAGCGTTTTTTCCGTTGTGCCTCTAGGCTTATTTGTCAATCACATTTACACCTAATGCTTCCTATGGGTGTATTAACTACAGCAATCTGCACTTAAACAACTGAATACATATTCAGGTTTTGGCCGACTTACAATATCAAGATAAAGAAAATTGTCAAGCTTGCGCATCCGCTTGATGGCAACCTGCAAAAAACAAACAAATAAAAAACAGTTTCAGTAACAGTATTCAAGCACCTGACCTTGCACTAAGTATTAAACCATCTGTACATTGTTTTGAATATGTTTTGATGCACGCAAAAGCAAAATGTTTGTACAATTCGGGAAGATTTACCCTTTTGCCATCAAATTTGCGTGTTCCCCTGTACACACTGCCAAACGCTCCGCATCCAATCATCTCTCCCGCTTTATACAGAGACTCAAAGGACTCTGTATGAGACAAATGTGAGAAATATATGAGAGATTGTTTTATTTCAAAAATATCAGTCCTGGCTGTGTCGAGAAAATAATAATATTAATATGGTGAACATAATATGAATATTCTCTCAAAACAAGTCTTAAGATATTTTTAGTGGAACACAAGACGGCAATACTGTTTAAAATAATGTCGGAGAAATGAGGACTGGCGGTTTACCTTTATTTGGCTCGACGCCAGAGAGATCTGGTGCAGGTGATGACGATGGATCAGGATCAGGATCAGGTGATGACGGATCAGGCTCTGGGTCCAGATCTGCTGGAGGGACAAAAGGCTCCACAACATCCACAGCACAACTTTGGCAACAGCAGCAGAAAGAACCCTTCATAGCCTTCCATAGCCAGTCGAGGAAACGACCAATTCTTTTCCTCTTCCTTGTAGGTTTTTCTGAAATGAAGAGAAACATCTCTGATTTTAATTGAATGATATCATGACATAACATACATTTTACTGTTAAATTCTTATCTATAATGTTACAAATCCATAGTAATGGAAATATTTCCAAGCTACCCTTCTGCTAAATGCCTGCATAAATGTCCCAAAATCGTATTTCACAACTTTCATCATTTTTATTTATCACATAAGCGACTCAGTAATCCTTGAAAGTATTTGACAATTCAAGTGCAATAAGTCAGAAATACAATTCTATCGGGGATGGAATGCTGTCTGAGAATCGGCTTTCTGTGCGCGTGTTTCTGGTGCGCGTCAGACAGCGCAAGTACCATCGAGGTCACGGCTTATTGAGAGCGTTTTGCTAATGTTTCCATAAAGTTAAGCAATCGTTATTTCTAAATGTTCCTTGAACGTTCATAACGTCCAGTTTTTTCAATGTTTCAAAAATGTTTTTTTTTCTTGGTTAAAGGAAGATTATATTTGTATCATTTTGCATTTTGGGAACGTTACTTTTGAAGGTTTTCTTAATGCTCTGAAAATGTGCCAATTCAAATATTTCTAAAAATAAATGTGCTAAAAACTTGAAGCATGAAATAGCAAAATCTCTATCTGTACACTTCACACTGCCCAGCCTTATTTCAGTCTGACCTGTTGAGCTCTTGTTCACAGGAGAAGCCTCCATGGCACCCTGAGCAGTTCGGCCACGTGAAGTCTCGGTTGGCTCTACAGGAACTTGACCCGGCAGCGGATGGCACCGCCACCCTTCCAAGCTGTCGGACCTGGACAAACCGCAGCTGCTGCCACTGTCCTGTTCGCTTCGGCTCTCCGAATTGTCACCACTCCACCTCCATTCCACGCTGTACGAGCCTCTGCTGCTCAGCCTCAACAACTCTCTGCATAACCTCCTCTCCACATTGTCCTCAGAGAGGGACAAAGATGACGATGAGTCTGGAAAATTTCAGACATCAAAAACTGTTTTTTTTTTGTTGTAATAATATTTATATGTAAGAATTGGTCAAAGCCTATTCTGACCTCTGCGAGAGTGTTTAGAAGAAGTGGATGGACGTCCATCATCTGGGCTCTTCTGGCTGCCGCTCTGCCACTCCTTCCTCCTGTGAGCCGGACCTGTGGACACAGAAACAGACAACTCAGAAGACAAAGACTGTGTTAAATATCCACAAAGCTCCTGGATCTGTGTCTGGGTCGGGTCTGGCAGCGGATCACGGAGGCTGGAATATTTCACGGAGGCTGGAATATTTCACATAGTGAACCAATACTCAATGTCAGTGGTCAATTACAAATTATTACTATAACATGATTTCATATGCAAGGAATCAAATACATGTGATCACTTAGCTGGGAAAATTGGGGGATCAAATTTACCTTGCACAAGTTTCTTCACATTAATTTACTCAATCATTGTACAACAATATCATACCATTTACAAATAAAAAACTAAAGCACTCACCTCCTCTTCCCCCCACGTGAGCCATTGGCATCCTCCAATCTGCAATAAAAACAATACAAAAAAAAAAAAAACAACACAAAAAAGAACAAAACACAACACTCCTCAGAAATACTAAAAATTAAGTAGCAAAACGATAAACTTAAAATAAAACGCCAAACTCCTTCTAACGTAGGAAAAGAACAATTAAATATTAGTCTCCACAAAAACAATATGAACTCTTTAAAACATAAAAATATGTAAAGGATATGTGCTCCGATCTTCTTATAGATAGAATAAAAGTCTCTTCTCAGCTTCAGCTTCACAAGTTTTGCATAGAAAATACTTTGCAAAAGTCTCTGAATTGTTCGCCTCGTCTCTCAACCAACTCAGAAAGCGATCACTTCAAATGTATACACGTGCAGTCAGAATTCATAAACACACGTCGCTATAGCAACTAAAATTCAAATCATTCATAACCACGCACGTACACCTGAAGCGCACACCGAATCTCAAAACATGCATTGCGAAGTAACAAACTTCATTTTAAACAGTTATTATTATTATATTATTATTATAATCCGTGAAATTATTCTTGCCCAAAATCTTCATTAGCTATTCGTAATTGAGCAAATTAGTGCCGACTTTGCAAGGCACTTAAAGTCTAACGTTAATGGATCCCATGGTCATCGCTTCTGTCCAAAATGCGTGCAAAAAGGCACAAGCGAGGATAAATCGGACATCGTCTTATTATAAAGTCTAGAAGAATTAAATTTCCGCATATAACATCAAGCCAATCAGCTTGCAGTATCACTAATGCGTCATCAAAAAGAAAAGAAAAATCCAAATTGATAAAGCCGTTTATGATTTTACCAATCATGGAGTGGAGGATGACGTTCATCATTTATTTTACAATGATCATTAGCACTATCTTTCTCAAACAATGTTTAACAGATTATTTAAATTATTAACAGTTTATCTGCGCTGTCATGTGCTGATTCGGACTGAAATGGTACAAGCATTAAGAATATTCGATGGTAATAAAACAAAATCAGACATCGAAATAAAGTTAACTTTATATGAATAAAATTCAATTCTAAACTCTCCGTGATTGACTTCACTTTTCCGATGGACGGCAAAAACAACGGAAGTTTTGCCCCGATATTATAATTACATTAATTCCTGCATTTCTTTTAAATCAAATAACAGAATCCCAATCAAAGAAATACATCTGAATTAAATGCCTATATTTCTAATTGAAATGGTGTCAAAAGCAATAAACTGTGAATTCATTGAATGATTGTACTCAATTAGCTTATAGGGGCTATGCGATGAATATTCAAGGCTTTGAAAACGAATACATACCTACATTTTCATACATGGCTGTATTCATTTCAGTTCATACAGGTGGAGCTGGGGAAGGTGGAGGGTTTCTGAAAGCGCCGCGCGCTGAAACTACAGCAAATGCTAACAAAGTATTTGATCGTTGAGCAGCACCCGAGCTCATTGGCTACATCAGGAACCAATCAGCGTTGTCCTATAGTGATGATGTGATTGTTGACACGTTATGAACTCTATAAAACACCAAAGTAACCATCTGTGACAAGTACATTTATGTGAAGAGAGGGAGAAAACAAGAAAGCTTAAGGATAAGAACACTTTACAAGACATCTAGTTTAATCAAAAAGCATGTGTAATTAATTGAAATCATGAAACATTTCATGAAACTTATCATGAAACAACAATTTCATAACAGTGTAACAAAAAAATACATTCTTAATGATTTTTTCTTCAAATTCCATTTTATTTTTTACCCAGTTCTGTGCTTTCTGTTTTATTTAGTCTATATGGTTTAATCAAAAACATGTCTAATTAATTTAATTTAAACAAAAAGCAAAGTAATAATAGTTTGGCCCTATGAAATGTTTTTTTTTTCTTCTTTTCTTTAAAAAAAAAAAGAAATTCTGTATTGTGTATTTAAATTTTTCTGGTAATCAAATGAAGGCATATTTATCTTTTATTCAAATGAAAATTAAACAAGCCTTTTAATTGTTTGGCAAACAAGTGCTACACAACAGAGGCTTACTGTTAAAATTATAACATGAAAGAAAATTAGTTTTAATAATAATTGTATTACATTAAGACGCACATTATACTATACAAGAGTAATATATTTCTATCGTAGTTTCTTTAAGTCAAACCAAACTTTTATTTTGGAAACCAGTCAAATACAAAACAAAAACCTTCTTCTGTTAGTTTTTTTTTTTTATTAATGCCAAAATAAAGAAAATGTGACAAATACATAACAACAGTAACAATAAAACCCAGGACATATGTAACGAAAACAGTACAAATAAAATAACAAAGCCAGAGGGGATGAAAAAACAAAAACAAATTGATAAATAACATTAAACAAGGTTAAACATTGAAAGTTGACTTTTTTTATGCCCATCAAAGACAAAACATATGAATTATAGTCTACCAGAAAAATTGACAGTAGCGGGATCTTACCCAAGAATTTGCATTTGTGAATAAAAAATCTGCCAAGTATCATGAACAGATTAACAATGTCCTGGAAATACAAATTTGAATTGAGGCAAAGAAAAACAATATTAAAGGTGTTAATACACATTCTGACATCTGTTTTTTGCTGAGAGATAGGTTCATAACTCATTCCAAAAAGCTTAAACACAAACACATTCACAAAAAGATGTACAATTGTCTCTTCTACATCACAGAAAGTGCATTTATTTTCAATGTTTTGGATATACTTATTGAGTGCACTATAACAAGGGTAGCAACTAGGCAACATTTTTGAATGTAATTAATTTTATTTTGTTTGTTAAAAGATATTTGTGTGGAAGAGACCAGACAAGACTCCAATTAACACTGGATAACGTCATCATCCATTTGAAAGATGATGCTGGAACAGATTTTCTGTTCAAATTGAATTCGTCATCAATAATCAAAATTGAAAATTTTGAAATAGAAGTGTTATACAAAGAAATAGGACAATAGGTTTGCTCTCCTTTCAAGAGAGTTTTTACAACACTAGGAATGACATTGAATACAATATTATATTAATTTAATGAAGCTCCAAAATCTTCTTTTTTTTTTGTGGAGAATTCTGAAAAGGAATAAAACGGACAATTGTCATCCATCAGCTGATTAACAATATAGATGTTATTTAAATACCATCTCTCAAGAAATATTGATTTATTTCTGTAAATAATATTCTGATTGATCCAAATAAAACAACGGTGAGGTGAAAAATTATGTTTGTAAACCAGTAAACCACGATAATAAAAACCTGTTGGGGACATTTAGCTAATTTAATGGGTAGTTTTCCAAGTGAGAAGGGGCACTGTAACAAAAATTCAATATCTCCAATTTTCTTGAAAACAAAATGAGGAAATATGTTCCATATAAAGTCTGTTTTTTTTTTTTAACACATCGTTTTAGCCAATTTACTTTTAGCACATGGTTAAATAGGGTAAAGTCAACAACTCCAAGACCTCCATCACTAAACTTGTTTCTTAAAACCTCCTTTTTAATTTTGTGTGATTTATTTTCCCATATGAAATTATATAATAATTTATCTAATCTAATCAGGAACATATTGACTTGGGACAATCCATTACAGAAAACTAAACTAGTGTTTTCCTTGATGCCTCGCCTCAGCCAATCACCAGCACTTGATTTGTGCACATCATACATGATGCATCCTTATATTGTTTCACTGACGTTGACAAGATTAACCCCTCGGTTATCCAAATTTGGTACCGAACGACAAGACAATTTTGGATACTCGATGGTATCGAGGCAATTCGGTCGGTGCCTAAAAAGTATGGAAGTCGATATACCCAGCAACCCAAATACAGATTGGTCATATATGAGGCGCTATATAGATAAAGATGACTTGTCTTAACTTGATGTTTTAAAACAAAGCAAATGAAGCCGTGATGACTTGATGGCTTGTTTCCAGTCTTCAGTCTCTCATGTTCTTGCTCAGACGTGGACAGGCTCTGATCTCTCTGGTGTGGCGGCTTGAGTTCCTGTCAGGTTGGGGTTGGACTTCAGGCTTCGGGTCGAGTCTCCAGCTCAAGCCCTCCACCAAGGACAGCGAGTGTGTTCTTTCCTATCCAATACACAGATTATATGAACAAGTCAACTCATGAATGATATTTTAAGAGCTGTTTTACAACAGAATTGAATTCTGTTTGCACTGATTCTGTGATTTTCCTGTCTACCGTGAAGCCGCGTTGAAACAATCTGTATTGTACAAAGCGCTATATGGTGACTTGACTATAACAAGAACAATGAACACACATTTGAAAATCTCACTACAAACAATCCAGAGTTGAAGACAAATGATAATAATCCTACTCTGTCTGTTACACTTCCTCACACCTGAAATCACTGATCGAGTGAATCTCCTGAACTTCTCCAATCTACAGTAGATCATTTCTAATCCATTGATGTTGTGACATCTGCTCTAACGTGGGCCGTTTCGTTGGATCCCGGGCTAGGCACTGGCTAATCAGATCACTGCATTCTGTACAAATGTTAATAAGGAGAGAGCTGGTTAGCCATGGGACTTGGAATCTATGAAAACAGCATCTAAAACATGACTAATATAATGTAAAATGTTCCTTATCTTTACTTTAAAAGTGAAGTATGTCGTTCCTGCGACACCAGTCGCAGAATTACAAAATAAAGCATATTTTCAAAAAAACCTCGCAGAGGCCCAACTTAAACATCGCAAACCCAGCTCTTACTGGTTCTTGTGAAGGCATGTTTCAGGTCCAACATTTTAGAAATACTTTTAGCTGTGTTGCATTTGTCTTTCTGAAAATGTGTCTTTCTGAACGGGTGTACGATGATGCTGTGTGGCATTCAAGCATGCTTTGTAGAGCATAGCATCACAGCGCTCTGTTCACTTTGACGTGTTCATGACCTGTTTAATCTTTGAAGGTATAAATGCAGCGAATTTCGCCTTTCACTTCTGTAACTAAAGCTGGATTTCTTTTCCCATGTATCCGCCTGCTACAGTAACCACGGCCCAGACTCGCTCAACGTTGAGGTATATATAAAAAAATCTTACATACTTCACCTTTAACTGTGTCTGTACAGAGCCTTTACTTTATGTGTGTGTGTGTGTGTTTATCAGTGTTTTCAATACTACTCACTCACCTCTGGATAAGTTGGAATTCCGAAATGTAACTTTGGCTTCTATGATTTCCGTTCTAGTGCGAAAAGGACGAGATACGTTCACCATCTCATACAACATCACTCCTAGAGCCCAGACATTTGCTGGGACGGCGTGGAATCTGGGTTCTGTGAAGACTTCAGGTGGGCAGTGATTCTGTATTCCTGTAAGCAAGACATTTGCACATTGTTGAGCTTTTTTTTCTTAAAGCGTCACTACATTCAGGTTTCCACACTCCCAAAATGCTCACCAAGGTATATGTCGCTCTCGTAGCCCTCACTACTGAATAGCTGACCGCAGCCAAAGTCTATCAGCTTGAGGTCTAACGAGTTTCTCTTCAACAGGAAATTCTGCGCATGAATGTCATTGTGAAAAACGCCATGCTCGATGCAGTGTTGTACTGCCAGCACAGCCTGTTGCATGAAGACCCGTGCTACTGTTTCACACACTTCAGGATTACGACGAGTGATGAAGTCCAGCAAGCTCTCGCAGGGTTCGGGGAACTCCATAATGAGAGAGAATTTGCGAGGGTGTTCAAACCACTCGTATAGTTGTATGACGTAGGGGCTTATGGGTTCTCGCCTCATCATTAGCAGCAGCGCCACTTCTGTAATGAGAGGTTCGGGATGTCCAGGCTAGAGAAAAGCAGTAGACAGAAGGTTAGCTGGGTGAAAATCTGACGAAAACATCTCACTTTTCTTTGATCTTTTTAGATACGCTCAAAAGAGCTCAACGTTTTTTCCGTTGTGCCTCTAGGCTTATTTGTCAATCACATTTACACCTAATGCTTCCTATGGGTGTATTAACTACAGCAATCTGCACTTAAACAACTGAATACATATTCAGGTTTTGGCCGACTTACAATATCAAGATAAAGAAAATTGTCAAGCTTGCGCATCCGCTTGATGGCAACCTGCAAAAAACAAACAAATAAAAAACAGTTTCAGTAACAGTATTCAAGCACCTGACCTTGCACTAAGTATTAAACCATCTGTACATTGTTTTGAATATGTTTTGATGCACGCAAAAGCAAAATGTTTGTACAATTCGGGAAGATTTACCCTTTTGCCATCAAATTTGCGTGTTCCCCTGTACACACTGCCAAACGCTCCGCATCCAATCATCTCTCCCGCTTTATACAGAGACTCAAAGGACTCTGTATGAGACAAATGTGAGAAATATATGAGAGATTGTTTTATTTCAAAAATATCAGTCCTGGCTGTGTCGAGAAAATAATAATATTAATATGGTGAACATAATATGAATATTCTCTCAAAACAAGTCTTAAGATATTTTTAGTGGAACACAAGACGGCAATACTGTTTAAAATAATGTCGGAGAAATGAGGACTGGCGGTTTACCTTTATTTGGCTCGACGCCAGAGAGATCTGGTGCAGGTGATGACGATGGATCAGGATCAGGATCAGGTGATGACGGATCAGGCTCTGGGTCCAGATCTGCTGGAGGGACAAAAGGCTCCACAACATCCACAGCACAACTTTGGCAACAGCAGCAGAAAGAACCCTTCATAGCCTTCCATAGCCAGTCGAGGAAACGACCAATTCTTTTCCTCTTCCTTGTAGGTTTTTCTGAAATGAAGAGAAACATCTCTGATTTTAATTGAATGATATCATGACATAACATACATTTTACTGTTAAATTCTTATCTATAATGTTACAAATCCATAGTAATGGAAATATTTCCAAGCTACCCTTCTGCTAAATGCCTGCATAAATGTCCCAAAATCGTATTTCACAACTTTCATCATTTTTATTTATCACATAAGCGACTCAGTAATCCTTGAAAGTATTTGACAATTCAAGTGCAATAAGTCAGAAATACAATTCTATCGGGGATGGAATGCTGTCTGAGAATCGGCTTTCTGTGCGCGTGTTTCTGGTGCGCGTCAGACAGCGCAAGTACCATCGAGGTCACGGCTTATTGAGAGCGTTTTGCTAATGTTTCCATAAAGTTAAGCAATCGTTATTTCTAAATGTTCCTTGAACGTTCATAACGTCCAGTTTTTTCAATGTTTCAAAAATGTTTTTTTTTCTTGGTTAAAGGAAGATTATATTTGTATCATTTTGCATTTTGGGAACGTTACTTTTGAAGGTTTTCTTAATGCTCTGAAAATGTGCCAATTCAAATATTTCTAAAAATAAATGTGCTAAAAACTTGAAGCATGAAATAGCAAAATCTCTATCTGTACACTTCACACTGCCCAGCCTTATTTCAGTCTGACCTGTTGAGCTCTTGTTCACAGGAGAAGCCTCCATGGCACCCTGAGCAGTTCGGCCACGTGAAGTCTCGGTTGGCTCTACAGGAACTTGACCCGGCAGCGGATGGCACCGCCACCCTTCCAAGCTGTCGGACCTGGACAAACCGCAGCTGCTGCCACTGTCCTGTTCGCTTCGGCTCTCCGAATTGTCACCACTCCACCTCCATTCCACGCTGTACGAGCCTCTGCTGCTCAGCCTCAACAACTCTCTGCATAACCTCCTCTCCACATTGTCCTCAGAGAGGGACAAAGATGACGATGAGTCTGGAAAATTTCAGACATCAAAAACTGTTTTTTTTTTGTTGTAATAATATTTATATGTAAGAATTGGTCAAAGCCTATTCTGACCTCTGCGAGAGTGTTTAGAAGAAGTGGACGGACGTCCATCATCTGGGCTCTTCTGGCTGCCGCTCTGCCACTCCTTCCTCCTGTGAGCCGGACCTGTGGACACAGAAACAGACAACTCAGAAGACAAAGACTGTGTTAAATATCCACAAAGCTCCTGGATCTGTGTCTGGGTCGGGTCTGGCAGCGGATCACGGAGGCTGGAATATTTCACGGAGGCTGGAATATTTCACATAGTGAACCAATACTCAATGTCAGTGGTCAATTACAAATTATTACTATAACATGATTTCATATGCAAGGAATCAAATACATGTGATCACTTAGCTGGGAAAATTGGGGGATCAAATTTACCTTGCACAAGTTTCTTCACATTAATTTACTCAATCATTGTACAACAATATCATACCATTTACAAATAAAAAACTAAAGCACTCACCTCCTCTTCCCCCCACGTGAGCCATTGGCATCCTCCAATCTGCAATAAAAACAATACAAAAAAAAAAAAAAACAACACAAAAAAGAACAAAACACAACACTCCTCAGAAATACTAAAAATTAAGTAGCAAAACGATAAACTTAAAATAAAACGCCAAACTCCTTCTAACGTAGGAAAAGAACAATTAAATATTAGTCTCCACAAAAACAATATGAACTCTTTAAAACATAAAAATATGTAAAGGATATGTGCTCCGATCTTCTTATAGATAGAATAAAAGTCTCTTCTCAGCTTCAGCTTCACAAGTTTTGCATAGAAAATACTTTGCAAAAGTCTCTGAATTGTTCGCCTCGTCTCTCAACCAACTCAGAAAGCGATCACTTCAAATGTATACACGTGCAGTCAGAATTCATAAACACACGTCGCTATAGCAACTAAAATTCAAATCATTCATAACCACGCACGTACACCTGAAGCGCACACCGAATCTCAAAACATGCATTGCGAAGTAACAAACTTCATTTTAAACAGTTATTATTATTATATTATTATTATAATCCGTGAAATTATTCTTGCCCAAAATCTTCATTAGCTATTCGTAATTGAGCAAATTAGTGCCGACTTTGCAAGGCACTTAAAGTCTAACGTTAATGGATCCCATGGTCATCGCTTCTGTCCAAAATGCGTGCAAAAAGGCACAAGCGAGGATAAATCGGACATCGTCTTATTATAAAGTCTAGAAGAATTAAATTTCCGCATATAACATCAAGCCAATCAGCTTGCAGTATCACTAATGCGTCATCAAAAAGAAAAGAAAAATCCAAATTGATAAAGCCGTTTATGATTTTACCAATCATGGAGTGGAGGATGACGTTCATCATTTATTTTACAATGATCATTAGCACTATCTTTCTCAAACAATGTTTAACAGATTATTTAAATTATTAACAGTTTATCTGCGCTGTCATGTGCTGATTCGGACTGAAATGGTACAAGCATTAAGAATATTCGATGGTAATAAAACAAAATCAGACATCGAAATAAAGTTAACTTTATATGAATAAAATTCAATTCTAAACTCTCCGTGATTGACTTCACTTTTCCGATGGACGGCAAAAACAACGGAAGTTTTGCCCCGATATTATAATTACATTAATTCCTGCATTTCTTTTAAATCAAATAACAGAATCCCAATCAAAGAAATACATCTGAATTAAATGCCTATATTTCTAATTGAAATGGTGTCAAAAGCAATAAACTGTGAATTCATTGAATGATTGTACTCAATTAGCTTATAGGGGCTATGCGATGAATATTCAAGGCTTTGAAAACGAATACATACCTACATTTTCATACATGGCTGTATTCATTTCAGTTCATACAGGTGGAGCTGGGGAAGGTGGAGGGTTTCTGAAAGCGCCGCGCGCTGAAACTACAGCAAATGCTAACAAAGTATTTGATCGTTGAGCAGCACCCGAGCTCATTGGCTACATCAGGAACCAATCAGCGTTGTCCTATAGTGATGATGTGATTGTTGACACGTTATGAACTCTATAAAACACCAAAGTAACCATCTGTGACAAGTACATTTATGTGAAGAGAGGGAGAAAACAAGAAAGCTTAAGGATAAGAACACTTTACAAGACATCTAGTTTAATCAAAAAGCATGTGTAATTAATTGAAATCATGAAACATTTCATGAAACTTATCATGAAACAACAATTTCATAACAGTGTAACAAAAAAATACATTCTTAATGATTTTTTCTTCAAATTCCATTTTATTTTTTACCCAGTTCTGTGCTTTCTGTTTTATTTAGTCTATATGGTTTAATCAAAAACATGTCTAATTAATTTAATTTAAACAAAAAGCAAAGTAATAATAGTTTGGCCCTATGAAATGTTTTTTTTTTTTTCTTTTCTTTAAAAAAAAAAAGAAATTCTGTATTGTGTATTTAAATTTTTCTGGTAATCAAATGAAGGCATATTTATCTTTTATTCAAATGAAAATTAAACAAGCCTTTTAATTGTTTGGCAAACAAGTGCTACACAACAGAGGCTTACTGTTAAAATTATAACATGAAAGAAAATTAGTTTTAATAATAATTGTATTACATTAAGACGCACATTATACTATACAAGAGTAATATATTTCTATCGTAGTTTCTTTAAGTCAAACCAAACTTTTATTTTGGAAACCAGTCAAATACAAAACAAAAACCTTCTTCTGTTAGTTTTTTTTTTTTTTATTAATGCCAAAATAAAGAAAATGTGACAAATACATAACAACAGTAACAATAAAACCCAGGACATATGTAACGAAAACAGTACAAATAAAATAACATAAAGCCAGAGGGGATGAAAAAACAAAAACAAATTGATAAATAACATTAAACAAGGTTAAACATTGAAAGTTGACTTTTTTTATGCCCATCAAAGACAAAACATATGAATTATAGTCTACCAGAAAAATTGACAGTAGCGGGATCTTACCCAAGAATTTGCATTTGTGAATAAAAAATCTGCCAAGTATCATGAACAGATTAACAATGTCCTGGAAATACAAATTTGAATTGAGGCAAAGAAAAACAATATTAAAGGTGTTAATACACATTCTGACATCTGTTTTTTGCTGAGAGATAGGTTCATAACTCATTCCAAAAAGCTTAAACACAAACACATTCACAAAAAGATGTACAATTGTCTCTTCTACATCACAGAAAGTGCATTTATTTTCAATGTTTTGGATATACTTATTGAGTGCACTATAACAAGGGTAGCATCTAGGCAACATTTTTGAATGTAATTAATTTTATTTTGTTTGTTAAAAGATATTTGTGTGGAAGAGACCAGACAAGACTCCAATTAACACTAAATAACGTCATCATCCATTTGAAAGATGATGCTGGAACAGATTTTCTGTTCAAATTGAATTCGTCATCAATAATCAAAATTGAAAATTTTGAAATAGAAGTGTTATACAAAGAAATAGGACAATAGGTTTGCTCTCCTTTCAAGAGAGTTTTTACAACACTAGGAATGACATTGAATACAATATTATATTAATTTAATGAAGCTCCAAAATCTTCTTTTTTTTTTTGTGGAGAATTCTGAAAAGGAATAAAACGGACAATTGTCATCCATCAGCTGATTAACAATATAGATGTTATTTAAATACCATTTCTCAAGAAATATTGATTTATTTCTGTAAATAATATTCTGATTGATCCAAATAAAACAACGGTGAGGTGAAAAATTATGTTTGTAAACCAGTAAACCACGATAATAAAAACCTGTTGGGGACATTTAGCTAATTTAATGGGTAGTTTTCCAAGTGAGAAGGGGCACTGTAACAAAAATTCAATATCTCCAATTTTCTTGAAAACAAAATGAGGAAATATGTTCCATATAAAGTCTGTTTTTTTTTTTTAACACATCGTTTTAGCCAATTTACTTTTAGCACATGGTTAAATAGGGTAAAGTCAACAACTCCAAGACCTCCATCACTAAACTTGTTTCTTAGAACCTCCTTTTTAATTTTGTGTGATTTATTTTCCCATATGAAATTATATAATAATTTATCTAATCTAATCAGGAACATATTGACTTGGGACAATCCATTACAGAAAACTAAACTAGTGTTTTCCTTGATGCCTCGCCTCAGCCAATCACCAGCACTTGATTTGTGCACATCATACATGATGCATCCTTATATTGTTTCACTGACGTTGACAAGATTAACCCCTCGGTTATCCAAATTTGGTACCGAACGACAAGACAATTTTTGATACTCGATGGTATCGAGGCAATTCGGTCGGTGCCTAAAAAGTATGGAAGTCGATATACCCAGCAACCCAAATACAGATTGGTCATATATGAGGCGCTATATAGATAAAGATGACTTGTCTTAACTTGATGTTTTAAAACAAAGCAAATGAAGCCGTGATGACTTGATGGCTTGTTTCCAGTCTTCAGTCTCTCATGTTCTTGCTCAGACGTGGACAGGCTCTGATCTCTCTGGTGTGGCGGCTTGAGTTCCTGTCAGGTTGGGGTTGGACTTCAGGCTTCGGGTCGAGTCTCCAGCTCAAGCCCTCCACCAAGGACAGCGAGTGTGTTCTTTCCTATCCAATACACAGATTATATGAACAAGTCAACTCATGAATGATATTTTAAGAGCTGTTTTACAACAGAATTGAATTCTGTTTGCACTGATTCTGTCATTTTCCTGTCTACCGTGAAGGCGCGTTGAAACAATCTGTATTGTACAAAGCGCTATATGGTGACTTGACTATAACAAGAACAATGAACACACATTTGAAAATCTCACTACAAACAATCCAGAGTTGAAGACAAATGATAATAATCCTACTCTGTCTGTTACACTTCCTCACACCTGAAATCACTGATCGAGTGAATCTCCTGAACTTCTCCAATCTACAGTAGATCATTTCTAATCCATTGATGTTGTGACATCTGCTCTAACGTGGGCCGTTTCGTTGGATCCCGGGCTAGGCACTGGCTAATCAGATCACTGCATTCTGTACAAATGTTAATAAGGAGAGAGCTGGTTAGCCATGGGACTTGGAATCTATGAAAACAGCATCTAAAACATGACTAATATAATGTAAAATGTTCCTTATCTTTACTTTAAAAGTGAAGTATGTCGTTCCTGCGACACCAGTCGCAGAATTACAAAATAAAGCATATTTTCAAAAAAACCTCGCAGAGGCCCAACTTAAACATCGCAAACCCAGCTCTTACTGGTTCTTGTGAAGGCATGTTTCAGGTCCAACATATTAGAAATACTTTCAGCTGTGTTGCATTTGTCTTTCTGAAAATGTGTCTTTCTGAACGGGTGTACGATGATGCTGTGTGGCATTCAAGCATGCTTTGTAGCGCATAGCATCACAGCGCTCTGTTCACTTTGACGTGTTCATGACCTGTTTAATCTTTGAAGGTATAAATGCAGCGAATTTCGCCTTTCACTTCTGTAACTAAAGCTGGATTTCTTTTCCCATGTATCCGCCTGCTACAGTAACCACGGCCCAGACTCGCTCAACGTTGAGGTATATATAAAAAAATCTTACATACTTCACCTTTAACTGTGTCTGTACAGAGCCTTTACTTTATGTGTGTGTGTGTGTGTGTTTATCAGTGTTTTCAATACTACTCACTCACCTCTGGATAAGTTGGAATTCCGAAATGTAACTTTGGCTTCTATGATTTCCGTTCTAGTGCGAAAAGGACGAGATACGTTCACCATCTCATACAACATCACTCCTAGAGCCCAGACATTTGCTGGGACGGCGTGGAATCTGGGTTCTGTGAAGACTTCAGGTGGGCAGTGATCCTGTATTCCTGTAAGCAAGACATTTGCACATTGTTGAGCTTTTTTTTCTTAAAGCGTCACTACATTCAGGTTTCCACACTCCCAAAATGCTCACCAAGGTATATGTCGCTCTCGTAGCCCTCACTACTGAATAGCTGACCGCAGCCAAAGTCTATCAGCTTGAGGTCTAACGAGTTTCTCTTCAACAGGAAATTCTGCGCATGAATGTCATTGTGAAAAACGCCATGCTCGATGCAGTGTTGTACTGCCAGCACAGCCTGTTGCATGAAGACCCGTGCTACTGTTTCACACACTTCAGGATTACGACGAGTGATGAAGTCCAGCAAGCTCTCGCAGGGTTCGGGGAACTCCATAATGAGAGAGAATTTGCGAGGGTGTTCAAACCACTCGTATAGTTGTATGACGTAGGGGCTTATGGGTTCTCGCCTCATCATTAGCAGCAGCGCCACTTCTGTAATGAGAGGTTCGGGATGTCCAGGCTAGAGAAAAGCAGTAGACAGAAGGTTAGCTGGGTGAAAATCTGACGAAAACATCTCACTTTTCTTTGATCTTTTTAGATACGCTCAAAAGAGCTCAACGTTTTTTCCGTTGTGCCTCTAGGCTTATTTGTCAATCACATTTACACCTAATGCTTCCTATGGGTGTATTAACTACAGCAATCTGCACTTAAACAACTGAATACATATTCAGGTTTTGGCCGACTTACAATATCAAGATAAAGAAAATTGTCAAGCTTGCGCATCCGCTTGATGGCAACCTGCAAAAAACAAACAAATAAAAAACAGTTTCAGTAACAGTATTCAAGCACCTGACCTTGCACTAAGTATTAAACCATCTGTACATTGTTTTGAATATGTTTTGATGCACGCAAAAGCAAAATGTTTGTACAATTCGGGAAGATTTACCCTTTTGCCATCAAATTTGCGTGTTCCCCTGTACACACTGCCAAACGCTCCGCATCCAATCATCTCTCCCGCTTTATACAGAGACTCAAAGGACTCTGTATGAGACAAATGTGAGAAATATATGAGAGATTGTTTTATTTCAAAAATATCAGTCCTGGCTGTGTCGAGAAAATAATAATATTAATATGGTGAACATAATATGAATATTCTCTCAAAACAAGTCTTAAGATATTTTTAGTGGAACACAAGACGGCAATACTGTTTAAAATAATGTCGGAGAAATGAGGACTGGCGGTTTACCTTTATTTGGCTCGACGCCAGAGAGATCTGGTGCAGGTGATGACGATGGATCAGGATCAGGATCAGGTGATGACGGATCAGGCTCTGGGTCCAGATCTGCTGGAGGGACAAAAGGCTCCACAACATCCACAGCACAACTTTGGCAACAGCAGCAGAAAGAACCCTTCATAGCCTTCCATAGCCAGTCGAGGAAACGACCAATTCTTTTCCTCTTCCTTGTAGGTTTTTCTGAAATGAAGAGAAACATCTCTGATTTTAATTGAATGATATCATGACATAACATACATTTTACTGTTAAATTCTTATCTATAATGTTACAAATCCATAGTAATGGAAATATTTCCAAGCTACCCTTCTGCTAAATGCCTGCATAAATGTCCCAAAATCGTATTTCACAACTTTCATCATTTTTATTTATCACATAAGCGACTCAGTAATCCTTGAAAGTATTTGACAATTCAAGTGCAATAAGTCAGAAATACAATTCTATCGGGGATGGAATGCTGTCTGAGAATCGGCTTTCTGTGCGCGTGTTTCTGGTGCGCGTCAGACAGCGCAAGTACCATCGAGGTCACGGCTTATTGAGAGCGTTTTGCTAATGTTTCCATAAAGTTAAGCAATCGTTATTTCTAAATGTTCCTTGAACGTTCATAACGTCCAGTTTTTTCAATGTTTCAAAAATGTTTTTTTTTCTTGGTTAAAGGAAGATTATATTTGTATCATTTTGCATTTTGGGAACGTTACTTTTGAAGGTTTTCTTAATGCTCTGAAAATGTGCCAATTCAAATATTTCTAAAAATAAATGTGCTAAAAACTTGAAGCATGAAATAGCAAAATCTCTATCTGTACACTTCACACTGCCCAGCCTTATTTCAGTCTGACCTGTTGAGCTCTTGTTCACAGGAGAAGCCTCCATGGCACCCTGAGCAGTTCGGCCACGTGAAGTCTCGGTTGGCTCTACAGGAACTTGACCCGGCAGCGGATGGCACCGCCACCCTTCCAAGCTGTCGGACCTGGACAAACCGCAGCTGCTGCCACTGTCCTGTTCGCTTCGGCTCTCCGAATTGTCACCACTCCACCTCCATTCCACGCTGTACGAGCCTCTGCTGCTCAGCCTCAACAACTCTCTGCATAACCTCCTCTCCACATTGTCCTCAGAGAGGGACAAAGATGACGATGAGTCTGGAAAATTTCAGACATCAAAAACTGTTTTTTTTTTGTTGTAATAATATTTATATGTAAGAATTGGTCAAAGCCTATTCTGACCTCTGCGAGAGTGTTTAGAAGAAGTGGACGGACGTCCATCATCTGGGCTCTTCTGGCTGCCGCTCTGCCACTCCTTCCTCCTGTGAGCCGGACCTGTGGACACAGAAACAGACAACTCAGAAGACAAAGACTGTGTTAAATATCCACAAAGCTCCTGGATCTGTGTCTGGGTCGGGTCTGGCAGCGGATCACGGAGGCTGGAATATTTCACGGAGGCTGGAATATTTCACATAGTGAACCAATACTCAATGTCAGTGGTCAATTACAAATTATTACTATAACATGATTTCATATGCAAGGAATCAAATACATGTGATCACTTAGCTGGGAAAATTGGGGGATCAAATTTACCTTGCACAAGTTTCTTCACATTAATTTACTCAATCATTGTACAACAATATCATACCATTTACAAATAAAAAACTAAAGCACTCACCTCCTCTTCCCCCCATGTGAGCCATTGGCATCCTCCAATCTGCAATAAAAACAATACAAAAAAAAAAAAAAACAACACAAAAAAGAACAAAACACAACACTCCTCAGAAATACTAAAAATTAAGTAGCAAAACGATAAACTTAAAATAAAACGCCAAACTCCTTCTAACGTAGGAAAAGAACAATTAAATATTAGTCTCCACAAAAACAATATGAACTCTTTAAAACATAAAAATATGTAAAGGATATGTGCTCCGATCTTCTTATAGATAGAATAAAAGTCTCTTCTCAGCTTCAGCTTCACAAGTTTTGCATAGAAAATACTTTGCAAAAGTCTCTGAATTGTTCGCC
Source organism: Tiaroga cobitis (assembly GCA_030578255.1). Taxonomy (NCBI): domain Eukaryota; kingdom Metazoa; phylum Chordata; class Actinopteri; order Cypriniformes; family Leuciscidae; genus Tiaroga; species Tiaroga cobitis. Next base: position 43,435,777 of record CM060591.1, read on the forward strand.
TCGTCTCTCAACCAACTCAGAAAGCGATCACTTCAAATGTATACACGTGCAGTCAGAATTCATAAACACACGTCGCTATAGCAACTAAAATTCAAATCATTCATAACCACGCACGTACACCTGAAGCGCACACCGAATCTCAAAACATGCATTGCGAAGTAACAAACTTCATTTTAAACAGTTATTATTATTATATTATTATTATAATCCGTGAAATTATTCTTGCCCAAAATCTTCATTAGCTATTCGTAATTGAGCAAATTAGTGCCGACTTTGCAAGGCACTTAAAGTCTAACGTTAATGGATCCCATGGTCATCGCTTCTGTCCAAAATGCGTGCAAAAAGGCACAAGCGAGGATAAATCGGACATCGTCTTATTATAAAGTCTAGAAGAATTAAATTTCCGCATATAACATCAAGCCAATCAGCTTGCAGTATCACTAATGCGTCATCAAAAAGAAAAGAAAAATCCAAATTGATAAAGCCGTTTATGATTTTACCAATCATGGAGTGGAGGATGACGTTCATCATTTATTTTACAATGATCATTAGCACTATCTTTCTCAAACAATGTTTAACAGATTATTTAAATTATTAACAGTTTATCTGCGCTGTCATGTGCTGATTCGGACTGAAATGGTACAAGCATTAAGAATATTCGATGGTAATAAAACAAAATCAGACATCGAAATAAAGTTAACTTTATATGAATAAAATTCAATTCTAAACTCTCCGTGATTGACTTCACTTTTCCGATGGACGGCAAAAACAACGGAAGTTTTGCCCCGATATTATAATTACATTAATTCCTGCATTTCTTTTAAATCAAATAACAGAATCCCAATCAAAGAAATACATCTGAATTAAATGCCTATATTTCTAATTGAAAGGGTGTCAAAAGCAATAAACTGTGAATTCATTGAATGATTGTACTCAATTAGCTTATAGGGGCTATGCGATGAATATTCAAGGCTTTGAAAACGAATACATACCTACATTTTCATACATGGCTGTATTCATTTCAGTTCATACAGGTGGAGCTGGGGAAGGTGGAGGGTTTCTGAAAGCGCCGCGCGCTGAAACTACAGCAAATGCTAACAAAGTATTTGATCGTTGAGCAGCACCCGAGCTCATTGGCTACATCAGGAACCAATCAGCGTTGTCCTATAGTGATGATGTGATTGTTGACACGTTATGAACTCTATAAAACACCAAAGTAACCATCTGTGACAAGTACATTTATGTGAAGAGAGGGAGAAAACAAGAAAGCTTAAGGATAAGAACACTTTACAAGACATCTAGTTTAATCAAAAAGCATGTGTAATTAATTGAAATCATGAAACATTTCATGAAACTTATCATGAAACAACAATTTCATAACAGTGTAACAAAAAAATACATTCTTAATGATTTTTTCTTCAAATTCCATTTTATTTTTTACCCAGTTCTGTGCTTTCTGTTTTATTTAGTCTATATGGTTTAATCAAAAACATGTCTAATTAATTTAATTTAAACAAAAAGCAAAGTAATAATAGTTTGGCCCTATGAAATGTTTTTTTTTTTTTCTTTTCTTTAAAAAAAAAAAGAAATTCTGTATTGTGTATTTAAATTTTTCTGGTAATCAAATGAAGGCATATTTATCTTTTATTCAAATGAAAATTAAACAAGCCTTTTAATTGTTTGGCAAACAAGTGCTACACAACAGAGGCTTACTGTTAAAATTATAACATGAAAGAAAATTAGTTTTAATAATAATTGTATTACATTAAGACGCACATTATACTATACAAGAGTAATATATTTCTATCGTAGTTTCTTTAAGTCAAACCAAACTTTTATTTTGGAAACCAGTCAAATACAAAACAAAAACCTTCTTCTGTTAGTTTTTTTTTTTTTTATTAATGCCAAAATAAAGAAAATGTGACAAATACATAACAACAGTAACAATAAAACCCAGGACATATGTAACGAAAACAGTACAAATAAAATAACATAAAGCCAGAGGGGATGAAAAAACAAAAACAAATTGATAAATAACATTAAACAAGGTTAAACATTGAAAGTTGACTTTTTTTATGCCCATCAAAGACAAAACATATGAATTATAGTCTACCAGAAAAATTGACAGTAGCGGGATCTTACCCAAGAATTTGCATTTGTGAATAAAAAATCTGCCAAGTATCATGAACAGATTAACAATGTCCTGGAAATACAAATTTGAATTGAGGCAAAGAAAAACAATATTAAAGGTGTTAATACACATTCTGACATCTGTTTTTTGCTGAGAGATAGGTTCATAACTCATTCCAAAAAGCTTAAACACAAACACATTCACAAAAAGATGTACAATTGTCTCTTCTACATCACAGAAAGTGCATTTATTTTCAATGTTTTGGATATACTTATTGAGTGCACTATAACAAGGGTAGCATCTAGGCAACATTTTTGAATGTAATTAATTTTATTTTGTTTGTTAAAAGATATTTGTGTGGAAGAGACCAGACAAGACTCCAATTAACACTGGATAACGTCATCATCCATTTGAAAGATGATGCTGGAACAGATTTTCTGTTCAAATTGAATTCGTCATCAATAATCAAAATTGAAAATTTTGAAATAGAAGTGTTATACAAAGAAATAGGACAATAGGTTTGCTCTCCTTTCAAGAGAGTTTTTACAACACTAGGAATGACATTGAATACAATATTATATTAATTTAATGAAGCTCCAAAATCTTCTTTTTTTTTTTGTGGAGAATTCTGAAAAGGAATAAAACGGACAATTGTCATCCATCAGCTGATTAACAATATAGATGTTATTTAAATACCATCTCTCAAGAAATATTGATTTATTTCTGTAAATAATATTCTGATTGATCCAAATAAAACAACGGTGAGGTGAAAAATTATGTTTGTAAACCAGTAAACCACGATAATAAAAACCTGTTGGGGACATTTAGCTAATTTAATGGGTAGTTTTCCAAGTGAGAAGGGGCACTGTAACAAAAATTCAATATCTCCAATTTTCTTGAAAACAAAATGAGGAAATATGTTCCATATAACTGGCTCCATCACTAAACTTGTTTCTTAGAACCTCCTTTTTAATTTTGTGTGATTTATTTTCCCATATGAAATTATATAATAATTTATCTAATCTAATCAGGAACATATTGACTTGGGACAATCCATTACAGAAAACTAAACTAGTGTTTTCCTTGATGCCTCGCCTCAGCCAATCACCAGCACTTGATTTGTGCACATCATACATGATGCATCCTTATATTGTTTCACTGACGTTGACAAGATTAACCCCTCGGTTATCCAAATTTGGTACCGAACGACAAGACAATTTTTGATACTCGATGGTATCGAGGCAATTCGGTCGGTGCCTAAAAAGTATGGAAGTCGATATACCCAGCAACCCAAATACAGATTGGTCATATATGAGGCGCTATATAGATAAAGATGACTTGTCTTAACTTGATGTTTTAAAACAAAGCAAATGAAGCCGTGATGACTTGATGGCTTGTTTCCAGTCTTCAGTCTCTCATGTTCTTGCTCAGACGTGGACAGGCTCTGATCTCTCTGGTGTGGCGGCTTGAGTTCCTGTCAGGTTGGGGTTGGACTTCAGGCTTCGGGTCGAGTCTCCAGCTCAAGCCCTCCACCAAGGACAGCGAGTGTGTTCTTTCCTATCCAATACACAGATTATATGAACAAGTCAACTCATGAATGATATTTTAAGAGCTGTTTTACAACAGAATTGAATTCTGTTTGCACTGATTCTGTCATTTTCCTGTCTACCGTGAAGCCGCGTTGAAACAATCTGTATTGTACAAAGCGCTATATGGTGACTTGACTATAACAAGAACAATGAACACACATTTGAAAATCTCACTACAAACAATCCAGAGTTGAAGACAAATGATAATAATCCTACTCTGTCTGTTACACTTCCTCACACCTGAAATCACTGATCGAGTGAATCTCCTGAACTTCTCCAATCTACAGTAGATCATTTCTAATCCATTGATGTTGTGACATCTGCTCTAACGTGGGCCGTTTCGTTGGATCCCGGGCTAGGCACTGGCTAATCAGATCACTGCATTCTGTACAAATGTTAATAAGGAGAGAGCTGGTTAGCCATGGGACTTGGAATCTATGAAAACAGCATCTAAAACATGACTAATATAATGTAAAATGTTCCTTATCTTTACTTTAAAAGTGAAGTATGTCGTTCCTGCGACACCAGTCGCAGAATTACAAAATAAAGCATATTTTCAAAAAAACCTCGCAGAGGCCCAACTTAAACATCGCAAACCCAGCTCTTACTGGTTCTTGTGAAGGCATGTTTCAGGTCCAACATATTAGAAATACTTTCAGCTGTGTTGCATTTGTCTTTCTGAAAATGTGTCTTTCTGAACGGGTGTACGATGATGCTGTGTGGCATTCAAGCATGCTTTGTAGCGCATAGCATCACAGCGCTCTGTTCACTTTGACGTGTTCATGACCTGTTTAATCTTTGAAGGTATAAATGCAGCGAATTTCGCCTTTCACTTCTGTAACTAAAGCTGGATTTCTTTTCCCATGTATCCGCCTGCTACAGTAACCACGGCCCAGACTCGCTCAACGTTGAGGTATATATAAAAAAATCTTACATACTTCACCTTTAACTGTGTCTGTACAGAGCCTTTACTTTATGTGTGTGTGTGTGTGTGTTTATCAGTGTTTTCAATACTACTCACTCACCTCTGGATAAGTTGGAATTCCGAAATGTAACTTTGGCTTCTATGATTTCCGTTCTAGTGCGAAAAGGACGAGATACGTTCACCATCTCATACAACATCACTCCTAGAGCCCAGACATTTGCTGGGACGGCGTGGAATCTGGGTTCTGTGAAGACTTCAGGTGGGCAGTGATTCTGTATTCCTGTAAGCAAGACATTTGCACATTGTTGAGCTTTTTTTTCTTAAAGCGTCACTACATTCAGGTTTCCACACTCCCAAAATGCTCACCAAGGTATATGTCGCTCTCGTAGCCCTCACTACTGAATAGCTGACCGCAGCCAAAGTCTATCAGCTTGAGGTCTAACGAGTTTCTCTTCAACAGGAAATTCTGCGCATGAATGTCATTGTGAAAAACGCCATGCTCGATGCAGTGTTGTACTGCCAGCACAGCCTGTTGCATGAAGACCCGTGCTACTGTTTCACACACTTCAGGATTACGACGAGTGATGAAGTCCAGCAAGCTCTCGCAGGGTTCGGGGAACTCCATAATGAGAGAGAATTTGCGAGGGTGTTCAAACCACTCGTATAGTTGTATGACGTAGGGGCTTATGGGTTCTCGCCTCATCATTAGCAGCAGCGCCACTTCTGTAATGAGAGGTTCGGGATGTCCAGGCTAGAGAAAAGCAGTAGACAGAAGGTTAGCTGGGTGAAAATCTGACGAAAACATCTCACTTTTCTTTGATCTTTTTAGATACGCTCAAAAGAGCTCAACGTTTTTTCCGTTGTGCCTCTAGGCTTATTTGTCAATCACATTTACACCTAATGCTTCCTATGGGTGTATTAACTACAGCAATCTGCACTTAAACAACTGAATACATATTCAGGTTTTGGCCGACTTACAATATCAAGATAAAGAAAATTGTCAAGCTTGCGCATCCGCTTGATGGCAACCTGCAAAAAACAAACAAATAAAAAACAGTTTCAGTAACAGTATTCAAGCACCTGACCTTGCACTAAGTATTAAACCATCTGTACATTGTTTTGAATATGTTTTGATGCACGCAAAAGCAAAATGTTTGTACAATTCGGGAAGATTTACCCTTTTGCCATCAAATTTGCGTGTTCCCCTGTACACACTGCCAAACGCTCCGCATCCAATCATCTCTCCCGCTTTATACAGAGACTCAAAGGACTCTGTATGAGACAAATGTGAGAAATATATGAGAGATTGTTTTATTTCAAAAATATCAGTCCTGGCTGTGTCGAGAAAATAATAATATTAATATGGTGAACATAATATGAATATTCTCTCAAAACAAGTCTTAAGATATTTTTAGTGGAACACAAGACGGCAATACTGTTTAAAATAATGTCGGAGAAATGAGGACTGGCGGTTTACCTTTATTTGGCTCGACGCCAGAGAGATCTGGTGCAGGTGATGACGATGGATCAGGATCAGGATCAGGTGATGACGGATCAGGCTCTGGGTCCAGATCTGCTGGAGGGACAAAAGGCTCCACAACATCCACAGCACAACTTTGGCAACAGCAGCAGAAAGAACCCTTCATAGCCTTCCATAGCCAGTCGAGGAAACGACCAATTCTTTTCCTCTTCCTTGTAGGTTTTTCTGAAATGAAGAGAAACATCTCTGATTTTAATTGAATGATATCATGACATAACATACATTTTACTGTTAAATTCTTATCTATAATGTTACAAATCCATAGTAATGGAAATATTTCCAAGCTACCCTTCTGCTAAATGCCTGCATAAATGTCCCAAAATCGTATTTCACAACTTTCATCATTTTTATTTATCACATAAGCGACTCAGTAATCCTTGAAAGTATTTGACAATTCAAGTGCAATAAGTCAGAAATACAATTCTATCGGGGATGGAATGCTGTCTGAGAATCGGCTTTCTGTGCGCGTGTTTCTGGTGCGCGTCAGACAGCGCAAGTACCATCGAGGTCACGGCTTATTGAGAGCGTTTTGCTAATGTTTCCATAAAGTTAAGCAATCGTTATTTCTAAATGTTCCTTGAACGTTCATAACGTCCAGTTTTTTCAATGTTTCAAAAATGTTTTTTTTTCTTGGTTAAAGGAAGATTATATTTGTATCATTTTGCATTTTGGGAACGTTACTTTTGAAGGTTTTCTTAATGCTCTGAAAATGTGCCAATTCAAATATTTCTAAAAATAAATGTGCTAAAAACTTGAAGCATGAAATAGCAAAATCTCTATCTGTACACTTCACACTGCCCAGCCTTATTTCAGTCTGACCTGTTGAGCTCTTGTTCACAGGAGAAGCCTCCATGGCACCCTGAGCAGTTCGGCCACGTGAAGTCTCGGTTGGCTCTACAGGAACTTGACCCGGCAGCGGATGGCACCGCCACCCTTCCAAGCTGTCGGACCTGGACAAACCGCAGCTGCTGCCACTGTCCTGTTCGCTTCGGCTCTCCGAATTGTCACCACTCCACCTCCATTCCACGCTGTACGAGCCTCTGCTGCTCAGCCTCAACAACTCTCTGCATAACCTCCTCTCCACATTGTCCTCAGAGAGGGACAAAGATGACGATGAGTCTGGAAAATTTCAGACATCAAAAACTGTTTTTTTTTTGTTGTAATAATATTTATATGTAAGAATTGGTCAAAGCCTATTCTGACCTCTGCGAGAGTGTTTAGAAGAAGTGGACGGACGTCCATCATCTGGGCTCTTCTGGCTGCCGCTCTGCCACTCCTTCCTCCTGTGAGCCGGACCTGTGGACACAGAAACAGACAACTCAGAAGACAAAGACTGTGTTAAATATCCACAAAGCTCCTGGATCTGTGTCTGGGTCGGGTCTGGCAGCGGATCACGGAGGCTGGAATATTTCACGGAGGCTGGAATATTTCACATAGTGAACCAATACTCAATGTCAGTGGTCAATTACAAATTATTACTATAACATGATTTCATATGCAAGGAATCAAATACATGTGATCACTTAGCTGGGAAAATTGGGGGATCAAATTTACCTTGCACAAGTTTCTTCACATTAATTTACTCAATCATTGTACAACAATATCATACCATTTACAAATAAAAAACTAAAGCACTCACCTCCTCTTCCCCCCATGTGAGCCATTGGCATCCTCCAATCTGCAATAAAAACAATACAAAAAAAAAAAAAAACAACACAAAAAAGAACAAAACACAACACTCCTCAGAAATACTAAAAATTAAGTAGCAAAACGATAAACTTAAAATAAAACGCCAAACTCCTTCTAACGTAGGAAAAGAACAATTAAATATTAGTCTCCACAAAAACAATATGAACTCTTTAAAACATAAAAATATGTAAAGGATATGTGCTCCGATCTTCTTATAGATAGAATAAAAGTCTCTTCTCAGCTTCAGCTTCACAAGTTTTGCATAGAAAATACTTTGCAAAAGTCTCTGAATTGTTCGCCTCGTCTCTCAACCAACTCAGAAAGCGATCACTTCAAATGTATACACGTGCAGTCAGAATTCATAAACACACGTCGCTATAGCAACTAAAATTCAAATCATTCATAACCACGCACGTACACCTGAAGCGCACACCGAATCTCAAAACATGCATTGCGAAGTAACAAACTTCATTTTAAACAGTTATTATTATTATATTATTATTATAATCCGTGAAATTATTCTTGCCCAAAATCTTCATTAGCTATTCGTAATTGAGCAAATTAGTGCCGACTTTGCAAGGCACTTAAAGTCTAACGTTAATGGATCCCATGGTCATCGCTTCTGTCCAAAATGCGTGCAAAAAGGCACAAGCGAGGATAAATCGGACATCGTCTTATTATAAAGTCTAGAAGAATTAAATTTCCGCATATAACATCAAGCCAATCAGCTTGCAGTATCACTAATGCGTCATCAAAAAGAAAAGAAAAATCCAAATTGATAAAGCCGTTTATGATTTTACCAATCATGGAGTGGAGGATGACGTTCATCATTTATTTTACAATGATCATTAGCACTATCTTTCTCAAACAATGTTTAACAGATTATTTAAATTATTAACAGTTTATCTGCGCTGTCATGTGCTGATTCGGACTGAAATGGTACAAGCATTAAGAATATTCGATGGTAATAAAACAAAATCAGACATCGAAATAAAGTTAACTTTATATGAATAAAATTCAATTCTAAACTCTCCGTGATTGACTTCACTTTTCCGATGGACGGCAAAAACAACGGAAGTTTTGCCCCGATATTATAATTACATTAATTCCTGCATTTCTTTTAAATCAAATAACAGAATCCCAATCAAAGAAATACATCTGAATTAAATGCCTATATTTCTAATTGAAAGGGTGTCAAAAGCAATAAACTGTGAATTCATTGAATGATTGTACTCAATTAGCTTATAGGGGCTATGCGATGAATATTCAAGGCTTTGAAAACGAATACATACCTACATTTTCATACATGGCTGTATTCATTTCAGTTCATACAGGTGGAGCTGGGGAAGGTGGAGGGTTTCTGAAAGCGCCGCGCGCTGAAACTACAGCAAATGCTAACAAAGTATTTGATCGTTGAGCAGCACCCGAGCTCATTGGCTACATCAGGAACCAATCAGCGTTGTCCTATAGTGATGATGTGATTGTTGACACGTTATGAACTCTATAAAACACCAAAGTAACCATCTGTGACAAGTACATTTATGTGAAGAGAGGGAGAAAACAAGAAAGCTTAAGGATAAGAACACTTTACAAGACATCTAGTTTAATCAAAAAGCATGTGTAATTAATTGAAATCATGAAACATTTCATGAAACTTATCATGAAACAACAATTTCATAACAGTGTAACAAAAAAATACATTCTTAATGATTTTTTCTTCAAATTCCATTTTATTTTTTACCCAGTTCTGTGCTTTCTGTTTTATTTAGTCTATATGGTTTAATCAAAAACATGTCTAATTAATTTAATTTAAACAAAAAGCAAAGTAATAATAGTTTGGCCCTATGAAATGTTTTTTTTTTTTTTCTTTTCTTTAAAAAAAAAAAGAAATTCTGTATTGTGTATTTAAATTTTTCTGGTAATCAAATGAAGGCATATTTATCTTTTATTCAAATGAAAATTAAACAAGCCTTTTAATTGTTTGGCAAACAAGTGCTACACAACAGAGGCTTACTGTTAAAATTATAACATGAAAGAAAATTAGTTTTAATAATAATTGTATTACATTAAGACGCACATTATACTATACAAGAGTAATATATTTCTATCGTAGTTTCTTTAAGTCAAACCAAACTTTTATTTTGGAAACCAGTCAAATACAAAACAAAAACCTTCTTCTGTTAGTTTTTTTTTTTTTTATTAATGCCAAAATAAAGAAAATGTGACAAATACATAACAACAGTAACAATAAAACCCAGGACATATGTAACGAAAACAGTACAAATAAAATAACATAAAGCCAGAGGGGATGAAAAAACAAAAACAAATTGATAAATAACATTAAACAAGGTTAAACATTGAAAGTTGACTTTTTTTATGCCCATCAAAGACAAAACATATGAATTATAGTCTACCAGAAAAATTGACAGTAGCGGGATCTTACCCAAGAATTTGCATTTGTGAATAAAAAATCTGCCAAGTATCATGAACAGATTAACAATGTCCTGGAAATACAAATTTGAATTGAGGCAAAGAAAAACAATATTAAAGGTGTTAATACACATTCTGACATCTGTTTTTTGCTGAGAGATAGGTTCATAACTCATTCCAAAAAGCTTAAACACAAACACATTCACAAAAAGATGTACAATTGTCTCTTCTACATCACAGAAAGTGCATTTATTTTCAATGTTTTGGATATACTTATTGAGTGCACTATAACAAGGGTAGCATCTAGGCAACATTTTTGAATGTAATTAATTTTATTTTGTTTGTTAAAAGATATTTGTGTGGAAGAGACCAGACAAGACTCCAATTAACACTGGATAACGTCATCATCCATTTGAAAGATGATGCTGGAACAGATTTTCTGTTCAAATTGAATTCGTCATCAATAATCAAAATTGAAAATTTTGAAATAGAAGTGTTATACAAAGAAATAGGACAATAGGTTTGCTCTCCTTTCAAGAGAGTTTTTACAACACTAGGAATGACATTGAATACAATATTATATTAATTTAATGAAGCTCCAAAATCTTCTTTTTTTTTTTGTGGAGAATTCTGAAAAGGAATAAAACGGACAATTGTCATCCATCAGCTGATTAACAATATAGATGTTATTTAAATACCATCTCTCAAGAAATATTGATTTATTTCTGTAAATAATATTCTGATTGATCCAAATAAAACAACGGTGAGGTGAAAAATTATGTTTGTAAACCAGTAAACCACGATAATAAAAACCTGTTGGGGACATTTAGCTAATTTAATGGGTAGTTTTCCAAGTGAGAAGGGGCACTGTAACAAAAATTCAATATCTCCAATTTTCTTGAAAACAAAATGAGGAAATATGTTCCATATAACTGGCTCCATCACTAAACTTGTTTCTTAGAACCTCCTTTTTAATTTTGTGTGATTTATTTTCCCATATGAAATTATATAATAATTTATCTAATCTAATCAGGAACATATTGACTTGGGACAATCCATTACAGAAAACTAAACTAGTGTTTTCCTTGATGCCTCGCCTCAGCCAATCACCAGCACTTGATTTGTGCACATCATACATGATGCATCCTTATATTGTTTCACTGACGTTGACAAGATTAACCCCTCGGTTATCCAAATTTGGTACCGAACGACAAGACAATTTTTGATACTCGATGGTATCGAGGCAATTCGGTCGGTGCCTAAAAAGTATGGAAGTCGATATACCCAGCAACCCAAATACAGATTGGTCATATATGAGGCGCTATATAGATAAAGATGACTTGTCTTAACTTGATGTTTTAAAACAAAGCAAATGAAGCCGTGATGACTTGATGGCTTGTTTCCAGTCTTCAGTCTCTCATGTTCTTGCTCAGACGTGGACAGGCTCTGATCTCTCTGGTGTGGCGGCTTGAGTTCCTGTCAGGTTGGGGTTGGACTTCAGGCTTCGGGTCGAGTCTCCAGCTCAAGCCCTCCACCAAGGACAGCGAGTGTGTTCTTTCCTATCCAATACACAGATTATATGAACAAGTCAACTCATGAATGATATTTTAAGAGCTGTTTTACAACAGAATTGAATTCTGTTTGCACTGATTCTGTCATTTTCCTGTCTACCGTGAAGCCGCGTTGAAACAATCTGTATTGTACAAAGCGCTATATGGTGACTTGACTATAACAAGAACAATGAACACACATTTGAAAATCTCACTACAAACAATCCAGAGTTGAAGACAAATGATAATAATCCTACTCTGTCTGTTACACTTCCTCACACCTGAAATCACTGATCGAGTGAATCTCCTGAACTTCTCCAATCTACAGTAGATCATTTCTAATCCATTGATGTTGTGACATCTGCTCTAACGTGGGCCGTTTCGTTGGATCCCGGGCTAGGCACTGGCTAATCAGATCACTGCATTCTGTACAAATGTTAATAAGGAGAGAGCTGGTTAGCCATGGGACTTGGAATCTATGAAAACAGCATCTAAAACATGACTAATATAATGTAAAATGTTCCTTATCTTTACTTTAAAAGTGAAGTATGTCGTTCCTGCGACACCAGTCGCAGAATTACAAAATAAAGCATATTTTCAAAAAAACCTCGCAGAGGCCCAACTTAAACATCGCAAACCCAGCTCTTACTGGTTCTTGTGAAGGCATGTTTCAGGTCCAACATATTAGAAATACTTTCAGCTGTGTTGCATTTGTCTTTCTGAAAATGTGTCTTTCTGAACGGGTGTACGATGATGCTGTGTGGCATTCAAGCATGCTTTGTAGCGCATAGCATCACAGCGCTCTGTTCACTTTGACGTGTTCATGACCTGTTTAATCTTTGAAGGTATAAATGCAGCGAATTTCGCCTTTCACTTCTGTAACTAAAGCTGGATTTCTTTTCCCATGTATCCGCCTGCTACAGTAACCACGGCCCAGACTCGCTCAACGTTGAGGTATATATAAAAAAATCTTACATACTTCACCTTTAACTGTGTCTGTACAGAGCCTTTACTTTATGTGTGTGTGTGTGTGTGTTTATCAGTGTTTTCAATACTACTCACTCACCTCTGGATAAGTTGGAATTCCGAAATGTAACTTTGGCTTCTATGATTTCCGTTCTAGTGCGAAAAGGACGAGATACGTTCACCATCTCATACAACATCACTCCTAGAGCCCAGACATTTGCTGGGACGGCGTGGAATCTGGGTTCTGTGAAGACTTCAGGTGGGCAGTGATCCTGTATTCCTGTAAGCAAGACATTTGCACATTGTTGAGCTTTTTTTTCTTAAAGCGTCACTACATTCAGGTTTCCAAACTCCCAAAATGCTCACCAAGGTCTATGTCGCTCTCGTAGCCCTCACTACTGAATAGCTGACCGCAGCCAAAGTCTATCAGCTTGAGGTCTAACGAGTTTCTCTTCAACAGGAAATTCTGCGCATGAATGTCATTGTGAAAAACGCCATGCTCGATGCAGTGTTGTACTGCCAGCACAGCCTGTTGCATGAAGACCCGTGCTACTGTTTCACACACTTCAGGATTACGACGAGTGATGAAGTCCAGCAAGCTCTCGCAGGGTTCGGGGAACTCCATAATGAGAGAGAATTTGCGAGGGTGTTCAAACCACTCGTATAGTTGTATGACGTAGGGGCTTATGGGTTCTCGCCTCATCATTAGCAGCAGCGCCACTTCTGTAATGAGAGGTTCGGGATGTCCAGGCTAGAGAAAAGCAGTAGACAGAAGGTTAGCTGGGTGAAAATCTGACGAAAACATCTCACTTTTCTTTGATCTTTTTAGATACGCTCAAAAGAGCTCAACGTTTTTTCCGTTGTGCCTCTAGGCTTATTTGTCAATCACATTTACACCTAATGCTTCCTATGGGTGTATTAACTACAGCAATCTGCACTTAAACAACTGAATACATATTCAGGTTTTGGCCGACTTACAATATCAAGATAAAGAAAATTGTCAAGCTTGCGCATCCGCTTGATGGCAACCTGCAAAAAACAAACAAATAAAAAACAGTTTCAGTAACAGTATTCAAGCACCTGACCTTGCACTAAGTATTAAACCATCTGTACATTGTTTTGAATATGTTTTGATGCACGCAAAAGCAAAATGTTTGTACAATTCGGGAAGATTTACCCTTTTGCCATCAAATTTGCGTGTTCCCCTGTACACACTGCCAAACGCTCCGCATCCAATCATCTCTCCCGCTTTATACAGAGACTCAAAGGACTCTGTATGAGACAAATGTGAGAAATATATGAGAGATTGTTTTATTTCAAAAATATCAGTCCTGGCTGTGTCGAGAAAATAATAATATTAATATGGTGAACATAATATGAATATTCTCTCAAAACAAGTCTTAAGATATTTTTAGTGGAACACAAGACGGCAATACTGTTTAAAATAATGTCGGAGAAATGAGGACTGGCGGTTTACCTTTATTTGGCTCGACGCCAGAGAGATCTGGTGCAGGTGATGACGATGGATCAGGATCAGGATCAGGTGATGACGGATCAGGCTCTGGGTCCAGATCTGCTGGAGGGACAAAAGGCTCCACAACATCCACAGCACAACTTTGGCAACAGCAGCAGAAAGAACCCTTCATAGCCTTCCATAGCCAGTCGAGGAAACGACCAATTCTTTTCCTCTTCCTTGTAGGTTTTTCTGAAATGAAGAGAAACATCTCTGATTTTAATTGAATGATATCATGACATAACATACATTTTACTGTTAAATTCTTATCTATAATGTTACAAATCCATAGTAATGGAAATATTTCCAAGCTACCCTTCTGCTAAATGCCTGCATAAATGTCCCAAAATCGTATTTCACAACTTTCATCATTTTTATTTATCACATAAGCGACTCAGTAATCCTTGAAAGTATTTGACAATTCAAGTGCAATAAGTCAGAAATACAATTCTATCGGGGATGGAATGCTGTCTGAGAATCGGCTTTCTGTGCGCGTGTTTCTGGTGCGCGTCAGACAGCGCAAGTACCATCGAGGTCACGGCTTATTGAGAGCGTTTTGCTAATGTTTCCATAAAGTTAAGCAATCGTTATTTCTAAATGTTCCTTGAACGTTCATAACGTCCAGTTTTTTCAATGTTTCAAAAATGTTTTTTTTTCTTGGTTAAAGGAAGATTATATTTGTATCATTTTGCATTTTGGGAACGTTACTTTTGAAGGTTTTCTTAATGCTCTGAAAATGTGCCAATTCAAATATTTCTAAAAATAAATGTGCTAAAAACTTGAAGCATGAAATAGCAAAATCTCTATCTGTACACTTCACACTGCCCAGCCTTATTTCAGTCTGACCTGTTGAGCTCTTGTTCACAGGAGAAGCCTCCATGGCACCCTGAGCAGTTCGGCCACGTGAAGTCTCGGTTGGCTCTACAGGAACTTGACCCGGCAGCGGATGGCACCGCCACCCTTCCAAGCTGTCGGACCTGGACAAACCGCAGCTGCTGCCACTGTCCTGTTCGCTTCGGCTCTCCGAATTGTCACCACTCCACCTCCATTCCACGCTGTACGAGCCTCTGCTGCTCAGCCTCAACAACTCTCTGCATAACCTCCTCTCCACATTGTCCTCAGAGAGGGACAAAGATGACGATGAGTCTGGAAAATTTCAGACATCAAAAACTGTTTTTTTTTTGTTGTAATAATATTTATATGTAAGAATTGGTCAAAGCCTATTCTGACCTCTGCGAGAGTGTTTAGAAGAAGTGGACGGACGTCCATCATCTGGGCTCTTCTGGCTGCCGCTCTGCCACTCCTTCCTCCTGTGAGCCGGACCTGTGGACACAGAAACAGACAACTCAGAAGACAAAGACTGTGTTAAATATCCACAAAGCTCCTGGATCTGTGTCTGGGTCGGGTCTGGCAGCGGATCACGGAGGCTGGAATATTTCACGGAGGCTGGAATATTTCACATAGTGAACCAATACTCAATGTCAGTGGTCAATTACAAATTATTACTATAACATGATTTCATATGCAAGGAATCAAATACATGTGATCACTTAGCTGGGAAAATTGGGGGATCAAATTTACCTTGCACAAGTTTCTTCACATTAATTTACTCAATCATTGTACAACAATATCATACCATTTACAAATAAAAAACTAAAGCACTCACCTCCTCTTCCCCCCACGTGAGCCATTGGCATCCTCCAATCTGCAATAAAAACAATACAAAAAAAAAAAAAAAACAACACAAAAAAGAACAAAACACAACACTCCTCAGAAATACTAAAAATTAAGTAGCAAAACGATAAACTTAAAATAAAAACGCCAAACTCCTTCTAACGTAGGAAAAGAACAATTAAATATTAGTCTCCACAAAAACAATATGAACTCTTTAAAACATAAAAATATGTAAAGGATATGTGCTCCGATCTTCTTATAGATAGAATAAAAGTCTCTTCTCAGCTTCAGCTTCACAAGTTTTGCATAGAAAATACTTTGCAAAAGTCTCTGAATTGTTCGCCTCGTCTCTCAACCAACTCAGAAAGCGATCACTTCAAATGTATACACGTGCAGTCAGAATTCATAAACACACGTCGCTATAGCAACTAAAATTCAAATCATTCATAACCACGCACGTACACCTGAAGCGCACACCGAATCTCAAAACATGCATTGCGAAGTAACAAACTTCATTTTAAACAGTTATTATTATTATATTATTATTATAATCCGTGAAATTATTCTTGCCCAAAATCTTCATTAGCTATTCGTAATTGAGCAAATTAGTGCCGACTTTGCAAGGCACTTAAAGTCTAACGTTAATGGATCCCATGGTCATCGCTTCTGTCCAAAATGCGTGCAAAAAGGCACAAGCGAGGATAAATCGGACATCGTCTTATTATAAAGTCTAGAAGAATTAAATTTCCGCATATAACATCAAGCCAATCAGCTTGCAGTATCACTAATGCGTCATCAAAAAGAAAAGAAAAATCCAAATTGATAAAGCCGTTTATGATTTTACCAATCATGGAGTGGAGGATGACGTTCATCATTTATTTTACAATGATCATTAGCACTATCTTTCTCAAACAATGTTTAACAGATTATTTAAATTATTAACAGTTTATCTGCGCTGTCATGTGCTGATTCGGACTGAAATGGTACAAGCATTAAGAATATTCGATGGTAATAAAACAAAATCAGACATCGAAATAAAGTTAACTTTATATGAATAAAATTCAATTCTAAACTCTCCGTGATTGACTTCACTTTTCCGATGGACGGCAAAAACAACGGAAGTTTTGCCCCGATATTATAATTACATTAATTCCTGCATTTCTTTTAAATCAAATAACAGAATCCCAATCAAAGAAATACATCTGAATTAAATGCCTATATTTCTAATTGAAAGGGTGTCAAAAGCAATAAACTGTGAATTCATTGAATGATTGTACTCAATTAGCTTATAGGGGCTATGCGATGAATATTCAAGGCTTTGAAAACGAATACATACCTACATTTTCATACATGGCTGTATTCATTTCAGTTCATACAGGTGGAGCTGGGGAAGGTGGAGGGTTTCTGAAAGCGCCGCGCGCTGAAACTACAGCAAATGCTAACAAAGTATTTGATCGTTGAGCAGCACCCGAGCTCATTGGCTACATCAGGAACCAATCAGCGTTGTCCTATAGTGATGATGTGATTGTTGACACGTTATGAACTCTATAAAACACCAAAGTAACCATCTGTGACAAGTACATTTATGTGAAGAGAGGGAGAAAACAAGAAAGCTTAAGGATAAGAACACTTTACAAGACATCTAGTTTAATCAAAAAGCATGTGTAATTAATTGAAATCATGAAACATTTCATGAAACTTATCATGAAACAACAATTTCATAACAGTGTAACAAAAAAATACATTCTTAATGATTTTTTCTTCAAATTCCATTTTATTTTTTACCCAGTTCTGTGCTTTCTGTTATATTTAGTCTATATGGTTTAAACAAAAACATGTCTAATTAATTTAATTTAAACAAAAAGCAAAGTAATAATAGTTTGGCCCTATGAAATGTTTTTTTTTTTCTTTTCTTTAAAAAAAAAAAAAGAAATTCTGTATTGTGTATTTAAATTTTTCTGGTAATCAAATGAAGGCATATTTATCTTTTATTCAAATGAAAATTAAACAAGCCTTTTAATTGTTTGGCAAACAAGTGCTACACAACAGAGGCTTACTGTTAAAATTATAACATGAAAGAAAATTAGTTTTAATAATAATTGTATTACATTAAGACGCACATTATACTATACAAGAGTAATATATTTCTATCGTAGTTTCTTTAAGTCAAACCAAACTTTTATTTTGGAAACCAGTCAAATACAAAACAAAAACCTTCTTCTGTTAGTTTTTTTTTTTTTATTAATGCCAAAATAAAGAAAATGTGACAAATACATAACAACAGTAACAATAAAACCCAGGCCATATGTAACGAAAACAGTACAAATAAAATAACATAAAGCCAGAGGGGATGAAAAAACAAAAACAAATTGATAAATAACATTAAACAAGGTTAAACATTGAAAGTTGACTTTTTTTATGCCCATCAAAGACAAAACATATGAATTATAGTCTACCAGAAAAATTGACAGTAGCGGGATCTTACCCAAGAATTTGCATTTGTGAATAAAAAATCTGCCAAGTATCATGAACAGATTAACAATGTCCTGGAAATACAAATTTGAATTGAGGCAAAGAAAAACAATATTAAAGGTGTTAATACACATTCTGACATCTGTTTTTTGCTGAGAGATAGGTTCATAACTCATTCCAAAAAGCTTAAACACAAACACATTCACAAAAAGATGTACAATTGTCTCTTCTACATCACAGAAAGTGCATTTATTTTCAATGTTTTGGATATACTTATTGAGTGCACTATAACAAGGGTAGCATCTAGGCAACATTTTTGAATGTAATTAATTTTATTTTGTTTGT
Source organism: Tiaroga cobitis (assembly GCA_030578255.1). Classification (NCBI taxonomy): domain Eukaryota; kingdom Metazoa; phylum Chordata; class Actinopteri; order Cypriniformes; family Leuciscidae; genus Tiaroga; species Tiaroga cobitis. Next base: position 43,454,601 of record CM060591.1, read on the forward strand.
TAAAAGATATTTGTGTGGAAGAGACCAGACAAGACTCCAATTAACACTGGATAACGTCATCATCCATTTGAAAGATGATGCTGGAACAGATTTTCTGTTCAAATTGAATTCGTCATCAATAATCAAAATTGAAAATTTTGAAATAGAAGTGTTATACAAAGAAATAGGACAATAGGTTTGCTCTCCTTTCAAGAGAGTTTTTACAACACTAGGAATGACATTGAATACAATATTATATTAATTTAATGAAGCTCCAAAATCTTCTTTTTTTTTTTGTGGAGAATTCTGAAAAGGAATAAAACGGACAATTGTCATCCATCAGCTGATTAACAATATAGATGTTATTTAAATACCATCTCTCAAGAAATATTGATTTATTTCTGTAAATAATATTCTGATTGATCCAAATAAAACAACGGTGAGGTGAAAAATTATGTTTGTAAACCAGTAAACCACGATAATAAAAACCTGTTGGGGACATTTAGCTAATTTAATGGGTAGTTTTCCAAGTGAGAAGGGGCACTGTAACAAAAATTCAATATCTCCAATTTTCTTGAAAACAAAATGAGGAAATATGTTCCATATAAAGTCTGTTTTTTTTTTTTAACACATCGTTTTAGCCAATTTACTTTTAGCACATGGTTAAATAGGGTAAAGTCAACAACTCCAAGACCTCCATCACTAAACTTGTTTCTTAGAACCTCCTTTTTAATTTTGTGTGATTTATTTTCCCATATGAAATTATATAATAATTTATCTAATCTAATCAGGAACATATTGACTTGGGACAATCCGTTACAGAAAACTAAACTAGTGTTTTCCTTGATGCCTCGCCTCAGCCAATCACCAGCACTTGATTTGTGCACATCATACATGATGCATCCTTATATTGTTTCACTGACGTTGACAAGATTAACCCCTCGGTTATCCAAATTTGGTACCGAACGACAAGACAATTTTTGATACTCGATGGTATCGAGGCAATTCGGTCGGTGCCTAAAAAGTATGGAAGTCGATATACCCAGCAACCCAAATACAGATTGGTCATATATGAGGCGCTATATAGATAAAGATGACTTGTCTTAACTTGATGTTTTAAAACAAAGCAAATGAAGCCGTGATGACTTGATGGCTTGTTTCCAGTCTTCAGTCTCTCATGTTCTTGCTCAGACGTGGACAGGCTCTGATCTCTCTGGTGTGGCGGCTTGAGTTCCTGTCAGGTTGGGGTTGGACTTCAGGCTTCGGGTCGAGTCTCCAGCTCAAGCCCTCCACCAAGGACAGCGAGTGTGTTCTTTCCTATCCAATACACAGATTATATGAACAAGTCAACTCATGAATGATATTTTAAGAGCTGTTTTACAACAGAATTGAATTCTGTTTGCACTGATTCTGTCATTTTCCTGTCTACCGTGAAGCCGCGTTGAAACAATCTGTATTGTACAAAGCGCTATATGGTGACTTGACTATAACAAGAACAATGAACACACATTTGAAAATCTCACTACAAACAATCCAGAGTTGAAGACAAATGATAATAATCCTACTCTGTCTGTTACACTTCCTCACACCTGAAATCACTGATCGAGTGAATCTCCTGAACTTCTCCAATCTACAGTAGATCATTTCTAATCCATTGATGTTGTGACATCTGCTCTAACGTGGGCCGTTTCGTTGGATCCCGGGCTAGGCACTGGCTAATCAGATCACTGCATTCTGTACAAATGTTAATAAGGAGAGAGCTGGTTAGCCATGGGACTTGGAATCTATGAAAACAGCATCTAAAACATGACTAATATAATGTAAAATGTTCCTTATCTTTACTTTAAAAGTGAAGTATGTCGTTCCTGCGACACCAGTCGCAGAATTACAAAATAAAGCATATTTTCAAAAAAACCTCGCAGAGGCCCAACTTAAACATCGCAAACCCAGCTCTTACTGGTTCTTGTGAAGGCATGTTTCAGGTCCAACATATTAGAAATACTTTCAGCTGTGTTGCATTTGTCTTTCTGAAAATGTGTCTTTCTGAACGGGTGTACGATGATGCTGTGTGGCATTCAAGCATGCTTTGTAGCGCATAGCATCACAGCGCTCTGTTCACTTTGACGTGTTCATGACCTGTTTAATCTTTGAAGGTATAAATGCAGCGAATTTCGCCTTTCACTTCTGTAACTAAAGCTGGATTTCTTTTCCCATGTATCCGCCTGCTACAGTAACCACGGCCCAGACTCGCTCAACGTTGAGGTATATATAAAAAAATCTTACATACTTCACCTTTAACTGTGTCTGTACAGAGCCTTTACTTTATGTGTGTGTGTGTTTATCAGTGTTTTCAATACTACTCACTCACCTCTGGATAAGTTGGAATTCCGAAATGTAACTTTGGCTTCTATGATTTCCGTTCTAGTGCGAAAAGGACGAGATACGTTCACCATCTCATACAACATCACTCCTAGAGCCCAGACATTTGCTGGGACGGCGTGGAATCTGGGTTCTGTGAAGACTTCAGGTGGGCAGTGATCCTGTATTCCTGTAAGCAAGACATTTGCACATTGTTGAGCTTTTTTTTCTTAAAGCGTCACTACATTCAGGTTTCCACACTCCCAAAATGCTCACCAAGGTATATGTCGCTCTCGTAGCCCTCACTACTGAATAGCTGACCGCAGCCAAAGTCTATCAGCTTGAGGTCTAACGAGTTTCTCTTCAACAGGAAATTCTGCGCATGAATGTCATTGTGAAAAACGCCATGCTCGATGCAGTGTTGTACTGCCAGCACAGCCTGTTGCATGAAGACCCGTGCTACTGTTTCACACACTTCAGGATTACGACGAGTGATGAAGTCCAGCAAGCTCTCGCAGGGTTCGGGGAACTCCATAATGAGAGAGAATTTGCGAGGGTGTTCAAACCACTCGTATAGTTGTATGACGTAGGGGCTTATGGGTTCTCGCCTCATCATTAGCAGCAGCGCCACTTCTGTAATGAGAGGTTCGGGATGTCCAGGCTAGAGAAAAGCAGTAGACAGAAGGTTAGCTGGGTGAAAATCTGACGAAAACATCTCACTTTTCTTTGATCTTTTTAGATACGCTCAAAAGAGCTCAACGTTTTTTCCGTTGTGCCTCTAGGCTTATTTGTCAATCACATTTACACCTAATGCTTCCTATGGGTGTATTAACTACAGCAATCTGCACTTAAACAACTGAATACATATTCAGGTTTTGGCCGACTTACAATATCAAGATAAAGAAAATTGTCAAGCTTGCGCATCCGCTTGATGGCAACCTGCAAAAAACAAACAAATAAAAAACAGTTTCAGTAACAGTATTCAAGCACCTGACCTTGCACTAAGTATTAAACCATCTGTACATTGTTTTGAATATGTTTTGATGCACGCAAAAGCAAAATGTTTGTACAATTCGGGAAGATTTACCCTTTTGCCATCAAATTTGCGTGTTCCCCTGTACACACTGCCAAACGCTCCGCATCCAATCATCTCTCCCGCTTTATACAGAGACTCAAAGGACTCTGTATGAGACAAATGTGAGAAATATATGAGAGATTGTTTTATTTCAAAAATATCAGTCCTGGCTGTGTCGAGAAAATAATAATATTAATATGGTGAACATAATATGAATATTCTCTCAAAACAAGTCTTAAGATATTTTTAGTGGAACACAAGACGGCAATACTGTTTAAAATAATGTCGGAGAAATGAGGACTGGCGGTTTACCTTTATTTGGCTCGACGCCAGAGAGATCTGGTGCAGGTGATGACGATGGATCAGGATCAGGATCAGGTGATGACGGATCAGGCTCTGGGTCCAGATCTGCTGGAGGGACAAAAGGCTCCACAACATCCACAGCACAACTTTGGCAACAGCAGCAGAAAGAACCCTTCATAGCCTTCCATAGCCAGTCGAGGAAACGACCAATTCTTTTCCTCTTCCTTGTAGGTTTTTCTGAAATGAAGAGAAACATCTCTGATTTTAATTGAATGATATCATGACATAACATACATTTTACTGTTAAATTCTTATCTATAATGTTACAAATCCATAGTAATGGAAATATTTCCAAGCTACCCTTCTGCTAAATGCCTGCATAAATGTCCCAAAATCGTATTTCACAACTTTCATCATTTTTATTTATCACATAAGCGACTCAGTAATCCTTGAAAGTATTTGACAATTCAAGTGCAATAAGTCAGAAATACAATTCTATCGGGGATGGAATGCTGTCTGAGAATCGGCTTTCTGTGCGCGTGTTTCTGGTGCGCGTCAGACAGCGCAAGTACCATCGAGGTCACGGCTTATTGAGAGCGTTTTGCTAATGTTTCCATAAAGTTAAGCAATCGTTATTTCTAAATGTTCCTTGAACGTTCATAACGTCCAGTTTTTTCAATGTTTCAAAAATGTTTTTTTTTTCTTGGTTAAAGGAAGATTATATTTGTATCATTTTGCATTTTGGGAACGTTACTTTTGAAGGTTTTCTTAATGCTCTGAAAATGTGCCAATTCAAATATTTCTAAAAATAAATGTGCTAAAAACTTGAAGCATGAAATAGCAAAATCTCTATCTGTACACTTCACACTGCCCAGCCTTATTTCAGTCTGACCTGTTGAGCTCTTGTTCACAGGAGAAGCCTCCATGGCACCCTGAGCAGTTCGGCCACGTGAAGTCTCGGTTGGCTCTACAGGAACTTGACCCGGCAGCGGATGGCACCGCCACCCTTCCAAGCTGTCGGACCTGGACAAACCGCAGCTGCTGCCACTGTCCTGTTCGCTTCGGCTCTCCGAATTGTCACCACTCCACCTCCATTCCACGCTGTACGAGCCTCTGCTGCTCAGCCTCAACAACTCTCTGCATAACCTCCTCTCCACATTGTCCTCAGAGAGGGACAAAGATGACGATGAGTCTGGAAAATTTCAGACATCAAAAACTGTTTTTTTTTTGTTGTAATAATATTTATATGTAAGAATTGGTCAAAGCCTATTCTGACCTCTGCGAGAGTGTTTAGAAGAAGTGGACGGACGTCCATCATCTGGGCTCTTCTGGCTGCCGCTCTGCCACTCCTTCCTCCTGTGAGCCGGACCTGTGGACACAGAAACAGACAACTCAGAAGACAAAGACTGTGTTAAATATCCACAAAGCTCCTGGATCTGTGTCTGGGTCGGGTCTGGCAGCGGATCACGGAGGCTGGAATATTTCACGGAGGCTGGAATATTTCACATAGTGAACCAATACTCAATGTCAGTGGTCAATTACAAATTATTACTATAACATGATTTCATATGCAAGGAATCAAATACATGTGATCACTTAGCTGGGAAAATTGGGGGATCAAATTTACCTTGCACAAGTTTCTTCACATTAATTTACTCAATCATTGTACAACAATATCATACCATTTACAAATAAAAAACTAAAGCACTCACCTCCTCTTCCCCCCACGTGAGCCATTGGCATCCTCCAATCTGCAATAAAAACAATACAAAAAAAAAAAAAACAACACAAAAAAGAACAAAACACAACACTCCTCAGAAATACTAAAAATTAAGTAGCAAAACGATAAACTTAAAATAAAACGCCAAACTCCTTCTAACGTAGGAAAAGAACAATTAAATATTAGTCTCCACAAAAACAATATGAACTCTTTAAAACATAAAAATATGTAAAGGATATGTGCTCCGATCTTCTTATAGATAGAATAAAAGTCTCTTCTCAGCTTCAGCTTCACAAGTTTTGCATAGAAAATACTTTGCAAAAGTCTCTGAATTGTTCGCCTCGTCTCTCAACCAACTCAGAAAGCGATCACTTCAAATGTATACACGTGCAGTCAGAATTCATAAACACACGTCGCTATAGCAACTAAAATTCAAATCATTCATAACCACGCACGTACACCTGAAGCGCACACCGAATCTCAAAACATGCATTGCGAAGTAACAAACTTCATTTTAAACAGTTATTATTATTATATTATTATTATAATCCGTGAAATTATTCTTGCCCAAAATCTTCATTAGCTATTCGTAATTGAGCAAATTAGTGCCGACTTTGCAAGGCACTTAAAGTCTAACGTTAATGGATCCCATGGTCATCGCTTCTGTCCAAAATGCGTGCAAAAAGGCACAAGCGAGGATAAATCGGACATCGTCTTATTATAAAGTCTAGAAGAATTAAATTTCCGCATATAACATCAAGCCAATCAGCTTGCAGTATCACTAATGCGTCATCAAAAAGAAAAGAAAAATCCAAATTGATAAAGCCGTTTATGATTTTACCAATCATGGAGTGGAGGATGACGTTCATCATTTATTTTACAATGATCATTAGCACTATCTTTCTCAAACAATGTTTAACAGATTATTTAAATTATTAACAGTTTATCTGCGCTGTCATGTGCTGATTCGGACTGAAATGGTACAAGCATTAAGAATATTCTATGGTAATAAAACAAAATCAGACATCGAAATAAAGTTAACTTTATATGAATAAAATTCAATTCTAAACTCTCCGTGATTGACTTCACTTTTCCGATGGACGGCAAAAACAACGGAAGTTTTGCCCCGATATTATAATTACATTAATTCCTGCATTTCTTTTAAATCAAATAACAGAATCCCAATCAAAGAAATACATCTGAATTAAATGCCTATATTTCTAATTGAAAGGGTGTCAAAAGCAATAAACTGTGAATTCATTGAATGATTGTACTCAATTAGCTTATAGGGGCTATGCGATGAATATTCAAGGCTTTGAAAACGAATACATACCTACATTTTCATACATGGCTGTATTCATTTCAGTTCATACAGGTGGAGCTGGGGAAGGTGGAGGGTTTCTGAAAGCGCCGCGCACTGAAACTACAGCAAATGCTAACAAAGTATTTGATCGTTGAGCAGCACCCGAGCTCATTGGCTACATCAGGAACCAATCAGCGTTGTCCTATAGTGATGATGTGATTGTTGACACGTTATGAACTCTATAAAACACCAAAGTAACCATCTGTGACAAGTACATTTATGTGAAGAGAGGGAGAAAACAAGAAAGCTTAAGGATAAGAACACTTTACAAGACATCTAGTTTAATCAAAAAGCATGTCTAATTAATTGAAATCATGAAACATTTCATGAAACTTATCATGAAACAACAATTTCATAACAGTGTAACAAAAAAATACATTCTTAATGATTTTTTCTTCAAATTCCATTTTATTTTTTACCCAGTTCTGTGCTTTCTGTTTTATTTAGTCTATATGGTTTAATCAAAAACATGTCTAATTAATTTAATTTAAACAAAAAGCAAAGTAATAATAGTTTGGCCCTATGAAATGTTTTTTTTTTTTTTCTTTTCTTTAAAAAAAAAGAAGAAATTCTGTATTGTGTATTTAAATTTTTCTGGTAATCAAATGAAGGCACATTTATCTTTTATTCAAATGAAAATTAAACAAGCCTTTTAATTGTTTGGCAAACAAGTGCTACACAACAGAGGCTTACTGTTAAAATTATAACATGGAAGAAAATTAGTTTTAATAATAATTGTATTACATTAAGACGGACATTATACTATACAAGAGTAATATATTTCTATCGTAGTTTCTTTAAGTCAAACCAAACTTTTATTTTGGAAACCAGTCAAATACAAAACAAAAACCTTCTTCTGTTAGTTTTTTTTTTTTTATTAATGCCAAAATAAAGAAAATGTGACAAATACATAACAGCAGTAACAATAAAACCCAGGACATATGTAACGAAAACAGTACAAATAAAATAACATAAAGCCAGAGGGGATGAAAAAACAAAAACAAATTGATAAATAACATTAAACAAGGTTAAACATTGAAAGTTGACTTTTTTTATGCCCATCAAAGACAAAACATATGAAATATAGTCTACCAGAAAAATTGACAGTAGCGGGATCTTACCCAAGAATTTGCATTTGTGAATAAAAAATCTGCCAAGTATCATGAACAGATTAACAATGTCCTGGAAATACAAATTTGAATTGAGGCAAAGAAAAACAATATTAAAGGTGTTAATACACATTCTGACATCTGTTTTTTGCTGAGAGATAGGTTCATAACTCATTCCAAAAAGCTTAAACACAAACACATTCACAAAAAGATGTACAATTGTCTCTTCTACATCACAGAAAGTGCATTTATTTTCAATGTTTTGGATATACTTATTGAGTGCACTATAACAAGGGTAGCATCTAGGCAACATTTTTGAATGTAATTAATTTTATTTTGTTTGTTAAAAGATATTTGTGTGGAAGAGACCAGACAAGACTCCAATTAACACTGGATAACGTCATCATCCATTTGAAAGATGATGCTGGAACAGATTTTCTGTTCAAATTGAATTCGTCATCAATAATCAAAATTGAAAATTTTGAAATAGAAGTGTTATACAAAGAAATAGGACAATAGGTTTGCTCTCCTTTCAAGAGAGTTTTTACAACACTAGGAATGACATTGAATACAATATTATATTAATTTAATGAAGCTCCAAAATCTTCTTTTTTTTTTTGTGGAGAATTCTGAAAAGGAATAAAACGGACAATTGTCATCCATCAGCTGATTAACAATATAGATGTTATTTAAATACCATCTCTCAAGAAATATTGATTTATTTCTGTAAATAATATTCTGATTGATCCAAATAAAACAACGGTGAGGTGAAAAATTATGTTTGTAAACCAGTAAACCACGATAATAAAAACCTGTTGGGGACATTTAGCTAATTTAATGGGTAGTTTTCCAAGTGAGAAGGGGCACTGTAACAAAAATTCAATATCTCCAATTTTCTTGAAAACAAAATGAGGAAATATGTTCCATATAAAGTCTGTTTTTTTTTTTTTAACACATCGTTTTAGCCAATTTACTTTTAGCACATGGTTAAATAGGGTAAAGTCAACAACTCCAAGACCTCCATCACTAAACTTGTTTCTTAGAACCTCCTTTTTAATTTTGTGTGATTTATTTTCCCATATGAAATTATATAATAATTTATCTAATCTAATCAGGAACATATTGACTTGGGACAATCCATTACAGAAAACTAAACTAGTGTTTTCCTTGATGCCTCGCCTCAGCCAATCACCAGCACTTGATTTGTGCACATCATACATGATGCATCCTTATATTGTTTCACTGACGTTGACAAGATTAACCCCTCGGTTATCCAAATTTGGTACCGAACGACAAGACAATTTTTGATACTCGATGGTATCGAGGCAATTCGGTCGGTGCCTAAAAAGTATGGAAGTCGATATACCCAGCAACCCAAATACAGATTGGTCATATATGAGGCGCTATATAGATAAAGATGACTTGTCTTAACTTGATGTTTTAAAACAAAGCAAATGAAGCCGTGATGACTTGATGGCTTGTTTCCAGTCTTCAGTCTCTCATGTTCTTGCTCAGACGTGGACAGGCTCTGATCTCTCTGGTGTGGCGGCTTGAGTTCCTGTCAGGTTGGGGTTGGACTTCAGGCTTCGGGTCGAGTCTCCAGCTCAAGCCCTCCACCAAGGACAGCGAGTGTGTTCTTTCCTATCCAATACACAGATTATATGAACAAGTCAACTCATGAATGATATTTTAAGAGCTGTTTTACAACAGAATTGAATTCTGTTTGCACTGATTCTGTGATTTTCCTGTCTACCGTGAAGCCGCGTTGAAACAATCTGTATTGTACAAAGCGCTATATGGTGACTTGACTATAACAAGAACAATGAACACACATTTGAAAATCTCACTACAAACAATCCAGAGTTGAAGACAAATTATAATAATCCTACTCTGTCTGTTACACTTCCTCACACCTGAAATCACTGATCGAGTGAATCTCCTGAACTTCTCCAATCTACAGTAGATCATTTCTAATCCATTGATGTTGTGACATCTGCTCTAACGTGGGCCGTTTCGTTGGATCCCGGGCTAGGCACTGGCTAATCAGATCACTGCATTCTGTACAAATGTTAATAAGGAGAGAGCTGGTTAGCCATGGGACTTGGAATGTATGAAAACAGCATCTAAAACATGACTAATATAATGTAAAATGTTCCTTATCTTTACTTTAAAAGTGAAGTATGTCGTTCCTGCGACACCAGTCGCAGAATTACAAAATAAAGCATATTTTCAAAAAAACCTCGCAGAGGCCCAACTTAAACATCGCAAACCCAGCTCTTACTGGTTCTTGTGAAGGCATGTTTCAGGTCCAACATATTAGAAATACTTTCAGCTGTGTTGCATTTGTCTTTCTGAAAATGTGTCTTTCTGAACGGGTGTACGATGATGCTGTGTGGCATTCAAGCATGCTTTGTAGCGCATAGCATCACAGCGCTCTGTTCACTTTGACGTGTTCATGACCTGTTTAATCTTTGAAGGTATAAATGCAGCGAATTTCGCCTTTCACTTCTGTAACTAAAGCTGGATTTCTTTTCCCATGTATCCGCCTGCTACAGTAACCACGGCCCAGACTCGCTCAACGTTGAGGTATATATAAAAAAATCTTACATACTTCACCTTTAACTGTGTCTGTACAGAGCCTTTACTTTATGTGTGTGTGTGTGTGTTTATCAGTGTTTTCAATACTACTCACTCACCTCTGGATAAGTTGGAATTCCGAAATGTAACTTTGGCTTCTATGATTTCCGTTCTAGTGCGAAAAGGACGAGATACGTTCACCATCTCATACAACATCACTCCTAGAGCCCAGACATTTGCTGGGACGGCGTGGAATCTGGGTTCTGTGAAGACTTCAGGTGGGCAGTGATCCTGTATTCCTGTAAGCAAGACATTTGCACATTGTTGAGCTTTTTTTTCTTAAAGCGTCACTACATTCAGGTTTCCACACTCCCAAAATGCTCACCAAGGTATATGTCGCTCTCGTAGCCCTCACTACTGAATAGCTGACCGCAGCCAAAGTCTATCAGCTTGAGGTCTAACGAGTTTCTCTTCAACAGGAAATTCTGCGCATGAATGTCATTGTGAAAAACGCCATGCTCGATGCAGTGTTGTACTGCCAGCACAGCCTGTTGCATGAAGACCCGTGCTACTGTTTCACACACTTCAGGATTACGACGAGTGATGAAGTCCAGCAAGCTCTCGCAGGGTTCGGGGAACTCCATAATGAGAGAGAATTTGCGAGGGTGTTCAAACCACTCGTATAGTTGTATGACGTAGGGGCTTATGGGTTCTCGCCTCATCATTAGCAGCAGCGCCACTTCTGTAATGAGAGGTTCGGGATGTCCAGGCTAGAGAAAAGCAGTAGACAGAAGGTTAGCTGGGTGAAAATCTGACGAAAACATCTCACTTTTCTTTGATCTTTTTAGATACGCTCAAAAGAGCTCAACGTTTTTTCCGTTGTGCCTCTAGGCTTATTTGTCAATCACATTTACACCTAATGCTTCCTATGGGTGTATTAACTACAGCAATCTGCACTTAAACAACTGAATACATATTCAGGTTTTGGCCGACTTACAATATCAAGATAAAGAAAATTGTCAAGCTTGCGCATCCGCTTGATGGCAACCTGCAAAAAACAAACAAATAAAAAACAGTTTCAGTAACAGTATTCAAGCTCCTGACCTTGCACTAAGTATTAAACCATCTGTACATTGTTTTGAATATGTTTTGATGCACGCAAAAGCAAAATGTTTGTACAATTCGGGAAGATTTACCCTTTTGCCATCAAATTTGCGTGTTCCCCTGTACACACTGCCAAACGCTCCGCATCCAATCATCTCTCCCGCTTTATACAGAGACTCAAAGGACTCTGTATGAGACAAATGTGAGAAATATATGAGAGATTGTTTTATTTCAAAAATATCAGTCCTGGCTGTGTCGAGAAAATAATAATATTAATATGGTGAACATAATATGAATATTCTCTCAAAACAAGTCTTAAGATATTTTTAGTGGAACACAAGACGGCAATACTGTTTAAAATAATGTCGGAGAAATGAGGACTGGCGGTTTACCTTTATTTGGCTCGACGCCAGAGAGATCTGGTGCAGGTGATGACGATGGATCAGGATCAGGATCAGGTGATGACGGATCAGGCTCTGGGTCCAGATCTGCTGGAGGGACAAAAGGCTCCACAACATCCACAGCACAACTTTGGCAACAGCAGCAGAAAGAACCCTTCATAGCCTTCCATAGCCAGTCGAGGAAACGACCAATTCTTTTCCTCTTCCTTGTAGGTTTTTCTGAAATGAAGAGAAACATCTCTGATTTTAATTGAATGATATCATGACATAACATACATTTTACTGTTAAATTCTTATCTATAATGTTACAAATCCATAGTAATGGAAATATTTCCAAGCTACCCTTCTGCTAAATGCCTGCATAAATGTCCCAAAATCGTATTTCACAACTTTCATCATTTTTATTTATCACATAAGCGACTCAGTAATCCTTGAAAGTATTTGACAATTCAAGTGCAATAAGTCAGAAATACAATTCTATCGGGGATGGAATGCTGTCTGAGAATCGGCTTTCTGTGCGCGTGTTTCTGGTGCGCGTCAGACAGCGCAAGTACCATCGAGGTCACGGCTTATTGAGAGCGTTTTGCTAATGTTTCCATAAAGTTAAGCAATCGTTATTTCTAAATGTTCCTTGAACGTTCATAACGTCCAGTTTTTTCAATGTTTCAAAAATGTTTGTTTTTTCTTGGTTAAAGGAAGATTATATTTGTATCATTTTGCATTTTGGGAACGTTACTTTTGAAGGTTTTCTTAATGCTCTGAAAATGTGCCAATTCAAATATTTCTAAAAATAAATGTGCTAAAAACTTGAAGCATGAAATAGCAAAATCTCTATCTGTACACTTCACACTGCCCAGCCTTATTTCAGTCTGACCTGTTGAGCTCTTGTTCACAGGAGAAGCCTCCATGGCACCCTGAGCAGTTCGGCCACGTGAAGTCTCGGTTGGCTCTACAGGAACTTGACCCGGCAGCGGATGGCACCGCCACCCTTCCAAGCTGTCGGACCTGGACAAACCGCAGCTGCTGCCACTGTCCTGTTCGCTTCGGCTCTCCGAATTGTCACCACTCCACCTCCATTCCACGCTGTACGAGCCTCTGCTGCTCAGCCTCAACAACTCTCTGCATAACCTCCTCTCCACATTGTCCTCAGAGAGGGACAAAGATGACGATGAGTCTGGAAAATTTCAGACATCAAAAACTGTTTTTTTTTTTTTGTAATAATATTTATATGTAAGAATTGGTCAAAGCCTATTCTGACCTCTGCGAGAGTGTTTAGAAGAAGTGGACGGACGTCCATCATCTGGGCTCTTCTGGCTGCCGCTCTGCCACTCCTTCCTCCTGTGAGCCGGACCTGTGGACACAGAAACAGACAACTCAGAAGACAAAGACTGTGTTAAATATCCACAAAGCTCCTGGATCTGTGTCTGGGTCGGGTCTGGCAGCGGATCACGGAGGCTGGAATATTTCACGGAGGCTGGAATATTTCACATAGTGAACCAATACTCAATGTCAGTGGTCAATTACAAATTATTACTATAACATGATTTCATATGCAAGGAATCAAATACATGTGATCACTTAGCTGGGAAAATTGGGGGATCAAATTTACCTTGCACAAGTTTCTTCACATTAATTTACTCAATCATTGTACAACAATATCATACCATTTACAAATAAAAAACTAAAGCACTCACCTCCTCTTCCCCCCACGTGAGCCATTGGCATCCTCCAATCTGCAATAAAAACAATACAAAAAAAAAAAAAACAACACAAAAAAGAACAAAACACAACACTCCTCAGAAATACTAAAAATTAAGTAGCAAAACGATAAACTTAAAATAAAACGCCAAACTCCTTCTAACGTAGGAAAAGAACAATTAAATATTAGTCTCCACAAAAACAATATGAACTCTTTAAAACATAAAAATATGTAAAGGATATGTGCTCCGATCTTCTTATAGATAGAATAAAAGTCTCTTCTCAGCTTCAGCTTCACAAGTTTTGCATAGAAAATACTTTGCAAAAGTCTCTGAATTGTTCGCCTCGTCTCTCAACCAACTCAGAAAGCGATCACTTCAAATGTATACACGTGCAGTCAGAATTCATAAACACACGTCGCTATAGCAACTAAAATTCAAATCATTCATAACCACGCACGTACACCTGAAGCGCACACCGAATCTCAAAACATGCATTGCGAAGTAACAAACTTCATTTTAAACAGTTATTATTATTATATTATTATTATAATCCGTGAAATTATTCTTGCCCAAAATCTTCATTAGCTATTCGTAATTGAGCAAATTAGTGCCGACTTTGCAAGGCACTTAAAGTCTAACGTTAATGGATCCCATGGTCATCGCTTCTGTCCAAAATGCGTGCAAAGAGGCACAAGCGAGGATAAATCGGACATCGTCTTATTATAAAGTCTAGAAGAATTAAATTTCCGCATATAACATCAAGCCAATCAGCTTGCAGTATCACTAATGCGTCATCAAAAAGAAAAGAAAAATCCAAATTGATAAAGCCGTTTATGATTTTACCAATCATGGAGTGGAGGATGACGTTCATCATTTATTTTACAATGATCATTAGCACTATCTTTCTCAAACAATGTTTAACAGATTATTTAAATTATTAACAGTTTATCTGCGCTGTCATGTGCTGATTCGGACTGAAATGGTACAAGCATTAAGAATATTCTATGGTAATAAAACAAAATCAGACATCGAAATAAAGTTAACTTTATATGAATAAAATTCAATTCTAAACTCTCCGTGATTGACTTCACTTTTCCGATGGACGGCAAAAACAACGGAAGTTTTGCCCCGATATTATAATTACATTAATTCCTGCATTTCTTTTAAATCAAATAACAGAATCCCAATCAAAGAAATACATCTGAATTAAATGCCTATATTTCTAATTGAAATGGTGTCAAAAGCAATAAACTGTGAATTCATTGAATGATTGTACTCAATTAGCTTATAGGGGCTATGCGATGAATATTCAAGGCTTTGAAAACGAATACATACCTACATTTTCATACATGGCTGTATTCATTTCAGTTCATACAGGTGGAGCTGGGGAAGGTGGAGGGTTTCTGAAAGCGCCGCGCACTGAAACTACAGCAAATGCTAACAAAGTATTTGATCGTTGAGCAGCACCCGAGCTCATTGGCTACATCAGGAACCAATCAGCGTTGTCCTATAGTGATGATGTGATTGTTGACACGTTATGAACTCTATAAAACACCAAAGTAACCATCTGTGACAAGTACATTTATGTGAAGAGAGGGAGAAAACAAGAAAGCTTAAGGATAAGAACACTTTACAAGACATCTAGTTTAATCAAAAAGCATGTCTAATTAATTGAAATCATGAAACATTTCATGAAACTTATCATGAAACAACAATTTCATAACAGTGTAACAAAAAAATACATTCTTAATGATTTTTTCTTCAAATTCCATTTTATTTTTTACCCAGTTCTGTGCTTTCTGTTTTATTTAGTCTATATGGTTTAATCAAAAACATGTCTAATTAATTTAATTTAAACAAAAAGCAAAGTAATAATAGTTTGGCCCTATGAAATGTTTTTTTTTTTTCTTTTCTTTAAAAAAAAAGAAGAAATTCTGTATTGTGTATTTAAATTTTTCTGGTAATCAAATGAAGGCACATTTATCTTTTATTCAAATGAAAATTAAACAAGCCTTTTAATTGTTTGGCAAACAAGTGCTACACAACAGAGGCTTACTGTTAAAATTATAACATGGAAGAAAATTAGTTTTAATAATAATTGTATTACATTAAGACGGACATTATACTATACAAGAGTAATATATTTCTATCGTAGTTTCTTTAAGTCAAACCAAACTTTTATTTTGGAAACCAGTCAAATACAAAACAAAAACCTTCTTCTGTTAGTTTTTTTTTTTTTATTAATGCCAAAATAAAGAAAATGTGACAAATACATAACAACAGTAACAATAAAACCCAGGACATATGTAACGAAAACAGTACAAATAAAATAACATAAAGCCAGAGGGGATGAAAAAACAAAAACAAATTGATAAATAACATTAAACAAGGTTAAACATTGAAAGTTGACTTTTTTTATGCCCATCAAAGACAAAACATATGAATTATAGTCTACCAGAAAAATTGACAGTAGCGGGATCTTACCCAAGAATTTGCATTTGTGAATAAAAAATCTGCCAAGTATCATGAACAGATTAACAATGTCCTGGAAATACAAATTTGAATTGAGGCAAAGAAAAACAATATTAAAGGTGTTAATACACATTCTGACATCTGTTTTTTGCTGAGAGATAGGTTCATAACTCATTCCAAAAAGCTTAAACACAAACACATTCACAAAAAGATGTACAATTGTCTCTTCTACATCACAGAAAGTGCATTTATTTTCAATGTTTTGGATATACTTATTGAGTGCACTATAACAAGGGTAGCATCTAGGCAACATTTTTGAATGTAATTAATTTTATTTTGTTTGTTAAAAGATATTTGTGTGGAAGAGACCAGACAAGACTCCAATTAACACTGGATAACGTCATCATCCATTTGAAAGATGATGCTGGAACAGATTTTCTGTTCAAATTGAATTCGTCATCAATAATCAAAATTGAAAATTTTGAAATAGAAGTGTTATACAAAGAAATAGGACAATAGGTTTGCTCTCCTTTCAAGAGAGTTTTTACAACACTAGGAATGACATTGAATACAATATTATATTAATTTAATGAAGCTCCAAAATCTTTTTTTTTTTTGTTTGTGGAGAATTCTGAAAAGGAATAAAACGGACAATTGTCATCCATCAGCTGATTAACAATATAGATGTTATTTAAATACCATCTCTCAAGAAATATTGATTTATTTCTGTAAATAATATTCTGATTGATCCAAATAAAACAACGGTGAGGTGAAAAATTATGTTTGTAAACCAGTAAACCACGATAATAAAAACCTGTTGGGGACATTTAGCTAATTTAATGGGTAGTTTTCCAAGTGAGAAGGGGCACTGTAACAAAAATTCAATATCTCCAATTTTCTTGAAAACAAAATGAGGAAATATGTTCCATATAAAGTCTGTTTTTTTTTTTTTAACACATCGTTTTAGCCAATTTACTTTTAGCACATGGTTAAATAGGGTAAAGTCAACAACTCCAAGACCTCCATCACTAAACTTGTTTCTTAGAACCTCCTTTTTAATTTTGTGTGATTTATTTTCCCATATGAAATTATATAATAATTTATCTAATCTAATCAGGAACATATTGACTTGGGACAATCCATTACAGAAAACTAAACTAGTGTTTTCCTTGATGCCTCGCCTCAGCCAATCACCAGCACTTGATTTGTGCACATCATACATGATGCATCCTTATATTGTTTCACTGACGTTGACAAGATTAACCCCTCGGTTATCCAAATTTGGTACCGAACGACAAGACAATTTTTGATACTCGATGGTATCGAGGCAATTCGGTCGGTGCCTAAAAAGTATGGAAGTCGATATACCCAGCAACCCAAATACAGATTGGTCATATATGAGGCGCTATATAGATAAAGATGACTTGTCTTAACTTGATGTTTTAAAACAAAGCAAATGAAGCCGTGATGACTTGATGGCTTGTTTCCAGTCTTCAGTCTCTCATGTTCTTGCTCAGACGTGGACAGGCTCTGATCTCTCTGGTGTGGCGGCTTGAGTTCCTGTCAGGTTGGGGTTGGACTTCAGGCTTCGGGTCGAGTCTCCAGCTCAAGCCCTCCACCAAGGACAGCGAGTGTGTTCTTTCCTATCCAATACACAGATTATATGAACAAGTCAACTCATGAATGATATTTTAAGAGCTGTTTTACAACAGAATTGAATTCTGTTTGCACTGATTCTGTGATTTTCCTGTCTACCGTGAAGCCGCGTTGAAACAATCTGTATTGTACAAAGCGCTATATGGTGACTTGACTATAACAAGAACAATGAACACACATTTGAAAATCTCACTACAAACAATCCAGAGTTGAAGACAAATGATAATAATCCTACTCTGTCTGTTACACTTCCTCACACCTGAAATCACTGATCGAGTGAATCTCCTGAACTTCTCCAATCTACAGTAGATCATTTCTAATCCATTGATGTTGTGACATCTGCTCTAACGTGGGCCGTTTCGTTGGATCCCGGGCTAGGCACTGGCTAATCAGATCACTGCATTCTGTACAAATGTTAATAAGGAGAGAGCTGGTTAGCCATGGGACTTGGAATGTATGAAAACAGCATCTAAAACATGACTAATATAATGTAAAATGTTCCTTATCTTTACTTTAAAAGTGAAGTATGTCGTTCCTGCGACACCAGTCGCAGAATTACAAAATAAAGCATATTTTCAAAAAAACCTCGCAGAGGCCCAACTTAAACATCGCAAACCCAGCTCTTACTGGTTCTTGTGAAGGCATGTTTCAGGTCCAACATATTAGAAATACTTTCAGCTGTGTTGCATTTGTCTTTCTGAAAATGTGTCTTTCTGAACGGGTGTACGATGATGCTGTGGGGCATTCAAGCATGCTTTGTAGCGCATAGCATCACAGCGCTCTGTTCACTTTGACGTGTTCATGACCTGTTTAATCTTTGAAGGTATAAATGCAGCGAATTTCGCCTTTCACTTCTGTAACTAAAGCTGGATTTCTTTTCCCATGTATCCGCCTGCTACAGTAACCACGGCCCAGACTCGCTCAACGTTGAGGTATATATAAAAAAATCTTACATACTTCACCTTTAACTGTGTCTGTACAGAGCCTTTACTTTATGTGTGTGTGTGTGTGTGTTTATCAGTGTTTTCAATACTACTCACTCACCTCTGGATAAGTTGGAATTCCGAAATGTAACTTTGGCTTCTATGATTTCCGTTCTAGTGCGAAAAGGACGAGATACGTTCACCATCTCATACAACATCACTCCTAGAGCCCAGACATTTGCTGGGACGGCGTGGAATCTGGGTTCTGTGAAGACTTCAGGTGGGCAGTGATCCTGTATTCCTGTAAGCAAGACATTTGCACATTGTTGAGCTTTTTTTTCTTAAAGCGTCACTACATTCAGGTTTCCACACTCCCAAAATGCTCACCAAGGTATATGTCGCTCTCGTAGCCCTCACTACTGAATAGCTGACCGCAGCCAAAGTCTATCAGCTTGAGGTCTAACGAGTTTCTCTTCAACAGGAAATTCTGCGCATGAATGTCATTGTGAAAAACGCCATGCTCGATGCAGTGTTGTACTGCCAGCACAGCCTGTTGCATGAAGACCCGTGCTACTGTTTCACACACTTCAGGATTACGACGAGTGATGAAGTCCAGCAAGCTCTCGCAGGGTTCGGGGAACTCCATAATGAGAGAGAATTTGCGAGGGTGTTCAAACCACTCGTATAGTTGTATGACGTAGGGGCTTATGGGTTCTCGCCTCATCATTAGCAGCAGCGCCACTTCTGTAATGAGAGGTTCGGGATGTCCAGGCTAGAGAAAAGCAGTAGACAGAAGGTTAGCTGGGTGAAAATCTGACGAAAACATCTCACTTTTCTTTGATCTTTTTAGATACGCTCAAAAGAGCTCAACGTTTTTTCCGTTGTGCCTCTAGGCTTATTTGTCAATCACATTTACACCTAATGCTTCCTATGGGTGTATTAACTACAGCAATCTGCACTTAAACAACTGAATACATATTCAGGTTTTGGCCGACTTACAATATCAAGATAAAGAAAATTGTCAAGCTTGCGCATCCGCTTGATGGCAACCTGCAAAAAACAAACAAATAAAAAACAGTTTCAGTAACAGTATTCAAGCACCTGACCTTGCACTAAGTATTAAACCATCTGTACATTGTTTTGAATATGTTTTGATGCACGCAAAAGCAAAATGTTTGTACAATTCGGGAAGATTTACCCTTTTGCCATCAAATTTGCGTGTTCCCCTGTACACACTGCCAAACGCTCCGCATCCAATCATCTCTCCCGCTTTATACAGAGACTCAAAGGACTCTGTATGAGACAAATGTGAGAAATATATGAGAGATTGTTTTATTTCAAAAATATCAGTCCTGGCTGTGTCGAGAAAATAATAATATTAATATGGTGAACATAATATGAATATTCTCTCAAAACAAGTCTTAAGATATTTTTAGTGGAACACAAGACGGCAATACTGTTTAAAATAATGTCGGAGAAATGAGGACTGGCGGTTTACCTTTATTTGGCTCGACGCCAGAGAGATCTGGTGCAGGTGATGACGATGGATCAGGATCAGGATCAGGTGATGACGGATCAGGCTCTGGGTCCAGATCTGCTGGAGGGACAAAAGGCTCCACAACATCCACAGCACAACTTTGGCAACAGCAGCAGAAAGAACCCTTCATAGCCTTCCATAGCCAGTCGAGGAAACGACCAATTCTTTTCCTCTTCCTTGTAGGTTTTTCTGAAATGAAGAGAAACATCTCTGATTTTAATTGAATGATATCATGACATAACATACATTTTACTGTTAAATTCTTATCTATAATGTTACAAATCCATAGTAATGGAAATATTTCCAAGCTACCCTTCTGCTAAATGCCTGCATAAATGTCCCAAAATCGTATTTCACAACTTTCATCATTTTTATTTATCACATAAGCGACTCAGTAATCCTTGAAAGTATTTGACAATTCAAGTGCAATAAGTCAGAAATACAATTCTATCGGGGATGGAATGCTGTCTGAGAATCGGCTTTCTGTGCGCGTGTTTCTGGTGCGCGTCAGACAGCGCAAGTACCATCGAGGTCACGGCTTATTGAGAGCGTTTTGCTAATGTTTCCATAAAGTTAAGCAATCGTTATTTCTAAATGTTCCTTGAACGTTCATAACGTCCAGTTTTTTCAATGTTTCAAAAATGTTTTTTTTTCTTGGTTAAAGGAAGATTATATTTGTATCATTTTGCATTTTGGGAACGTTACTTTTGAAGGTTTTCTTAATGCTCTGAAAATGTGCCAATTCAAATATTTCTAAAAATAAATGTGCTAAAAACTTGAAGCATGAAATAGCAAAATCTCTATCTGTACACTTCACACTCCCCAGCCTTATTTCAGTCTGACCTGTTGAGCTCTTGTTCACAGGAGAAGCCTCCATGGCACCCTGAGCAGTTCGGCCACGTGAAGTCTCGGTTGGCTCTACAGGAACTTGACCCGGCAGCGGATGGCACCGCCACCCTTCCAAGCTGTCGGACCTGGACAAACCGCAGCTGCTGCCACTGTCCTGTTCGCTTCGGCTCTCCGAATTGTCACCACTCCACCTCCATTCCACGCTGTACGAGCCTCTGCTGCTCAGCCTCAACAACTCTCTGCATAACCTCCTCTCCACATTGTCCTCAGAGAGGGACAAAGATGACGATGAGTCTGGAAAATTTCAGACATCAAAAACTGTTTTTTTTTTTGTTGTAATAATATTTATATGTAAGAATTGGTCAAAGCCTATTCTGACCTCTGCGAGAGTGTTTAGAAGAAGTGGACGGACGTCCATCATCTGGGCTCTTCTGGCTGCCGCTCTGCCACTCCTTCCTCCTGTGAGCCGGACCTGTGGACACAGAAACAGACAACTCAGAAGACAAAGACTGTGTTAAATATCCACAAAGCTCCTGGATCTGTGTCTGGGTCGGGTCTGGCAGCGGATCACGGAGGCTGGAATATTTCACGGAGGCTGGAATATTTCACATAGTGAACCAATACTCAATGTCAGTGGTCAATTACAAATTATTACTATAACATGATTTCATATGCAAGGAATCAAATACATGTGATCACTTAGCTGGGAAAATTGGGGGATCAAATTTACCTTGCACAAGTTTCTTCACATTAATTTACTCAATCATTGTACAACAATATCATACCATTTACAAATAAAAAACTAAAGCACTCACCTCCTCTTCCCCCCACGTGAGCCATTGGCATCCTCCAATCTGCAATAAAAACAATACAAAAAAAAAAAAAAAAACACAAAAAAGAACAAAACACAACACTCCTCAGAAATACTAAAAATTAAGTAGCAAAACGATAAACTTAAAATAAAACGCCAAACTCCTTCTAACGTAGGAAAAGAACAATTAAATATTAGTCTCCACAAAAACAATATGAACTCTTTAAAACATAAAAATATGTAAAGGATATGTGCTCCGATCTTCTTATAGATAGAATAAAAGTCTCTTCTCAGCTTCAGCTTCACAAGTTTTGCATAGAAAATACTTTGCAAAAGTCTCTGAATTGTTCGCCTCGTCTCTCAACCAACTCAGAAAGCGATCACTTCAAATGTATACACGTGCAGTCAGAATTCATAAACACACGTCGCTATAGCAACTAAAATTCAAATCATTCATAACCACGCACGTACACCTGAAGCGCACACCGAATCTCAAAACATGCATTGCGAAGTAACAAACTTCATTTTAAACAGTTATTATTATTATATTATTATTATAATCCGTGAAATTATTCTTGCCCAAAATCTTCATTAGCTATTCGTAATTGAGCAAATTAGTGCCGACTTTGCAAGGCACTTAAAGTCTAACGTTAATGGATCCCATGGTCATCGCTTCTGTCCAAAATGCGTGCAAAGAGGCACAAGCGAGGATAAATCGGACATCGTCTTATTATAAAGTCTAGAAGAATTAAATTTCCGCATATAACATCAAGCCAATCAGCTTGCAGTATCACTAATGCGTCATCAAAAAGAAAAGAAAAATCCAAATTGATAAAGCCGTTTATGATTTTACCAATCATGGAGTGGAGGATGACGTTCATCATTTATTTTACAATGATCATTAGCACTATCTTTCTCAAACAATGTTTAACAGATTATTTAAATTATTAACAGTTTATCTGCGCTGTCATGTGCTGATTCGGACTGAAATGGTACAAGCATTAAGAATATTCGATGGTAATAAAACAAAATCAGACATCGAAATAAAGTTAACTTTATATGAATAAAATTCAATTCTAAACTCTCCGTGATTGACTTCACTTTTCCGATGGACGGCAAAAACAACGGAAGTTTTGCCCCGATATTATAATTACATTAATTCCTGCATTTCTTTTAAATCAAATAACAGAATCCCAATCAAAGAAATACATCTGAATTAAATGCCTATATTTCTAATTGAAAGGGTGTCAAAAGCAATAAACTGTGAATTCATTGAATGATTGTACTCAATTAGCTTATAGGGGCTATGCGATGAATATTCAAGGCTTTGAAAACGAATACATACCTACATTTTCATACATGGCTGTATTCATTTCAGTTCATACAGGTGGAGCTGGGGAAGGTGGAGGGTTTCTGAAAGCGCCGCGCACTGAAACTACAGCAAATGCTAACAAAGTATTTGATCGTTGAGCAGCACCCGAGCTCATTGGCTACATCAGGAACCAATCAGCGTTGTCCTATAGTGATGATGTGATTGTTGACACGTTATGAACTCTATAAAACACCAAAGTAACCATCTGTGACAAGTACATTTATGTGAAGAGAGGGAGAAAACAAGAAAGCTTAAGGATAAGAACACTTTACAAGACATCTAGTTTAATCAAAAAGCATGTGTAATTAATTGAAATCATGAAACATTTCATGAAACTTATCATGAAACAACAATTTCATAACAGTGTAACAAAAAAATACATTCTTAATGATTTTTTCTTCAAATTCCATTTTATTTTTTACCCAGTTCTGTGCTTTCTGTTTTATTTAGTCTATATGGTTTAATCAAAAACATGTCTAATTAATTTAATTTAAACAAAAAGCAAAGTAATAATAGTTTGGCCCTATGAAATGTTTTTTTTTTTTTTCTTTTCTTTAAAAAAAAAAGAAGAAATTCTGTATTGTGTATTTAAATTTTTCTGGTAATCAAATGAAGGCACATTTATCTTTTATTCAAATGAAAATTAAACAAGCCTTTTAATTGTTTGGCAAACAAGTGCTACACAACAGAGGCTTACTGTTAAAATTATAACATGGAAGAAAATTAGTTTTAATAATAATTGTATTACATTAAGACGGACATTATACTATACAAGAGTAATATATTTCTATCGTAGTTTCTTTAAGTCAAACCAAACTTTTATTTTGGAAACCAGTCAAATACAAAACAAAAACCTTCTTCTGTTAGTTTTTTTTTTTTTATTAATGCCAAAATAAAGAAAATGTGACAAATACATAACAACAGTAACAATAAAACCCAGGACATATGTAACGAAAACAGTACAAATAAAATAACATAAAGCCAGAGGGGATGAAAAAACAAAAACAAATTGATAAATAACATTAAACAAGGTTAAACATTGAAAGTTGACTTTTTTTATGCCCATCAAAGACAAAACATATGAATTATAGTCTACCAGAAAAATTGACAGTAGCGGGATCTTACCCAAGAATTTGCATTTGTGAATAAAAAATCTGCCAAGTATCATGAACAGATTAACAATGTCCTGGAAATACAAATTTGAATTGAGGCAAAGAAAAACAATATTAAAGGTGTTAATACACATTCTGACATCTGTTTTTTGCTGAGAGATAGGTTCATAACTCATTCCAAAAAGCTTAAACACAAACACATTCACAAAAAGATGTACAATTGTCTCTTCTACATCACAGAAAGTGCATTTATTTTCAATGTTTTGGATATACTTATTGAGTGCACTATAACAAGGGTAGCATCTAGGCAACATTTTTGAATGTAATTAATTTTATTTTGTTTGTTAAAAGATATTTGTGTGGAAGAGACCAGACAAGACTCCAATTAACACTGGATAACGTCATCATCCATTTGAAAGATGATGCTGGAACAGATTTTCTGTTCAAATTGAATTCGTCATCAATAATCAAAATTGAAAATTTTGAAATAGAAGTGTTATACAAAGAAATAGGACAATAGGTTTGCTCTCCTTTCAAGAGAGTTTTTACAACACTAGGAATGACATTGAATACAATATTATATTAATTTAATGAAGCTCCAAAATCTTCTTTTTTTTTTTGTGGAGAATTCTGAAAAGGAATAAAACGGACAATTGTCATCCATCAGCTGATTAACAATATAGATGTTATTTAAATACCATCTCTCAAGAAATATTGATTTATTTCTGTAAATAATATTCTGATTGATCCAAATAAAACAACGGTGAGGTGAAAAATTATGTTTGTAAACCAGTAAACCACGATAATAAAAACCTGTTGGGGACATTTAGCTAATTTAATGGGTAGTTTTCCAAGTGAGAAGGGGCACTGTAACAAAAATTCAATATCTCCAATTTTCTTGAAAACAAAATGAGGAAATATGTTCCATATAAAGTCTGTTTTTTTTTTTTAACACATCGTTTTAGCCAATTTACTTTTAGCACATGGTTAAATAGGGTAAAGTCAACAACTCCAAGACCTCCATCACTAAACTTGTTTCTTAGAACCTCCTTTTTAATTTTGTGTGATTTATTTTCCCATATGAAATTATATAATAATTTATCTAATCTAATCAGGAACATATTGACTTGGGACAATCCATTACAGAAAACTAAACTAGTGTTTTCCTTGATGCCTCGCCTCAGCCAATCACCAGCACTTGATTTGTGCACATCATACATGATGCATCCTTATATTGTTTCACTGACGTTGACAAGATTAACCCCTCGGTTATCCAAATTTGGTACCGAACGACAAGACAATTTTTGATACTCGATGGTATCGAGGCAATTCGGTCGGTGCCTAAAAAGTATGGAAGTCGATATACCCAGCAACCCAAATACAGATTGGTCATATATGAGGCGCTATATAGATAAAGATGACTTGTCTTAACTTGATGGTTTAAAACAAAGCAAATGAAGCCGTGATGACTTGATGGCTTGTTTCCAGTCTTCAGTCTCTCATGTTCTTGCTCAGACGTGGACAGGCTCTGATCTCTCTGGTGTGGCGGCTTGAGTTCCTGTCAGGTTGGGGTTGGACTTCAGGCTTCGGGTCGAGTCTCCAGCTCAAGCCCTCCACCAAGGACAGCGAGTGTGTTCTTTCCTATCCAATACACAGATTATATGAACAAGTCAACTCATGAATGATATTTTAAGAGCTGTTTTACAACAGAATTGAATTCTGTTTGCACTGATTCTGTGATTTTCCTGTCTACCGTGAAGCCGCGTTGAAACAATCTGTATTGTACAAAGCGCTATATGGTGACTTGACTATAACAAGAACAATGAACACACATTTGAAAATCTCACTACAAACAATCCAGAGTTGAAGACAAATGATAATAATCCTACTCTGTCTGTTACACTTCCTCACACCTGAAATCACTGATCGAGTGAATCTCCTGAACTTCTCCAATCTACAGTAGATCATTTCTAATCCATTGATGTTGTGACATCTGCTCTAACGTGGGCCGTTTCGTTGGATCCCGGGCTAGGCACTGGCTAATCAGATCACTGCATTCTGTACAAATGTTAATAAGGAGAGAGCTGGTTAGCCATGGGACTTGGAATCTATGAAAACAGCATCTAAAACATGACTAATATAATGTAAAATGTTCCTTATCTTTACTTTAAAAGTGAAGTATGTCGTTCCTGCGACACCAGTCGCAGAATTACAAAATAAAGCATATTTTCAAAAAAACCTCGCAGAGGCCCAACTTAAACATCGCAAACCCAGCTCTTACTGGTTCTTGTGAAGGCATGTTTCAGGTCCAACATATTAGAAATACTTTCAGCTGTGTTGCATTTGTCTTTCTGAAAATGTGTCTTTCTGAACGGGTGTACGATGATGCTGTGTGGCATTCAAGCATGCTTTGTAGCGCATAGCATCACAGCGCTCTGTTCACTTTGACGTGTTCATGACCTGTTTAATCTTTGAAGGTATAAATGCAGCGAATTTCGCCTTTCACTTCTGTAACTAAAGCTGGATTTCTTTTCCCATGTATCCGCCTGCTACAGTAACCACGGCCCAGACTCGCTCAACGTTGAGGTATATATAAAAAAATCTTACATACTTCACCTTTAACTGTGTCTGTACAGAGCCTTTACTTTATGTGTGTGTGTGTTTATCAGTGTTTTCAATACTACTCACTCACCTCTGGATAAGTTGGAATTCCGAAATGTAACTTTGGCTTCTATGATTTCCGTTCTAGTGCGAAAAGGACGAGATACGTTCACCATCTCATACAACATCACTCCTAGAGCCCAGACATTTGCTGGGACGGCGTGGAATCTGGGTTCTGTGAAGACTTCAGGTGGGCAGTGATCCTGTATTCCTGTAAGCAAGACATTTGCACATTGTTGAGCTTTTTTTTCTTAAAGCGTCACTACATTCAGGTTTCCACACTCCCAAAATGCTCACCAAGGTATATGTCGCTCTCGTAGCCCTCACTACTGAATAGCTGACCGCAGCCAAAGTCTATCAGCTTGAGGTCTAACGAGTTTCTCTTCAACAGGAAATTCTGCGCATGAATGTCATTGTGAAAAACGCCATGCTCGATGCAGTGTTGTACTGCCAGCACAGCCTGTTGCATGAAGACCCGTGCTACTGTTTCACACACTTCAGGATTACGACGAGTGATGAAGTCCAGCAAGCTCTCGCAGGGTTCGGGGAACTCCATAATGAGAGAGAATTTGCGAGGGTGTTCAAACCACTCGTATAGTTGTATGACGTAGGGGCTTATGGGTTCTCGCCTCATCATTAGCAGCAGCGCCACTTCTGTAATGAGAGGTTCGGGATGTCCAGGCTAGAGAAAAGCAGTAGACAGAAGGTTAGCTGGGTGAAAATCTGACGAAAACATCTCACTTTTCTTTGATCTTTTTAGATACGCTCAAAAGAGCTCAACGTTTTTTCCGTTGTGCCTCTAGGCTTATTTGTCAATCACATTTACACCTAATGCTTCCTATGGGTGTATTAACTACAGCAATCTGCACTTAAACAACTGAATACATATTCAGGTTTTGGCCGACTTACAATATCAAGATAAAGAAAATTGTCAAGCTTGCGCATCCGCTTGATGGCAACCTGCAAAAAACAAACAAATAAAAAACAGTTTCAGTAACAGTATTCAAGCACCTGACCTTGCACTAAGTATTAAACCATCTGTACATTGTTTTGAATATGTTTTGATGCACGCAAAAGCAAAATGTTTGTACAATTCGGGAAGATTTACCCTTTTGCCATCAAATTTGCGTGTTCCCCTGTACACACTGCCAAACGCTCCGCATCCAATCATCTCTCCCGCTTTATACAGAGACTCAAAGGACTCTGTATGAGACAAATGTGAGAAATATATGAGAGATTGTTTTATTTCAAAAATATCAGTCCTGGCTGTGTCGAGAAAATAATAATATTAATATGGTGAACATAATATGAATATTCTCTCAAAACAAGTCTTAAGATATTTTTAGTGGAACACAAGACGGCAATACTGTTTAAAATAATGTCGGAGAAATGAGGACTGGCGGTTTACCTTTATTTGGCTCGACGCCAGAGAGATCTGGTGCAGGTGATGACGATGGATCAGGATCAGGATCAGGTGATGACGGATCAGGCTCTGGGTCCAGATCTGCTGGAGGGACAAAAGGCTCCACAACATCCACAGCACAACTTTGGCAACAGCAGCAGAAAGAACCCTTCATAGCCTTCCATAGCCACTCGAGGAAACGACCAATTCTTTTCCTCTTCCTTGTAGGTTTTTCTGAAATGAAGAGAAACATCTCTGATTTTAATTGAATGATATCATGACATAACATACATTTTACTGTTAAATTCTTATCTATAATGTTACAAATCCATAGTAATGGAAATATTTCCAAGCTACCCTTCTGCTAAATGCCTGCATAAATGTCCCAAAATCGTATTTCACAACTTTCATCATTTTTATTTATCACATAAGCGACTCAGTAATCCTTGAAAGTATTTGACAATTCAAGTGCAATAAGTCAGAAATACAATTCTATCGGGGATGGAATGCTGTCTGAGAATCGGCTTTCTGTGCGCGTGTTTCTGGTGCGCGTCAGACAGCGCAAGTACCATCGAGGTCACGGCTTATTGAGAGCGTTTTGCTAATGTTTCCATAAAGTTAAGCAATCGTTATTTCTAAATGTTCCTTGAACGTTCATAACGTCCAGTTTTTTCAATGTTTCAAAAATGTTTTTTTTTCTTGGTTAAAGGAAGATTATATTTGTATCATTTTGCATTTTGGGAACGTTACTTTTGAAGGTTTTCTTAATGCTCTGAAAATGTGCCAATTCAAATATTTCTAAAAATAAATGTGCTAAAAACTTGAAGCATGAAATAGCAAAATCTCTATCTGTACACTTCACACTGCCCAGCCTTATTTCAGTCTGACCTGTTGAGCTCTTGTTCACAGGAGAAGCCTCCATGGCACCCTGAGCAGTTCGGCCACGTGAAGTCTCGGTTGGCTCTACAGGAACTTGACCCGGCAGCGGATGGCACCGCCACCCTTCCAAGCTGTCGGACCTGGACAAACCGCAGCTGCTGCCACTGTCCTGTTCGCTTCGGCTCTCCGAATTGTCACCACTCCACCTCCATTCCACGCTGTACGAGCCTCTGCTGCTCAGCCTCAACAACTCTCTGCATAACCTCCTCTCCACATTGTCCTCAGAGAGGGACAAAGATGACGATGAGTCTGGAAAATTTCAGACATCAAAAACTGTTTTTTTTTTTGTTGTAATAATATTTATATGTAAGAATTGGTCAAAGCCTATTCTGACCTCTGCGAGAGTGTTTAGAAGAAGTGGACGGACGTCCATCATCTGGGCTCTTCTGGCTGCCGCTCTGCCACTCCTTCCTCCTGTGAGCCGGACCTGTGGACACAGAAACAGACAACTCAGAAGACAAAGACTGTGTTAAATATCCACAAAGCTCCTGGATCTGTGTCTGGGTCGGGTCTGGCAGCGGATCACGGAGGCTGGAATATTTCACGGAGGCTGGAATATTTCACATAGTGAACCAATACTCAATGTCAGTGGTCAATTACAAATTATTACTATAACATGATTTCATATGCAAGGAATCAAATACATGTGATCACTTAGCTGGGAAAATTGGGGGATCAAATTTACCTTGCACAAGTTTCTTCACATTAATTTACTCAATCATTGTACAACAATATCATACCATTTACAAATAAAAAACTAAAGCACTCACCTCCTCTTCCCCCCACGTGAGCCATTGGCATCCTCCAATCTGCAATAAAAACAACACAAAAAAGAACAAAACACAACACTCCTCAGAAATACTAAAAATTAAGTAGCAAAACGATAAACTTAAAATAAAACGCCAAACTCCTTCTAACGTAGGAAAAGAACAATTAAATATTAGTCTCCACAAAAACAATATGAACTCTTTAAAACATAAAAATATGTAAAGGATATGTGCTCCGATCTTCTTATAGATAGAATAAAAGTCTCTTCTCAGCTTCAGCTTCACAAGTTTTGCATAGAAAATACTTTGCAAAAGTCTCTGAATTGTTCGCCTCGTCTCTCAACCAACTCAGAAAGCGATCACTTCAAATGTATACACGTGCAGTCAGAATTCATAAACACACGTCGCTATAGCAACTAAAATTCAAATCATTCATAACCACGCACGTACACCTGAAGCGCACACCGAATCTCAAAACATGCATTGCGAAGTAACAAACTTCATTTTAAACAGTTATTATTATTATATTATTATTATAATCCGTGAAATTATTCTTGCCCAAAATCTTCATTAGCTATTCGTAATTGAGCAAATTAGTGCCGACTTTGCAAGGCACTTAAAGTCTAACGTTAATGGATCCCATGGTCATCGCTTCTGTCCAAAATGCGTGCAAAAAGGCACAAGCGAGGATAAATCGGACATCGTCTTATTATAAAGTCTAGAAGAATTAAATTTCCGCATATAACATCAAGCCAATCAGCTTGCAGTATCACTAATGCGTCATCAAAAAGAAAAGAAAAATCCAAATTGATAAAGCCGTTTATGATTTTACCAATCATGGAGTGGAGGATGACGTTCATCATTTATTTTACAATGATCATTAGCACTATCTTTCTCAAACAATGTTTAACAGATTATTTAAATTATTAACAGTTTATCTGCGCTGTCATGTGCTGATTCGGACTGAAATGGTACAAGCATTAAGAATATTCGATGGTAATAAAACAAAATCAGACATCGAAATAAAGTTAACTTTATATGAATAAAATTCAATTCTAAACTCTCCGTGATTGACTTCACTTTTCCGATGGACGGCAAAAACAACGGAAGTTTTGCCCCGATATTATAATTACATTAATTCCTGCATTTCTTTTAAATCAAATAACAGAATCCCAATCAAAGAAATACATCTGAATTAAATGCCTATATTTCTAATTGAAATGGTGTCAAAAGCAATAAACTGTGAATTCATTGAATGATTGTACTCAATTAGCTTATAGGGGCTATGCGATGAATATTCAAGGCTTTGAAAACGAATACATACCTACATTTTCATACATGGCTGTATTCATTTCAGTTCATACAGGTGGAGCTGGGGAAGGTGGAGGGTTTCTGAAAGCGCCGCGCGCTGAAACTACAGCAAATGCTAACAAAGTATTT
Source organism: Tiaroga cobitis (assembly GCA_030578255.1). Classification (NCBI taxonomy): domain Eukaryota; kingdom Metazoa; phylum Chordata; class Actinopteri; order Cypriniformes; family Leuciscidae; genus Tiaroga; species Tiaroga cobitis. Next base: position 43,486,231 of record CM060591.1, read on the forward strand.
GATCGTTGAGCAGCACCCGAGCTCATTGGCTACATCAGGAACCAATCAGCGTTGTCCTATAGTGATGATGTGATTGTTGACACGTTATGAACTCTATAAAACACCAAAGTAACCATCTGTGACAAGTACATTTATGTGAAGAGAGGGAGAAAACAAGAAAGCTTAAGGATAAGAACACTTTACAAGACATCTAGTTTAATCAAAAAGCATGTCTAATTAATTGAAATCATGAAACATTTCATGAAACTTATCATGAAACAACAATTTCATAACAGTGTAACAAAAAAATACATTCTTAATGATTTTTTCTTCAAATTCCATTTTATTTTTTACCCAGTTCTGTGCTTTCTGTTTTATTTAGTCTATATGGTTTAAACAAAAACATGTCTAATTAATTTAATTTAAACAAAAAGCAAAGTAATAATAGTTTGGCCCTATGAAATGTTGTTTTTTTTTTTTTTTCTTTTAAAAAAAAAAGAAATTCTGTATTGTGTATTTAAATTTTTCTGGTAATCAAATGAAGGCATATTTATCTTTTATTCAAATGAAAATTAAACAAGCCTTTTAATTGTTTGGCAAACAAGTGGTACACAACAGAGGCTTACTGTTAAAATTATAACATGAAAGAAAATTAGTTTTAATAATAATTGTATTACATTAAGACGCACATTATACTATACAAGAGTAATATATTTCTATCGTAGTTTCTTTAAGTCAAACCAAACTTTTATTTTGGAAACCAGTCAAATACAAAACAAAAACCTTCTTCTGTTAGTTTTTTTTTTTTTATTAATGCCAAAATAAAGAAAATGTGACAAATACATAACAACAGTAACAATAAAACCCAGGACATATGTAACGAAAACAGTACAAATAAAATAACATAAAGCCAGAGGGGATGAAAAAACAAAAACAAATTGATAAATAACATTAAACAAGGTTAAACATTGAAAGTTGACTTTTTTTATGCCCATCAAAGACAAAACATATGAATTATAGTCTACCAGAAAAATTGACAGTAGCGGGATCTTACCCAAGAATTTGCATTTGTGAATAAAAAATCTGCCAAGTATCATGAACAGATTAACAATGTCCTGGAAATACAAATTTGAATTTGGCTGATCGATTGCTCCTGTCTGCCTCGCTGACTGCTGTGTGTTTGTTTGCTTCGAGGCTGTAAGCTTCGCCTGAGCCTCGTATTTCTTTATGTTTTGAGCCATCATTTACTATCTAGTTGTTTATACTACTAAATACAGCTTACCCAACATCTCAGATTAACCTTACATCTCTAGCTTCCGTTATTGTTAACACAGCACGCTAGTAACTCGCTAACGTTAGCCTGCTAACGCGCCACCCGTGCGCTCATTTATTTATTTATTTTCTCTCGCGCGCCCGCGCCTTTGAGTTCATAAAGTCCAGGTAAGTAAGAAATCAGTCAACAAACACGGTGAGTAATGTCTTCTTGTCCTGTTATTGTCACCTGTGTCACATGTCATATGTTTAGTATAGCCTTCTCCGATGGCAATATAGGATTTATATGTGATAAGTGCAAGGATACAGTCAGGCTGACGGAGAAGATTTCAGAACTAGAGACACGCATCCAAACTTTAATTGAGGATGGTAAGAATGCTAGATCTTTAGATAGTGTTTTGGATGCGCCTAGCATAGTGAACTCTTTACATGATTCGGTTCCGGCTGAAGTAGAGCCCGTGCAGCAGGGCAGATGGGTGACCGTGAGAGATCGTTCTAGTCGCGGATCAAAGAACCACTCTTCCGTTCCGATTCCCATAACAAACCGATTTGCCCCACTCAGTGAAACACCCACTGAGAATTCTGTTGATTGTGCCCTGGTAATTGGTGATTCGATCACACGGAACGTGAAAATAGAGACACCAGCCACCATAGTCACATGTTTGCCGGGAGCCAGAGCGCCTGACATCAAAGCAAATTTAAAAGTGCTGGCTAATGCTAAACGTAAATTCTCTAAGATCATTATTCATGTCGGCACTAATGATGTTCGACTCCGCCAGTCGGAGATCACCAAAATTAATATTAAAGAGGTGTGTGAACTCGCAAGTACGATGTCAGGCACTGTAATTTACTCTGGCCCCCTTCCTGTACGCAGGAGTGATGAGATAGTTAGCCGATTGGCCTCACTGAACGGTTGGCTGTCGAAGTGGTGTCCGCAGAATAATATAAAATTCATAGACAATTGGAAAAGTTTTTGGGGCAAGCCTGATCTGTTGAAAAGAGATGGTATCCATCCCTCCTGGGCTGGTGCTGCTCTTCTCTCTAGTAATTTGGCTCATAGTCTTAGAGATAAAACATGACAATCTGGGGCTCAGGTCAGGAAGCAGACAGACTGGCTAAACCGACCGTCTGCTAGCGGCCTCACGTCACCAAGGTCAGATAAATCCCATCACATAGAGTCTCTTTCACCTAGATGTCATCATATAGAGACTGTGTCTGTTCCCCGAATTTGGAAATCCAAAAAACGTCAGGTTAAAAATTTAATTGATGTTCAACAAATAAAAAACAGATATAATACAGATGAGCAAATGATAAAGCTTGGGTTGCTGAATATTCGATCCCTTACTTCAAAATCTCTCATAGTTAATGATATGATTTCAGATTATAATCTTGATATGCTGTGTTTGACAGAAACCTGGCTAAAACCAAACGATTACATTATTTTAAATGAGTCAACCCCACAAGATTACAGTTATAAACATGAACCTCGTCTGAAAGGCAAAGGGGGAGGTGTTGCTGTAATTTATAGTAATATTTTCAAAACCACTAAGAAATCTAGCTTTAAATATACTTCTTTTGAAGTATTGGTGCTTAATGTAAAAATATATAGTGTAAACGATAAATCACATTTGAGAATTATGCTGGCTACTGTATACAGGCCACCAGGGCACCATAAAGATTTTATCAAAGAATTTGCGGACTTTCTATCAGAATTAGTATTGGCTGCAGATAAAGTACTAATTGTTGGTGATTTTAATATACATGTAGATAATGAAAAAGATGCATTGGGATTGGCATTTAAAGACATTGTAAACTCAATTGGAGTTAGACAACACGTGTCAGGACCTACTCATCATCGTAATCATACTCTAGATCTAATATTATCACATGGAATAGATGTTGATGCCGTTGAAATTCTGCAGCAGAGCGATGACATCTCAGATCATTATCTAGTCTCATGTAAATTACATTTAGCCAAGGCTGCAAAGCCGACTCCGTGTTATAAATACGTTAGACCTATAACTTCTGCCACTAAAGATTGCTTTATCAATAATCTTCCTAATCAGTTTCATCATCTCAGCATCCCGGATAGCTTAGAAGAACTTGATATTGCAACAGAAACGTTTAACTCTCTCTTTTCCAGCACTTTAGACGCAGTTGCTCCGTTGCGCTTAAAGAAGATTAAAGAAAATAGCCCAACGCCGTGGTACAGCGAGCACACCCGGGCCCTTAAGAGAGCAGCCAGAAAAATGGAGCGCAACTGGAAGAAAACTAAACTAGAGGTATTTCGGATTTCGTGGAAAGAGAGCTCGATTGCTTACAGAGAGGCTTTAAAAGCTGCTAGATCTGCTTATTTTTCAAACCTATTAGAAGAAAATAAACATAATCCAAGGTATTTATTTGAAACAGTGGCTAAACTAACGAAAAAGAAAGCTTCAAGCTCAGAAGTGTCCAAGCAACACAGCAGTGATGACTTTATGAACTTCTTCACTTATAAGATTGATAATATCAGGGACAAAATTATAACTATGCAACCGTCTACCACAGTATCGCATCAGGAAGTGCATTGTAGTCTCCCTGAGGAAAAATTTGATTCATTTGTTGCTATAGGAGAGGAAGAATTCAGCAAACTCGTCAATTCATCTAAATCGACAACTTGTATGTTAGATCCTATACCGACTAAGCTACTGAAAGAGATGTTTTCAGAGGTCACATATCCTCTTCTTAATATCATTAATTCATCTTTGTCTCTAGGATACGTACCAAAAACCTTTAAACTGGCTATGATAAAACCGCTTGTTAAAAAAACACAACTTGATCCTACAGAATTAGTCAATTACAGGCCGATCTCGAATCTGCCTTTTCTGTCAAAGATATTAGAGAAAGCAGTATCTTCACAACTGTGTTCCTTTCTAGAAAGAAATGATATCTGCGAGGATTTTCAGTCCGGATTTAGACCGTACCATAGTACTGAGACCGCTCTCATTAGAGTCACAAATGATTTGCTCTTATCATCCGATCGTGGTTGTATCTCTCTATTAGTGTTACTCGATCTTAGTGCTGCATTTGACACAATTGACCACAACATTCTTTTAAATAGACTAGAAAACTATGTGGGCATTAGTGGAATTGCACTAGCATGGTTTAAATCATACTTATCTGACCGTTATCAGTTTGTAGCAGTAAATGAAGAGATGTCTTATCGATCACAAGTTCAGTATGGCGTACCACAAGGCTCAGTACTAGGACCGTTGCTGTTCACTCTGTACATGCTACCATTAGGAGATATCATTAGAAAACATGGAGTTAGCTTTCACTGTTATGCCGATGATACTCAGCTGTATATTTCTTCAAAACCCAACGAAACTTACCAATTCACAAAATTAACGGAATGCATAGCTGATATAAAAAATTGGATGACTAGTAATTTCCTACTACTAAATTCTGAAAAGACAGAGATTCTAATTATTGGACAAAAAACTTCCACACGTAATAACCCAGAATACTGTCTAACACTTGATGGCTGCTCTGTTAAGTCTTCGTCGTCGGTTAGGAACCTGGGTGTGCTCTTTGATACCAACCTTTCTTTTGAAAGCCACGTGTCTAGTATCTGTAAAACTGCATTTTTCCATCTTAAAAATATATCTAAAATACGCCATATGCTCTCATTGGGAAATGCGGAACAATTAGTTCATGCGTTCATGACCTCAAGGCTAGATTATTGTAATGCTCTACTGGGTGGTTGCCCTGCACGCTTAATAAATAAACTACAGCTAGTTCAAAACGCCGCAGCTCGAGTTCTTACCAGAACCAGGAAATATGACCATATTAGCCCGGTTCTGTCAACACTGCATTGGCTCCCTATTAAACATCGTATACATTTTAAAATATTGTTGATTACCTACAAAGCACTAAATGGTTTAGCTCCGCAGTACTTGAGCGAGCTCTTAACGTATTATAGTCCTTCACGTCTATTGCGATCTCAAAATTCCGGCCAGTTGATAATACCTAGAATATCTAAATCGACTGCAGGCGGTAGATCCTTTTCCTATTTAGCACCAAAACTTTGGAACAGTCTTCCTACCATTGTCCGGGAAGCAGACACACTCTGTCAGTTCAAAGCTAGACTAAAAACACATCTCTTTGACCTAGCATACACATAACACACTATAGACTTCTATAATTCAATGTTAGGCTGCATAGATTAGGTCAGCCGGAACTGGGAACACTTCCCTTAAATCTTGATGTACTCGCTACATCATAAGAAGAATGGCATCTACGCTAATATTAGTGTCTTTGTTTATCCCGAGGTTTTCCCGCAGCCTGCCGGATCTAGGCCGTGTCCAGATCTGACGAAGGAGATCCGCCTGGACCAGATGACAATGCAGTGCTGAAGTGTCCACTATCCTCTCCCTATGGAGGATCCCTTTCCCACTCTACAGATAAAGCGTTGTGAATTCCGGCTCGCGTACCCCGAAGTGATAAAATAAAACAAAATTCTGTATCAAAATTTATAGGCAAGAAAAGTAGTTTGTTTAGGCTGGGTTGTATGAATTATAAACCTGCGCACATATTTTAAAAAGCACATAACTATAGAATCCATTCTGAATGAGCATGTGAACGCCGTCAGCGTTAATCACAGGTTCGCGTTTAAAGTCTGATCATTTCGACGGAGGTGAATCAATCAAAGTTAACTTTAGCTGGAAATAACATTATTCAAGAACCGCTATAATGCCAAAACAATCTGTTACCTTAAATTATATGTTTATCTCTGTAAAGCTGCTTTGAAACAATCCATTGTTAAAAGCGCTATATAAATGAAGATGACTTGAATTGAGGCAAAGAAAAACAATATTAAAGGTGTTAATACACATTCTGACATCTGTTTTTTGCTGAGAGATAGGTTCATAACTCATTCCAAAAAGCTTAAACACAAACACATTCACAAAAAGATGTACAATTGTCTCTTCTACATCACAGAAAGTGCATTTATTTTCAATGTTTTGGATATACTTATTGAGTGCACTATAACAAGGGTAGCATCTAGGCAACATTTTTGAATGTAATTAATTTTATTTTGTTTGTTAAAAGATATTTGTGTGGAAGAGACCAGACAAGACTCCAATTAACACTGGATAACGTCATCATCCATTTGAAAGATGATGCTGGAACAGATTTTCTGTTCAAATTGAATTCGTCATCAATAATCAAAATTGAAAATTTTGAAATAGAAGTGTTATACAAAGAAATAGGACAATAGGTTTGCTCTCCTTTCAAGAGAGTTTTTACAACACTAGGAATGACATTGAATACAATATTATATTAATTTAATGAAGCTCCAAAATCTTCTTTTTTTTTTGTGGAGAATTCTGAAAAGGAATAAAACGGACAATTGTCATCCATCAGCTGATTAACAATATAGATGTTATTTAAATACCATCTCTCAAGAAATATTGATTTATTTCTGTAAATAATATTCTGATTGATCCAAATAAAACAACGGTGAGGTGAAAAATTATGTTTGTAAACCAGTAAACCACGATAATAAAAACCTGTTGGGGACATTTAGCTAATTTAATGGGTAGTTTTCCAAGTGAGAAGGGGCACTGTAACAAAAATTCAATATCTCCAATTTTCTTGAAAACAAAATGAGGAAATATGTTCCATATAAAGTCTGTTTTTTTTTTTTAACACATCGTTTTAGCCAATTTACTTTTAGCACATGGTTAAATAGGGTAAAGTCAACAACTCCAAGACCTCCATCACTAAACTTGTTTCTTAGAACCTCCTTTTTAATTTTGTGTGATTTATTTTCCCATATGAAATTATATAATAATTTATCTAATCTAATCAGGAACATATTGACTTGGGACAATCCATTACAGAAAACTAAACTAGTGTTTTCCTTGATGCCTCGCCTCAGCCAATCACCAGCACTTGATTTGTGCACATCATACATGATGCATCCTTATATTGTTTCACTGACGTTGACAAGATTAACCCCTCGGTTATCCAAATTTGGTACCGAACGACAAGACAATTTTTGATACTCGATGGTATCGAGGCAATTCGGTCGGTGCCTAAAAAGTATGGAAGTCGATATACCCAGCAACCCAAATACAGATTGGTCATATATGAGGCGCTATATAGATAAAGATGACTTGTCTTAACTTGATGTTTTAAAACAAAGCAAATGAAGCCGTGATGACTTGATGGCTTGTTTCCAGTCTTCAGTCTCTCATGTTCTTGCTCAGACGTGGACAGGCTCTGATCTCTCTGGTGTGGCGGCTTGAGTTCCTGTCAGGTTGGGGTTGGACTTCAGGCTTCGGGTCGAGTCTCCAGCTCAAGCCCTCCACCAAGGACAGCGAGTGTGTTCTTTCCTATCCAATACACAGATTATATGAACAAGTCAACTCATGAATGATATTTTAAGAGCTGTTTTACAACAGAATTGAATTCTGTTTGCACTGATTCTGTGATTTTCCTGTCTACCGTGAAGCCGCGTTGAAACAATCTGTATTGTACAAAGCGCTATATGGTGACTTGACTATAACAAGAACAATGAACACACATTTGAAAATCTCACTACAAACAATCCAGAGTTGAAGACAAATGATAATAATCCTACTCTGTCTGTTACACTTCCTCACACCTGAAATCACTGATCGAGTGAATCTCCTGAACTTCTCCAATCTACAGTAGATCATTTCTAATCCATTGATGTTGTGACATCTGCTCTAACGTGGGCCGTTTCGTTGGATCCCGGGCTAGGCACTGGCTAATCAGATCACTGCATTCTGTACAAATGTTAATAAGGAGAGAGCTGGTTAGCCATGGGACTTGGAATGTATGAAAACAGCATCTAAAACATGACTAATATAATGTAAAATGTTCCTTATCTTTACTTTAAAAGTGAAGTATGTCGTTCCTGCGACACCAGTCGCAGAATTACAAAATAAAGCATATTTTCAAAAAAACCTCGCAGAGGCCCAACTTAAACATCGCAAACCCAGCTCTTACTGGTTCTTGTGAAGGCATGTTTCAGGTCCAACATATTAGAAATACTTTCAGCTGTGTTGCATTTGTCTTTCTGAAAATGTGTCTTTCTGAACGGGTGTACGATGATGCTGTGTGGCATTCAAGCATGCTTTGTAGCGCATAGCATCACAGCGCTCTGTTCACTTTGACGTGTTCATGACCTGTTTAATCTTTGAAGGTATAAATGCAGCGAATTTCGCCTTTCACTTCTGTAACTAAAGCTGGATTTCTTTTCCCATGTATCCGCCTGCTACAGTAACCACGGCCCAGACTCGCTCAACGTTGAGGTATATATAAAAAAATCTTACATACTTCACCTTTAACTGTGTCTGTACAGAGCCTTTACTTTATGTGTGTGTGTGTGTGTGTTTATCAGTGTTTTCAATACTACTCACTCACCTCTGGATAAGTTGGAATTCCGAAATGTAACTTTGGCTTCTATGATTTCCGTTCTAGTGCGAAAAGGACGAGATACGTTCACCATCTCATACAACATCACTCCTAGAGCCCAGACATTTGCTGGGACGGCGTGGAATCTGGGTTCTGTGAAGACTTCAGGTGGGCAGTGATCCTGTATTCCTGTAAGCAAGACATTTGCACATTGTTGAGCTTTTTTTTCTTAAAGCGTCACTACATTCAGGTTTCCACACTCCCAAAATGCTCACCAAGGTATATGTCGCTCTCGTAGCCCTCACTACTGAATAGCTGACCGCAGCCAAAGTCTATCAGCTTGAGGTCTAACGAGTTTCTCTTCAACAGGAAATTCTGCGCATGAATGTCATTGTGAAAAACGCCATGCTCGATGCAGTGTTGTACTGCCAGCACAGCCTGTTGCATGAAGACCCGTGCTACTGTTTCACACACTTCAGGATTACGACGAGTGATGAAGTCCAGCAAGCTCTCGCAGGGTTCGGGGAACTCCATAATGAGAGAGAATTTGCGAGGGTGTTCAAACCACTCGTATAGTTGTATGACATAGGGGCTTATGGGTTCTCGCCTCATCATTAGCAGCAGCGCCACTTCTGTAATGAGAGGTTCGGGATGTCCAGGCTAGAGAAAAGCAGTAGACAGAAGGTTAGCTGGGTGAAAATCTGACGAAAACATCTCACTTTTCTTTGATCTTTTTAGATACGCTCAAAAGAGCTCAACGTTTTTTCCGTTGTGCCTCTAGGCTTATTTGTCAATCACATTTACACCTAATGCTTCCTATGGGTGTATTAACTACAGCAATCTGCACTTAAACAACTGAATACATATTCAGGTTTTGGCCGACTTACAATATCAAGATAAAGAAAATTGTCAAGCTTGCGCATCCGCTTGATGGCAACCTGCAAAAAACAAACAAATAAAAAACAGTTTCAGTAACAGTATTCAAGCTCCTGACCTTGCACTAAGTATTAAACCATCTGTACATTGTTTTGAATATGTTTTGATGCACGCAAAAGCAAAATGTTTGTACAATTCGGGAAGATTTACCCTTTTGCCATCAAATTTGCGTGTTCCCCTGTACACACTGCCAAACGCTCCGCATCCAATCATCTCTCCCGCTTTATACAGAGACTCAAAGGACTCTGTATGAGACAAATGTGAGAAATATATGAGAGATTGTTTTATTTCAAAAATATCAGTCCTGGCTGTGTCGAGAAAATAATAATATTAATATGGTGAACATAATATGAATATTCTCTCAAAACAAGTCTTAAGATATTTTTAGTGGAACACAAGACGGCAATACTGTTTAAAATAATGTCGGAGAAATGAGGACTGGCGGTTTACCTTTATTTGGCTCGACGCCAGAGAGATCTGGTGCAGGTGATGACGATGGATCAGGATCAGGATCAGGTGATGACGGATCAGGCTCTGGGTCCAGATCTGCTGGAGGGACAAAAGGCTCCACAACATCCACAGCACAACTTTGGCAACAGCAGCAGAAAGAACCCTTCATAGCCTTCCATAGCCAGTCGAGGAAACGACCAATTCTTTTCCTCTTCCTTGTAGGTTTTTCTGAAATGAAGAGAAACATCTCTGATTTTAATTGAATGATATCATGACATAACATACATTTTACTGTTAAATTCTTATCTATAATGTTACAAATCCATAGTAATGGAAATATTTCCAAGCTACCCTTCTGCTAAATGCCTGCATAAATGTCCCAAAATCGTATTTCACAACTTTCATCATTTTTATTTATCACATAAGCGACTCAGTAATCCTTGAAAGTATTTGACAATTCAAGTGCAATAAGTCAGAAATACAATTCTATCGGGGATGGAATGCTGTCTGAGAATCGGCTTTCTGTGCGCGTGTTTCTGGTGCGCGTCAGACAGCGCAAGTACCATCGAGGTCACGGCTTATTGAGAGCGTTTTGCTAATGTTTCCATAAAGTTAAGCAATCGTTATTTCTAAATGTTCCTTGAACGTTCATAACGTCCAGTTTTTTCAATGTTTCAAAAATGTTTTTTTTTTCTTGGTTAAAGGAAGATTATATTTGTATCATTTTGCATTTTGGGAACGTTACTTTTGAAGGTTTTCTTAATGCTCTGAAAATGTGCCAATTCAAATATTTCTAAAAATAAATGTGCTAAAAACTTGAAGCATGAAATAGCAAAATCTCTATCTGTACACTTCACACTGCCCAGCCTTATTTCAGTCTGACCTGTTGAGCTCTTGTTCACAGGAGAAGCCTCCATGGCACCCTGAGCAGTTCGGCCACGTGAAGTCTCGGTTGGCTCTACAGGAACTTGACCCGGCAGCGGATGGCACCGCCACCCTTCCAAGCTGTCGGACCTGGACAAACCGCAGCTGCTGCCACTGTCCTGTTCGCTTCGGCTCTCCGAATTGTCACCACTCCACCTCCATTCCACGCTGTACGAGCCTCTGCTGCTCAGCCTCAACAACTCTCTGCATAACCTCCTCTCCACATTGTCCTCAGAGAGGGACAAAGATGACGATGAGTCTGGAAAATTTCAGACATCAAAAACTGTTTTTTTTTTGTTGTAATAATATTTATATGTAAGAATTGGTCAAAGCCTATTCTGACCTCTGCGAGAGTGTTTAGAAGAAGTGGACGAACGTCCATCATCTGGGCTCTTCTGGCTGCCGCTCTGCCACTCCTTCCTCCTGTGAGCCGGACCTGTGGACACAGAAACAGACAACTCAGAAGACAAAGACTGTGTTAAATATCCACAAAGCTCCTGGATCTGTGTCTGGGTCGGGTCTGGCAGCGGATCACGGAGGCTGGAATATTTCACGGAGGCTGGAATATTTCACATAGTGAACCAATACTCAATGTCAGTGGTCAATTACAAATTATTACTATAACATGATTTCATATGCAAGGAATCAAATACATGTGATCACTTAGCTGGGAAAATTGGGGGATCAAATTTACCTTGCACAAGTTTCTTCACATTAATTTACTCAATCATTGTACAACAATATCATACCATTTACAAATAAAAAACTAAAGCACTCACCTCCTCTTCCCCCCACGTGAGCCATTGGCATCCTCCAATCTGCAATAAAAACAATACAAAAAAGAACAAAACACAACACTCCTCAGAAATACTAAAAATTAAGTAGCAAAACGATAAACTTAAAATAAAAACGCCAAACTCCTTCTAACGTAGGAAAAGAACAATTAAATATTAGTCTCCACAAAAACAATATGAACTCTTTAAAACATAAAAATATGTAAAGGATATGTGCTCCGATCTTCTTATAGATAGAATAAAAGTCTCTTCTCAGCTTCAGCTTCACAAGTTTTGCATAGAAAATACTTTGCAAAAGTCTCTGAATTGTTCGCCTCGTCTCTCAACCAACTCAGAAAGCGATCACTTCAAATGTATACACGTGCAGTCAGAATTCATAAACACACGTCGCTATAGCAACTAAAATTCAAATCATTCATAACCACGCACGTACACCTGAAGCGCACACCGAATCTCAAAACATGCATTGCGAAGTAACAAACTTCATTTTAAACAGTTATTATTATTATATTATTATTATAATCCGTGAAATTATTCTTGCCCAAAATCTTCATTAGCTATTCGTAATTGAGCAAATTAGTGCCGACTTTGCAAGGCACTTAAAGTCTAACGTTAATGGATCCCATGGTCATCGCTTCTGTCCAAAATGCGTGCAAAGAGGCACAAGCGAGGATAAATCGGACATCGTCTTATTATAAAGTCTAGAAGAATTAAATTTCCGCATATAACATCAAGCCAATCAGCTTGCAGTATCACTAATGCGTCATCAAAAAGAAAAGAAAAATCCAAATTGATAAAGCCGTTTATGATTTTACCAATCATGGAGTGGAGGATGACGTTCATCATTTATTTTACAATGATCATTAGCACTATCTTTCTCAAACAATGTTTAACAGATTATTTAAATTATTAACAGTTTATCTGCGCTGTCATGTGCTGATTCGGACTGAAATGGTACAAGCATTAAGAATATTCTATGGTAATAAAACAAAATCAGACATCGAAATAAAGTTAACTTTATATGAATAAAATTCAATTCTAAACTCTCCGTGATTGACTTCACTTTTCCGATGGACGGCAAAAACAACGGAAGTTTTGCCCCGATATTATAATTACATTAATTCCTGCATTTCTTTTAAATCAAATAACAGAATCCCAATCAAAGAAATACATCTGAATTAAATGCCTATATTTCTAATTGAAATGGTGTCAAAAGCAATAAACTGTGAATTCATTGAATGATTGTACTCAATTAGCTTATAGGGGCTATGCGATGAATATTCAAGGCTTTGAAAACGAATACATACCTACATTTTCATACATGGCTGTATTCATTTCAGTTCATACAGGTGGAGCTGGGGAAGGTGGAGGGTTTCTGAAAGCGCCGCGCACTGAAACTACAGCAAATGCTAACAAAGTATTTGATCGTTGAGCAGCACCCGAGCTCATTGGCTACATCAGGAACCAATCAGCGTTGTCCTATAGTGATGATGTGATTGTTGACACGTTATGAACTCTATAAAACACCAAAGTAACCATCTGTGACAAGTACATTTATGTGAAGAGAGGGAGAAAACAAGAAAGCTTAAGGATAAGAACACTTTACAAGACATCTAGTTTAATCAAAAAGCATGTGTAATTAATTGAAATCATGAAACATTTCATGAAACTTATCATGAAACAACAATTTCATAACAGTGTAACAAAAAAATACATTCTTAATGATTTTTTCTTCAAATTCCATTTTATTTTTTACCCAGTTCTGTGCTTTCTGTTTTATTTAGTCTATATGGTTTAATCAAAAACATGTCTAATTAATTTAATTTAAACAAAAAGCAAAGTAATAATAGTTTGGCCCTATGAAATGTTTTATTTTTTTTTATTTTCTTTAAAAAAAAAGAAGAAATTCTGTATTGTGTATTTAAATTTTTCTGGTAATCAAATGAAGGCACATTTATCTTTTATTCAAATGAAAATTAAACAAGCCTTTTAATTGTTTGGCAAACAAGTGCTACACAACAGAGGCTTACTGTTAAAATTATAACATGGAAGAAAATTAGTTTTAATAATAATTGTATTACATTAAGACGGACATTATACTATACAAGAGTAATATATTTCTATCGTAGTTTCTTTAAGTCAAACCAAACTTTTATTTTGGAAACCAGTCAAATACAAAACAAAAACCTTCTTCTGTTAGTTTTTTTTTTTTTATTAATGCCAAAATAAAGAAAATGTGACAAATACATAACAACAGTAACAATAAAACCCAGGACATATGTAACGAAAACAGTACAAATAAAATAACATAAAGCCAGAGGGGATGAAAAAACAAAAACAAATTGATAAATAACATTAAACAAGGTTAAACATTGAAAGTTGACTTTTTTTATGCCCATCAAAGACAAAACATATGAATTATAGTCTACCAGAAAAATTGACAGTAGCGGGATCTTACCCAAGAATTTGCATTTGTGAATAAAAAATCTGCCAAGTATGATGAACAGATTAACAATGTCCTGGAAATACAAATTTGAATTGAGGCAAAGAAAAACAATATTAAAGGTGTTAATACACATTCTGACATCTGTTTTTTGCTGAGAGATAGGTTCATAACTCATTCCAAAAAGCTTAAACACAAACACATTCACAAAAAGATGTACAATTGTCTCTTCTACATCACAGAAAGTGCATTTATTTTCAATGTTTTGGATATACTTATTGAGTGCACTATAACAAGGGTAGCATCTAGGCAACATTTTTGAATGTAATTAATTTTATTTTGTTTGTTAAAAGATATTTGTGTGGAAGAGACCAGACAAGACTCCAATTAACACTGGATATCCTCCACTCCATTTGAAAGATGATGCTGGAACAGATTTTCTGTTCAAATTGAATTCGTCATCAATAATCAAAATTGAAAATTTTGAAATAGAAGTGTTATACAAAGAAATAGGACAATAGGTTTGCTCTCCTTTCAAGAGAGTTTTTACAACACTAGGAATGACATTGAATACAATATTATATTAATTTAATGAAGCTCCAAAATCTTCTTTTTTTTTTGTGGAGAATTCTGAAAAGGAATAAAACGGACAATTGTCATCCATCAGCTGATTAACAATATAGATGTTATTTAAATACCATCTCTCAAGAAATATTGATTTATTTCTGTAAATAATATTCTGATTGATCCAAATAAAACAACGGTGAGGTGAAAAATTATGTTTGTAAACCAGTAAACCACGATAATAAAAACCTGTTGGGGACATTTAGCTAATTTAATGGGTAGTTTTCCAAGTGAGAAGGGGCACTGTAACAAAAATTCAATATCTCCAATTTTCTTGAAAACAAAATGAGGAAATATGTTCCATATAAAGTCTGTTTTTTTTTTTAACACATCGTTTTAGCCAATTTACTTTTAGCACATGGTTAAATAGGGTAAAGTCAACAACTCCAAGACCTCCATCACTAAACTTGTTTCTTAGAACCTCCTTTTTAATTTTGTGTGATTTATTTTCCCATATGAAATTATATAATAATTTATCTAATCTAATCAGGAACATATTGACTTGGGACAATCCATTACAGAAAACTAAACTAGTGTTTTCCTTGATGCCTCGCCTCAGCCAATCACCAGCACTTGATTTGTGCACATCATACATGATGCATCCTTATATTGTTTCACTGACGTTGACAAGATTAACCCCTCGGTTATCCAAATTTGGTACCGAACGACAAGACAATTTTTGATACTCGATGGTATCGAGGCAATTCGGTCGGTGCCTAAAAAGTATGGAAGTCGATATACCCAGCAACCCAAATACAGATTGGTCATATATGAGGCGCTATATAGATAAAGATGACTTGTCTTAACTTGATGTTTTAAAACAAAGCAAATGAAGCCGTGATGACTTGATGGCTTGTTTCCAGTCTTCAGTCTCTCATGTTCTTGCTCAGACGTGGACAGGCTCTGATCTCTCTGGTGTGGCGGCTTGAGTTCCTGTCAGGTTGGGGTTGGACTTCAGGCTTCGGGTCGAGTCTCCAGCTCAAGCCCTCCACCAAGGACAGCGAGTGTGTTCTTTCCTATCCAATACACAGATTATATGAACAAGTCAACTCATGAATGATATTTTAAGAGCTGTTTTACAACAGAATTGAATTCTGTTTGCACTGATTCTGTGATTTTCCTGTCTACCGTGAAGCCGCGTTGAAACAATCTGTATTGTACAAAGCGCTATATGGTGACTTGACTATAACAAGAACAATGAACACACATTTGAAAATCTCACTACAAACAATCCAGAGTTGAAGACAAATGATAATAATCCTACTCTGTCTGTTACACTTCCTCACACCTGAAATCACTGATCGAGTGAATCTCCTGAACTTCTCCAATCTACAGTAGATCATTTCTAATCCATTGATGTTGTGACATCTGCTCTAACGTGGGCCGTTTCGTTGGATCCCGGGCTAGGCACTGGCTAATCAGATCACTGCATTCTGTACAAATGTTAATAAGGAGAGAGCTGGTTAGCCATGGGACTTGGAATCTATGAAAACAGCATCTAAAACATGACTAATATAATGTAAAATGTTCCTTATCTTTACTTTAAAAGTGAAGTATGTCGTTCCTGCGACACCAGTCGCAGAATTACAAAATAAAGCATATTTTCAAAAAAACCTCGCAGAGGCCCAACTTAAACATCGCAAACCCAGCTCTTACTGGTTCTTGTGAAGGCATGTTTCAGGTCCAACATATTAGAAATACTTTCAGCTGTGTTGCATTTGTCTTTCTGAAAATGTGTCTTTCTGAACGGGTGTACGATGATGCTGTGTGGCATTCAAGCATGCTTTGTAGCGCATAGCATCACAGCGCTCTGTTCACTTTGACGTGTTCATGACCTGTTTAATCTTTGAAGGTATAAATGCAGCGAATTTCGCCTTTCACTTCTGTAACTAAAGCTGGATTTCTTTTCCCATGTATCCGCCTGCTACAGTAACCACGGCCCAGACTCGCTCAACGTTGAGGTATATATAAAAAAATCTTACATACTTCACCTTTAACTGTGTCTGTACAGAGCCTTTACTTTATGTGTGTGTGTGTGTGTGTTTATCAGTGTTTTCAATACTACTCACTCACCTCTGGATAAGTTGGAATTCCGAAATGTAACTTTGGCTTCTATGATTTCCGTTCTAGTGCGAAAAGGACGAGATACGTTCACCATCTCATACAACATCACTCCTAGAGCCCAGACATTTGCTGGGACGGCGTGGAATCTGGGTTCTGTGAAGACTTCAGGTGGGCAGTGATCCTGTATTCCTGTAAGCAAGACATTTGCACATTGTTGAGCTTTTTTTTCTTAAAGCGTCACTACATTCAGGTTTCCACACTCCCAAAATGCTCACCAAGGTATATGTCGCTCTCGTAGCCCTCACTACTGAATAGCTGACCGCAGCCAAAGTCTATCAGCTTGAGGTCTAACGAGTTTCTCTTCAACAGGAAATTCTGCGCATGAATGTCATTGTGAAAAACGCCATGCTCGATGCAGTGTTGTACTGCCAGCACAGCCTGTTGCATGAAGACCCGTGCTACTGTTTCACACACTTCAGGATTACGACGAGTGATGAAGTCCAGCAAGCTCTCGCAGGGTTCGGGGAACTCCATAATGAGAGAGAATTTGCGAGGGTGTTCAAACCACTCGTATAGTTGTATGACGTAGGGGCTTATGGGTTCTCGCCTCATCATTAGCAGCAGCGCCACTTCTGTAATGAGAGGTTCGGGATGTCCAGGCTAGAGAAAAGCAGTAGACAGAAGGTTAGCTGGGTGAAAATCTGACGAAAACATCTCACTTTTCTTTGATCTTTTTAGATACGCTCAAAAGAGCTCAACGTTTTTTCCGTTGTGCCTCTAGGCTTATTTGTCAATCACATTTACACCTAATGCTTCCTATGGGTGTATTAACTACAGCAATCTGCACTTAAACAACTGAATACATATTCAGGTTTTGGCCGACTTACAATATCAAGATAAAGAAAATTGTCAAGCTTGCGCATCCGCTTGATGGCAACCTGCAAAAAACAAACAAATAAAAAACAGTTTCAGTAACAGTATTCAAGCACCTGACCTTGCACTAAGTATTAAACCATCTGTACATTGTTTTGAATATGTTTTGATGCACGCAAAAGCAAAATGTTTGTACAATTCGGGAAGATTTACCCTTTTGCCATCAAATTTGCGTGTTCCCCTGTACACACTGCCAAACGCTCCGCATCCAATCATCTCTCCCGCTTTATACAGAGACTCAAAGGACTCTGTATGAGACAAATGTGAGAAATATATGAGAGATTGTTTTATTTCAAAAATATCAGTCCTGGCTGTGTCGAGAAAATAATAATATTAATATGGTGAACATAATATGAATATTCTCTCAAAACAAGTCTTAAGATATTTTTAGTGGAACACAAGACGGCAATACTGTTTAAAATAATGTCGGAGAAATGAGGACTGGCGGTTTACCTTTATTTGGCTCGACGCCAGAGAGATCTGGTGCAGGTGATGACGATGGATCAGGATCAGGATCAGGTGATGACGGATCAGGCTCTGGGTCCAGATCTGCTGGAGGGACAAAAGGCTCCACAACATCCACAGCACAACTTTGGCAACAGCAGCAGAAAGAACCCTTCATAGCCTTCCATAGCCAGTCGAGGAAACGACCAATTCTTTTCCTCTTCCTTGTAGGTTTTTCTGAAATGAAGAGAAACATCTCTGATTTTAATTGAATGATATCATGACATAACATACATTTTACTGTTAAATTCTTATCTATAATGTTACAAATCCATAGTAATGGAAATATTTCCAAGCTACCCTTCTGCTAAATGCCTGCATAAATGTCCCAAAATCGTATTTCACAACTTTCATCATTTTTATTTATCACATAAGCGACTCAGTAATCCTTGAAAGTATTTGACAATTCAAGTGCAATAAGTCAGAAATACAATTCTATCGGGGATGGAATGCTGTCTGAGAATCGGCTTTCTGTGCGCGTGTTTCTGGTGCGCGTCAGACAGCGCAAGTACCATCGAGGTCACGGCTTATTGAGAGCGTTTTGCTAATGTTTCCATAAAGTTAAGCAATCGTTATTTCTAAATGTTCCTTGAACGTTCATAACGTCCAGTTTTTTCAATGTTTCAAAAATGTTTTTTTTTCTTGGTTAAAGGAAGATTATATTTGTATCATTTTGCATTTTGGGAACGTTACTTTTGAAGGTTTTCTTAATGCTCTGAAAATGTGCCAATTCAAATATTTCTAAAAATAAATGTGCTAAAAACTTGAAGCATGAAATAGCAAAATCTCTATCTGTACACTTCACACTCCCCAGCCTTATTTCAGTCTGACCTGTTGAGCTCTTGTTCACAGGAGAAGCCTCCATGGCACCCTGAGCAGTTCGGCCACGTGAAGTCTCGGTTGGCTCTACAGGAACTTGACCCGGCAGCGGATGGCACCGCCACCCTTCCAAGCTGTCGGACCTGGACAAACCGCAGCTGCTGCCACTGTCCTGTTCTCTTCGGCTCTCCGAATTGTCACCACTCCACCTCCATTCCACGCTGTACGAGCCTCTGCTGCTCAGCCTCAACAACTCTCTGCATAACCTCCTCTCCACATTGTCCTCAGAGAGGGACAAAGATGACGATGAGTCTGGAAAATTTCAGACATCAAAAACTGTTTTTTTTTTGTTGTAATAATATTTATATGTAAGAATTGGTCAAAGCCTATTCTGACCTCTGCGAGAGTGTTTAGAAGAAGTGGACGGACGTCCATCATCTGGGCTCTTCTGGCTGCCGCTCTGCCACTCCTTCCTCCTGTGAGCCGGACCTGTGGACACAGAAACAGACAACTCAGAAGACAAAGACTGTGTTAAATATCCACAAAGCTCCTGGATCTGTGTCTGGGTCGGGTCTGGCAGCGGATCACGGAGGCTGGAATATTTCACGGAGGCTGGAATATTTCACATAGTGAACCAATACTCAATGTCAGTGGTCAATTACAAATTATTACTATAACATGATTTCATATGCAAGGAATCAAATACATGTGATCACTTAGCTGGGAAAATTGGGGGATCAAATTTACCTTGCACAAGTTTCTTCACATTAATTTACTCAATCATTGTACAACAATATCATACCATTTACAAATAAAAAACTAAAGCACTCACCTCCTCTTCCCCCCACGTGAGCCATTGGCATCCTCCAATCTGCAATAAAAACAATACAAAAAAAAAAAAAAAAACACAAAAAAGAACAAAACACAACACTCCTCAGAAATACTAAAAATTAAGTAGCAAAACGATAAACTTAAAATAAAACTCCAAACTCCTTCTAACGTAGGAAAAGAACAATTAAATATTAGTCTCCACAAAAACAATATGAACTCTTTAAAACATAAAAATATGTAAAGGATATGTGCTCCGATCTTCTTATAGATAGAATAAAAGTCTCTTCTCAGCTTCAGCTTCACAAGTTTTGCATAGAAAATACTTTGCAAAAGTCTCTGAATTGTTCGCCTCGTCTCTCAACCAACTCAGAAAGCGATCACTTCAAATGTATACACGTGCAGTCAGAATTCATAAACACACGTCGCTATAGCAACTAAAATTCAAATCATTCATAACCACGCACGTACACCTGAAGCGCACACCGAATCTCAAAACATGCATTGCGAAGTAACAAACTTCATTTTAAACAGTTATTATTATTATATTATTATTATAATCCGTGAAATTATTCTTGCCCAAAATCTTCATTAGCTATTCGTAATTGAGCAAATTAGTGCCGACTTTGCAAGGCACTTAAAGTCTAACGTTAATGGATCCCATGGTCATCGCTTCTGTCCAAAATGCGTGCAAAGAGGCACAAGCGAGGATAAATCGGACATCGTCTTATTATAAAGTCTAGAAGAATTAAATTTCCGCATATAACATCAAGCCAATCAGCTTGCAGTATCACTAATGCGTCATCAAAAAGAAAAGAAAAATCCAAATTGATAAAGCCGTTTATGATTTTACCAATCATGGAGTGGAGGATGACGTTCATCATTTATTTTACAATGATCATTAGCACTATCTTTCTCAAACAATGTTTAACAGATTATTTAAATTATTAACAGTTTATCTGCGCTGTCATGTGCTGATTCGGACTGAAATGGTACAAGCATTAAGAATATTCGATGGTAATAAAACAAAATCAGACATCGAAATAAAGTTAACTTTATATGAATAAAATTCAATTCTAAACTCTCCGTGATTGACTTCACTTTTCCGATGGACGGCAAAAACAACGGAAGTTTTGCCCCGATATTATAATTACATTAATTCCTGCATTTCTTTTAAATCAAATAACAGAATCCCAATCAAAGAAATACATCTGAATTAAATGCCTATATTTCTAATTGAAAGGGTGTCAAAAGCAATAAACTGTGAATTCATTGAATGATTGTACTCAATTAGCTTATAGGGGCTATGCGATGAATATTCAAGGCTTTGAAAACGAATACATACCTACATTTTCATACATGGCTGTATTCATTTCAGTTCATACAGGTGGAGCTGGGGAAGGTGAAGGGTTTCTGAAAGCGCCGCGCACTGAAACTACAGCAAATGCTAACAAAGTATTTGATCGTTGAGCAGCACCCGAGCTCATTGGCTACATCAGGAACCAATCAGCGTTGTCCTATAGTGATGATGTGATTGTTGACACGTTATGAACTCTATAAAACACCAAAGTAACCATCTGTGACAAGTACATTTATGTGAAGAGAGGGAGAAAACAAGAAAGCTTAAGGATAAGAACACTTTACAAGACATCTAGTTTAATCAAAAAGCATGTGTAATTAATTGAAATCATGAAACATTTCATGAAACTTATCATGAAACAACAATTTCATAACAGTGTAACAAAAAAATACATTCTTAATGATTTTTTCTTCAAATTCCATTTTATTTTTTACCCAGTTCTGTGCTTTCTGTTTTATTTAGTCTATATGGTTTAATCAAAAACATGTCTAATTAATTTAATTTAAACAAAAAGCAAAGTAATAATAGTTTGGCCCTATGAAATGTTTTTTTTTTTTTTCTTTTCTTTAAAAAAAAAAGAAGAAATTCTGTATTGTGTATTTAAATTTTTCTGGTAATCAAATGAAGGCACATTTATCTTTTATTCAAATGAAAATTAAACAAGCCTTTTAATTGTTTGGCAAACAAGTGCTACACAACAGAGGCTTACTGTTAAAATTATAACATGGAAGAAAATTAGTTTTAATAATAATTGTATTACATTAAGACGGACATTATACTATACAAGAGTAATATATTTCTATCGTAGTTTCTTTAAGTCAAACCAAACTTTTATTTTGGAAACCAGTCAAATACAAAACAAAAACCTTCTTCTGTTAGTTTTTTTTTTTTTATTAATGCCAAAATAAAGAAAATGTGACAAATACATAACAACAGTAACAATAAAACCCAGGACATATGTAACGAAAACAGTACAAATAAAATAACATAAAGCCAGAGGGGATGAAAAAACAAAAACAAATTGATAAATAACATTAAACAAGGTTAAACATTGAAAGTTGACTTTTTTTATGCCCATCAAAGACAAAACATATGAATTATAGTCTACCAGAAAAATTGACAGTAGCGGGATCTTACCCAAGAATTTGCATTTGTGAATAAAAAATCTGCCAAGTATCATGAACAGATTAACAATGTCCTGGAAATACAAATTTGAATTGAGGCAAAGAAAAACAATATTAAAGGTGTTAATACACATTCTGACATCTGTTTTTTGCTGAGAGATAGGTTCATAACTCATTCCAAAAAGCTTAAACACAAACACATTCACAAAAAGATGTACAATTGTCTCTTCTACATCACAGAAAGTGCATTTATTTTCAATGTTTTGGATATACTTATTGAGTGCACTATAACAAGGGTAGCATCTAGGCAACATTTTTGAATGTAATTAATTCTATTTTGTTTGTTAAAAGATATTTGTGTGGAAGAGACCAGACAAGACTCCAATTAACACTGGATAACGTCATCATCCATTTGAAAGATGATGCTGGAACAGATTTTCTGTTCAAATTGAATTCGTCATCAATAATCAAAATTGAAAATTTTGAAATAGAAGTGTTATACAAAGAAATAGGACAATAGGTTTGCTCTCCTTTCAAGAGAGTTTTTACAACACTAGGAATGACATTGAATACAATATTATATTAATTTAATGAAGCTCCAAAATCTTCTTTTTTTTTTTTGTGGAGAATTCTGAAAAGGAATAAAACGGACAATTGTCATCCATCAGCTGATTAACAATATAGATGTTATTTAAATACCATCTCTCAAGAAATATTGATTTATTTCTGTAAATAATATTCTGATTGATCCAAATAAAACAACGGTGAGGTGAAAAATTATGTTTGTAAACCAGTAAACCACGATAATAAAAACCTGTTGGGGACATTTAGCTAATTTAATGGGTAGTTTTCCAAGTGAGAAGGGGCACTGTAACAAAAATTCAATATCTCCAATTTTCTTGAAAACAAAATGAGGAAATATGTTCCATATAAAGTCTGTTTTTTTTTTTTTACACATCGTTTTAGCCAATTTACTTTTAGCAGATGGTTAAATAGGGTAAAGTCAACAACTCCAAGACCTCCATCACTAAACTTGTTTCTTAGAACCTCCTTTTTAATTTTGTGTGATTTATTTTCCCATATGAAATTATATAATAATTTATCTAATCTAATCAGGAACATATTGACTTGGGACAATCCATTACAGAAAACTAAACTAGTGTTTTCCTTGATGCCTCGCCTCAGCCAATCACCAGCACTTGATTTGTGCACATCATACATGATGCATCCTTATATTGTTTCACTGACGTTGACAAGATTAACCCCTCGTTTATCCAAATTTGGTACCGAACGACAAGACAATTTTTGATACTCGATGGTATCGAGGCAATTCGGTCGGTGCCTAAAAAGTATGGAAGTCGATATACCCAGCAACCCAAATACAGATTGGTCATATATGAGGCGCTATATAGATAAAGATGACTTGTCTTAACTTGATGTTTTAAAACAAAGCAAATGAAGCCGTGATGACTTGATGGCTTGTTTCCAGTCTTCAGTCTCTCATGTTCTTGCTCAGACGTGGACAGGCTCTGATCTCTCTGGTGTGGCGGCTTGAGTTCCTGTCAGGTTGGGGTTGGACTTCAGGCTTCGGGTCGAGTCTCCAGCTCAAGCCCTCCACCAAGGACAGCGAGTGTGTTCTTTCCTATCCAATACACAGATTATATGAACAAGTCAACTCATGAATGATATTTTAAGAGCTGTTTTACAACAGAATTGAATTCTGTTTGCACTGATTCTGTGATTTTCCTGTCTACCGTGAAGCCGCGTTGAAACAATCTGTATTGTACAAAGCGCTATATGGTGACTTGACTATAACAAGAACAATGAACACACATTTGAAAATCTCACTACAAACAATCCAGAGTTGAAGACAAATGATAATAATCCTACTCTGTCTGTTACACTTCCTCACACCTGAAATCACTGATCGAGTGAATCTCCTGAACTTCTCCAATCTACAGTAGATCATTTCTAATCCATTGATGTTGTGACATCTGCTCTAACGTGGGCCGTTTCGTTGGATCCCGGGCTAGGCACTGGCTAATCAGATCACTGCATTCTGTACAAATGTTAATAAGGAGAGAGCTGGTTAGCCATGGGACTTGGAATCTATGAAAACAGCATCTAAAACATGACTAATATAATGTAAAATGTTCCTTATCTTTACTTTAAAAGTGAAGTATGTCGTTCCTGCGACACCAGTCGCAGAATTACAAAATAAAGCATATTTTCAAAAAAACCTCGCAGAGGCCCAACTTAAACATCGCAAACCCAGCTCTTACTGGTTCTTGTGAAGGCATGTTTCAGGTCCAACATATTAGAAATACTTTCAGCTGTGTTGCATTTGTCTTTCTGAAAATGTGTCTTTCTGAACGGGTGTACGATGATGCTGTGTGGCATTCAAGCATGCTTTGTAGCGCATAGCATCACAGCGCTCTGTTCACTTTGACGTGTTCATGACCTGTTTAATCTTTGAAGGTATAAATGCAGCGAATTTCGCCTTTCACTTCTGTAACTAAAGCTGGATTTCTTTTCCCATGTATCCACCTGCTACAGTAACCACGGCCCAGACTCGCTCAACGTTGAGGTATATATAAAAAAATCTTACATACTTCACCTTTAACTGTGTCTGTACAGAGCCTTTACTTTATGTGTGTGTGTGTGTGTTTATCAGTGTTTTCAATACTACTCACTCACCTCTGGATAAGTTGGAATTCCGAAATGTAACTTTGGCTTCTATGATTTCCGTTCTAGTGCGAAAAGGACGAGATACGTTCACCATCTCATACAACATCACTCCTAGAGCCCAGACATTTGCTGGGACGGCGTGGAATCTGGGTTCTGTGAAGACTTCAGGTGGGCAGTGATCCTGTATTCCTGTAAGCAAGACATTTGCACATTGTTGAGCTTTTTTTTCTTAAAGCGTCACTACATTCAGGTTTCCACACTCCCAAAATGCTCACCAAGGTATATGTCGCTCTCGTAGCCCTCACTACTGAATAGCTGACCGCAGCCAAAGTCTATCAGCTTGAGGTCTAACGAGTTTCTCTTCAACAGGAAATTCTGCGCATGAATGTCATTGTGAAAAACGCCATGCTCGATGCAGTGTTGTACTGCCAGCACAGCCTGTTGCATGAAGACCCGTGCTACTGTTTCACACACTTCAGGATTACGACGAGTGATGAAGTCCAGCAAGCTCTCGCAGGGTTCGGGGAACTCCATAATGAGAGAGAATTTGCGAGGGTGTTCAAACCACTCGTATAGTTGTATGACGTAGGGGCTTATGGGTTCTCGCCTCATCATTAGCAGCAGCGCCACTTCTGTAATGAGAGGTTCGGGATGTCCAGGCTAGAGAAAAGCAGTAGACAGAAGGTTAGCTGGGTGAAAATCTGACGAAAACATCTCACTTTTCTTTGATCTTTTTAGATACGCTCAAAAGAGCTCAACGTTTTTTCCGTTGTGCCTCTAGGCTTATTTGTCAATCACATTTACACCTAATGCTTCCTATGGGTGTATTAACTACAGCAATCTGCACTTAAACAACTGAATACATATTCAGGTGTTGCCAGTTAACAAAATAAAGACATTGACACTGAACCACGTTTTAGATTGGCTTTATTGTTCTATATTAATTCAGTCAATAGTTTAAATTTCCTTTAAGATCTTCAATGCTTTAAACTGAATGATTAAACGAATAACAGGTGATAATTTAGTATCACTCCACCTCAAATACTAGATTACACTATTCAAGTGTAGAAACTCAAAATGAATAGTTAACAAAACAATATCTTTACAGAAATACCAGTAAAGCCTTATAAAGTGTCAATTTCTTGAATTACAGATTATTACAAATGTTAGGGCACACTTTCGGGGTGAAACAATACACTTTGAAACAGACAAACACGGTAGTGGCACCCTACACAAACACAAAACCACATGTCAGCATTTTCATCATGTGCATTCAAGCTCCATTTCACGAAAATCTAATATAACATACACATGATAATGCACCTCATCCACATTTGTTTAGCACATACACACTACATTAACAACTTACCGAACTCTTTTATAAAGACTTCGTAATGCTGGTCACGTGCATCGATCAAATATATCCGGTCATCTCGAACTCTAACCACAAAATACACATTATACATACACAGGATAAAACGAACACAGCCTATTACACCAGATTAAATGATGATTATTATCTTTACTCACATAGAACATCGATTAAATCAAGGATGATAATCACTTGACACACGACTGAACTCGTCTCTCATGCACTGCTTTAGCCGTCTTTCTCTGTATCGCGCTATTATCACGTCATCAACAGGGACCGCTTTTCTTAAAGGGGAAGTACTCGCTTTCTTTCTTATAAGTTCAAATACCACCCGGCTACATTCTCCCCTGCTGACATGTCAACGCCCTCGGTGACAGCGTAAGAGTTCCTCAGCTCTTTAACTGCTTCTCGGAAGAATACGGTACCCAGATTAGCTATCATTTGAGAAACAGCATTATGATTTAGGGCTGATCTAGGCTCATGGTGTGGATTTGAATGTTGACCCACATTAGATCTGGTACTCCTTCGAAGTGTGGGCAAACTAGAAACCCCATCTTCCTCCTGAAACCCTCCCCCAAGTTCTATTCCAGCCGGAACCTCGGGATCACAAGGAGACACCTCTGGAGCTTCCATCTCGTTTTCAGCTTCAGTTTCAGTCCTTACACGACTTTCAACCACACTCGGGCCAGTACATTCCACGAGCACTACACCCTCCTCTAAACACTCATCATCCACATCCCCTGTTGAAGCCTCATCCACTTCCACATTAGGCTCAACATTCCCCTTGCGGGCCACTGGAGTAGAGACATGCACACAAGGTCTGAGATCCACCCGATTCACTCTTTTGATGGGCCCTCCCTCCACAGGCTCCACCGTATGAGTGGTCCCTTGAATCTCTATCACCCGGTATTGGGTCGAATGCCAAGCGTCCTGGATTTTATTCCTTCCCAGTGGTCGATTCCTCAGGTATACGATCTGGCCAACCTCAATGGATGGACAAAACACTTTATCCTGAGAATGCTCAATTCGCTCTGCTGCTTTTTTCTCAGCATAGACCCTGGCACGTTCATGAGCCTCCTTCAGCCGTCTCTGATGCACCACTAACCAGTCATGAGTCGGTTTAGCCCCCGATTCTCGTCCCAACAGTGCATCCACAGGCAAATGAGGGTCCACGCCGAACAACAGATAGAAAGGAGAATACCCTGTTGTAGAATGCGGGGTAACGTTGTACGCATAGACCAGCTCGGCAAGATGTTCAGGCCACCGTCTTTTGGTCTCGGGAGGAAGTGTTCGTAGCAGCTCATGTAGAGTGCGATTAAAACGCTCGCACTGGGCGTTTCCGGTCGGATGATAGGGAGTGGTACGGCTTTTCTTAACCCCATACAGCTTGCACAATTCTGCGATTACCTCACTTTCAAAATTGCGCCCCTGGTCTGCATGTAGCCGTTCTGGGACTCCGAATTTCATGAACCACTCCCTCAAGAGAACTTTAGCTGTGGTGTCAGCTTTCTGGTCCCGCGTTACGAAAGCTTGCGTGAACTTCGTGAACACATCAGTGACAACTAAGACGTTCTCCCTTCCATCAGTGGCTGGCTCCAGTAAAGTGAAATCTACGGCCACCACCTCTAAAGGTCGGCTAGCAAGGAATGATTTCATGGGCGGGTGTACTTTAGGCTGAGGCATTTTAGTGAGAACACAGCGCTGACAGTTCTTTATCCACTGCTCAACATCCCCATACATTCCCACCCAGTAACATCTTGCCCTCAGCAGTTGCAGTGTCCTTTCAATTCCCTGATGCCCCATACCAGCATGCACGGTCTCAAGCACCTGGGTTTTCAAGCAGGTGGGGACTAACAGTTGGAAGCACTCTCCATGACGCACATCCTCCACAACACGGTACAACAATCCCTCCTTTTCCCTTAGTCGGCTCCACTGCTTCAGCAATGATCGAACGGATTTTGATAGGGTTTTAACTTCCAAGCCTGCAGGTTTACGTTTCTGGTCCCAAAAGATCCTGAACTCCTTCAGCACTGGATCTTGAGTCTGAAACGTGGCCAACTGCTCTTTAGAATAACCAGGCCAAATAGCAGTACTCCCCTTTTCCTCAGTGCTCCCCAGCACACGCGTTTCCACGGCGCGCATTTGACGGACCTCGCACCTCTCTATTCCAGCTTGAATCAATTCAACATTCAGAGCAGTCCCACATTGTGCCAGGCTACAAATAGTCACACAGTCATCATACTCTGCATCTTCCTTATCTACCACGGGCTCCCCTGCCAAGGGCTGCCTAGACAATGCATCCGCGGCTTGATTACACCGACCAGGTCGGTATTGGACATCAAAGTCAAATGCCGCTAACTGTGCCACCCATCTCTGTTCCAGGGCTCCTAATTTGGCAGTGTTTAGGTGACATAGTGGATTATTATCCGTGATTACGGTAAATTTGGAACCCAGCAAGTAGCCCCTGAATTTATCCGTTACTGCCCACTTGAGACTCAGCAGCTCCAACTTCATGCTGCTATAATTTTTGTCATTCCTTTCAGCATTCCGCAATCTTCGGCTCGCATAAGAGATCACTCTTTTCTTTCCCTCTTGCTGCTGTAGAAGAACGGCTCCTAAGCCCTGATTGCTTGCGTCAGTCTCAAGGATAAATGGGGCAGAGAAATCAGCAAATCCGAGCACGGGCGCACTAGTTAGTTTCTCCTTCAAAACATCAAAGGATGCCTGACACTCAGGACTCCAACCATTGATAACCTTTTGATTAACTTTTGCCGGAGGTCCCTCGTTCAGACACTGGTTGACTAAATCATGCAGCGGCCCTGCGATTTTTGAGAAGCCCGGGACAAATCTCCTATAGTACCCGCAGAAACCGAGGAATGACCTCAGAGCTTTCAGAGTAGTGGGTACCGCCCACTGCTTCACAGCAGAGATCTTGTTAGGGTCAGTGGCTATACCCTCAGCAGATATCTGATGTCCCAAAAACGTCACTGTAGACTGTAGGAAGTGACATTTCCCTACTTTGACTTTAAGTCCGGTCTCCTGCAGCCTTAACAACACAGTCCGCAACCTCTCCAAATGCTCGGGAAACGTTTTTGAGAACACCAAGATGTCGTCCAAATATACGAGCATAATCTGAAAAATGAGATCACTCATGGTGGTTTGCATTAATCTTTGGAAAGTGGCGGGGCCATTGCACACCCCCATCGGCATTCTCAGATGTTCGTACAGCCCAAATGGTGTGGTAAAGGCTGTCTTAGGCCGATCCTTTTCTGCAACAGCTACCTGGTGATAACCACTGGCCAGGTCGATGCTTGAGAAAAACTGGGCACCTCGTAACACATCGAAACTCTCATCCACTCGTGGCAGTGGAAAAGCGTCCCGTTTGGTTTTCAGATTTAGCTTGCGGTAGTCCACGCACAACCTAATACTGCCGTCGGTTTTTCTCACCAGCACCACTGGAGATGCATAGGCGCTTGAACTCTCCTGGATAACACCCTTTCTTAACAGCTGTGCTATGTGTTCCCTGACCTCTTTGTACTGGTTTGGCGGAACTCGGCGATATGGCAGGTTAATCGGTACATCATCCACCAGGTTAATCTCATGTTGTACTCTGTCTGTAAATCCGAGCTCCTCATCCCCTATGGCAAACACATCGGCATATTCGGCGAGTAATGCTTTCAACTCGGCTTGCTGCTCCACCGTACCTCCAATGTCCAGCTGGGATATCACTTTAGACCTCTGCTCTTGTCTTGATGGTGATTTAGCCCCCATAGAGATCTCTTCTGCATTCGCAGAAATCCGTTGGAATGTTACCTCGTGTCCTGGGTCATTATCCACCAACTTTACTTTCGACAAAACTCCAATGCGAGTCCTAGGGTGCAACCACACATCTTCATCAGACAGGTTAATAACTTGGACTGAGCCCTCGTGATGGTGTGAGCTTAACACAGCCGGCATAACCAGCACACCTCCTGGCAACGCTAAATGTGCTGGCTCTAACAGCCACTCACTTTCACCTTTCGCATTCACCGACCACCCTTTTGCCGTCACTGTCGATATAGAGCCCGCTGGCACATGCACCGCACTTTTCCCTGCTACCCGGGCCAGCCGACTCTTAGGAACATCACAGGTCTGTGCTTGCTGGAACACGTTCCTCCAATCAGTCTCTAGCCCCCCTTCCAATGGAGCCTCGAATTCAGACTGCACTATCTGCCGGCACTGACTAATGATGTTCATCCCCACAATACAGGAAACCGCTTTTGAGGAGAGCGGAGGATCCTTTACTACTAAGAAACCGCAATTTGGAATTTTCCTGCCCATCGTCTCTACCTCTAACTCGAGGTATCCTAAGTACGGGATGTCCAGCCCGTTTGCGGCAGTAAGCTTGAGCCATCCAGCAGTCGAAAGCATGTCTTCATCATCACCCCCCAAATGCTGTCGAAAGAAACTTTCAGATATCGTACTCACTTGGCTGCCTGTGTCCAGGAGACAGGATACTTCTACGCCCAGAACCTTAATATCTACTTGAGGACATGTCCCCACTGCCCGCTTCAACAGTTCTTCTTGACTTGAGTCTACAGGTTGGCCCCGGATTGCTTGACTCACAGCAACCCGGGCGTCACATTTCCCGACTCAATGGAACGGGATGCAGGTTTCTTAGAGTTTTGTTTCTGGGGACAATTTCTCGCAATATGTCCGGCTTGTTGACATTTCAGGCATATGGGCTTACCATCCTCAGTGAATCGTAACTGGGTTCGTGTGTTATGCCGCAGGCCCCCAGCCCCCTGTTGTTGTGTCATCAAACTATTAACGGCCTGTGTAAGCTCAAGGATCTGCCTGCCCTGTTCAGTGACTACATCCATTACTTTGGATAAAGTGACTGGGTTGTGGCCCATGGCTTTCACTTCTGCACAGTGTGCACTCTCACTGTAGGAGCCATAAGTACCACTTCGACTTTTAGTGGTCCGAACCCTCCCAGACTGCTCCTCCCAGCCCCATAGATAAGCTTCCTCCCTCACTTCCACCATAGAAGACCCAGGCTTGTCTCTTACATACCGTCGAAGTTCCCGCCTGAGTGCGGGGTCTCGGATGCCCTCTACAAACTGGTCTCTTAACATCGTCTTTTCATCTCCCACAGACTCTGGTGCACGCTTCGTAATCTGACTGAGAGTTTGGGCAAGTGCATGAGAGAAATCACGAACATCCTCCCCCTCTTTCTGCTTACGACTATAAAAGTCCTGGAGGAGCTGGGCACTGCTACGCCTATCAGTGAAAGCCTCTCTAAGGTAAGTAAGCATATCAGTGGCTGCATCCGTGTCTACATCGCATCGCAGTCGAACCTCTTCTAATGCAGCACCTCGCAGCAACGACATAACAAAATCACACTCATCATT
This sequence comes from Tiaroga cobitis, assembly GCA_030578255.1. NCBI lineage: Eukaryota > Metazoa > Chordata > Actinopteri > Cypriniformes > Leuciscidae > Tiaroga > Tiaroga cobitis. The sequence goes on from CM060591.1 coordinate 43,518,166, forward strand.
TGGTGTCAAGTTTCTGGCTCTTAAAGCACGCCCAACCTCATCTACAAACTCATCTACTGTTCTCCCATCTTTTTCAATGTCCCCTGTGAATGGGCTGATGTGACGTTCTCGAGGCACATACACATAAGTCTTATTAAGCCCACCCTTCAAAGACTCAAGTGTGGCCATTGCTTCATCATGCTTTTGACTCAGTTCTCTTAACCTTAGGCGAATGTCGTCCTCTTCCCCATCTGAATGGTCAGAAATGTTGAAAGTCAAAGTCTTGAGCGTGGTAACTAGAAGGGACCGTCCGTGCCTACTTCAGAAATCCAAGGGAAACGCACGTCACCACTCCGTCTGCTCCGTCACGACCTGGCCAAATCCCACGACCCGTCACTATTCTGCGTCGAACACTCCGTCCGGTGATCACTGGCTCCTCCTATGCAAGACGCTTCTCTTCACCACTACCGTGTTTGCTCACCCGTGTGCCACTAACACTAAACTGACACTGGCAAATCGATTTATAAAACGACCCCACTCCTGGTACCAAATTTTGTTGCCAGTTAACAAAATAAAGACATTGACACTGAACCACGTTTTAGATTGGCTTTATTGTTCTATATTAATTCAGTCAATAGTTTAAATTTCCTTTAAGATCTTCAATGCTTTAAACTGAATGATTAAACGAATAACAGGTGATAATTTAGTATCACTCCACCTCAAATACTAGATTACACTATTCAAGTGTAGAAACTCAAAATGAATAGTTAACAAAACAATATCTTTACAGAAATACCAGTAAAGCCTTATAAAGTGTCAATTTCTTGAATTACAGATTATTACAAATGTTAGGGCACACTTTCGGGGTGAAACAATACACTTTGAAACAGACAAACACGGTAGTGGCACCCTACACAAACACAAAACCACATGTCAGCATTTTCATCATGTGCATTCAAGCTCCATTTCACGAAAATCTAATATAACATACACATGATAATGCACCTCATCCACATTTGTTTAGCACATACACACTACATTAACAACTTACCGAACTCTTTTATAAAGACTTCGTAATGCTGGTCACGTGCATCGATCAAATATATCCGGTCATCTCGAACTCTAACCACAAAATACACATTATACATACACAGGATAAAACGAACACAGCCTATTACACCAGATTAAATGATGATTATTATCTTTACTCACATAGAACATCGATTAAATCAAGGATGATAATCACTTGACACACGACTGAACTCGTCTCTCATGCACTGCTTTAGCCGTCTTTCTCTGTATCGCGCTATTATCACGTCATCAACAGGGACCGCTTTTCTTAAAGGGGAAGTACTCGCTTTCTTTCTTATAAGTTCAAATACCACCCGGCTACACAGGTTTTGGCCGACTTACAATATCAAGATAAAGAAAATTGTCAAGCTTGCGCATCCGCTTGATGGCAACCTGCAAAAAACAAACAAATAAAAAACAGTTTCAGTAACAGTATTCAAGCACCTGACCTTGCACTAAGTATTAAACCATCTGTACATTGTTTTGAATATGTTTTGATGCACGCAAAAGCAAAATGTTTGTAATATTCGGGAAGATTTACCCTTTTGCCATCAAATTTGCGTGTTCCCCTGTACACACTGCCAAACGCTCCGCATCCAATCATCTCTCCCGCTTTATACAGAGACTCAAAGGACTCTGTATGAGACAAATGTGAGAAATATATGAGAGATTGTTTTATTTCAAAAATATCAGTCCTGGCTGTGTCGAGAAAATAATAATATTAATATGGTGAACATAATATGAATATTCTCTCAAAACAAGTCTTAAGATATTTTTAGTGGAACACAAGACGGCAATACTGTTTAAAATAATGTCGGAGAAATGAGGACTGGCGGTTTACCTTTATTTGGCTCGACGCCAGAGAGATCTGGTGCAGGTGATGACGATGGATCAGGATCAGGATCAGGTGATGACGGATCAGGCTCTGGGTCCAGATCTGCTGGAGGGACAAAAGGCTCCACAACATCCACAGCACAACTTTGGCAACAGCAGCAGAAAGAACCCTTCATAGCCTTCCATAGCCAGTCGAGGAAACGACCAATTCTTTTCCTCTTCCTTGTAGGTTTTTCTGAAATGAAGAGAAACATCTCTGATTTTAATTGAATGATATCATGACATAACATACATTTTACTGTTAAATTCTTATCTATAATGTTACAAATCCATAGTAATGGAAATATTTCCAAGCTACCCTTCTGCTAAATGCCTGCATAAATGTCCCAAAATCGTATTTCACAACTTTCATCATTTTTATTTATCACATAAGCGACTCAGTAATCCTTGAAAGTATTTGACAATTCAAGTGCAATAAGTCAGAAATACAATTCTATCGGGGATGGAATGCTGTCTGAGAATCGGCTTTCTGTGCGCGTGTTTCTGGTGCGCGTCAGACAGCGCAAGTACCATCGAGGTCACGGCTTATTGAGAGCGTTTTGCTAATGTTTCCATAAAGTTAAGCAATCGTTATTTCTAAATGTTCCTTGAACGTTCATAACGTCCAGTTTTTTCAATGTTTCAAAAATGTTTTTTTTTCTTGGTTAAAGGAAGATTATATTTGTATCATTTTGCATTTTGGGAACGTTACTTTTGAAGGTTTTCTTAATGCTCTGAAAATGTGCCAATTCAAATATTTCTAAAAATAAATGTGCTAAAAACTTGAAGCATGAAATAGCAAAATCTCTATCTGTACACTTCACACTGCCCAGCCTTATTTCAGTCTGACCTGTTGAGCTCTTGTTCACAGGAGAAGCCTCCATGGCACCCTGAGCAGTTCGGCCACGTGAAGTCTCGGTTGGCTCTACAGGAACTTGACCCGGCAGCGGATGGCACCGCCACCCTTCCAAGCTGTCGGACCTGGACAAACCGCAGCTGCTGCCACTGTCCTGTTCGCTTCGGCTCTCCGAATTGTCACCACTCCACCTCCATTCCACGCTGTACGAGCCTCTGCTGCTCAGCCTCAACAACTCTCTGCATAACCTCCTCTCCACATTGTCCTCAGAGAGGGACAAAGATGACGATGAGTCTGGAAAATTTCAGACATCAAAAACTGTTTTTTTTTTGTTGTAATAATATTTATATGTAAGAATTGGTCAAAGCCTATTCTGACCTCTGCGAGAGTGTTTAGAAGAAGTGGACGGACGTCCATCATCTGGGCTCTTCTGGCTGCCGCTCTGCCACTCCTTCCTCCTGTGAGCCGGACCTGTGGACACAGAAACAGACAACTCAGAAGACAAAGACTGTGTTAAATATCCACAAAGCTCCTGGATCTGTGTCTGGGTCGGGTCTGGCAGCGGATCACGGAGGCTGGAATATTTCACGGAGGCTGGAATATTTCACATAGTGAACCAATACTCAATGTCAGTGGTCAATTACAAATTATTACTATAACATGATTTCATATGCAAGGAATCAAATACATGTGATCACTTAGCTGGGAAAATTGGGGGATCAAATTTACCTTGCACAAGTTTCTTCACATTAATTTACTCAATCATTGTACAACAATATCATACCATTTACAAATAAAAAACTAAAGCACTCACCTCCTCTTCCCCCCACGTGAGCCATTGGCATCCTCCAATCTGCAATAAAAACAATACAAAAAAAAAAAAAAAAACACAAAAAAGAACAAAACACAACACTCCTCAGAAATACTAAAAATTAAGTAGCAAAACGATAAACTTAAAATAAAACTCCAAACTCCTTCTAACGTAGGAAAAGAACAATTAAATATTAGTCTCCACAAAAACAATATGAACTCTTTAAAACATAAAAATATGTAAAGGATATGTGCTCCGATCTTCTTATAGATAGAATAAAAGTCTCTTCTCAGCTTCAGCTTCACAAGTTTTGCATAGAAAATACTTTGCAAAAGTCTCTGAATTGTTCGCCTCGTCTCTCAACCAACTCAGAAAGCGATCACTTCAAATGTATACACGTGCAGTCAGAATTCATAAACACACGTCGCTATAGCAACTAAAATTCAAATCATTCATAACCACGCACGTACACCTGAAGCGCACACCGAATCTCAAAACATGCATTGCGAAGTAACAAACTTCATTTTAAACAGTTATTATTATTATATTATTATTATAATCCGTGAAATTATTCTTGCCCAAAATCTTCATTAGCTATTCGTAATTGAGCAAATTAGTGCCGACTTTGCAAGGCACTTAAAGTCTAACGTTAATGGATCCCATGGTCATCGCTTCTGTCCAAAATGCGTGCAAAAAGGCACAAGCGAGGATAAATCGGACATCGTCTTATTATAAAGTCTAGAAGAATTAAATTTCCGCATATAACATCAAGCCAATCAGCTTGCAGTATCACTAATGCGTCATCAAAAAGAAAAGAAAAATCCAAATTGATAAAGCCGTTTATGATTTTACCAATCATGGAGTGGAGGATGACGTTCATCATTTATTTTACAATGATCATTAGCACTATCTTTCTCAAACAATGTTTAACAGATTATTTAAATTATTAACAGTTTATCTGCGCTGTCATGTGCTGATTCGGACTGAAATGGTACAAGCATTAAGAATATTCGATGGTAATAAAACAAAATCAGACATCGAAATAAAGTTAACTTTATATGAATAAAATTCAATTCTAAACTCTCCGTGATTGACTTCACTTTTCCGATGGACGGCAAAAACAACGGAAGTTTTGCCCCGATATTATAATTACATTAATTCCTGCATTTCTTTTAAATCAAATAACAGAATCCCAATCAAAGAAATACATCTGAATTAAATGCCTATATTTCTAATTGAAATGGTGTCAAAAGCAATAAACTGTGAATTCATTGAATGATTGTACTCAATTAGCTTATAGGGGCTATGCGATGAATATTCAAGGCTTTGAAAACGAATACATACCTACATTTTCATACATGGCTGTATTCATTTCAGTTCATACAGGTGGAGCTGGGGAAGGTGGAGGGTTTCTGAAAGCGCCGCGTGCTGAAACTACAGCAAATGCTAACAAAGTATTTGATCGTTGAGCAGCACCCGAGCTCATTGGCTACATCAGGAACCAATCAGCGTTGTCCTATAGTGATGATGTGATTGTTGACACTTTATGAACTCTATAAAACACCAAAGTAACCATCTGTGACAAGTACATTTATGTGAAGAGAGGGAGAAAACAAGAAAGCTTAAGGATAAGAACACTTTACAAGACATCTAGTTTAATCAAAAAGCATGTGTAATTAATTGAAATCATGAAACATTTCATGAAACTTATCATGAAACAACAATTTCATAACAGTGTAACAAAAAAATACATTCTTAATGATTTTTTCTTCAAATTCCATTTTATTTTTTACCCAGTTCTGTGCTTTCTGTTTTATTTAGTCTATATGGTTTAAACAAAAACATGTCTAATTAATTTAATTTAAACAAAAAGCAAAGTAATAATAGTTTGGCCCTATGAAATGTTGTTTTTTTTTTCTTTTCTTTAAAAAAAAGAAAGAAATTCTGTATTGTGTATTTAAATTTTTCTGGTAATCAAATGAAGGCATATTTATCTTTTATTCAAATGAAAATTAAACAAGCCTTTTAATTGTTTGGCAAACAAGTGGTACACAACAGAGGCTTACTGTTAAAATTATAACATGAAAGAAAATTAGTTTTAATAATAATTGTATTACATTAAGACGCACATTATACTATACAAGAGTAATATATTTCTATCGTAGTTTCTTTAAGTCAAACCAAACTTTTATTTTGGAAACCAGTCAAATACAAAACAAAAACCTTCTTCTGTTAGTTTTTTTTTTTTTTATTAATGCCAAAATAAAGAAAATGTGACAAATACATAACAACAGTAACAATAAAACCCAGGCCATATGTAACGAAAACAGTACAAATAAAATAACATAAAGCCAGAGGGGATGAAAAAACAAAAACAAATTGATAAATAACATTAAACAAGGTTAAACATTGAAAGTTGACTTTTTTTATGCCCATCAAAGACAAAACATATGAATTATAGTCTACCAGAAAAATTGACAGTAGCGGGATCTTACCCAAGAATTTGCATTTGTGAATAAAAAATCTGCCAAGTATCATGAACAGATTAACAATGTCCTGGAAATACAAATTTGAATTGAGGCAAAGAAAAACAATATTAAAGGTGTTAATACACATTCTGACATCTGTTTTTTGCTGAGAGATAGGTTCATAACTCATTCCAAAAAGCTTAAACACAAACACATTCACAAAAAGATGTACAATTGTCTCTTCTACATCACAGAAAGTGCATTTATTTTCAATGTTTTGGATATACTTATTGAGTGCACTATAACAAGGGTAGCATCTAGGCAACATTTTTGAATGTAATTAATTTTATTTTGTTTGTTAAAAGATATTTGTGTGGAAGAGACCAGACAAGACTCCAATTAACACTGGATAACGTCATCATCCATTTGAAAGATGATGCTGGAACAGATTTTCTGTTCAAATTGAATTCGTCATCAATAATCAAAATTGAAAATTTTGAAATAGAAGTGTTATACAAAGAAATAGGACAATAGGTTTGCTCTCCTTTCAAGAGAGTTTTTACAACACTAGGAATGACATTGAATACAATATTATATTAATTTAATGAAGCTCCAAAATCTTCTTTTTTTTTTTGTGGAGAATTCTGAAAAGGAATAAAACGGACAATTGTCATCCATCAGCTGATTAACAATATAGATGTTATTTAAATACCATCTCTCAAGAAATATTGATTTATTTCTGTAAATAATATTCTGATTGATCCAAATAAAACAACGGTGAGGTGAAAAATTATGTTTGTAAACCAGTAAACCACGATAATAAAAACCTGTTGGGGACATTTAGCTAATTTAATGGGTAGTTTTCCAAGTGAGAAGGGGCACTGTAACAAAAATTCAATATCTCCAATTTTCTTGAAAACAAAATGAGGAAATATGTTCCATATAAAGTCTGTTTTTTTTTTTTAACACATCGTTTTAGCCAATTTACTTTTAGCACATGGTTAAATAGGGTAAAGTCAACAACTCCAAGACCTCCATCACTAAACTTGTTTCTTAGAACCTCCTTTTTAATTTTGTGTGATTTATTTTCCCATATGAAATTATATAATAATTTATCTAATCTAATCAGGAACATATTGACTTGGGACAATCCATTACAGAAAACTAAACTAGTGTTTTCCTTGATGCCTCGCCTCAGCCAATCACCAGCACTTGATTTGTGCACATCATACATGATGCATCCTTATATTGTTTCACTGACGTTGACAAGATTAACCCCTCGGTTATCCAAATTTGGTACCGAACGACAAGACAATTTTTGATACTCGATGGTATCGAGGCAATTCGGTCGGTGCCTAAAAAGTATGGAAGTCGATATACCCAGCAACCCAAATACAGATTGGTCATATATGAGGCGCTATATAGATAAAGATGACTTGTCTTAACTTGATGTTTTAAAACAAAGCAAATGAAGCCGTGATGACTTGATGGCTTGTTTCCAGTCTTCAGTCTCTCATGTTCTTGCTCAGACGTGGACAGGCTCTGATCTCTCTGGTGTGGCGGCTTGAGTTCCTGTCAGGTTGGGGTTGGACTTCAGGCTTCGGGTCGAGTCTCCAGCTCAAGCCCTCCACCAAGGACAGCGAGTGTGTTCTTTCCTATCCAATACACAGATTATATGAACAAGTCAACTCATGAATGATATTTTAAGAGCTGTTTTACAACAGAATTGAATTCTGTTTGCACTGATTCTGTGATTTTCCTGTCTACCGTGAAGCCGCGTTGAAACAATCTGTATTGTACAAAGCGCTATATGGTGACTTGACTATAACAAGAACAATGAACACACATTTGAAAATCTCACTACAAACAATCCAGAGTTGAAGACAAATGATAATAATCCTACTCTGTCTGTTACACTTCCTCACACCTGAAATCACTGATCGAGTGAATCTCCTGAACTTCTCCAATCTACAGTAGATCATTTCTAATCCATTGATGTTGTGACATCTGCTCTAACGTGGGCCGTTTCGTTGGATCCCGGGCTAGGCACTGGCTAATCAGATCACTGCATTCTGTACAAATGTTAATAAGGAGAGAGCTGGTTAGCCATGGGACTTGGAATGTATGAAAACAGCATCTAAAACATGACTAATATAATGTAAAATGTTCCTTATCTTTACTTTAAAAGTGAAGTATGTCGTTCCTGCGACACCAGTCGCAGAATTACAAAATAAAGCATATTTTCAAAAAAACCTCGCAGAGGCCCAACTTAAACATCGCAAACCCAGCTCTTACTGGTTCTTGTGAAGGCATGTTTCAGGTCCAACATATTAGAAATACTTTCAGCTGTGTTGCATTTGTCTTTCTGAAAATGTGTCTTTCTGAACGGGTGTACGATGATGCTGTGTGGCATTCAAGCATGCTTTGTAGCGCATAGCATCACAGCGCTCTGTTCACTTTGACGTGTTCATGACCTGTTTAATCTTTGAAGGTATAAATGCAGCGAATTTCGCCTTTCACTTCTGTAACTAAAGCTGGATTTCTTTTCCCATGTATCCGCCTGCTACAGTAACCACGGCCCAGACTCGCTCAACGTTGAGGTATATATAAAAAAATCTTACATACTTCACCTTTAACTGTGTCTGTACAGAGCCTTTACTTTATGTGTGTGTGTGTGTGTTTATCAGTGTTTTCAATACTACTCACTCACCTCTGGATAAGTTGGAATTCCGAAATGTAACTTTGGCTTCTATGATTTCCGTTCTAGTGCGAAAAGGACGAGATACGTTCACCATCTCATACAACATCACTCCTAGAGCCCAGACATTTGCTGGGACGGCGTGGAATCTGGGTTCTGTGAAGACTTCAGGTGGGCAGTGATCCTGTATTCCTGTAAGCAAGACATTTGCACATTGTTGAGCTTTTTTTTCTTAAAGCGTCACTACATTCAGGTTTCCACACTCCCAAAATGCTCACCAAGGTATATGTCGCTCTCGTAGCCCTCACTACTGAATAGCTGACCGCAGCCAAAGTCTATCAGCTTGAGGTCTAACGAGTTTCTCTTCAACAGGAAATTCTGCGCATGAATGTCATTGTGAAAAACGCCATGCTCGATGCAGTGTTGTACTGCCAGCACAGCCTGTTGCATGAAGACCCGTGCTACTGTTTCACACACTTCAGGATTACGACGAGTGATGAAGTCCAGCAAGCTCTCGCAGGGTTCGGGGAACTCCATAATGAGAGAGAATTTGCGAGGGTGTTCAAACCACTCGTATAGTTGTATGACGTAGGGGCTTATGGGTTCTCGCCTCATCATTAGCAGCAGCGCCACTTCTGTAATGAGAGGTTCGGGATGTCCAGGCTAGAGAAAAGCAGTAGACAGAAGGTTAGCTGGGTGAAAATCTGACGAAAACATCTCACTTTTCTTTGATCTTTTTAGATACGCTCAAAAGAGCTCAACGTTTTTTCCGTTGTGCCTCTAGGCTTATTTGTCAATCACATTTACACCTAATGCTTCCTATGGGTGTATTAACTACAGCAATCTGCACTTAAACAACTGAATACATATTCAGGTTTTGGCCGACTTACAATATCAAGATAAAGAAAATTGTCAAGCTTGCGCATCCGCTTGATGGCAACCTGCAAAAAACAAACAAATAAAAAACAGTTTCAGTAACAGTATTCAAGCACCTGACCTTGCACTAAGTATTAAACCATCTGTACATTGTTTTGAATATGTTTTGATGCACGCAAAAGCAAAATGTTTGTACTGTAAGGCTGGTGCCGGTATGTCTGATCGACCCCTCAATGTGACAAAAGGCCCTCCTGGGAATTAACACTTGAACTATCCCTTGAATATGTAACTCCCTCTTGCATATGTAACAGGAACTTTGGAGACGCAGCACACAATGCAGTTCACACTTCACCCACACCATCTCCCCCACATCCCCCTCCTCCTCACCTGAAATACACTAAAACCTTATGCAATGTTATGTGTGTACAAAAATGTAACTACTCATGTTTGGTGTCTTTTGATGTATCACAATGCGCCTGGTGACATGGTCTCATTCTCCCAACTATGATGAAAAGCTAAAAGAAGTTATGAAATGTGAGAAAAGTGATGTGTCCCATAATAGCCTCATTCAGACTACCTCCTGTATGTAAAATCAGGCAGACCTCACAGTGTGAGCCCCTGAATAAACAACCAAAATCTAATTATAATGACAGACATCACCATTTGGTAACAATTGAATTATCTGGGTTTATAAGGAAAAGAGCAGAAAAGTTCGGGGAGTCTGTAGGTTGACTGCCCACACAACCGCTGTGTGTAATTTTGTTGACAGGTAATAATTTCTACAAATTCTGTGATTTCTGAATTGATATGCTTAACTGATGATTTTATCCTCTGAATTGGATTTGAAATGATTACATCATTACCTGATCAATAAATTGTAAACGTTTGATTTTATTCTAACCGACTCTGAGAATTGTTTTCCCCCGAGTAGATTATCAGATTCGTATATTTCCACAAGTTTGCGTCAGAGTTTAGTGACGACTAATATCTGATATCAGATTCAAGTGTACTTGAATGAGGAGACGGGTAGTTTCCGTCTAGAATCAGCTGTTTGATCTAGATTTGGGTACGTCTAAAAACCTCTGTTCTAATTTAATGTTACTTTAGATAAGTGCACGCTACTAAAGTAAGTTATTGAATTAAGTTCCTGAGGTGGCATTCAAGGGGGCTGTGTATGTCTTCGATTATGTACGTGTGAATTACGGCAAATCCCAGACATTCAGCCAATTACCTCTGTTTTGATAATCGGAAACTGACGAGATTGTGCCGGAGACCTGGTGAGGAACTCGAAGTGATATAGTTTCCTGATCTGAGCGGATAAAATATAATCAGAGTTTAAAGAATAAACAAACCTTCGCTACCGTTTAATGATGCACGGATATCATTAAAACCTTTTCATTTATGGAGTCAGATAATAACGAGATAATACATGAGAAAATATATTGCATTTAATCTTGTTGTGTTGCGTGAAAGGAAAGGCAAGTAATACGCAGAGTAACCTTCTACCGCTGATTGGATGCCGAATTTGGACCAATCGAGCCGGACCTTACAGTACAATTCGGGAAGATTTACCCTTTTGCCATCAAATTTGCGTGTTCCCCTGTACACACTGCCAAACGCTCCGCATCCAATCATCTCTCCCGCTTTATACAGAGACTCAAAGGACTCTGTATGAGACAAATGTGAGAAATATATGAGAGATTGTTTTATTTCAAAAATATCAGTCCTGGCTGTGTCGAGAAAATAATAATATTAATATGGTGAACATAATATGAATATTCTCTCAAAACAAGTCTTAAGATATTTTTAGTGGAACACAAGACGGCAATACTGTTTAAAATAATGTCGGAGAAATGAGGACTGGCGGTTTACCTTTATTTGGCTCGACGCCAGAGAGATCTGGTGCAGGTGATGACGATGGATCAGGATCAGGATCAGGTGATGACGGATCAGGCTCTGGGTCCAGATCTGCTGGAGGGACAAAAGGCTCCACAACATCCACAGCACAACTTTGGCAACAGCAGCAGAAAGAACCCTTCATAGCCTTCCATAGCCAGTCGAGGAAACGACCAATTCTTTTCCTCTTCCTTGTAGGTTTTTCTGAAATGAAGAGAAACATCTCTGATTTTAATTGAATGATATCATGACATAACATACATTTTACTGTTAAATTCGTATCTATAATGTTACAAATCCATAGTAATGGAAATATTTCCAAGCTACCCTTCTGCTAAATGCCTGCATAAATGTCCCAAAATCGTATTTCACAACTTTCATCATTTTTATTTATCACATAAGCGACTCAGTAATCCTTGAAAGTATTTGACAATTCAAGTGCAATAAGTCAGAAATACAATTCTATCGGGGATGGAATGCTGTCTGAGAATCGGCTTTCTGTGCGCGTGTTTCTGGTGCGCGTCAGACAGCGCAAGTACCATCGAGGTCACGGCTTATTGAGAGCGTTTTGCTAATGTTTCCATAAAGTTAAGCAATCGTTATTTCTAAATGTTCCTTGAACGTTCATAACGTCCAGTTTTTTCAATGTTTCAAAAATGTTTTTTTTTTCTTGGTTAAAGGAAGATTATATTTGTATCATTTTGCATTTTGGGAACGTTACTTTTGAAGGTTTTCTTAATGCTCTGAAAATGTGCCAATTCAAATATTTCTAAAAATAAATGTGCTAAAAACTTGAAGCATGAAATAGCAAAATCTCTATCTGTACACTTCACACTGCCCAGCCTTATTTCAGTCTGACCTGTTGAGCTCTTGTTCACAGGAGAAGCCTCCATGGCACCCTGAGCAGTTCGGCCACGTGAAGTCTCGGTTGGCTCTACAGGAACTTGACCCGGCAGCGGATGGCACCGCCACCCTTCCAAGCTGTCGGACCTGGACAAACCGCAGCTGCTGCCACTGTCCTGTTCGCTTCGGCTCTCCGAATTGTCACCACTCCACCCCCATTCCACGCTGTACGAGCCTCTGCTGCTCAGCCTCAACAACTCTCTGCATAACCTCCTCTCCACATTGTCCTCAGAGAGGGACAAAGATGACGATGAGTCTGGAAAATTTCAGACATCAAAAACTGTTTTTTTTTTTTTGTAATAATATTTATATGTAAGAATTGGTCAAAGCCTATTCTGACCTCTGCGAGAGTGTTTAGAAGAAGTGGACGGACGTCCATCATCTGGGCTCTTCTGGCTGCCGCTCTGCCACTCCTTCCTCCTGTGAGCCGGACCTGTGGACACAGAAACAGACAACTCAGAAGACAAAGACTGTGTTAAATATCCACAAAGCTCCTGGATCTGTGTCTGGGTCGGGTCTGGCAGCGGATCACGGAGGCTGGAATATTTCACGGAGGCTGGAATATTTCACATAGTGAACCAATACTCAATGTCAGTGGTCAATTACAAATTATTACTATAACATGATTTCATATGCAAGGAATCAAATACATGTGATCACTTAGCTGGGAAAATTGGGGGATCAAATTTACCTTGCACAAGTTTCTTCACATTAATTTACTCAATCATTGTACAACAATATCATACCATTTACAAATAAAAAACTAAAGCACTCACCTCCTCTTCCCCCCACGTGAGCCATTGGCATCCTCCAATCTGCAATAAAAACAATACAAAAAAAAAAAAAAAACACAAAAAAGAACAAAACACAACACTCCTCAGAAATACTAAAAATTAAGTAGCAAAACGATAAACTTAAAATAAAACGCCAAACTCCTTCTAACGTAGGAAAAGAACAATTAAATATTAGTCTCCACAAAAACAATATGAACTCTTTAAAACATAAAAATATGTAAAGGATATGTGCTCCGATCTTCTTATAGATAGAATAAAAGTCTCTTCTCAGCTTCAGCTTCACAAGTTTTGCATAGAAAATACTTTGCAAAAGTCTCTGAATTGTTCGCCTCGTCTCTCAACCAACTCAGAAAGCGATCACTTCAAATGTATACACGTGCAGTCAGAATTCATAAACACACGTCGCTATAGCAACTAAAATTCAAATCATTCATAACCACGCACGTACACCTGAAGCGCACACCGAATCTCAAAACATGCATTGCGAAGTAACAAACTTCATTTTAAACAGTTATTATTATTATATTATTATTATAATCCGTGAAATTATTCTTGCCCAAAATCTTCATTAGCTATTCGTAATTGAGCAAATTAGTGCCGACTTTGCAAGGCACTTAAAGTCTAACGTTAATGGATCCCATGGTCATCACTTCTGTCCAAAATGCGTGCAAAAAGGCACAAGCGAGGATAAATCGGACATCGTCTTATTATAAAGTCTAGAAGAATTAAATTTCCGCATATAACATCAAGCCAATCAGCTTGCAGTATCACTAATGCGTCATCAAAAAGAAAAGAAAAATCCAAATTGATAAAGCCGTTTATGATTTTACCAATCATGGAGTGGAGGATGACGTTCATCATTTATTTTACAATGATCATTAGCACTATCTTTCTCATACAATGTTTAACAGATTATTTAAATTATGAACAGTTTATCTGCGCTGTCATGTGCTGATTCAGACTGAAATGGTACAAGCATTAAGAATATTCTATGGTAATAAAACAAAATCAGACATCGAAATAAAGTTAACTTTATATGAATAAAATTCAATTCTAAACTCTCCGTGATTGACTTCACTTTTCCGATGGACGGCAAAAACAACGGAAGTTTTGCCCCGATATTATAATTACATTAATTCCTGCATTTCTTTTAAATCAAATAACAGAATCCCAATCAAAGAAATACATCTGAATTAAATGCCTATATTTCTAATTGAAATGGTGTCAAAAGCAATAAACTGTGAATTCATTGAATGATTGTACTCAATAAGCTTATAGGGGCTAAAATGTGTATTTTTCGTAGACCATCATCTGTGGCACAGTATGATCTCTGTACCTAGGGGGGTCCGGGGGCATGCCCCCCCCCGTGAGAAAATTGTTTACATTTTAAAGATAAATTCATTAATCTGGTGCACTTTGAGTCCCCCGAATCCACTGTTAAAAATAAATAATCCAACCGCCCAAACATATGATATTCTCTGATTTAGATATCTGATCATCGCATTACAATTATTCAAATTATCAGTGTTAAGCATGATAATATGGTTAAATATCACACTGAAGCTGATTAAAAAATAACATTTACTTAAAATTAAAGTTCTTTTCTTGGCAAAATTACATTTTCTTACTAGCCTAAACAAAGTCTGTCATACTAACTAAAACTTTCCAATTGAAAACCTTCAAACTTCAAGCTTTTAAAACTACTTCCAACTTTCTAGTTAGGCTTTTTCAAGAGAAAAAGTTGTCTACAAACTTTTTTTTATCTAATTGTAAAGTGTTACCAAATTATGATAAACATCATGTAGGTTACGTTACCACGCTGCCTGATTCAAGCAGATCGCGGCTGTTGATGCATGAAAATACAAATTCAGCATTAACATTTAGCATGTGTATTCTAATTTGAAGGGCTTTGATAACATATCTGTGAAAATAAAATGCATTACGAGTAAAATAGATTGAAAATATTGCATGTTTGTTCGGGTAGTGAATTTACAACAAAACCTGTTAATTATTCAACAAGAGAAATAGGCGGAGTTATTCATCATTGTGCAACACAATTCGGATACTACATGACAGCTTACTTGCAGTGCTTGACTTTTTCGTGAAAAGGGAGAGGAGTTTTTTTGCCATTTTGAACTATATGAAACGGATGGATTCGGCGCGGGTGCGCGCATGGGCGTGTCGTAGGCTAATGCACGAGTGACTGATTACCATGGAAACGTGAAAGTCACGTATGTAGATAGACTATCCTTGACTCTTTAGATTTTAAATCTCGATGTAGGGTATACACACCCGCGAAAACCTCAGCTTATCGTAGACACACTTACCCTATGAAAAAGTGCGGGGGACGAATTTACATTGTATAAAAAGTGTGGGGGGGGGGGGGGACACTACACTAATACAAAAATAAAACATTTGTATTCACAAAAAACTGTCTCTATTTGTACAAATTGCAAATTCATTTAAATCTTCATTTAAAAATGTTGCACACATTGAGGATAGTAAAAACATATCTGCAACATTTATCAAGTTCATAATTGTGCATGCATATGTTAATCATTTTGAGACTAAATTCATTCCATATGAATTATCTTAATATCTTAATGTGGATGCATGAATGTGGAGGGTTTGAACATATTTTTAAGGGGGGCCGGCAGAACACATGTTGGAACAACTGCATTAAGGAATGGTGGAATTTGGAAATTTCAACATAAATATATTATTGAATGAATTAAACATTACCTCTCTCCATCGTTAAGAAGTTACCAAAAAACTTTGATATCCAACATAATACAATGTTATAGGTCACTATTTTCCAGGCACACAAAATTAGATCATTTAACCTCAAAACTGTTTCGGCTGACTAAATCTCACAAATGTTTATATTTAGATAAAAAAATAGTGTAGCCATTCATCAAAAGTGCTGAGATGATGGTCAGGAGAAAAAATAAGGTGGTGGGAGGGGCTCATCTTACACCACGTTTTCCTGTATATATATATATATATATATATTAGATACAAAGTGTCATTACTTACCATTGTTGTTCTTGCAGTTTTGTCTTCTGTCCTCACACAGTAATCGTTGCCTCACCTCACGTAGTCTGAGATCAACAGGTCAGAGACTATTAGTAGCCCCCTTTGCACATTTTAAAACTAGGGGGGATCGTTCATTCCAAGTTGTTGCACCCAGGTTGTGGAACGCTTTGCCTCCTTCCATACGCTGCTTGGATTGTGTGGAAAAATTTAAAAGTCAGTTGAAAACTTTGCTTTTTAAAGAGGCTTTTGATTAGTTTGGAGGATGGTTTGAGGCCGGTCTATTGTGTATGTGTTTGAGTGTTGCTTATTTTACTTATATTTTATTTTACTTTGTTTTGTGATTGAGATGTATTTATGAGAGCTGCTAATGATTTCTTTTGTTGTAAAGCACTTTGTGATTGTTGTGGCAAAAATTCATCTCAAACAAACATCACTGCGTAAGAGACACTCAGAGTCAAATTATATAAAATAGAAGTATTTATTCTTGCAAGAATAGGAGCAGTCTAATACACAGTTGTTACCCTGTGCAGAAGAGTGACACACCCCCAGACAGACTGAACTAGCTTTTATCTTAGTTTCAAGGCCTTCTTCCCCCCAGAGCCTTCCTCCCAGTAGTTTTCCACTAGTTGGCCCACTAAGCTCCCCTGCACCAAATGGCCTTCTGACATCTAGGTCAGAGGTCCTTGTTCGTCTGTTCTCTGGAGTGTCTCCCTCTTCTGCCTCCCCAGGTACATAAACAGAATCCTCTCACTACAAGTGAGAGACACACATGTGACATTCTTTGAATCATCTATATTTAACTAAAGATCAATGAATATCATTAAAATTGCCACCACAACTCCTCACTTTTTATCATTCTGATTACCCATAATCACAATAATAAACAATAAGACAAATTTTAAGTCATATCATCACACTTATACTTTTCATCTCTGATTTTTGCATAAATGATCACTCTCCTTGAACCTGTGAAGAAAAGTTTAGAATGAAGAAGCATAAGGCTGTTTTTGTGGGGGAAGGGCCCGTAATATTTTAGCAAGCAAGTAAACATTTTCACTGCGCCGGGCTAAGCGAGAAATCACTGTTCCTGCGCTCCTGTAAACAGACCCTCAGTCACGCCAGTAAGGAAAAGGTAGTTATAACATAGCAAGGAAACAACCAGATAAAAGTATAATAAAAAATCCCTCAGTTTCAAACCCTATCTTTGTACGCCATCTCGTAACACGGATGACTGCTGCTTTTAACCCCCTTTAAATCTTTGCCCTTAATCTTTCTCAGAAAATAAACAAATAGAAGAAAAACAAACAGAACATACATTTAACACATATCTCACTGTAGCTCCCGCTACCTGTGTCGTCACATAATTTTGTTCATCCTTGGGATAGACTGTCATTTTCACCAATTGAACAGACAGCAGGTTTTCACCTGTCTCTGTAATCATATTCATCCATGAATAACAAAATTATCAGAATAACACAATCCTAACTCCTATCATTAAGCCTTTTCCATTAATCTACTCCCATCTCCATATTTCATCTCGGTTTTCCTAACCATCTTTTGTTCACTTCTAATTCAATTTAGTAGGCTCTATTTAATGCCATGTTTAACAAAATCTAACCAGAGAAGTCTTATAATTTTATCCATTCTTCTAACCAATGCAGTTGTTCAATATTAACTCTAATATTTCCATTACGGTCCGTCTTTTTGCTTGTTACACATAAATTAATAGATTTTCTACATTTGCACCAATCAAATCAATACCTAGTTTGATTCAATCAAACAAAATCATCAAAATCATCACAAAGCAGATTCTTCTGTTAAACTTAAACCATCAGTTGGCGGTTGGTTCCTCCAGGTGTGTTGATCATCTCGTAGGTTCGGGAGGCACGTTACTAGCACGTCCTTGAATCCCTCACTTTGTGCTCTATTGCATGGTTGAGGCCTGTTGGTGTTGTCTAAGGTGAGAGGCTTGGACCCAGGTGTCACATTCTCCAACCATTTTCTGATCCTTATAAGGTTTTCCCTTAAATCACGACCGCACCCCCACTGGAGTGAACCATTTCTTGCCTGCTGTCACCTGTGAATGGAGACCTTAAGTATTTTGTTAGTGACCGCTTGTCTAGCCGCTCGTCCCTTTTGGTGTGACCTGTGGATTCAACCTGAAACATTATCACCGGATAATTTCTCGCTCACTTAATAGCACTCAGGGTCCTTTTCCCCTGAAAAACAATATTTATACATTTGGAACAGAATCAGTTCTGTTTTCTGCAACCCATCCTGACATTCTGTAAAAGGAAAATTTAAGTTTTGCGCTGCGCAGGTGTGACCTTGTTTCTTTCTGCTACAAAAACAATCCAGGCCAGGATAGTTAGTCAAATTCATCCGTAACCATTATTTTATAGGCCCATTCTCCCCTGTATCCAAAAGTCTGCATGCTCTGTAAAGAAAAAAAAATGTCGAGGTTATTTTCAGATAGTAAAATACGTAGTTTCTTTTGTCTGCTGTGCTGCCACGGCCTTCGCTGCCACATCTGCCCTAGCGTTTCCTGTTGAAACAGTCCTGCAAATACATGTATAGACAGCAAATTTTGTTTGGGACCCAAGTAAACCATATTTGGCAATTGTTACCATCCCCCTTTTGATGGATGACCCCGCTCATTCATCAATTTAAACTAATTTGATTTGCCATCAACACCAACCCAAACGGCGTCCTTCAGCCAAATTTTGCCCAGACATCCTTCTCTGCCTCTGAAACAAAATATTACATTCTTCACTTAAAGCCCAATCTCATCTTCTTATCGAAGTATTTGAAGGGCAACGTCCCTGAGTCTCACAGCGAATCCTGCTTTTCAGGCCTGTTGTTTGGTCTCAAGTCAGCCATCACAAACATTTCTAAAGTCATCAATTTTCCCTATCAGGTCAGGTCGTGCTGTACAGACTTGGTCAATGTCAGTCAATCATTTCTCCCCCTTTGTTCACAATTATCATAAATGTTAAGGGCTCTCTTGATACTTCGAAATTGACTTAGCCAATATGTCATTTTGTTGTTGCCATCAAATCTACAACATTTTCATTTATCTCAGCCCATGCCAGATGGTAATCTACAACTACACAATTCCAATTTACACAAATACTTAAACTGATCCAGAACATAATTCAAATCGACATCCTGCATGACAAAAGTATTACTACCAGACAGAGCTTGATGTCCAATCAACTTAAAGCTCGTCCCATGTTCTGTATTGTCTTTTCAACCGTTCCACTCAGAATTATCGGCTTCTTTAAAATTTGTCATTTGCCTTAACCCATCTGTAATGATAAAACTGTTCTGTTCTAATTTCAATACTGTTCTAATATTAGTACCCCAAACTAATACATACAAGACATAAAGTGCTGTCACCATCACACACACACTCATACTAGACACACATATGTTAACTGCTCATTCTCAATGTTTGCCCTTTCCTTATGTCATCGTTAAAAGGATTTAAATTTTAAATAAGATTTTAAACTTCACATTTTC
Source organism: Tiaroga cobitis (assembly GCA_030578255.1). Taxonomy (NCBI): domain Eukaryota; kingdom Metazoa; phylum Chordata; class Actinopteri; order Cypriniformes; family Leuciscidae; genus Tiaroga; species Tiaroga cobitis. The sequence continues at coordinate 43,537,949 of CM060591.1, forward strand.
CTGTAGCTTCTATCTAATTTTACATGGTCTCTTAACCACTTTCAAAGCATGTCTTGTTCATTATTCATTAGATTTTTTAGACAAGTCAGCTGGGTTGTTTTGGTTCCTTATCATTAATTTTCTTCAGCTTGCTCTAGCAGGCCGATAACAGAAAGACAGACACAGTTACCATTCCTTCCTCCGCTCCAGCAGTCTCTCTCACTATAAATAAATTTCTAAGACTGTAACTTATACACAATGTAATATTAAATTCATTACAATAACCTTTGACCATCCACCTTTGTTATCCAGACTTAAATCTACAAAAGCTGTCTTCATCTTTAGTCACCACCATGTCTAACGACCTTCAGGAGTTAGAACTATGTTATAAACTTCTATACATTTTCCTTGCCCATAAGGCAACCGACATCAAAAAGTTTTATTACTGTCTCCACAACAATTAATAATGGCAATCCCCTCACGGTCTCAGCTGGCTCTTGAAAGCCCATTGCCATTAGCTCTTTGTCTATAATTTTCTTCTCCTCAGGGTGTTGTCCCCCCTGGTATAGTTGCAGACACTTGTCACAATGAAAACAAGCCATACAACTAATGCGGTTTCTTCTGGCGAGTGGTATATATAGAGGAGCTTTGCTTTATTGGGGAGACATGCCGTAACTCGTCACCGCGTCATCTCCCCTCAACGGCATAAGGACGCTGCTGGCCTCACAGCTCCTGCTCAACCCTCATACCTGTCTCACATAAAACACCCCCATTCAGGAGATGCCCAGTGACTTTACGTGAGCCCTCTGCCTTAGGTTGCCCCCTGTCTGGCCAAAGAAGGTCTTACCCGTCATAGAGATGGTCACTCGTGCCCACTGGTGACCGCTTTTTTTCCCATCACAGAATCTTTGACCGTTTTCTTCAACAAAATCTGTTGTTCTCTGGAGCTTAGGAAAAGCACGTTCAAGAGTCACCAGAGCCATTCCCATTGCCTAATAGTGTTCACACAGGGAGACAGGTCAATAACAACAGTATTTAATCACTTAAATCCATTAACCATCTTAAAAGCAGAAACCTAGCTGCTTAGACTATACTCAGCGAATTTAGATCATCCGTACGTTCAGTGAACTTTACCTGTAGACGGAGCCATCGGTCCTGAATGGTGGAGACTAAATGAGACAAAGAAGTTAATGGTCCTAAAATAAAATAAAATGTCTTCTGCATTATTATTTTAAAGACTTACATAAATTCTGTCAGACCATTTCTATTTTCATCACATATAGTTTTCTACTATATTCTCCTTTCTTTTCCCTACATGCCAGTTCCTTCATTATCTAACCAGTACACGCATGTCTCACACACCAACCTTTTTGTTTTTTCACTTCCCTCTTCCACCAAGTCTCACTTACAGTTCCCCCTATTTCACACAGACAGCCTTATTGCTTCTTGCTACTTCAATCCTTGTCATATAAATTTAAGTTCTATAGACATCTAATGTCATGCATCCATTTACTGGATGAAGTAAAAAAACATTATTTCTCCTGGCAGTTCGACATTTTATCTTCAAGCCAACAATCCATTATCTGTTCACATTTTTTACACACATGTTGAACGCAGACACAACTTTTGTTTCTCACTGCTCTGTTCAACTGATTCCTGCACCATCTTTAATGTTGTGGCGCTCAATACCTCATTTGACAAAACACCGGTGTACCAAATTTCGCAAGCTTGCTTTTGAGACATCCCCATACCGGCTGTTTTCTGTTCTCTGTGGATTTCTCTTCAACGCGCGTTTTCTTTAATCTGTTAGGCGTCCCTAACAAATCCGACTCTTTTCTTTTAACCCAAATCGGTCGGGTTGCACTTTTAGTGCCCTCCTAATTATGGTTTACCAAAAAAAATTATTTTCTGGCTCCCCCTAATTAGCCTCAGCACCTAAAAAAAATTTGCTCCGTGGTGGAACAACTGATTTTCAGGGTACCTATCTGTTTGAAATCTCTTGATCTGTTACAGACCTCAATTAATCTCAGATAATTTTCTCTCGTATCTGTTTGAAACCTCTTGATCTATATATAGATCTCAATTAATCTCAGATTACGTACCACAGAAACAGCCCTCAGCCAATATGGTTCAATTTCACTCTTCCCCCAATTAAACCGAATTTAAATGACCCTTACCAGAGACGTTGTTTCATGCCACTTGCGGGTTCTTTAGATTCCAGTGGTCGATTCTCCCGGCCCTGATATCGGTCGGCCCCTCTCTCTCAAGTTTACGAGGTAGAGCTGGAACTTACTTAGTCCAGGTGGCCAAACACCGTCCGATCTCAGGTCCAGGAGGCACGTCCAAGGAATATCACTTCTGACACCAAAACTGTTGTGGCAAAAATTCATCTCAAACAAACATCACTGCGTAAGAGACACTCAGAGTCAAATTATATAAAATAGAAGTATTTATTCTTGCAAGAATAGGAGCAGTCTAATACACAGTTGTTACCCTGTGCAGAAGAGTGACACACCCCCAGACAGACTGAACTAGCTTTTATCTTAGTTTCAAGGCCTTCTTCCCCCCAGAGCCTTCCTCCCAGTAGTTTTCCACTAGTTGGCCCACTAAGCTCCCCTGCACCAAATGGCCTTCTGACATCTAGGTCAGAGGTCCTTGTTCGTCTGTTCTCTGGAGTGTCTCCCTCTTCTGCCTCCCCAGGTACATAAACAGAATCCTCTCACTACAAGTGAGAGACACACATGTGACATTCTTTGAATCATCTATATTTAACTAAAGATCAATGAATATCATTAAAATTGCAACCACATGATCTTCATCTGAGAAAAGTGCTATACAAATAAATTTTACTTACTTACTTACCTTATTTTATATTGTTCCATTCATTTTCACAACTCCTCCCCTTCTCAATCTTAACATCTTCAATTTTTATTCTTCATCACACAAGAAAGCGTTTCACACCTCTATAGTGCCTGAATTACTAATCAATTTACAGCATTGCTACAAAGGTAACATTAATACTTCCATTAAATCTAAATGTTAAAGTTGATAATAGAATTGTCTATTATGTAAACTATAATAATTCACTTAAACTAGTCAAATCAAGAGATGCAGAACTAAAAGGCTGTTAACTAGGGCAATTTTCATACAAATTTTTCACAGCTCTTTTACCTGTATTTTGATTTGTGCATTGCGTTGTGGTTGTGTTCTTTAGGGTTAAAGTATAATGTCTGTAAATTTAACAGATCAATCTCTGCATCCAAATTTCAATGGATGAACAAATAGTGCAATGACTGAGAAGATAGGATAAGTGTCCAAATGGGTTCAAACATGATTACTTGTATTATTTCCTCAAGACTTGATAACGTGCAAGCTTCTCATTGCAATTTGGGTCATAATGTATTTTTGAATTTACTAAAGGTTTAAACTAAACAAGACATAGAACGTCTTGGTTACGCATGTAACCCTCGTTCCCTGAAGGTATTATGTAAGATGTCGTCTTATGAATTGAGATCTCGCCTGAGAGCCCAATCACCTTCGAGTGTAAACCAAACGAGCCATTGCACATAAATACGGAAACGGATGCAACACACATTCAGGTTTTTGCTGAGGAGCCGAGCCGGTGACCCGGCCGCTCAACAGTGGTGCAGTAACTGTGATGGCGGGACGTAACGTCTCTGTTCCCTCCTTCAGGGAACGAAGGTTACGTAACCGAGGCATATCAGTCAGTCACGTTCGACGTTATGTCAGATGTGATCTGACGAATTGGGATCCCTATCCAAGCCCCATTATTGCTGCCCCTTCCAGTGCTCCACGAAAGCCACCTGATCCCCTCGTACTTCTGGGGCGGAAGATGGGACAGGGCTTTACGCAGAGAAAGTCAATCACCGCTGTTCCGCATGACCTGTTGGATTATTGGATAACACTGGGAAAGCATGCATTTTCCAGGCAGAAAGGGAAGCTACGGAATCCACATCCTGCCCGTAGAGAGCAGGATGCAACATTTGGATTGTCTCTGAGGTAGCTCCGGCCTAGTTTGGAAGGAGTGAAGAACGGAAAAGACACAGGCTCGCCGACAGGGGAGCCGTACTATGGAAGAATACACATATGGGATCACTGTAGGGATCACAACATATGGCACTTAACCTAACACAGGGGTCAACCATTGGGTGTACTTACGAGTGTTAGGCCAGGCGTCGGACTCTCCGCCACATCTGACTGCCAAGAGTGGTGGAGGAACTCAAAAGGGTTCGCCAGATGGGGAACTCAACTGAAGAGCAAGATAAGCTCATGTATCCGGTCAATAGGAGGGGAATGGCACAGCAAGTGAGACACCCAGCGGGTCCCCGACGTTCACTGGCCACTTGGGGCGAGTGCACGGGAGGACACTGGCTCTACACGAAGACTATAAAATCTGGCAAACGTGTTGGGTGTCGCTCAGCCCGCAGCTTTACCCTCATGCATTATGAGTGCTTTTGCCTTGTAGACTTGCAGAGGCAGCACTGTAAGCCCAGCAGCCTTCATAGACACCCCGGCAGAGTAAAATGTATCTAAAACTGTGTAACTGTGATCTAAGTTGGATTGTCTTGTATAAATAATAAAACCGCTAGATCTTGTAGTTATGGATACAGTTGTGATCTCTTGATCACAGTCAACCTCCACTTAAACCTGCCAGCCAAAGTTGCTGCACCTCACAGTCTGAATGCTTCATAGATTTAGTCTCTTTTTGCATTGTTACTAATCAGATAGCTACACAAATATGTTTTCTTGTCATTATGGGGTATTACCCTACAAAAAAAACCCAGCTGAACCCCTCCCCCAGCATAAACCAGTATGATTCCCATGTCCACCAGCTTTCCAGCTTGGCATGCTGGTCCAAGCATGCAAAACATACCTTATACTTTTGACCAGCGAGGCTGTATTTGTTCAGCAGGTAAGCAGATTTATGTGTCAATTTTAGCATAAGGCAGCAACTTAACAAAATGTTAAAAAAAATTAAGGGGACTGAATACATTCTGAATGCACTGTATGAGAGTCATTTAAGCAATCCGATCGATTATCATGTATAAATTGTATATAAGCCATAAGGGACATTTAGCATAACTAAACTAATTCACAGCAATCCTAATGACTTAAGACTCAAATTTCATGTCAGGCAGAGAGAAAATGGCCAGTGTAAAAATGTTTTCTTTTAACTTCATTTTTAACATAAAAATGTTACAATTTTCACTTTATGCCAGTCACTCTATATCTCTTTCATTTTCACAATCTCTCACATTTTTTTCTCGCGTTTTAATCGCGCATTTCACTTTCGGAGATATCCATCATCACACATGAGACACCTTTAAAACAAATGCACTCTGAAGATAACAAATAGCTGCTTTTATACAACAATATGCTGCAAGAAGAATTAGTTATTTTATTTCTCATTTACACATTACAGGTAGACAAAATATCCAGAAATAGTATGTTCACTATAAACTCTTGTTTATGTCAGTTTTAGATGCTTAAATAATAATGTATTTAGGCAGAGCAAAGTTCAAGTTAAAACAGACAGAAACATTTCCTATTAGGCCATGTTGTGGGGAGAGGGTGTGACAACCTAACACTTTTTGACTTTCTCAGTTCGTGTAAATTCACATGGGGTTCAGAGCATTTTTCCACATTAATTTCACACGTCTAGAACAATTATGTGGTTTTGTTTCATTAATACAGTGTATACTTTTTCCTTTATTTACCCCGAAAGAATGGAAGTGAAAAGTGACAACATCCTCCACATTGTAACATGACCATATGACATCTTAAAATGTTATCTGATCTAATCCAATAATATACAAGACAAACTAAACATTTTCTTAATAAAATACAATTATTAACTTTTTCATAATAATAATTAAAAATGAACACATTTGAGCTTGATAAACACACGGCAAAACACAGCTATACAGCATAGTTATAGTTTACAGCATAATAATTTCTGAACATTGACTCTCAATTTTTATTCATGGTTTCTTAATATAATTCATAAAAGTCGTTAATTGGGAATTTATTATAGGCCTATCGCTAACATCATAGAATAGCATAGTTCTAATAGGGGCTCATTGTAACGCATTGTTACAACATGCCCATCTGCGCAACTGGAATTTAACGCAATTATTTTAAAATTATTTTTTAATTATTATTTCAAAAGTTGTAAATGGTACCAAAATGCCAAACCGTACTGTACCACTTTTTCGGCACCGAAAGGGTGGAGCTAAACTCACTGCAGAACGTTGACTGGTTGACAGAGAATCGTCACTTGCGCGTGCTACAAGAGGAATGACAACATAAGCAGCGCCATTTTTTAACATACAATATATAATACTTCTGTTATTGTGTCATGAAATGTAGTTTTAAGAGTTTTTCAGGCGAGAATGTAGTTGTTTAAAGCTCAAATCTGTGGTTTATTTATAAAGATTTGTGAAAATATTATCCAGTTTGTGAGATCCAATTTCAGGCGATCACCGGGCGCTCGGCGCTCATGTTCCCCGCCTGGAACAGCCTTTCCTCGGCTAGTCGTTCTGACGTTTGCCGCTGACTCTGACGTCTCTGTAGTGGTTACTTAACATGAGATATAATTCGTCTTGTGTAGACTTAACGGGCGATCTTTGGTCTCGTGAATCTATAATTTGTTCCCCGGCCAATCGTTTTGGCTGAGGGCTAAGTGAAGTTTCATAACGTGGCATAACGTATTTAATTTACGTTACCGTTGTAATGTTAGACTAGAGCGCTGACTTTGTATGTTTGACTGAATTGTTTGCTTTCTTATTGTATAGCTTCTTGTACCTTTTACTTATACTTTTATAATGGCTACTATTGGTAAAACTGAAATTTAACAAAAAGAGATTGAGTTTTGTCATTTTTAATTTTATTACAGTGAAGATGATCAGAGTACAAATGCACATATTGTCTGGACCATATTAATGTTTAATATTTTTAAAATTTAAACGAAAAGAGGCAGGGTTGTGTTTTATATGTCGTTTTGTTATAAATAGGCTAACGTTATACATGCAGCGAATATGATCAATACTCGTTGCCTGAACCACATTATGTTAAGATTTCTTTAAATGAAAACGAAAAGAGGCAGAGTGGTGTTTTATAACATATTTCATTTTATTGTTGCCTAAAATGTACATACAGAGATAACCGGAGTAGCAGAGCAAGCTGAGTGACGCTTTCAAGAACACGCTGTTCCATTTGCAAAATTACCGTATTCACGTCCTCGGGAGTCATTCGCAAGTCCGAACTTTGCGTACTTGGTATTAAGAAATGCCTAATGTCGGCACTTGGCTTATTGTGACAAACAGCCACATGCCAAGAAGCAAGAACAAGATCTACTGTATGTCATCCATTGTTGTTTACTATGTCACTTTCTTCTTCGCGCGAAAATGATGTTGATCGCTTCTTTCCGGCTTAGGCTACACCACACCTATCAAGTATGGTACTGTTGGCGGTGGAAACGCAAGCCGGATCAGGGTTCCCTTTCAAGAGGTCTCTCGTATTGCATAAGTTAGCTTATGCTATGGGAAAACTCCTTTTCTCGAGAATATTGAAGCCACATTTTTTAAAAAGCAGTGCAGCTGCACAGCAGATATATAGCTGAGTGTCTAGCACGCTCATTGGCTGTACTGCACAAACCTATGGCGAGGTAGCTAAGATGCGCAAACCAATCAGTTCGTTTCGTGCCAGGGCGCATCATAGCCCGCCTGTATGGGCGTGGCTTTGAGCTATATAAGCCCCCATTTTCGCCATATAATTCAGATTTAATCTCCTTCAGCAAGTTCCACTTCACTGACCTCCGATTGAGAAGCCTTCACCGCCGCCATTGAAAAGCCATCCGGTTGCGCATATATCCTTTTTAAAGCAAACTTAGTGTGTTCGCTGCTGCGACTCACTATCTAAAAGAGCAAAGTTTCTAGGCGTTGTTTCAAATGGAAAGAAAATTCTCCCCCTCAAAGAAGCAGTGGCCGTACACCTTTGCCCGCCTACCGCTATGGGATGGAAAGCTAAAGCGACTCACCTGTCTAAGCCTTGCTGTACCACTTCAGCTCTCGCTGGCCGAGCTTACGCCTCCGCTGGTCAAGCTGCTTCGGCACTTCACACCATGCTGTCCTCCAGGTTTTTCAGGCCAAACTTCTCCGCTCTATGGACGAGTCTGGTCCTGACCTGGAAGCTTTCAGGGACCTGCGCAGCACCAAAGACCTGGCTTTGCACGCCACTAAACTAACCACCCCGGCGATTGGTAGAAGCATGGCATGCTTGACGGTGCTAGAGTGACATCTCTGGTTGAACTTAACGGAGATGAACGATGCAGACAGGGCCTCCTTCCTGGACTCCCCTATCTCCACCACCGGCCTGTTCGGCCCAGCGGTAAAGGGTTCTAAGCTCTGTTCCATAGTTATAAGCTTATAGGGTTCTAAACTTATAACTTCGCCCCTCTCTAAACGTTCCAGCTCTGCTTCGAGCCGCCACAAGAAAGCGCTGTTCCCTCAGCCAGCAAAGCCAGCGCCGGTTTCTCAGCTCCGTCACCGTCACCGTTCTCGTTCAACGAGACGACAGCAGTTCCCAGAGCGCCGGGGACCCCGACCCAAGATTGTGTTGGACCCCAAGCCACGGAAGCCTTTCTAGCCCGGGTGACAGGAAGGAAAAGAGAGTGGTTGAGTCCCGCCGTGGCCGGACCACCCTCCAAAAAGCTTTTTACACATCTCCCAGTCCCCTCGTTTTTAGTTCAGGCGGCTGGAGATGCCAACATTGCAGTCAAGGAGTCTGTGTTTAAACATGCACGACCGCAAACAAACGTTGTTTTAACGGCGATGCAAATACAACACGAAAAGAGCACTTTTCTGTCTGTTCTCCCTCTGGCTCGCGCTGGAGGTGTAATAAATGTAGGATGTGTTGTGTGCCCACGATAAAGTACGCACCCCTGCACATAAGCACTGTTCCCACAGTATCAGTTCTCCCTCTGGCTCGCGCTGGAAGTGTAATAAATGTAGGCTGTGTTCATTCCTCGTTCCAAAGAAAGATGGCGGCCTTAGGGCCATCTTAGATCTCAGACACCTGAACAAAGCGGTTTTGATGCGCCCGTTCAGAATGCTGACAACAAAACAAATTCTCATGCAAATTCGCCTAGGGGATTGTTTTTTCTCAGTGGAACTGAAAGATCCTTACTTTCAAATTCAGATAACACCCCATCACAGGCCATTCTTGAGATTCGCCTTCGAGGGGCAGGCTTATCAGTACACAATCCTGCCATTCGGTCAATACCTAGCACCCCGTACGTTTACGAAGTGCATGGACCCAGCTCTCACCCCCCTGAGACAACGGGGAGTGTGAGTGTTGAACTATCTCGACGATTGGCTGGTTATAGCCCAATCGGAGGTGGAGTTAATAACTCACAGATCCTGGCTCCTCAGCCATCTAGAATGCCTGGGTCTCAGGATCAATGCTTTCAAAAGCACACTGTCTCCCAGCCAGAGTATGTCTTTTCTGGGGACAGTCATAAATTCTATACAGATGAGAGCGCAGCTTATGTCAGAGCGCGCGCTTAACATCCAGTGTCTAGCGGCATCGTTCAGAGCAGGCGCTTGCGGGCCTCTCAAGAGATTTCAGAGGATGTTAGGCCTCATGGCCTCAGCATCATCAGTACTCCAGCTGGGCCTACTGTGTATGCGTCCCCTCCAGCGCTGGTTAAAACCCTGTGTACCGGCTCACGCGTGGCTATCTGGTCACTTCCGTATCAAAGTGAACCATGGCTGTGTCAGAGCCCTGGCTCCTTGGAAAGCAGCAGACTGGTATCAGTCCACAGTGAGTAGGGGTGTGATTTCAAAGAGGAAATTGATCTTGACAGACGCTTCCAACATCGGTTGGGGGGCCCTATACGAGGGCAGGGCCATCTCCAGCCTTTGGTCGAGCCCGGAGAGGCACCTACACATAAACTGTCTAGAGATGAGAGCAGTCGCTCTATCACTAAAATTTTTCCTCCCATACATAAAAGGTTACTACGTCTTGGTCCGGACGGACAACATGTCAATGGTTTCCTATAATAAATCGCCAAGGTGGACTCAGATCGAGCAACCTGCACACCATGGCCAAACACCTCTTGCTATGGGCTCAGCTCAACCTGCGCTCACTGAGAGCGGCGCACGTGCCAGGCATTCTGAACCAGGGTGCGGATATGCTATCCAGAGACAATGCCCCCACGGGGGAATGGTCTTTTCAGCCGCAAATGGTTTAGCTGATATGGAGCATCTTCGGCGAGGCAGAGGTCGATCTTTTCGCCTCAGAAGACAACACTCGTTGCCAAACATTTTTCTCCAAGGGCAGGGACGCGCTAGCTCAGGACTGGCCAAGTCGCCCGCTGTATGCATTCACTCTGGTCACAATGCTACCTCAGGTCATTGAACGGATCAGGGAGAGCTATGGTTCTCCGAGTTGACTCAGCTGCTGGAAATACCCCCATGGCCAATACCGCTGAGGAGAGACCTCCTCACGCAGGCAAACAGGACGATCTGGCATCACCGTCCTGACTTGTGGGCCCTCCATGTATGGCCCCTCAATAGGTATCCGGTAACCTCCCGGAAAGGGTGCTGAATACCATTACTGAAGCAAGAGCACCTTCAACCCGGCATTTTTATTCTCTAAAATGGTCAGTGTTCTCCGCCTAGTGCACAGCACGGAGCCTGGACCCCTACTCATGCGGAGTGACAAGGGTACTTTCCTTTCTACATGAGCTTTTGGACGTGGGTCGCACCCCCTCCACGCTCAAAGTATATGTGGCGGCAATAGCAGCACTTCACGCTCATGTGGCCAGGCAATCACTGGGAAGAAAGACCTAGTCTTGCGCTTCCTCAAAGGGGCCAGAAGGCTAAACCCGCCTCGACCCCCCTCTGTACCTATCTGGGACCCCTTTCGAGCTGCTTCAGTCTGCTGTCCTGAAGCCTCTTTCGCTCAAAACTGCTCTCTTGCTAGCACTGGCATCAGTCAAGCGAGTGGGTGATTTGCAAACACTCTCAGTGAGCGCCTCCTGCCTTGAATTTTGGCCCAACGACTCCAGAGTCGTCCTTAAGCCAAGGAATGGTGTAGCGATTTTTAGCTCAAATAAAGGGAATATAATTTTAATAACTGGTCATGAATATGTCCAGTAATCACATGCATAGATTGAAATTACCCGTAAAGGGAATAAGTTGCCAATGGTCTGTATGGACAACTGAATACAACAAATTATAATCAGTTCTCCATACAGGTAGGCAGAAATAGATCAATTATACTATCAATAATCAATTACAACGAATTACATTTAAATATTAATATGTCAATTGTCTAAAATAGATCGATTGTCAGGATAACCTTTCATGGGGTCAATTTATTATCGAATAATCTGCTATGTCCATCAAAACTGATAGTCCGATCTTCATCAAACCTCTTGAAAGTGATCATAGACGTTCAAGAGAAGCTATTCCTCTGGCCATGAGGATTAACTTTCCTGTTCTATAAAAATACTATTTAAGTATTGACAAATTTGTTCGTACCTTGATCGAACATTTAAGCGACTTCTTTACATGAGCAACAGACAGAGTCAATCAAATTAATATAATGTATTTAATAAAGGAAACTACGTATACCGGTGACTACAATTACATGGAATAAAATGTATATACAACACAATAAAGCAACAAACAATGAAAGAAAATAAGAGATAAAAGAAATGACAGAAGAGGTAGAAAGTGGTCAACAGTATGGCACAATCACAGACAAAGGAACCTTGAGAGAGAGACACCAAGATATCAAATCACCCTAAATGGGGTAAACAAATCTTAAACGCATTAAAAGCTCAATAAAACGAACACTTGCACATATGGTTCTCTAGAAAGAAAGGCGCGTGGGTGTCGTTCCTTCAGAGCGTCACGCGTTCTCCGTGGTTCTTCCGGGGTGTACGGAGGCGCGGTGAATTTAAAGGTCCCTTGAAGGTGAAGTTACTCAAAGAAAAATAATTCAGGCTAAGTTCATTTCACTCATCTGTGGAAATGAACAAAGTAGAATACGAAACGGGAAAACAAAGAAAACAAAACTAAACTAAACTAAACGGACTGAAGAGAAGATCTCGAAGAGAGATCTTGAAGAGAGTTGAAGAGCAAAACAAGAAGAGGTTGAAGAGAGGGATTGAAGAGCGTTCCATCCTTTTGAGGACAATAGAGTTCACACCTCCTTTGGGTTGAATGACCAATCTCCTTCGAGATTTTCGAGAGGGAAAAATCTTCCTTTGTCCTGTCAAAGCGGCTCATCTGCATAGTTTACAGCCTTGTTAAAAGATGCAATTTCTAACCAGAAAGCTGTTGCACATAGAATCATACATTTTACTGTAATTTCCTGTATGTGTCTAACTCAGTGAGACCGAGAGAATCAAGACGGTACCAAATAAGGCATGTATGAATAATAGGAATACAAAGATACATCTCAATGCATAATTACAAGCACTTATAGTTCATTTAATACTACAAAAAATCATAGATCCCCAATATGACGTGGGCACGCAGGCAAGCCTAAAAACATATCGAATATATCTCTAAGTAATGTCATTATTAGGATGAAGTTTAATGAACGTCCGTGTATGTGTGTGTGTGTGTGTGTCTGTGACATGCAGTGTACCCTCCTAGGAGAGCCGATTAAGATCTCTTTGAAGCTTTGGACCCAGAGCTGGGGGAAGGTGTGGGATGTTCTGGTATTGCTCTGAGGACCCATAAAAAGGGCCAAAAAGGCAATCTACTCCAGACTTTCTGGCATTGAGCTGGTGAATTATTATACACCAGTCAATGGTTAGACTGGTTCCCAGTGTTGGAATGCATGATTCACCCTGACGCGACCCAGATACGCTACACCGGGTATGTTCCTAAAGTGCTCTCTACTCCGTTCAGAGCCCAGGTCATTTCGCGGTCAGCTATTCCCTCGTCAGAAGACGAAAGAGTCGCGAATCTATTCTGCCCTATGAGGGCTCTCAGAGTCTATTTAGAGTGTTCTTCTTATGCTTTGGCGGCCGCACCAAAGGTCTCGCAGTCACGAAGCAGAGACTGTCACGTTGGAGTTGATGCTATCTTGCTGGCTTATGAGTCTAAGGGCCTCCGTTGTCCCATAGGCATCAGAGCTCATTCCACGAGAGGCATGGCCTCGTCATGGGTATGGTCGAGTGGAATACCAATTGAAGATATTTGTGTGGCAGCCGGCTGGGCCTCACCATCCACATTTATGAGGTTTGATAACCTAGAAGTTCCCACTTTACAAGCAAGGGTTCTTTCTGCATAAATAAAGTGTCTAAGCACAATTCTCCACAACTATAGGGCCCGACGTCTGTCTGGTCCTGGGTGAACCTGAACCACAGTTCTATATATCATATAAGAAGGAGCTTGGCTCCTTATAAAGGCCCATTCCTATATTTTCCTATATGAGGCTCATTACTGATCTGGCCTCTATTGGGAGTCATAACTTTACTCTTCTATGAGCCTCATAGTTTGGGACAAAGTTTTTAAGCACGCACAGTGTTTTGAAAGGGGTTCCCATAGCGTAAGCTAACTTATGCAATACGTGAGACCTCTCGAAAGAGAACGTCTCAGTTACTGACGTAACCTTGGTTCCCTGAGAGTAGGGACCGAGTATTGTGTAACCCGCCGTGCTACTGTGCTTCGATCAGGGGATAGCTTTAGTTGATTTAACGTGAATTCTATGGCGAAAATGGGGGCTTATATAGCTATAAGCCACGCCCATACTGGCGGGCTATGAACCGACCTGATTGGTTCGCGCATCTTAGCCACATCGCCATAGGTTTGTGTAGTTGCCGCAGCACAGGCAATGAGTGTGCTAGACGCTCAGCTCTGCTGTGCAGCTGCACTGAGTTTAAAAAAAAAATGGCTTCAATATTCTCGAGAAAAGGAGTTTTCCTATAGCAAAAGATAACTTACGCAATATTCGTTCCCTACTCTCAGGGAACTGAGGTCACGTAAGTAACCGAGACATTTAACTTCCCGAATCGGACTGTTCTGTAGGCGCTGGCCGCAGTAGCAGTAATAACATTAAGTGACATGGGCATCTGACGCGCAGATGCCAATGGCACATGTCACTATGCGTATTGGCACATCCGGTGGCACATCCTGTCTCCATTGGCTATTTTATGTAGGCGTTTGTTTCACAATTACGTCAGTATAGCTGCTCAGCTCATCTGTCAGTCACTACTGAGGTGTCGTGCACAAGACGGCAACCTGTTCCGCGACAGTGTCAGTGTTCCGCGATAATGTCAGTGACACATGTCACTATTAGGGATGGGCATCGAAAACCGGTTCCACCCGAGAACCGGTTCTAAATTTAACGATCCATCGATATTGTATGTTCTCGACGTTAACGAGTCCTCTTATCGATGCTCCTGCTACGAGTCCCAGCCATATACAGACCGTGAACTCACAATTTTGTCCTTTATCGGGCACCATAGATAGCACGGCGTCTACGCATCTGCGTGTCATCATGACGTCAAAGCGATTTGAGCAAAGGAGGGAATAATGGAGAGAAAGAGGCGATCTAAAGCTTGGCTTTATTTTACAAAACGGGACCAAAATCATGCCGTTTGCAATAACTGCAAGGCTGTGATTTCGTGTAAGGGTGCAAATACAAGCAACATGCTTAAACATATGTTAACCCATGGTACTAAATTGCAGGAATGCCGTGTTTTTGATCCGATGCGTACAACTGCCCAAGCTAGCAGCACCGTAACCTCAGTTGAACAGGGTAATGTAATGTTAAATATCACTGGCGTTTTACAAATAACAGGCATATTCTACGAAAACACTTTATTGTGTTTGTGTATAATTATTCTCGCAATATCCATTTTAGATGATAGGCAGGATGAAATCATTAGCTCCCAGTCGACAGGCTGCTCGACTACGAGTGAAGAAATGCGTTCGCCATTCACACTCGCTGCTCTGGGAAGAAAACTAAACGAGGACAAGGTAAACGAGTGTCACCGGGCAAGTTCGTGGTGAAAGGGTTACACCCATTCTCAACGGTGGACCAACCAGATTTTCGGTATGTGGTGAAATGTTTGGTGAACATTTAACAAGTTAGGCGAGTCTTCTTGATTGAGGCAAATCAAATGAATACTTTTATGTAATATATACAGCTAGCAATAAAATTGCATGTTAATTATCACATTATTTAATTTACATGAATAATGTGTAGGGAGATGATCAGGACAATAAACCCCAGGTATAAGCCACCTTCAAGGGACTACCTTGGCAACAGCTTGATCCCAGCCTGGTACCAAGTTGAAAAAGAAAACCTGTTATCTGCTGTCAAGGATGTTACAAAGGCAGCCATCACAGCAGATGGATGGACTAGCCTGGCCCAGGACCATTACCTCACAGTCACACTCCATTACACCAGACAGGGCACCACTGTAGGGAAAGTCCTCAAAACTAAGGCAGTATATGAAGCCCAGACTGGTGATGCTGTGGCCGAAGAAGTTGAAGCAATACTGAAGGAATTTGAAGTTAGAGAAAAGGTTGTTGCAGCAACAGTGGACAATGCAGCGAATATGGATGTTGCTATGAAGAAGATGCAGGTTTTGAAGATCAGCTGCTTTGCACACACATTAAATCTCGCAGCACAAAAAATTAACAAATGCAGCACCGTTTGCAATTGGTCTGCAAGAGTACGCGCTATAGTTGTTTGGATGAAGAGGTCCCACATGGCAAAGGTCATTCTGAAGGAAAAGCAGCAATTACTGAGTAAGTGCACATAAATTTCATAGTTTTTATTAGACTGTACAGTAAAATATTAATATTTGATTTAAAAATATATATATTTATATATATCAGATTTTAGCAAAATAGTTGATTATTATAATGTTTTGTTACATTTTATTCTAACAAAAATGTGAATTTTTTTCACAGACCTCGCTCAGCACTCACTAATTGTTGATGTAAAGACACGATGGAATTCTCTTTATCTGATGGTTGAGAGGTTCTATGAGCAGTTCCCTGCTATTCAAGCAGTAATAATGGACCCGCGGATAAAAAAACAATCTGAGAAGGAAAAGTAAGTTCTGTGATGATTACAATACTACTAAATTAGTGTAGGGTGCAAGAGAGGACCACTTATTGTGCTACCTTGCTTAAGGAAAATTATTATCTATATTTATAGACTGCTTGAGAAACTGCAAATGGAGGACTTCAGGAAGGCAAAGGAGTTCATGGAGTTGATGTCTGTACTCTACACGTCGACACTCTGTGTTTCTAGTGAAAAAAGCCCTACATGTGGCCAAATCATTCCAATTTTGAAAAAGTTGGAGTGCCACTATGCAGTCCAGGCCGAAGACTTTGCATTTGCAAGAAACATTAAGGAGAAAATCTGGACTGATCTTTCAACACGTTACCAGGTTCCTTGACCGATAATCACTAATTTCCAGTCTTCATGTAAATGATTCATTGTTCTTTCTTTTTCTTTTTTTTAAAATTAAGAATGAAAATGTCCAGAACTTCTTGGAAGAAGCAACGGTGATGGACCCACGGTTCAAGTTGAAAATAGACAGTGATGATGCCATTTGGGACAGGCTGAGGTCTGCAGCAATTGTAGCAGCCACACCCAGAAAGACAGAAAAGGTATTTGATTCACAGTTTGTGGCTTATTTCTGTTGTGATGCTCAACTCTGGTTCCATGCGTAGGGCTGACATATTATTTTTTATTTTAAGCAGTCACAGCAGGAAGACAACATACAGAGTCTAGGACAATCTCAGGAGGTGGAAGAGAAGCAACAGGAGGAGGTAGAAAACTATGTAAGTCCTTTTAATCATAGTAAACATGTGGCATAGATGAATATATTAAACTAATCAAATCATTGATCTAAACATTTTGGTGGTAAAGTAACAGTTCTACTACCAGTGGCACTAGCTTTAATAATAGAAGTAGTACATAAGTATATTTGTTTTTTGGACATCAGATTTACTTAATATACCTTTCAGACACCACATGTAAAACACCCCAGGAAGACAGCCTTGGAAAAGCTGTTTGCGGAGGAGGAGCATGATTTACAAACAGCCCCACAACAGACTCAGACATTTTTTGAACGACTGGACCGAGAAATACTGATGTACAGAGGCATACCTTCCATCTCTGTATCAGCGGATGCTACTCTTTGGTGGTGGCAGAAGAGGGACACGATGCCTCTTTTGGCTGATCTTGCCCAAACATATCTGTGTGTTCAGGCATCTTCTACCCCTTCTGAGAGGGTGTTCTCCACTGCTGGAGACACTATTAATCGAGAGAGAGCTAGGATTCTCCCAGAAAAAGCAGATATGCTTATTTTTCTTAATAAGAATTGTTAAATGAATCAAATTTGGTTCAAACATATTTCATTGCAAACCAGTTTTGTCACCGTTAGGCTTCCATCCCTATTTTTATAGAGAATACTTCATTCTATATTAGGAGGAAGAGTTTATGAGCTGTATGCTTGTTATGTTTACAGAATATTTTTATTTATTTATGAGCACAGCCTATTTATTATTCAGTTTGCTTACTCAAGTCAAGTGTAAACTTTAAAACAAATAAAACCACTTGTTTTGCACGAAAAAGCAATTGACTACTTTTTTCCAAAACCTATTAGGAATTGTTAGGAGAATCGTTAAAGAATCGTATCGATAAGCAGAATCGTCAGTGGCATTGATATTGATAAAATCGTATCAATTCCCATCCCTAGTCACTATCCACTGGCACATGCCAATAATGTCAGTGACACATGTCACTATCCACTGGCACATGCCAATGGAGACCGGATGTGCCACCGGATGTGCCAATACGCATAGTGACATTTGCCATTGGCATCTGCGCGTCAGATGCCCATGTCACTTAATGTTAATACCGCCTCTCGCTGGCCGGATCCTTTAACCGCTGCACTCGTGCCTCACGTCATTTGCAATGTCTAGCACATGACACGGCATTGAGTTGCACATAGAACACAAAACTGACAGGAGCCGCTCCGGTGGAGAACAGTGACTGGATCTAGAACCTTCAGATGATGCACAGCTCATCTTGTTGTACGTCCTGAAAATTTACGGGTGTGAGTTCGGTTATAGAATGCGGTGGTCAGTCCTGTAAATAACCGTAGCTACTGTGTGTGGACCGGACGTAACCATATTAAGGACAGGACTGTATTCTGCTGCTGCTGTGTGAACATGGTGGCCCTTTAGTGACGTGCGATGATGTCTTAAAGAGGCTAGGCACTGAGTTATGAAAGCCAGATTACCTGATTTATTGTTTAGCTAATAAAACGTAATAACAGTAAACATTACGCACAAGCACAGCATATCAAGAAATGTACAAATCAGGATGTATATCGTGTAACGTTACCGTCACAGACGAGGCTGAATCCAGCTACTTATTCGCAGCTACTTATTGACGCTATCCGTTCCACCTTAAATGACGCGAACTTCCGCGTTTGACGCTTTACTTAATGACGCTCGAGTTTAGGGACCGTGTGCTTTTCTCTCTTTTTTGCGTTTTTGAAAGGTTGTGTTAGGCCTACTTTTTTTGTCTATTTTCAGAATAAAATAATAATAAAAATGTTTAAATGCAAATAAAACTGATATATCAGCGAAAATGGACTGTAAAAATATAAAGGCACATAAGGCTACAGTATTTTTTAATTATTGTGCATGTCATTAGCTCAATTTAAGGACCATGTGTGTTTTCACTTATTCACACATTTTTTATATTTTCAGAAAAGAATAGCCTAATTAACATAATTGTAAGGTATTTAAATACATTCAATACATGTATTGTTTTGTATTATTATGACAAAATATAATTTCTATTAATAAAATTACAGCCTCTTATGAAGATTTCAGATGACCCAGCACCTTTGAAGATGAAACCTTCCCCTGCAAGGACTCCAGAATCAAACATGGATGATTGTACAAACATTATCATTACGTTAAACTGCACACATGTATGCAAAATTAAAAAATTCATTAAAAAAAAATTCTACAGTAAAAACTGCTCAAATTGTGGATTTCGTTGGAGGAGTAGCTTTACTATAAAGGGACAATGTCCAATTTTACGCACCCTCTGAGGTGGCCAAGAAACAGCGCCGCGAAATGGCCAGAAAATGCATTAGGTGGCTCATTGTGCACTGTGTAAAATGCGAATTCAAAAATTCATTAAAAAAACATTCTACAGTAAAAAATGCTAGAAATTTGAATTTCGTTAGAGGAGTAGCACTAGTATAATGGCACAATGTCCAATTTAACGCACCCTCTGAGGCGGCCGAGAAACTGTGCCGCGACATGGCCAGAAAATGCATTAGGTAGCCTAGCTCATTGTGCACTGTGAAAAATGCAAAATTCAGAATTATAAAAATAATTCTACAGTAAAAACTGCATGCTCACAAGTCAATTAATTTAATTCATACATTCATATGTATAATGCTTTTCACAATACATCATTTAAAAGGAGCTTTACAGAAAATGCAGGTTTTTGTGTTACAAAATCACATTAGGATTTTATAAGATATCAGAAAGTACATTTATATAAGTTAGTAAAAAAAAATATTTGCAAATATCAAATTACTATTACAAATTATTTACAAATTATGTTTTGTAATAATAATACAAAACAATACATGTATTGAATGTATTTAAATACCTTATAATTATGTTAATTAGGCTATTCTTTTCTGAAAATATAAACAATACAAAAAGGGTCTAAAAAGTGTGAATAAGTGAAAACCCACATGATCCTTAAATTGAGCTAATGACATGCACAATAATTAAAAAATAATGTAGTCATATGTGCCTTTATATTTTTACAGTCCATTTTCGCTGATATATCAGTTTTATTTGCATTTAAACATTTTTATTATTAGTTTATTCTGAAAATAGACAAAAAAAGTAGGCCTAACACAACCTTTCAAAAACGCAAAAAAGAGAGAAAAGCACACGGTCCCTAAACTCGAGCGTCATTAAGTAAAGCGTCAAACGCGGAAGTTCGCGTCATTTAAGGTGGAACGGATAGCGTCAATAAGTAGCTGCGAATAAGTAGCTGGATTCAGCCTCGTCTCTCACGGTCTCTCTCTCTCTCTCTCTCGCACTCACACAAACACACATACATACATACATACATACACGCACGCACACACAAACACAAGCGCGGCACAGGCACACACCGGTAGTTAATGTCCACTCCAACATCAGAATGCAACCATAATCCTTAATTGTTGCACAGCGGCCATTTATGTCTGTCAGCAAAAGTAAAATCACACACTGCTCAATTGAATATGAAGGCAAATGGCTTGCATTAATTCAATCACATTTATCAATTCAATATTAAGCCCAAAATAGTTTTTTGACTCACCAATCGTTAGATTATTTGTAACGTTACATAAAATCCATCCACCACTCTTTCCTAATGAAGACGTCGATCACAACTTTGTAAAACTCGTCTTTACGGGCCTTCAGTTGCTGCACTAGTCCATCTAAGGATGGTGTAGATCTCCCTCTTGCTATTGACTCAGATTTTGAATTAAAATTGAGCTTTTCTTAAATTCTTAACTCTATGATCACGGCCGGTGCTGTCATTTTGACTTTGAATTTGGCAGGCATGTAGGCTAGCTGTGGTGTGACGTTAGCTACGCAAATGTCCAGTAATATCTCGATTTTAATTGGTCCATGTCCATGGGTTTTTCGCTTGTCCGCAATGAATGGACATTTGTTTTTTATTTGATTATGCGTAACTGCTACATGTCATCGTAACGTCTAAACAATTGGAATAACACACATATTGCATATATAAATCACAAGAATAAACAGTAAAAATACAAATACAAGTTTATTATTAAATAAACATTTTTATTTTTGAAATTTGGCAGGGTGCAGTTTGCCTACCCAGACCGCAAGTCACATTCCACTTCGCTACTTTCCCATTGTTTTTCAATGTAAACACGCGCTAAACGGACGCCTTTAACCATTGCTCTCATATCTTTTGAAGCTTCTCGCGCAAGAGACGGCATTCTACAAACATGGCGCTCAAGTTAAAATAAGTCGACTTTTCAAAAACGCGTTTCTAGACCTTACGTTTTTTTCGTTCGACTGACCTGCGTCTTGTGTCTTTTACATCAGCCTATTACTGCACCACTGCAAACACAGAACGTTCCCCTAACGTTCCCGTATGGTTCCCATTTGGTTCCCAATTGGTTATTTTTTGGGAACCAAACGAGAACGTTCCAGGAACGGTCCCTGTAGGTTCTTTTTAGGTTCTATTTTATAACCTAAAGGGAACGTTCCCAGAACGTTCCCTGCGGGTTTTTTTAGGTTTCATTTTCCGAATAGGTTCCCGGAACGTTCCCCTAACCTTAAGGGGACGTTCTATTTACGTTAAGAAAACTTTCCTAGAAAACCAATAGGGAACATTCTGGGAACGTTCCCTGTAGAAATGTTGGCTAGTAAAAGCTGATTTTGCCGGTTGATAACAGACCCACTACAGAGCATCCGGTGAGAGACTTTTATCAGAGATGATCAGGTATTCGGGAATAACCCATTTATTGTCACCACAACTCAGTACGCTGAATAAATCTGACTTTGCATGTGTGTGTGGTTTTCTACAAATAAAGATATAAGAAAAAATAGATAAGTACAAATAACTATAACAATAATACTAGTCACAATAAACCTAGTAACAGTAATCTCCACAATGAATATTAAATTACAATGATTAATACAGTACAACAGGAACAAATGGAAAAATGCACTGCTAGAAATTATTAATACTGAGCGGTTGAAATACGACACCTTTGCGTGCTGAGGACAGAAATGGAGCCGCTCTGTCTAGCACATTAGTGCGCATGTGCCCAAAGAGGGTTTTAACTCTAGAAGTGAGTGATATATATATTAAATAAACCATACAATGACTAAAAGACACATAGATTATGTCTTCTAAATATAACAATGAAATACCTGAGGAAACTAGTATGCAAATATACACACAAACATATTTACGAGCTAGTTCGCATCGTCACTCACATACATTAACTTTTCCACATGCCGGGCTATTCAAACGTTTATAAACTAAATAGAAAACAATATATAAACAGGCTGCTACTTACTTTACAGGCACGCACACAACTTTAGCAAAGATAAACGCTACAGTATAGCTTGCATCCGTCCGTTTCCCCGATCGTCAGACTCAATTCAGTGGGCGGGAGCACGGACCTGCACGTCTTTTCCGCGGCGCCGATTGGCCCGCTGGATGGATGCTGTGACGCATGCGTCAATTTTGTCATATAATAAAGGAACTAAGACACTTGAATATAACTCTAATAGTGGCCTTTTTTACAGCCGCCCCCAGATGTCCGAAAGGAAATATGTACAATAACAAAAGGCCTATAACCTATACCACTCCAAATAGCTCTAATCTGGTATGGCAGGCAATTGGATGAGGCGTGCGACTGGGCGTGTGTACGACCTCTCTCCCACTTTAATTTGAGCTGTTCTTACTCTGCGGTCTACTCCAGGAAATACCCTTGACACCTGGCCCACCGGCCAGAGGGATCTGGGCAATTGGGGGTCAACGATCAGGACGATGGTGCCAACCTGGAGGTCAGATTTCTCATCCTGCCACTTCTGGCGGGTTTGAAGGCTGGGTAGGTAGAACCTGATGAAGCGCTTCCAGAATTGGTCGGCAAGGACTTGACTATGCCGCCATCTACGTCGACTGATCAGTTCAGATTCCGGGTATATCACAGGAGGAAGTGATGAATCTGGCCGCCCCATCAGGAGGGAGTTTGGTGTGATGGGGTCCAGATCGGAAATATTGGATGAAGTGTAGCCCATTGGCTTGGAATTTAAGATCCCTTCGATCTCCACCAACATAGTGTACAGCACTTCGAAGGTGACAGACTGGGCACCAAGTGTTGTCATCAAGGCCTGTTTTAACGAACAAATCTCTCTTTCCCAGCTGCCACCAAAGTGTGGAGAACTGGGGGGATTGAAGTGGAATTGTATTTGCTGGCTTGCCAGCTGCCCTTGCAGTTCTGGGACAATAGCTCCGTATGCTTCTCTCAGTTCTCTCTCCCCTCCTTTGAAGTTGGTCCCTTGATCCGATAATAGCTCAAATGGCTTGCCTCGTCTTGCGATGAATCGTCTGAGAGCCATGAGGAATGAATCAGAGTCGAGACTATGAAGGACGTCAATGTAGACTGCCCGGGTAGTGAGACATTTGAACAGGATGCCCCATTTCTTCTCGTTCCTGCGACCTACTTTAACAGTATATGGACCGAAGCAATCCATTCCTGTTGAGTAGAAGGCGGGGTTGAATAAACGTAATCTGGCTGGGGGAAGGTCTGCCATTTTTGGTACCTCAGGGTTTTTCCTCCACTTCTGGCAGTCCACACAAGCACTCTGACACCGTTTGATGGCCTCTCTGCCTCGAAGAATCCAATATTTACGTCGAAGCTCGGCGAAGACTCTTTCAGGGCCTGGATGGTGGAGTTTAGTGTCGTAACTCTGTATGAGCAGTTTAGAGACTGGGTGTTTCGGGTCTAGGACAATGGGGTGCACTGTATCTGGATCTAGATAAGGGCTCCAACGTAGACGACCTCCTACTCTGATCAGCTGAGTCTCACGGTCAAGCTCAGGGGCAAGTGTCTTTAACCGACTGCTTCTGGAAAGTGATTTTCCTGCCTTTAACTGCTCCAGTTCAGAGGTGAAGCACTCCTCCTGAGCTTGCTGTAAGACAATGATTTCGGCCATTTTGTAGTCATCAGCTGTCTGACTATTGCCTGCCGCCCCATGACAGGCCCTGGATTTAATTAGCTCTTCGAAAGTCTTAAACAGGCTGATGTCAGGGAATGACAAGCTGGCTGCGAAGCAGGTAAGGAAGCAGGGAACTGTTTTACGAAGCTCGACTTCATCTGCAGCCACAGGATGTGGGATTTCCGGCCACAGATTTGGGGGATCTTTGAGAAAGGATGGCCCTTGGTACCAAAAGCTGTCTGATCCCAGCTTATTTAGGCTTTTCCCTCGTGTTATATCGTCTGCTGGGTTATGAGCTGATGGTACATAACGCCATGTGTGCTTGTCTGTAATGTCCTGGATCTCCGCGACTCTGGTTCCGACAAACACTTTAAATCGGCAAGATTCTGACTGCAGCCAAGTGAGGACTGTGGTGGAGTCAGTCCAAAGAGTGAATTGGTTTATGGGAAGGTTCAGTTCTGTTCTGACTACTTTAGCGAGCTGTGCCCCAGTCAGTGCAGCACAGAGTTCCAGCCGAGGGATCGATTGCTGTTTTTTGGGTGCCACTCGTGACCTGGCTGTGAGGAAGGCCACCTCTACCTGCCCATGTTGATCCTCTGTGCGGAGGTAGGCGACTGAGCCATAAGCACGCTCAGAGGCATCACAGAAAACATGTATTTCTCTCTGACTCATGTCTGTGTCTCTGATTGGGCTGGTGTAACACCTTGGAAGGACAATGTGTTGCACAGCAGGCATCTCCTCCACCCACTCTCTCCAGGTCTGCAGAAGATCTACAGGTAAATGCGGATCAACAATGAAATACCTGAGGAAACTAGTATGCAAATATACACACAAACATATTTACGAGCTAGTTCGCATCGTCACTCACATACATTAACTTTTCCACATGCCGGGCTATTCAAACGTTTATAAACTAAATAGAAAACAATATATAAACAGGCTGCTACTTACTTTACAGGCACGCACACAACTTTAGCAAAGATAAACGCTACAGTATAGCTTGCATCCGTCCGTTTCCCCGATCGTCAGACTCAATTCAGTGGGCGGGAGCACGGACCTGCATGTCTTTTCCGCGGCGCCGATTGGCCCGCTGGATGGATGCTGTGACGCATGCGTCAATTTTGTCATATAATAAAGGAACTAAGACACTTGAATATAACTCTAATAGTGGCCTTTTTTACAGCCGCCCCCAGATGTCCGAAAGGAAATATGTACAATAACAAAAGGCCTATAACCTATACCACTCCAAATAGCTCTAATCTGGTATGGCAGGCAATTGGATGAGGCGTGCGACTGGGCGTGTGTACGACCTCTCTCCCACTTTAATTTGAGCTGTTCTTACTCTGCGGTCTACTCCAGGAAATACCCTTGACACCTGGCCCACCGGCCAGAGGGATCTGGGCAATTGGGGGTCAACGATCAGGACGATGGTGCCAACCTGGAGGTCAGATTTCTCATCCTGCCACTTCTGGCGGGTTTGAAGGCTGGGTAGGTAGAACCTGATGAAGCGCTTCCAGAATTGGTCGGCAAGGACTTGACTATGCCGCCATCTACGTCGACTGATCAGTTCAGATTCCGGGTATATCACAGGAGGAAGTGATGAATCTGGCCGCCCCATCAGGAGGGAGTTTGGTGTGATGGGGTCCAGATTGGAAATATTGGATGAAGTGTAGCCCATTGGCTTGGAATTTAAGATCCCTTCGATCTCCACCAACATAGTGTACAGCACTTCGAAGGTGACAGACTGGGCACCAAGTGTTGTCATCAAGGCCTGTTTTAACGAACAAATCTCTCTTTCCCAGCTGCCACCAAAGTGTGGAGAACTGGGGGGATTGAAGTGGAATTGTATTTGCTGGCTTGCCAGCTGCCCTTGCAGTTCTGGGACAATAGCTCCGTATGCTTCTCTCAGTTCTCTCTCCCCTCCTTTGAAGTTGGTCCCTTGATCCGATAATAGCTCAAATGGCTTGCCTCGTCTTGCGATGAATCGTCTGAGAGCCATGAGGAATGAATCAGAGTCGAGACTATGAAGGACGTCAATGTAGACTGCCCGGGTAGTGAGACATTTGAACAGGATGCCCCATTTCTTCTCGTTCCTGCGACCTACTTTAACAGTATATGGACCGAAGCAATCCATTCCTGTTGAGTAGAAGGCGGGGTTGAATAAACGTAATCTGGCTGGGGGAAGGTCTGCCATTTTTGGTACCTCAGGGTTTTTCCTCCACTTCTGGCAGTCCACACAAGCACTCTGACACCGTTTGATGGCCTCTCTGCCTCGAAGAATCCAATATTTACGTCGAAGCTCGGCGAAGACTCTTTCAGGGCCTGGATGGTGGAGTTTAGTGTCGTAACTCTGTATGAGCAGTTTAGAGACTGGGTGTTTCGGGTCTAGGACAATGGGGTGCACTGTATCTGGATCTAGATAAGGGCTCCAACGTAGACGACCTCCTACTCTGATCAGCTGAGTCTCACGGTCAAGCTCAGGGGCAAGTGTCTTTAACCGACTGCTTCTGGAAAGTGATTTTCCTGCCTTTAACTGCTCCAGTTCAGAGGTGAAGCACTCCTCCTGAGCTTGCTGTAAGACAATGATTTCGGCCATTTTGTAGTCATCAGCTGTCTGACTATTGCCTGCCGCCCCATGACAGGCCCTGGATTTAATTAGCTCTTCGAAAGTCTTAAACAGGCTGATGTCAGGGAATGACAAGCTGGCTGCGAAGCAGGTAAGGAAGCAGGGAACTGTTTTACGAAGCTCGACTTCATCTGCAGCCACAGGATGTGGGATTTCCGGCCACAGATTTGGGGGATCTTTGAGAAAGGATGGCCCTTGGTACCAAAAGCTGTCTGATCCCAGCTTATTTAGGCTTTTCCCTCGTGTTATATCGTCTGCTGGGTTATGAGCTGATGGTACATAACGCCATGTGTGCTTGTCTGTAATGTCCTGGATCTCCGCGACTCTGGTTCCGACAAACACTTTAAATCGGCAAGATTCTGACTGCAGCCAAGTGAGGACTGTGGTGGAGTCAGTCCAAAGAGTGAATTGGTTTATGGGAAGGTTCAGTTCTGTTCTGACTACTTTAGCGAGCTGTGCCCCAGTCAGTGCAGCACAGAGTTCCAGCCGAGGGATCGATTGCTGTTTTTTGGGTGCCACTCGTGACCTGGCTGTGAGGAAGGCCACCTCTACCTGCCCATGTTGATCCTCTGTGCGGAGGTAGGCGACTGAGCCATAAGCACGCTCAGAGGCATCACAGAAAACATGTATTTCTCTCTGACTCATGTCTGTGTCTCTGATTGGGCTGGTGTAACACCTTGGAAGGACAATGTGTTGCACAGCAGGCAGCTCCTCCACCCACTCTCTCCAGGTCTGCAGAAG
Organism: Tiaroga cobitis; assembly: GCA_030578255.1. Classification (NCBI taxonomy): domain Eukaryota; kingdom Metazoa; phylum Chordata; class Actinopteri; order Cypriniformes; family Leuciscidae; genus Tiaroga; species Tiaroga cobitis. The sequence goes on from CM060591.1 coordinate 43,565,111, forward strand.
ATCTACAGGTAAATGCGGATCATCCCAGTCCCTTTTCTTATCCCAAAGGTGCTGCACTATGAGCTTGGCTCTCGTAGTGAAGGGAACAAGATAGCCCAGGGGGTCGTACTGACTTGCCACAATTTTGTAAATGGTACGCATGGTAGTCTCAGTGGTTGCTATGGGACGGTACTTGTAGGAAAGGGTGTCCGTTTGGTGATTCCAGAGAAGTCCCAGTGTAGATTCTTGGGTGTTGCTCTGCCCTTGTGAAATCCAAAGTTCAGTGCCATCGGATCTGGCCTCAGGAGGCAAATGGCTTACAATAGAGAGCTGGTTGCTGGACCACTGCCTCAGGTCAAAACCCCCCTCTGCTAATAAGCTCCTGAGTTTGTCAACAAGAATCTTTGCTTCTTCCACTGAGGAGAAGCTTTGCAGACAATTGTCGACGTAGAAAGACTTCAGGACAGAATGGTGGACGTCTTCCCCAGGTTGGCTATGGTCGAGGACATGTTTTTGTAATGCAAAGATTGCACAGCAAGGGCTGCATGTCGTGCCGAAGGGGAGAACCTGCCATTCATAAACACTGGGTGGATCCTGTGTCTTTAGATCCCTCCAGAGGAATCGCAGGAGTGGCTTGTCTTCTGGAAGCAATCTAATCTGGTGGAACATCCCCTTGATGTCACTGCTGATAGCAATGGAGTGTTCTCTGAATCTGAACAACACTGCGAGAAGAGATGGGCCTAACACAGGTCCAGGGAGCAAGAGCTTGTTAAGGTTTTGACCCTGATATTGAAATGAGCAATTAAATACAACTCTGTTCTTCCTATTGTGTTGGACCAGGTGATGGGGAATGTACCAGGTGTTAGTTGAGCATGTTTCAGCACTTGGTGCCACCCTGACTGCATAACCTGCCTGCTCTAGTTTCTGAATCTCTGCAGTGTAGGCAGCTGCTTGCTTCGGGTCTTTGGCCAGCCTTCTCTCTGTGGCTCGCAGATGAGGGAGAACAGCATATTTGGGGGCCTTGAGGTCTGGCATGTTCGTAACATGCAGAAGTGGTGTTGCATAGCGCTTAACACCATCCACCTCTACTCTCACTGTCTTGCTCTCCAGAATTTTCACTGCCTCCTGGTCTTGTCTGGATCTTGTGCTTATCTTTTCACTTTGCCAGGGAAGCACATCTATCTGCCAAAGTCTCTCCACTTGTTTGAGAAGATCAGTTTCTGGAGATGCCATTGAGGTGAAAAGACACTGTTGTTCAGTGACCTCATGACACAGGTGTTGTACAGGACCCTGCAAAGTCCAGCCGAGACGAGTCTTGATGGCTGCTGGTCCCCCTGGGGGGCCTAGGCGGATTGGCTCCACTGATGTAATGAGGTGGGGGTAGTCTGATCCGATGAGCAGGACAGGGCGAACTGCCTCTAAATGGCTCAAAGGAAGCCCTCTGATGTGGTGGTATTTCTCCCGCAAGGTTTTAACCGGGTGTGTATGTTCAGCAAGACTCAACTGCTGGGCTGTGAATGCACCCTTTATGTGATACAGTTTTCTGGGCTGAGACAGGGGGGAGATGTGAAAGGACACTGCTGCACCAGAGAGCATTTGTAATTCCTGCCTGATTGTGCGAAGTGGAAGATCTTCTGGCTGACCTTTTAAACCCAGCTGTTTGGCAGCATTGTGCAGAAGGATGGTCCTCTCCGATCCATCGTCCAGGATGGCATAGCCTTTCATCTTGTGTGCCCCGTTTCGGATAATGACCTTAACGATCTTCAGAAGAACCTTTCGGCTGGCAGGGGGCTTACGAATGAGAAGTATCTCGTTCGTAGTGTTGAGGAGGCAGGCATTAGCAGAAGAACCTTCATTTGGGGTAGTCTTTGGGATGTCTGCACTCTTGGGATTGATGGCATGAAGGACCAGTAGGTGGCGTCCGTTACACTGTTTGCAGCGCATTTTCAGATTGCACTCTGAAACTTGATGATTCCTCCCACAGCGGCTGCATCTGTTGCAGTCTCTTATCCAGTTTCGTTTCTGGTCAACGGTTAGCTGCTTAAAGTTGTTGCAATTGTTGAGGGAGTGTTTATGGTGGTCACAGTAAGGGCAGTAAGGGGTTGAAGCAGGTTTGTTGGCTGTAGGTGCCATCTTCGTCTGTGGAGGTGCTTTCTCTGTGCCAAAAAGAATGGTGGCACTTTTAGAGAATGGTTTAGAGTCTCTGATTACTTCTCGTGTTCGTGCTGGATATCCACGACGACTAACTCCTACAAACCTTGATGTGTCCTCCTGCACTTGAATTTCATACTCTAACCACTCTGACAGATCAAGAAGGGTAGGTATTGGCACCTGGTGAGGATGTGCAAAGCGTCGAAAACTTGACCTGAGGTCGTGCGGCAGCTTCCCTAGGAGCCGGGAGACATGGGAGCCACACTGCAGCTCAAAGGTGCCCTTCCTTCCTAGTTGCTCTAGCATGCCAACGAGAGAACGAACCCTGAGGGCGAAGAGTCGGAAAGCTTTAATGTCCCCACTGGCTATGTTTGGACCATCCATGAGCTCTGCTATACGTTGCAATGCGAGCTGATGAGGCTGACCGTATTGCTGATCCAGTGCTGCCATGGTCTTTGTGAAGGGTTGTTGTGAATGACTGTACGAATCAGCGATAAGCAGTGCCTCCTCAAGTTTAAGGTGATCAGTGAGTATTTGGAATTTGAATCTCTCCGTGGCTGTAGCTGGGAGAATGTTTTCCAGGGCTATCTTGAGCCGTGAGAATTCTCTAGGATTCGGATGTACAAAGTCTGGAATTGTGGGCGACGGACCTCTGTACATCTGCTCTAGCTCCGGTGGAACTGGGCTGGATGCTCCGCCTGGCAGGTGAGAGCGTTGGGCGGATTCAAAAGGTTGAGGGGCTGTGTTCTCTGGCTTGTATGATGCATAACGACTCGGTCTATAAGGCGTCTCAGTTTTGGGGTAGGCTCTTTTCTCCCTTGAAGCATCCCACCTGTCCTGTTCGGAGTGTGACGTGTGTTGGGGAGAGTGCGGCTCTGCTCTGGGGATTGCCATTGGAGCTAAGAAAGCCTCAGAACTGTTCTTGGGCTGATCTGATTCAATAGACCTGAATCGTGGGGCTGACACTGGTGTGAAGCTCTTATCACTCTGTTGTGTTCTCAGCAAACGGCGTGGCGCGGGTACAGGTCGCGTAGGGGTGGCAGGAGAAGAAGGCTGTGCTGCAGGCTGTCGCTGCTCCAGTTGGATCTGTAGCTGCTGCATTTGTCGTTTCAGCTGAGAAAGTTCTTGTGAATACTGGTCTTTTTCTTGCTGCATCGTCTGTAGCAGATTGTCATGGGCAAGGCGGAGATCCCTGTTCTCACGCTGGAGGATGCTGGTTCCCCATGGTTCATTATCATACCACTGTGAAGGGCGATCAGGCTCTTTGCACAGTAGCGATGTTGGAGTGATACCAGCTGCACCCTCTGGTTCTGGGCTGGAAGGCACTGTAGGATGAAACTGAGAGTGTGGTGACATGGGTTCTGGAAACAGTCTTGGGAGAGTGAAGCCACTGAGGTCATACTCTTCATATCGTGCAGGGAGGGCTGTCTTCCTCCTGACACGTACGACTGGCTCATCCTCTTCATACTCTGACATCTTTCCGTAGTAAATCTGGGGGCTCCGGCTCGAAGGACCATGTAGAAATGTTGGCTAGTAAAAGCTGATTTTGCCGGTTGATAACAGACCCACTACAGAGCATCCGGTGAGAGACTTTTATCAGAGATGATCAGGTATTCGGGAATAACCCATTTATTGTCACCACAACTCAGTACGCTGAATAAATCTGACTTTGCATGTGTGTGTGGTTTTCTACAAATAAAGATATAAGAAAAAATAGATAAGTACAAATAACTATAACAATAATACTAGTCACAATAAACCTAGTAACAGTAATCTCCACAATGAATATTAAATTACAATGATTAATACAGTACAACAGGAACAAATGGAAAAATGCACTGCTAGAAATTATTAATACTGAGCGGTTGAAATACGACACCTTTGCGTGCTGAGGACAGAAATGGAGCCACTCTGTCTAGCACATTAGTGCGCATGTGCCCAAAGAGGGTTTTAACTCTAGAAGTGAGTGATATATATATTAAATAAACCATACAATGACTAAAAGACACATAGATTATGTCTTCTAAATATAACAATGAAATACCTGAGGAAACTAGTATGCAAATATACACACAAACATATTTACGAGCTAGTTCGCATCGTCACTCACATACATTAACTTTTCCACATGCCGGGCTATTCAAACGTTTATAAACTAAATAGAAAACAATATATAAACAGGCTGCTACTTACTTTACAGGCACGCACACAACTTTAGCAAAGATAAACGCTACAGTATAGCTTGCATCCGTCCGTTTCCCCGATCTTCAGACTCAATTCAGTGGGCGGGAGCACGGACCTGCACGTCTTTTCCGCGGCGCCGATTGGCCCGCTGGATGGATGCTGTGACGCATGCGTCAATTTTGTCATATAATAAAGGAACTAAGACACTTGAATATAACTCTAATAGTGGCCTTTTTTACATTCCCAGAACGTTCTGGGAACCAAAAACTAACGTTCCCAGAACGTTCCAGAACATCAAATTGTTAGATGGGCTGTTGCTTTGCAATCATTCTGTAAAACAATTCAGTATTTAAAAAAATGGTTTCAAAATGTCAGATTTTGTTGTAAATTTTGATTAATTATGGTGGGCTAAGTGTGGATGAGTGGTGGAAAGAGATAGACACCATGAAAAACTCCTGTTTCTCCAAAATACTGAAGCATGATTGAATCACTTCGGTGCACTTGCACAGATAAATGGCATTCCAGCTCACCAAAACCACTACAATTATGATCTCGAGAAACAAAATAAGTTTCTATGGCCCCTTCTAGTGGCTGATGAGAGAACCGGGATAATGCCAGTGCACTGTTATGACTTTTAAAAGATAAAGGTAGGCTATTGGGACAAGAAAAGAGTGATGCAGGGGTGACATCAAAACCCGGAAGACTTGTGATTTTCCTATGGGGTTTTATAATTTAGCTTTATGAAAAAGTTTTTTTTTTTTCTTCAATTTGTGATTAAAATAAGGTCTGTGCTAAACATAACTGTATTATATGCAAACATAAACATACACATAGCTCCACACACACATATCGAAAACATGCATTTTGAAGCTATTTTTATTAAAAACAAAACCAAAGAAAGTTTGGGGTGTTAGTGTGTGCTGTTTACATTGTACATTCAAGTTATGTTTACCACAGACCTTATTTTACTAATAAATTGAAAAAACCCATTATAAAAAAATCTCAAGTGAGACCAGTGGCAAATTTGTCTTCAGGGTTTTGACATCATCCCTACACCAATGAATATGTACCCCAACTATGTATTTATACTGTATTTGAAGACAATATCCACTGGTACAGTCCATGCAATACAATTTAAAAACTCGAAATAACTCATTTATATTATAAAACAATTTTTTATTCATTTTTTAAAAATATATTGTTTTCACAAATTTGAACACAAAGTTATGTTAAAGGTTAATTGACAGATAAAACAGTTCAGTCTAAGCCTACTGCAAGTCTAAGTCAAAGCTGTCATCACTTTGAAGGCGCATACGTAGTTTTTCTGCACATAACAAGGCTCGTCATTCCACTTGCCAACATCTAAAAGAAAGCAGAATAAGATCAAACCAACATAGAATGTGAGAATAAAACAATCATGATAGATTTTAGGTTACATGTTATACCAATCATGCAACTTATGTGATTTTACCAATAAATAGTAACAATTATTGGGAGAGTGGTATCTTCCTGTTCCTGTCAACTAGCCTTGATATATGAAAAGTTTCACAAGTGAATTTTAGGCTTTTTAAAATTGCATATTTTAAAAAAGAAACCCTTTTGCTTACGATTCCAGTTCATTTCCACGCAGTCATTAATGTTACTGAATCTGTGGTTGGGCTCACCAGGTGTCCAGATTTGATAGTTCCAAAAGGAACCGTCAGTCCAGACAAATCTGCCAGACTGAGAAAGATCAAACATTTTAGGGTAAAGGTTATAGGTAAATTATATATTTACTTTTTAAATCACTTCTCTCTCATTTACCTGAAACAACTCAAAGCCTCCAATCCAGATGCGCAGGTTATGTGGACTATACTTGATCACAATGCAGAGCACGTCACCATTAGCTTTTGTGTTGTGCATTGACACCAGGTGTCCACCAGGGGCGTTGTTTCTGCAGCTGAACTGTGTGCGGGAAAGAGCAACAACATCAATAAGAAACATCTTTATAGAAAACGAGGAAAGAATCATTTGGAGAATTACATAAGTCAATTTCTTTTTAATATGTGTTGTCTATTTTGTCCTACACTGACACTAGTTACCTCAGCTGCAGTGAAGTTGAGAGGATTGCCAAAGTATTTGACACAGCGTGACCCCACTCTGAACCAACTCTCATAGCCAGTCATTGGACAGGCTTTAGGCAAAATACAGCCTAATGAGGGAATACGGCCAGCAGCCTCATCTAAATTATGAACATCACACCAAAATTTACCCTTGGGGTTAAAAACTTTCTCTTAAAATACTCTGTATATATAACATGAAATAGCCTATTTAAATAAATTAAATAGCCTAATTTTAATCAGCACCTCTCTTCATGGTTAAGAAGCTACCACTTCCAAAAAGGAAAGTCATCAACAAAAAGCTAAAAATCTCCATTCCTGCTGCACACTGTGAAGGAGAGAACATGATTGATGGAAGCTTACAATATTGTTTTATAAAATAGTAATTTAAAAGAAAAAAATCCTTATTTTCTTTTTTTAGTAATTTAAAAATAATGCATGGTTACCAAATGGTACTAAAATGGACTTACCACTCCTTCCACTCGTCTTCCTTGTCTCCTCATAACATTTAGTCTGTCTTAAATCCGCCACTTTTTTTTCACAACTCCTCCCTTTCTCTTACTCAGCATGTAGTGTGTCTATATGGAGTTCCACATAAAAGCTCATAGCATGAGTTTCGCTGAATAAAAAAAACCATTATTTACTATAAACAAATAACTTATGTTCCCTCCAAATCCTTAATCAGAATAACTTTCCCTCCCTCTTGCAATGACATCTCTCTCAGATGATTTTACTTTAGTTTACTGTCGCGAGGGCAGTACAACCTGTCATTCAGATGAGGTCACAGCAATAGAAAACACCAACCATGCAAACATCCAACTAATTCCCGATGGACAAAATCAAGTCCCACCCTACATTTTTTCTTGTTTGAGAATCCGTTTCACTCAGATACACATCACAATAGGGAAGATAAGACTATCACAACTTCCGTTTCTTACCAACATGAATACCTGATGAATATCTGTGGAGCAGATTGACCAAATTAAGATATGTGGATGCCTTATTTTGGTTTGGAAAACACCTTTAACATATAATGTGCAACATAATTGTGAAAGATAAAACGAATCGGTTACCTAACGTAACCTCGGTTCTCTCTAGAAGAGGGAACGAGTATTGCGTAAGCTAGCTTACGCTACGGGAAAGATTCATCTTTGCTGAGATATTGAAGCCAAAAATTATTTCATAATTTGTATCCATACACAACGCAGTTCCTCTGCGGCAGACCTAGAGCGGGCTAGCTAGCAGCTCATTGGTTCGCTCAGAGAGAACTGCTTAAGCCTATGGGAGAGCGGAACTGAACCCGCTTCCAATGAGCGGCGCCCGCGCGCTCATTGCGTCATGGCCCGCCAGAGTGGGCGTGGCCAAGGGGTATATAACAGTCTCTCCCAGGCTTATATGTTGATTTATTTCAGCGTGAAGCGAAACGCTAGTAGCGCAAGCACGGCAGGGAACGCAATACTCGTTCCCTCTTCTAGAGAGAACCGAGGTTACGTTAGGTAACCGATTCGTTCTCTTACGAGAGGTTCTCTCGTATTGCGTAAGCTAGCTTACGCTACGGGAACACCTGGTCAACGCCGTGCGCGCTATGAAACCACACAAGAAATCCCAGGGATCTACCGGGGGATATTTAACGTGGAGTGAATGTACTATGAGGCCGGCAGAGCGGGCACATGAAAAGTACACATAAGCATGTATAGGGCCAGCAGAGCGGGCACATGAAGTGTAAAAGCATTTAAGGAGAGCACAAGGGGCGAACCGGTTGTGAGGGACTCTCAGAAATGCAGCTTCTTAGAGAGCTGGTCATTAGACAGCTAGTAATTTTGCCTGCAAGGCGGGGACTTCCAAGTTGTAAAATCTGACAAAAGTGGACGGGGAGGCCCATCCCGCGGCCACACAGATGTCATGAATGGAAATTCCACAGGACCATGCCCACGATGAGGCCATGCCTCTAGTGGAGTGCGCCCTGATGCCCAGAGGGCATGGCAGGCATTTAGATGCGTAAGCAGAGGCAATCGCGTCCACTATCCATCTAGACAGTGTCTGTTTGGAGGCAGCCATACCCTTGGTGCGCCCCCCAAACGACACGAAAAGCTGCTCAGCGCGTCTGAACGCGGCAGCGCGCGTCGTGTACAACCTCAGCGCCCGCACCGGGCAGGGGAGATTGGCGTCGCGCTCGCTATCGGATGCAGGCAGAGCCGATAGGGAGATAATCTGCGCCCTGAACGGGGTACCAATCGCTTTTGGGACATAGCCATGCCTAGGTTTGAGAATGACAACCGAGTCATTCGGCCCAAACTCAAGACACGCGGCGCTGGATGAGAGCGCGTGAAGGTCCCCTACGCGTTTTACTGAGGACAGAGCTATCAGAAAAACGGTTTTGAGCGAGAGGTATTTTAGGTCCACAGACTCGAGCGGTTCGAACGGGGGTGCTTTCATAGCTTCGAGGACTATGGAAAGATCCCAAATAGGAACCGACGGGGGCCGCGGAGGGTTCATCCTCTTAGCTCCCCTGAGGAAGCGGATGACTAACTCGTCTTTGCCCAGGGACTGAGCGCGTCGGGGTTCAGCGAACGCTGCGACGGCTGCCACGTAAACCTTGAGAGTGGAGGGGGACCTGCCCTTGTCCAGCATCTCTTGAAGGAACATTAGCAAAGACGGCACCTCGCATGACCGTGGGTCCAGCTGTTTTACGGTGCACTATTTTGAGAACACAGACCATTTAGACGCATAGAGCCTTCTCGTGGAAGGTGCGCTAGCCTGTATGATAGTGTTTCTTACTCCCTCTGGCAAATCGACGAATAGTCGTTGATCACCCATGCATGTAGCGCCCAGCGCTGAGGATGGGGGTGCCAGATCGTGCCGCGAGCTTGAGAGAGGAGATCTGCTCTGACTGGGATGGGCCACGGGGCTGTCTGTGACAGCTGCGTGAGCTCCGGAACCCAATTCTGACTCTCCCAATGCGGGGCTATGAGGAGCACCGAGTGGCGTGTGTCCCTGATCCTCTGAATTACCTGTGGTAACAGAGCGATCGGAGGGAATGCATAGAGCGGGCGGCGAGGCCATTCCTGGGCTAGCGCGTCCTCGCTCCTCGAAAAATATATTGGGCAGTGAGCGTTCTCTTCTGACGCGAAGAGGTCTACTTCTGCTCTGCCGAATAGCTGCCACAGTAGTTGGACCGTTTGTGCGTTCAGGGACCATTCTCCCGTGGAGATGAGGTCCCTGGACAGTATGTCTGGACCGTCGTTGAGATGGCCCGGCACATGCGTCGCTCTGAGCGAGAGCAGGCGGCTCTGAGACCAAACTAGAATGCGGTGTGTCAGTAGACAGAGATTTCTGGATCTGACACCGCCCTGACGGTTGAGATAGGAGACCACCGCCCTGTTGTCCGAACGGATCAGGACGTGGTGTCCCCGAATGAGCGAGAGAAAGCGCGAGAGCGCGTTCTCGACCGCAAGCATTTCCAGACAGTTTATGTGTAAAGGGCTTTCCTGAGTCGACCAGTGGCCGAAGGCCGGTGAGCCCTCGCAGACTGCACCCCAACCCGTGTTGGATGCATCTGTCGAGATGACTTTTCGGCAGGAAAAAGTCCCCATCGTGACGCCCTGGCGAAACCATTCTGCTACTGTCCATGGCTGCAGTGCCGTGAGACATGTCTGCGTAACCTTGATCAGCTGGCGGCCCGTGTTCCACGCGCGGTGGGGTACACGGCTGTTTAACCAGAGCTGAAGCGGGCGCATGTGCAGAAGGCCCAGCTGAAGTACAGCGGAGGCTGAGGCCATGTAACCCAGCATCCTCTGAAAAGCTTTCAGAGGAGTGCGAGCGTCCATCTGAAACGAGGAGGCTAGGCGCTGAACACTGCGCGCGCGCTGTGTAGACAGGCGAGCCGTCATCGTGACCGAGTTCAAATCTATTCCTAGAAAGGAAATCGATTGACTGGGAAGAAGGGAGCTCTTTGACCAGTTGACAGAGAGACCCAGCGCTTCCAGATGGTTGAGGAGAACTGCGCGGTGCGACAGAAGCTCCGTTTCTGATTGGGCCAAAATCAGCCAGTCGTCCAGATAATTCAGAATGCGCAGCCCCTGATTTCGCAGGGGGGCGAGCGCCGCGTCCATGCACTTCGTGAATGTACGGGGCGCCAGAGATAAGCCGAACGGGAGAACGGCATATTGATAAACATGACCCTCCAAGGCGAAACGTAAGAATGGCCTGTGACGGGGATTTATCTGGATCTGAAAATAGGCGTCTTTCAGGTCTAGAGAGATGAACCAGTCCCCCTGGCGCACCTGCGCGAGGAGTTTCCTGGTAGTGAGCATCTTGAACGGTCTCTTCATGAGCGCTTTGTTCAAAGACCTGAGATCTAAAATCGGTCTGAGGCCGCCGTCTTTCTTGGGAACCAGAAAATAACGGCCGTAAAACCCCGACTCGGTCATAGATGGCGGGACTCTCTCTATAGCGCCCTTTTGCAACAGCGTCGCAATTTCTGAGCGGAGCGTGCCGGCGGCCAGCGGGCTGACAGTAGATTCGAGCTGCGCGCGTGCACGAGGCGGGCGGCGGCGAAACTGCAGCAGATAGCCGTTCTTTATAATGCTTAACACCCACGGGGAGATGCCTGGACTGGCTTCCCACGCTTTGAAGCATGCGGCTAGTGGCCGAATGGCTATATTGCCCTGATTGCTGCACATAGCGGGCTGGACACAGTGTGTGGGCGCGCTTTGAATGTGTGTGGCAATGGGACTTGCACTCAGAGAGGAGTCTATGGGCCGTGTAACAGAGCGAGCAGAGAGGGGACACGCGCACGGGCTCGTGGGCGTGTTTATGTTCTCTGAAACTAGAGCGGGCTCTGCCCGTTTCATGTGATGGGGCTCTGATAGAGACACGGGATATGTTATGCTTGTGTGTATCGGTGAGCACATGATTGTGGGCACTTTTTGTACACAACTGGCAAAATTTCTCTTTTTGAGATTTCCCTGGGTAGCTATACAAACGGCTTTTTGACGCTCGCAAGCGGGCTGGGACACCGGCTTGTTTGTGGCGGTCAACACTACTGCAGTCGGCGAAATAACGGGGACTGGCAGAGGGCGAAGCTTTGACGGCGGTCCGGCCGCAGCGGGAGAGCGCCGTCGTTTTCTTGATCTTGCTAGGCAGACTTCTGATGATCAGGCTTCAGCGTGATCTTAGAACGCGGGCCTCGTGGGGGCGGCGGTCTGCGGCGGCTGTCAGAGCGAGAGCGAGGGCGGGCGCCCTGTCTGCGCTGGGCTGTTTGAGACTGCGGGGGAGGTCGCTGTGGCAGAGCTCTGGCGGGAGGCTCGTGAGAGCGGCCCGCGGAAGAGCTAGCGCGGCGTGGCAGAAACAAATTCATCGCCTGGGTGGCTTTCTGTACCTCCGAGAAGCGATCGACGATGCCCGTGACAGCGGATCCAAACAGGCCCGCCGGGGAGAGGGGCGCGTTGAGAAACGCGGCGCGCTCAGAGTCTCCCATGTCGGCGATCGTGAGCCATAGGTGTCTCTCGGCAACACACAGGCTGGCCATGCATCTCCCCAGAGCTTGTGCGGCGGCTTTAGTGGCGCGAAGGGCGAGGTCCGTAGCACTTCTTAGATCCGTGACAGCGGGGGCGGGGTTCCTGCCGCCCTCGGCACATTCACGAAGAATATCGCTCTGAAGAACCTGGAGGACAGACATCGAGTGAAGCGCGGCGGCGGCCTGACCGGCGGCGGCGTATGCGCGAGCGTGGAAACTCGAAGTCGCTCTGCACGCTTTAGAAGGAAGCGTGGGTGAGGACCGCCATCTAGCAGAGGGCGGGCAGAGGTGCGTGGCGACCAAGTCCTCGACGGACGGCATGGCTGATCACTGTCGGAAGCGAGCAGTGAGCAGAAGTCCTTCTCCTCCGCGGCGTCATCGGAGGCAACAGAGCGGCCACTCGGCGGCAACTGTATGTCCGGCAGGGGCGGGGAGGGAGAGCGGGAAGCGGGAGGCGGCGGCGGCGGCCCGCATGTTTCCGCTGGTGGCTCCGGCGGCCTCTGAGAGCGGCGTTTTTTCTTCCGCGGCGAAGAGACAGGCGGCGCGGGAGCAGATTTCACTGCCAGCAGTCGTGCCCGCAGGGACGACAGCGGCAGGCTCTCGCAGAAGTCGCAGCCTCCATCCGCGAGGGCGAGTTCTGCATGCTCAAGTCCCAAGCAGAGAGCGCAGATGACATGGCGGTCTCCGTCCTCGAGACGAGCGCGGCAGGAGCCGCAGGAAAAACGAGGCATCTTGAGAAAGACGCTCGTGCTCTTTTAGAAATATAGATGAGAAAAAGGATACTGTCGTCGGATGGCTTAGCTTGCTGGGCGGCTGAAGGTGGCGAAGACGGCCGGCTTCTTCAGGGTCCGGAGCTCGCTAGTGGTGCCTTCTCGACGGCGACGGCTTTCTCTCAGAACACAGCAGAAGCGTGAGCTTGCTGAAGATGAAATGAATCAACATATAAGCCTGGGAGAGACTGTTATATACCCCTTGGCCACGCCCACTCTGGCGGGCCATGACGCAATGAGCGCGCGGGCGCCGCTCATTGGAAGCGGGTTCAGTTCCGCTCTCCCATAGGCTTAAGCAGTTCTCTCTGAGCGAACCAATGAGCTGCTAGCTAGCCCGCTCTAGGTCTGCCGCAGAGGAACTGCGTTGTGTATGGATACAAATTATGAAATAATTTTTGGCTTCAATATCTCAGCAAAGATGAATCTTTCCCGTAGCGTAAGCTAGCTTACGCAATACGAGAGAACCTCTCGTAAGAGAACCTTTGTTGTTGTTGAAGTTGCAATCAAAATACAGTTGGCTCAAACATATGATCCCAACTTGAATGGGCCTAATGCTTCTGATCTACTAACAAGCTTGCTCCTTTACCACACTATAGACCGTTATACACTGTGCCCTGTGGTTACAGACACTGTTGCTGATCTCGTTAAATTTGAACTTCTACATTTCACATTGCAACCATATGATGGAGATCACATGCTGAATGGCTGTACTGTTAGTCTGACTCAAGACTTTAATGTTCTGAAAGAGCATATTATACTCTTTTTTTAGCTTTGTAGCCTAAATGTATATTTCTCCTTATATGTCACTATTATGTTCTGTGTGTTTAAGTTTTCTTTTCCTGTGTGAACTAGTTTCCAGTTTGTTCCCTTGATTAATCATTCTATTCACCTTTTATTCAATTAATTAGCTCATTAGTTCCCTCATTTTGTCTGGTATATATTCTCTGTTTTGTTCAGTGCTTTGTCCTGTCTTGTCAGTGTTTTACGTGGTTGTAGTATTCTGTTTCCTGAGTTTTCCTTGCCTGTTGGATTTAAAGACTGTTTTTGCTGATCTCCTTTGTTGTCGTGCGCTTTGTACAGCCACACATGACAATATTAGTATAACGGTTACACTTTATTTTACAGTACAAGCACTTACAGAGTTCTTACCTAAAGTACTGGGTAATATAATACAATTACATTGGTTAATTAGGTAAGAGTAGGTGCAGGGCAGTTATTGTCATCACAATAATAAGTAGGCCTAGTATGTACACGAGGAACAGGACTGTAAAATAAAGTGCTAGTGGTATAACACTTTCTTTCTTTCTTTTTTTACAACTCCTATACTTCTCACTTTTTCTTGCTGCTTTTAAACTGTAATACTTACTCAGCAGTCTTCACATGCAAAAACCAAACACGCTCTTAAGAACATTTGCTTGGTAACTTATGCTGTTAAAAAAAAAGTTAAGGTACCTTCTAACCAGGGATTTCAGTAGTTGATAGTGACATCTTGTCAGTCTCGTTTCTCTGTCGTAACCCATTAGTTCAAATAAGACAATTTATGACAGAAATGACATGTTTATTTTTTTTGCCCTGAGCCTCCCCATGAGCATCAATATTTACAAGCAAATTAGAATTTTTTTACGACAATGTTGTCAAAACTATACCTATTCACATGGATTCGCTAAAAACGGTTAAAAATGGTGTATTATTATGCATGACTGGCCAGTTGGAGAGGTCACTTTGTAAAGAAAAACTACACGCCTATAAACTGAACACACACGTCTTCACCTTTTTCACAATTTTCAATTTTTGTAGTTTACACAGAGATGATAACAGTATTGTTTTCAAAAACTTGCACTTTAAAATCTGTTTTCAAAAGTTTGTATTTTCAGGCCCCCAAATTGCTGTTGCCATGTAAATGATCAGCCAAAACGCTTAAAGTTTTCAGTTTTTTATTGAAACTGTGTTCGTGCAAACGGCTGCTCAGGCAAACCGTAACAGGGAACAGAATGAACCAAAAATACTCCTGACAGTGTTAGAAAAGTTCAGAAAAATTTGATCAAGCAAAAACATTTTCATCTACACATGGCCAAAAGTGAGGGTGATACTATTTTACAATAACTTTAAAATCACAAAATAAAAAACACATACAGTTGCATAGCTACATTTTGGGAGTCTACTAAACAATCACATTAAGTAAGGATAATGTATAGCGAGACGGTTGTTATAACGAATACAACCCCGACAGGGTGATTATGACCCCGACACAAAGCGGAGGGTTTATTGAGGAGTTTAAATAAAAAGGAACTTATTGATTTAGAAACGATTGTATTGCTTCCGCTAAAGAAAATAGTCCGTTCCGTCTCTGAACTGCGTCCATGGCAACGCTCTGTTTTTCATGGCAACGGTCTGTTACACTTAGCAGCGGTCTGTTATCAAGAAATAACAGACCGCATTCTACATTCGAATTCAACCAAGCCATGTAATAAATATTTTTAACTTATTAATAGTTGTGTAAAGGCCATGCTAACACTGTGAGCATACATATCAGAATTTTAGTATTTACTTAATACTATTATTTACAAAATATAGTAATGTTTTTTGGTATTTGATTAGTCAGGCAAATTTTGAAGTTTAATTTGATTTGAAGTTGATTCTAAAATACTCTTAATGGCTAATGGGAGAAAATTTAAATATGTATATATATATATATATATATATATAAATTACTGAATTAATGAAAAACATTTGAATGCTTTTTTGCAATCCTTCCCAAGCGCTGTGGTGGGCACTATTAACTATAGCGTTCAATGGAAAATGCTCCGGAGTCAGTTGAGAACTTCTCATCAGGTTTGATTGAATGCTGGCTGTGGTCTCTGGACCTGTAAAATGAACTAGTGCTCTGAATATGTGAATCTGATACCTAGAAACAGAGCAAGAGAGAGGCAGTGAGGCATTCATTGTCATCATAACTGGATAGATGTAATGTTTTTGGCGACTTGCTAAAATGCAAACCTCTTCAAATTTCTTGGCCTTGTACTGGTCAGCTCCTTTCAAGAAGTTCAGCAGAATTATATCACAAAGCACTGTACCCTAAAAGAAAGGAAAAGTCTTAGTTTTACTTAAAGAGGTTCACAGGTTTAAATTATTTTCTATTATTAATTAATTTCATTATTACAGTTTTTTTCAATTGCTTAAAGGACAAGTTCGGTATTTTACACTTAAAGCCCTGTTTTAAGATCGTTTCTGATGAAATAGAACGATTAAGATTGAAATGTGAACACATGCTGCTGTCCCGAGAATTTTCAGTTTCTGTGGTTGCACCCGTACCCACCATAGTGCTTAAACCTGATTGGTGTGTCTACAATTTAGCAATCATGTGTTTGTGCACCTGATGGCTGTGTTTAACAGATTGGCTCATAGGTTTGGTAATTTGACAGTCAGTGCTTTGGAATTGCAAGGAAGTGACATCATGATATAGTTGATGTATACAAGTGTGTTTAGTGTTTTGCAAATCACTCTGTGTAATGTTTTGCAAATAGTGTGAAGCTGACAATGTGCTTACAGTTGTGCAAATCTAGCCTTGTGTTTTGCTCCTAGAGTGTAAGGTTTTGCTTACAATTGTGGGAAAAGTTCAATTTTAGTGTGTAAGCAATCGTAAAAAACTGTAAACATGAACAATAATAAACAATAAATTACGAATACATAAGCATCCATGCTGTCAAGCTTTAATGGAAACAGATTGTATTGTATTTAATGTAAAATATTGTATTAAGAAGCAAGTTGCTGTCTGGCACTGATTATAAAACAGTCCAAGTTCAAGATGAGGATGGAGACAAAATTCATGTCATGAACGTACAAAGGTAAATATATTACACAAAAATGGGTATGCAGTTTTAAAATTATGTGATCAATAAGTTAACATGTGTTTTTACATTGCTTTAACTCATCAAAATAAGTTGTTACATTTTTTTTTTACAAGTTATACAAGATTCAACTAATTTTTAAAGTCAGTTTAATGTAATTTAAGTTGAAACGACTTAAAGATACAAGTTGATTATACTTCAAAGTTTAAGTCAGCAACTTTTTTTTTTAGAGTGGTATATTATGTCTATACTGATCGATCGTTCTTAAAGGTCTGGGGCCAGCCGGGCGGTTTGCTCACTTCTCACTTGGGTCATATTTCACATACTTAAAATAAATAAATCTTCATTATTTGACTCACACTGGTCAGAACTATGGTAAAAGTTTTGTGCTTAGTGGCAGGACAGGCCAGGACAGACAATGAGTGAAAGCGTTTTGCTTGAATTTATTGATATTTTAATGATTTTTTAGAACGTTGTACACAATTTTATTTAATAAATATATAGTATATATAGCAAAATTATATTACAGTATTATAGTAAATAAAGCAAATAAGCACTTTCTACATTGAATAAGTTAGTTAAACTTCAGAGTAAGTTTAACTAAAATCTAAAAATCTTAGAGTAAAGCTGGGAGTTGATACACCTGTGTTTTGACAGATGAGAAGTTTATCTGTATCATCTTTTTACCCTTTTAATTCCTTTTATAACTGTTTTAATTTTCCTTGCTTTTAATTTGTGATTATTTTAATTCCTTTCTGTGTAAAGCACTTTGAATTGCCATAGTGTATGAAATGTGCTATAAATAAACTTTCCTTGCCTTGCCTAAACGTGAACTTAAAAATATAAAACGAATATTACCTGTGTACTTGATTCAAAGATCTAACTGATACTTATATATTACTTTGGATTGTTCATTATATTTACAATGTCGTGTATTAATACAAACATAAAGAAATGTTGTAAACATATGTACATTTATTTGCAGATTTTAATAAAGTTCACAGATATAACTATTGAGTATAATCTACTTAACTTTAAGACAATATGGAATGAATGTTTTGACTAACGCTATGCTGCAAGCCAGCAGTGCAATGTGAAGTGACCATCTCATTAATATGAAATAACAAATTACATCTTAAGTAGTTGAAGCAAATGGTGAATTTGAGTATGTTTTAGCTGACATTTGGAGTTGACTTTCTACTAAGAATTACCAAAAAAGTGACATCTATATTATCCATTTTGTGAAAATGAGCTGTTTTATGTTATGCAGATTAATGAAGACACATACCACACCAACAGAGGTGAAGGCAGCAACCATGTTGATTAGAGTTGGTATCATGTCAAATTTCCCAGCCTTTAAAGAGAAAATGTAATGAGAAACTATGCCCAGATGCAGAAAATGTTCGAACAAAAAAAACACAATTTAAAATGAACTCACATCTCCATTAACCAGCACATCGAATCTGATGGCGTAGGCTTTCAGCAGAGTGCGATACTCAGTTCCGTTCTCCATTTGAAAATACTTTGCGTACCTAAGGACAAAGATTTAGACATGTTAGCAGATACAGTTTCAAAAAGGATTATCCAAGCTATCAACTTCGAATGATTTGGTGCCTTTTTGTAATATTTTATAGTATGTGGCCACTACAAAGAAAGTCTGATAACCATGTGGATGAAGTATGTGGACAGATTGGAGGCATTTGTTTGTGCAGGTTCATTAGAGGCCTGCAGACTGCAACATTCTTGATTAAACTTTAAGGTGGAAAGAAAAGGTTCTAGAACCTGAAGTTGTATCCCGGAGACACAGTGGTCTTCTCTGACATGGCGTCCAGACGAGTGAAGGAGTAGGCGGGCTTACACTCATCATCTGCCTTGTCTAAATCACATACCCATGCTATTTTTATCCCTATCACTCCTCCCTGAGAGAAATAGACAGAGATTACTTACACATATCCAATTTGACTTTGCACTTAAAGAGAATTTTCACTGTAAAAAGTGATCAGTTGACTTAACTAAAGTGAGGAAACCCGTTGCCTTAAAACGAATAAGTAATAAACTTAATGCGTAATTGAAAAAATTAAGTTATGTGAACTTGACCATTCCAAAACTAAATTTTTTCAATCATGCATGAAATTTATTCACTTAATAATTTTAAGGCAATGGGTTTCCTCACTTTTTTAAGTCACCTGATCACTTTTTACAGTGTTGAGAATTAAAAAAAAAAAGTCTGAAATGTAATGTTTACTAATGTAATGTTTGCTAACAGTTATTAGATACTTTTATGAAACAGTTATTATTTTATACAACAGGTATTTCTTTGACCTCTTTTGAAACTATTTCCATTGGTGGATGAAAACATTTGAACTAAGTGGCCAAACTACTTCTGTCTATTGATATTAACTTATTGGTAACATTTACAATAAGGTTTAATTTGTTAATATGAGTTAATTGCATTAGTTTATATAATTATACTTATATATAAGTATATATACTTATATATATGTTGTATAAAAGTCGTGCTTGTGAAATATTTCTTACATATGTAAAACTATGAAAGGAAAAAAGCAAGGTAGAAACAAAGTAACAAAAAAAGCCAAATATTAAAAATAATTAAACAAACACTCACTTTTTTAGCAAGAGTGGTGAAGTCTTGTTGTGCAAATCGGATCACATCACCCACTTTGAATATTGGACAATACATGTTACTCTCAGAGTCAAAGTTACACTTCTTTATATAGCTACTATTGATATTGGGCAAAAAGTTTCCCCTGAAAGGAAAAGAGAAATATTTAATGAAAGCCATAATTTACAGAAAAGGAGATCTAATTATGAAACAATGAGGGTCATTATTTAAAAAAAAAAGATAATCCAAAAAGGTTTACTGGTAGATTATGTAAAAAAGATAAAAAAAATAAAGAATGATAATGATGAGATTTTTCAGTCTTTGAGTTTGATTCCATTTACTTTGTGAAGTTAAAACGTGGGAAGCGAATGCTGTTCTTGATGAAAATGGTAAAGTTCTCCACCTCCATCATGGGGTTTCTTAATAAGAAAAAAACTCCATCAGTCCTTTTTTATTCAACATTCACACATCTATTAATTTGTTTATTTAAAAGTGGACTCACGGTTGAATTTCATCAATCTCTGCAGGACACCATCCTTTGATCTCACATGTTTTATGGGTAGTATTGAAGTTCACACATCGTCCTGTCAGCAACCCTTCGAGATACAACCAATAGATCAAAACATAACATATAGACTGCAAAATTTGTTATAATGTTAGTAGTTTATTGGTTTTTCCTTGATCATCTCAAGATAACAAAACAATCTACAATGAAACACTCAAACTGTTAAAGTTTCCCTGCAGTCAAAAATTTTATCCCTTAAAACTCATCTTTGACAATCACAATGACATATTTAAACGTTTTAAAAAATAATTTCTTCATGCCTTGAAATGTACTGTAACTCTACACCCTTGCTTCATTTAGCATACTCGGACCCATGAATATGCAAATGAGTTCCCGTCTCCACTCAAGAGCACCCTCAGTTGATACTGTAATATCATATTGACGAAACAGATTTAGTAAATGCTCACAGACATGTTTGTATTGAAGGCAGTGGCCAATCAGGGGCATCTAATTTAGTCAGAACTCACTCACCGGTTAAAACACCAGAGGTTCGGCACTGAGTTTTGCACGCTCGTAAATCGTCTCAAGTGTACGCATGATGTAAATGAGAGATTCGTTATGCAAGACAACTTTATTGATTATAACGGGACTTTGTGAAATCGTGAACTGAGATGAGTGACAGGATTTTAGTGATTCTAAAGGGATTATAAGGGGGTCTTTGCGTGCTTTCTAGACTATAATCCATTCAGAATTTTAATAAAAGTTGACACATAACGGTAACTGATATGTTTAGCCTTTGGCTTAACTACATTTTTGTGGCAAGCAGGCAGTGCCGCTGCTAGCCATTTTGGTGCCCTAAGCATAATTCCTTTATGATGCCCCCCCCCCCCCCCCCCCCCCCCCCCCCAAAAAAAAAACATTTTCATTTAGGATTTTCATTTAGGGGGTATGATAAAATTTTATTTTTTACAAATTAAAAAGTAACACTTTAGTTTAGGGACTTATGCTTACTATTATCTAGTTTCATTACTATGCAATGGCATGGTTTTATAATCACTATGGTCCCGAATTTGAGGCAGGTTAGCTAGCGGGTTCGGGGTTTCCCTGAGTAAATTTTGAATTTCTCTGAACTACAGAAGTGCATTTTAAGATGTTGTGAAGGCAAAAAAAAAAAAAAAAAAAATTCGATAGCAACAGCTTTAAAACCATGTCAGTGGGCAACTGATTATTTTTCTCTCCTCATCAGCATCACACTCTTTTTCTCTTTGTTTTTATCTTGCCCTGTCTCTTCCCCTCCTAAAGTTGGCTTTTTTAATTTACTAAAGGCTACAATTTGTATTTTATTCTCAATATGTACACATTCATTATTAATCCTGTGCCTAACATAATGAAAACGGCTTAGTTCATGTTTCTTGTCCCCTCACAATGACAGTAGCCTAAACTATTACACTAGGCTACATGTTACATAGGCCTATTTTGGCGAAATTAGACAAAACTATATTAGTTTGCCTAATTATTTTTGTCATTCGTTTAACATTTATGACCTAAGAAAAACCTGTCAAATATATAAAGTTAAGTTTAGCTACTTACATCTTATCTCGCACTTGACCGTACACTGAAGCGTCGAGTTGCACTGTTAAAATTCGCGCTCAGCGTCTGTGAACATAAAGCCCGCCTACTTTGATTTGATTGGTCATCTCAAATATTCTGACATTGACGAGCAGTGACAGACCAATGAGGCTCAGAACACACACACACACACACACACCCTGTCCTCTGTTTCTGACGTGCTCTCTGCTCGGCGCCGCTGCGGATTAAAGATGAAAGATGAAGAACGCGCTGAATCTGATTATAACAAGAAGTTTGATAATTGATTTTTCATTAGGCTATTTTTGGTGCCCCCTCAGCACTTGGTGCCCTACGCACAGCGCGTGATGCGCGTGGTGGGAGCGGCGGCGCTGCAAGCAGGGCAGGGCCGAGAGCCATGAGAGAACGGCGCGAGGCCGGTGGCGTGATTTATAATGAGTATCTGTGAGGCTTTTACTTTCGTTTAGTGTTTGGTTATTGATTAAACTGTTGTTTGCCGATTCTCGTTACAGTTATCAAACAGCTAATAATGTGTTGCTAACACAAACCATGTTCCCGTTCGCCATCTCAGAGTCAGACAGCTGACTTAACAATCAGCATCCCTAGAAATAATAGGTGTTCGACTTGAAGCGGCGCTACGATATGGAAGCTCAGTTTCAGCAACTGAATAAAAAATAAAAAAGGTAATTACGACTTTTTATCTATAAAGTCTAAAGTTATAAAGTCAGAATTGTGAGATAAACTTGCAATTCTGAGAAAAAAAGTGGAATAAAATTTTTTAAAAGGTAATTGACCGTTCGCAAAAGCCACGTCCCCCCCAGTTATTGTTACGCCCGTCAAACAAATGGTCAAACAGGACCACCGCGACAGATTCCCATGACGGGAAGAGGTGTAAGTTAACGTTACCCGTGCGTGTGTCAGTGACCTTTTTTGGAGCAATAGCCTACCTCAGCGATATCCTCCAGATCGAGGTAAAAGGGGTTATGCAGTGGAGGGATATATTCAAAATATAAAAATACGCAATGAAGGAGACACGACTACTATCGAGGCGAATGCTTACCGGTCTCATCGGTATCAAGCGAAATCTGAGAAACATTACCTGTAACGTTACCTTAAATGCAACCAGCACAGCCTTGAAGAAGATTTTATAAGCTGGTTCAGTGGCTAATTGTTTGGAGTTAGAAATATATAACTCGCGCAGCACATTTTGTAATTTTGCCTCAGATAATTTACAGGATTAACGTTATACATTTGCTTTAACAAACAGGTTGTTCATTACCACGGCAACCGCTTGCGTGTCATGCTGAATGCGATTTTCGTGTTTAAAAAGTAATACATAAGAGACGGAAAGATGCAGATAACCACATTAATTAAGGTTATTTCTATTCGTTACGATATTGATATATGAACTGATGTTTTCAAGTAAGCTTCATGCTTTCACCGTTGCAAGCGTGCACTTATGGAGTTATTATCCTGTCAAATGTCGAGAGCGCATTATTGTAGCGCGAAAGTACATTAATATAATGCGCGAGCGCGAATCTCTCTGCTCGCGCGCGGAATATGATGTGTCGAGCGCGAATCTCTCTGCTCGCGCGCGGAATATGATGTGCCGAGCGCGAATCTCTCTGCTCGCGCGCGGAATATGATGTGCCGAGCGCGAATCTCTGTGCGAACGCGCGGAATATAATGTGCCGAGCGCGAATCTCTCTGCTGCTCTCAGATACACTTCTCTTGTAAGAATTCTCTCTCTGGGCTGAGTGGGCTCGCTCAGAGAATATGCCTGCACTTAAAACGTGTTCAGTGCAATCGCGAATCTCTCCTCTTCCCCAGCTAACAATTTTAGGTTATAAGAACGTTTCATAACGTTCCCATTAAGTTCTAAAAACGTTATTTCTGAATGTTCTAGGGAATTTCAAAACGTCCAGTTTTTTAGACGTTGTATTAATGTTATTTCTTTGTTATAAGAACGCCCAATTCTCCCGTTATATAAACGTTGGTTGTATTAACGTTATTTCCTGGTTATAATAATGTTAGAACGTTCAATTCTCCCTTTATCCACCTTATTCCTGCGCCCCATGACGCTTTGCGCGAATTATGGGTGTAATTCCGTTAAACTGTAAACAGTCAGTGAAAGGCTCGCTCTATGATCGCAATACGTTAAAAAAGTGTCACAATGAGATGACATTAATCGACTCACCCTTCAATCATCGAACATTAAAATAAAATTTAAAAGTTTAAAAGAATCAACAGACCAAAAATAGCCCCAAAAGCGCGAGTCTTTGGTTAAATATCACTGTAGTAGGCAAATATATATCTGTATTGTATAACAAGCCTTAATCAAAAATGTGCATTAACTTCAGCATTACGTGACGCTACATCAAAGTGATTTCCGTCATTTTGACAGATTATAGATTGCATTTACCTGTGAAAACAAACCTGGAAAGAGACGTGAGGATTTGAGGAGAATAACGAGAGATTCTTCGTGCATTCCAGTGAATTATTAATGGAATATCGTAAATTAAATTCGGGAGAACAGACCACAAATGTGCCGTACATGTTGTCCTTTTTCATACTTTTACAGCGGATTGCAAAGGAAAAAATAAAAATCATCATGAGGAAAAGAAAGCAGCGACTGAAAAGAGCTCGTTATAACATGTCACGCTAAAATACCAAGTATAACGTTATTCTCATGATGTCTGAAAATAAATCATGAAGGAAAATTGACAGCTCATCCAGTCAAACTGACGGATAAGCTTTATTTGTATGCCAACCTTATGATTGGAAATGAATTGTTTCAGCCTTTTTGAATGGAAGTTCCCCAAACCGGAAGTGCCGCCCATAATTCAAAACGCAGTAAGCTCGTCAGGAATAAGGTGGATATAAACGTTGTATTAATGTTCTTGCTTGATTATAAGAACGTTATTCAAACGTTCAATTCTCCCATTATATAAACGTTCTCTTAATGTTTTTCTAAGATAATGAAAAACGTTTCATTCAATAAAAAAAAAACATTAAGAAAGGTTTTAATAATTATTAAAACCTTTCTTAATGTTTTTTATATAACAAGGTAGCCTATATAATATGCCTATATGAAGAACCTAAAACAAGAACTTTCAGATTTAAAAATTAAGACAAAAAAAAAAAATGAATCATGTCTATAATATATGTGTAATGTAGTCCACTGAAGTCGAGTTGAATTGAACCCAAGTATAGTTTATTCCAATAAACCGATTTGGGTTGAAGTGACAATATGAAAATGACATGAACATAAACTTGGACTAAACATAGAATCACCAACAATGGTACAGGGAACAAAGCTAGACAAGAGACAATGGGAACACAAGGACAATGATTATGACCAAAAACAACCAATGACCAAGTTAAAGTTTATTTAATTTATATAGCTCATTTTTACAACAGCCACTGGCTGGCCAAAGTGCTTTACAGAACAGCAGAAAAAAAGGGGGGAAAAAACCTACATAACATATGGAATAGCAATTTCTGATTGGTTGTTGCCGTTTTGACAGCGTTTATGCCAAGAGCAAAGAGAAAGAAATCGAAGAGAAGAGTAATTAGGCATGCGCGAACGCACGGGACACAGTCTAAGCACATACACGCTTGAAGAGGAGAGATTCGCGATTGCACTGAACACGTTTTAAGTGCAGGCATATTCTCTGAGTGAGCCCAGAGAAAATTCTTACAAGAGCAGCGGGTGTATCTGAGAGCGCGCGCCCAGTTCCCGCGCGCGAGCAGAGAGATTCGCGCTCGGCACATCATATTCCGCGCGCGAGCAGGGAGATTCGCGCTCGGCACATCATATTCCGCGCGCGAGCAGAGAGATTCGCGCTCGCGCATTATATTAATGTACTTTCGCGCTACAATAATGCGCTCTCGACATTTGACAGGATAATAACTCCATATGCTCTCCTCTAAACTACGGGGTGCTGCACTGCTAGTTGACTGCTGCTAATTTCCCCCTAAAATATCATGTTAACAACCCTTTAGAAAAGGTAATTCCTTTGTGGATCCTCTTGATCTGCTTTCTCCATGTTTCTTTCACTAATCTCAGTGTCTCAGTCTCACGCACGCTGCACGCGAGTTAACCATGTTCGACACATTTAACTGGGAGTGGGGCCGTCCACACGGTTTTATCCATTGTAGGCACCGCTCACGTTGTGTTTTGGAAACGGAAAGAACACAACTCCTCCAGACAATCTCTCGGGTACCTAGTGTCCGATTTACAAACGCCGTGGGCGCACCGCTTCACCATCTTGCTTGGAGTCAATGTTTGACGGACCTGCTCACATAGTAACGGTTGCTATGATGTGTGATTGGACAATGCCCGTTTTGTGGGAGGGGCCTGCGAACGGTCTCACAATTATGACTTTTTTCTCACAATTACGACAATAAATCTCGCAATTCTGACTTTTTTTTCCTCACAATTGTGTGATATAAAGCCGCAATTCCAAGTTAAAGTCAGTGTAAGGCAGTTCAGATGTTATGGGAAGAAGGAGGCGGGAACCAGCGAACATTCACACCATTTAATAATAAAATAAACAAATACAAAACGAAAGTAAAAGACAGCAGCCCCTCACGGACGACTGCTGTCACATAATAAAACAAACACAACATAAGTCCAGGCCTGTTCCTCTCTCGATCTTCACTGTCGTCGCTCCTCCTTTATGCTCCCGCCCCTCCGTGAGAGATACGAGACCGGTGCGTCGCGGAGGTGTTGCTCATTATCAATCACGGCACCGCCTGGCTCCGTTCTCTCACGGCCCTCGCCCTTGTCCTGCTCGCCACAGTCAGAATTGTGAGATATAAACATGCTTTTCTGAGAAAAAAAGTCAGTCTTTTTCCCCTCAAAATTGGACTTTCTAAGTCACAGTATGTGAGTTTATATCTCACAATTGCGGAAAAAAAAAGTCAGAATAGCGAGTTTATATCCCTCAATTCTGCCTTTTTTTCTAGTAATTGCGAGTTTATATTTTGCAATTCTGACATTATAACTTAAAAAAGTCAGAATTGTGAGATTAAAAAGTCACAATTATCTTTTAAAATGTTTTATTCTGTGGTGGAAACAAGCTTCCATACTGTGCAAACCGATGACATCAAAGTACCACGAGAGCAATTCGAAAGCATACGTTTCCGTCTGCTCTCTAATTAGGGACTTTAAGCAACAGTTGCTGATGTAACGACAACGGCAGCCGTAAGTAAACGATTAACTGCCCTAGCTAAAGAACGCAAAAATCACTAAGCAACAGTAAACCGTATGTGGCGTAGGGGATAATTTGATCATTTGATAAAATACAAATAAAGAAAGTGATTTTAAAAAGCAGGAGAGGGTTGCTTTGGGCATTTAATGATATACATAAAATAATGATGCCACATACCATAAAACTAGAGCTGTGTTGAAAAAATCGATTCACCAATTCTGAATCGATTTTCATATAAATTTCTAAAGATCGATCCGTAACTCAGAGGATCGATTTAATAGACTTACATTTTCCCTGTGAACTTTAACTTGCTGCGACTGGGAGATCCCTATGCGCATTGAAAGGCACTCAGCGCGCACATTGTTACGACAACGGACTTTGAGTGAGTCACTAAACCTTCATTCAACGAACACGTTCAGAAAAGCTGATTCATTAAAAGAGATAATGAAACAAGGTGTTAATTATTTTTAACTTTGAGTTCCACTGTTCAAGGCTCAGCTAAGCAGCAATGCGTCGCATGGGTAACGCTGAAAATGCTTCATTTATTAAAGACCAATATGGCATTGATTCGATGCGCGACTCGCTGATTTTATTTCCCCGCGGCTTCCTCGCGCTGTGGGAAGCTGACCAGCGCTGCTGCTGACGCGCATTTCCGTGACGTGAACGTTAAAAGGACTATACGACAAATATTTCGCTTTCCTTTTACACGGCAACCTTTCCACGAATATGACTTCAAAGACAGACGCAGGTATTCGCACGCGCTCTGCCGATCTCTCTCATTCACTGTCTGTGGGAAGCCGTAGGCTACAAATCACCATGATAAACAGTCTTGTTATCATTATGAACTTGTTCAACATTCAATACACATGCATTAAGTTCAAAACAAGAAGGGTATAGCCTTATAAAAAATCGTGAATATTGCTGCGGTTACTTGCAATCCTCTGCGGTTGACTTGTCAGTGTGTGGTACTACAAGATTGCGGATATCGCGTCAGCCCTACTACTGCTGCTGATATACGGCGTCCTCTGTCGTCTACACCAGTGCAAGTTTGTGAAAGCAGTTGTATCAACACTCTGGAAGGGGGATTGTTCTTTACAACCATCCATACTCAGTTGAATGTCTATAATAATAGTATCAATATGTTGCATACAGTCCTGTAATTCAGGTAACAGCTGAAAAAATTATTATTTAAAAAAAAAAAAAAAACACTGATCTAAATCTCGAAGATCAGATCGGATCGGATCGAATCGAATCGAATCGAATGATGATAATCGATTCAAGATCTTGAGAATCGGAATCGAATCGATTCTTGAAATTTGAATCGAAACCCAGCCCTACATAAAACATAACATTAACTTGCGTAATAACGACTACGGCAAATCAGCTGTTCTCCCGTAGTAGACGGTTACAGTGGAACGTAAACGTAGCAGTTTTGTCTTAAAGTCGTGCATGCGCAATAGAATGCCCAGAATGCCGTTGCCGTTCCACCCAAGGGGGTAATCCATCAGCCGGAAACTGAAGCTGCCTCTGGGGGCCGCCATTGATTAGCAAGCCATCACCTGCTGTTAGCATTCCATTAACTCCCATTCATTTTGGCGTCACTTTGACAGCGATTAACTTTACATCGGAGGCGTTTAAAGACTCCATTTGTCCATTGTTTATTTCTAAAGAAACACGACAATGTATAAAAGGCACCATTACCTTGTATCTTACGTTATGGCCCCGTAGAAGCAGTTTTTGTAAAAATAGGCTAATGATTGTGTCATAACCACGCGACTCTCTGTCGCACAGTAGAGAAATTACCGTACAGACAGGTGGAGAAGCTCGCGGACAATCGGGGGGACGTGGAGGCATAACGTCTGATAAAGTCAAGGTAGAAGCCCATAGAGAGTCATAAAGTTGCTCCTGCTGCTAGCTCATGGACAGCTCCTACTCACGCTTGCTCACGGTTGCTCACGTCACATCTACGTCGTCAAGCTCAGTTTGAGCCTGCGCAGTTCGCCCAGCCATTAGAAAGTGAGTGCTTCTAATTTAGTTTTCTCTGTTGAAGTCTATGGGGTTGCTGTGTCCATTTCTTTTACTGTCTATGGTTCCACCAGAGGCTGTCCCTTTAATAATAACTCTCGCGGTACTTTGATGTTATAGAGTAGACCGATCGGTCTGCAGCACCGAGTCAATTTAAACACACCTATGATAGAAAAATCCCCGCCCCACACATTGACGGGATTGGTTTCAGAGGGGGAGTTTCATGCCGCATATTTTAGACTGTCTTTGGTACACTGCCGTTTTAAAAAACTCAGCATTGGTGTTGACTGATGAATTTGTGCATGTTTTGTCTTAAAGCATATTAAAAACACCACATAGACATATAAACATTAAAAACTTGATTTTCACCACAGGGGGTCTAACCAATTTAAAAATAGTTTCCTTTATTATTATTCATTGTAAAAAAAAAAAAATTCTTCTTGATATGATCCTTCAATAAAAAATATTTATCTCACAAAGTATATAAAGAACATTAGAATTTTACCATTGCTTGATGGTTTTGACATCTGCTTCTTACAAGTACTGTCATTGTCACATCTGAATTTCATCTCACTCTGAAGAGTTACATAGACAAACACATGAACACACACACAAACAAGAATCAATGAAATTAGTGTACATTAACCTTGACAGATTTCAGTACTTCAAAAAACCCACTAACGTAATTCAAAGCAATGTCCTCACTCACCTCTGGACAGTTTCCTTGAACTTGGTTTTCTGTCGTGATGAGCTTTGTTATGACGCAGAAAACTGACGCCCCCTGGTGGACACATGCACACACAGACATTGTGTAAAAAAGACTGTATAATAAGCAGCTATTGTTTTTATTTACAATTACTATAAGCTTTTTTTAATTTAAAATAGTAAAAAGTATTTACTGTATTTATAATTAGATTTTCTATGTAAGAACATCCCCAACAAGGAACGTTCTCAGAACTTTGTCCAACGTTCTGACAAGGTTCTCTCAAAGTTATGAGCAAGTACTCTTTCAGTAATGTTAATAGAATGTCCATTCAGAGTTATCCAGTCAACCTAAAACGAGTCACCTTATTCACCCTGGTGGAGTTGATCAAATGCCGTGTGCCCTTTCTTTCTTTTTCAGACAGAAAAGGCCATTTTGTTTTTAAAATGACCCATCCGCGCTTGTCCATGTTGAAACTTGTTGTGACAATGAATATTTGTATTATCTTGGGAATGTTTGTTTCGGTCTTCACTGGCACTGCACTGGCTGGTTCGGCTCTGCTCGCTCTCCCACGCGTCCACATTTGAATTCTCACACCAACGGTTTTCGACATTTTGCGCATGGGTAGCTATACAGTTTTTTGGACGTAGGACTTGTTCAGCCAACACAATTTTTCACTTTGACTTGATAGATTGACTGAACACAATTAAATATGTGTGTGAATATACATTTTAAATTTTAAGTGAAGACCTCGATTAGTAGCCAATGCATCTTTTTGCATGGGGATAATTATTTGTAAGTCATTCATTGAGCCAATATGTAATTGTCAGCTTCCACAATTTTCAAAATATTTGTTTTTTCTAGTGAACAGTGTCCTGGATCAAGCTTTTAAAAAAGATGCAAACGTATCACAGAATGTTCCAATGCGTAACGTGTCGTTTATTCCAAGTGTTTAACCAAAAGTTTAACCAAAATCCTAACCTTGGCCATTGGTCTACTCTTCTGCACGCGCCGTGAGTTCGCCGCGCGGTTCGTGAGACTCACGCAGTGACAGTGACTCAACAGACTGTTCCGCAGTTCACTCCAACTCAGACAGAAAAAGTGCAAAAGTTGTGAGAAATCAAGACTTCTGAAGTCATCCCTGCACCACTCTATTCACTGCCAATATATATACGAGCGCAAGCGGGACAATTTTTTTATTTAATTTCCTTGAGGTCAGAAAAAGAAAGAAGGGCATACAGCATTAGAACAACACCAGGGTGAGTAAATGATGACTTTGTTTTATGTTTTCTCAAAAACATTAGCACAAAAACATTATTTATACATCATTTGAGGAACTTTTTTTCTGAAACATTTTAGTTTTAAAACATTTTAGCATTTTAAAATCTTAGTACTTGTTTCAGAACATTCAGAGAACATTAAATAATGTTCCCTTAAAGGGATAGTTCACCCAAAAATGAAAATTCTGTCATTAAAGCTCCAGTAGGTAACTTTTGAAAACATGTATTTGCTAAAACTGTCATTATGTCCTGACAGTAGAATATGAGACAGATAATCTGTGTAAAAATCAAGCTTCTCTGGCTCCTCCCAGTGGTCCTATAGAGGGTATGCGCATGACGTCACCGTCGGCCGGAGTGAATGCGGTCACGCCCACAAGTGGCAAAAAGACTGAGCGGCAGCATTTGTTTTCAGCGTGAATGCCGTGAAAATCACACAAAACACATCTAAAACGGGAAAGAGCTTTGCGATTGACTGTACAACTAGATTTGACCAGAAATCTGAGGTAGGCCTACTGTATATTTTTACAGACTGCAAAAAGCTACAGAACAGACTATATTCTGCATAATTGGATGTTTTTAAATAAACACTGACAAAAAACTATACAAGTTTTAGGGCTGGACGATATGATGATATACAGTATAACATTAATGTAAGTGATCACTCGGATTTAGACCTATCTATATTGTATTTATATAAAACGTTTACAGGTAAATTTTCTTCATTTATTTCCCCGGTGTCGAAATCAGGCACATATAAATGTCAGGAAACACGATTCCTGGCTGCATGTCAATATCCATGGATCACTGGATCTTTGATAAGTTGTAAGGAACACTATATCGAGTCCAACTTTTAGTTTAAACTGATAATAGTTTGTTTTACTCGCGTTAACGCAGTTTCCCCTATTAACTCCAGTCACGCAGCAGCTCTTCTGCCACTCAGTCCCGCTGAGGGGGGCGTGTTCCGGCGGGGAAGTGACGTTAATGCATTCCCTCTATTGCCATTTGCAAGAAATACACGCTCCCGGTCAGAAACAACCAATGAGAGCCAGGAGGAATGTCTTAGTAGTGTCAATCACGCTCGTGTACGCGCTGATCACACCCCTCTCTTGCACAGCGCGAGCGCCAGAGCGCGAGCCGTCGTTCAAACTCAAGATTGCCGGCGTGCTACAGCTGTGCTTATGACGGAGAAACAACCTAAACTGCCAATTCTCCAGTGACACCTGCTCATAAAACAAAGAGGTAAAAGGAAAAAGACTGATGACGATAAACAACCGAAAAAGAAAGAATTACACAGAGCCCATTGACTCGGTGTCAAAACTCTAGCCGCATAACATGTCACGCACTCTGCTAAGCAACAATTGAAACCTGCTAATTCACTGGCTTGTCATGTTGCTGAAATAATGTACTAGCACACCTTATCTAGCATTATATATCGCTAGAATAATTACTTACATGCTGTAACGTTAGTTACCATTATATTAACGTTATCTTACTAGCTATTTATAACTTATAGAAAGAGTGCAACGTTATAAAGTTACATGTAGGCTATTGGAAAATACATAATGATTTGAGGACCAAGTTTGTAGTCAAAGTATGGGCAGGCCATAGTCAATGTAAAGCATATTATTGACGTTTAGTCCCTATTAGTGAATGTGCCATATAACTTTTTATCCGCCGTCATCGGTGGCCCTGTTTACTAGCCTGCGCGTTCACGACAGGCTCCGCTGTGGAGGACGAGCTGTGGAGGGAGGGCTGTAGCGCAGCAGAGAGCAAGGGAGTGGGACCTGGAAGTTGTGCTTGTTCAAATTTTCAGGCTAAGTCAACGTTTTCTCAAGACTCCCTACTGCAGCTTTAATTACCCGCATGTCGTTCCAAACCCGAAAGACTTTCGTTCATCTTCTAACACAAATGAAGGTCTTTTTGATTAAATCTGAGAGATTTCTGTCCCTCCATTGACAGCTACACGACTACCACCTTAATGCTTCAAACAGATACTAATTGTGTGGTTTAGTCCAAATTTTCTGAAGAGACTCGATCGCTTCATATGATGAACAGATTTAATTTAGGCTTTTATTCATATAAACATCGATCAGCGAACATAAACAGAAGCTCAACCGAACCTGCGTAACGCGCGTAAACAAACCGCTTGTGGAAGCTCAAAGGTGCTGCGTAACACGAGAATAAATTTCATTGGTTCTTGCAGAAGCTCAAACGTGCTGCGTAACACAAGAATGAATCTTATTGGTTCTTGCTGAAGCTCAAACGTGCTGTGTAACACGAGAATGAACCTTATTGGTTCTTGCTGAAGCTCAAACATGCTGTGTAACACGAGAATGAATCTCATTGGTTCTCCCACATCAAGCGAACATGCTTGATCTTCCGTTTACCACAACCAATGTGTGAGTTGATGAATGTATATCTGAATAAAAGAATAAACTCAATATGTTCATCATATAAAGTAATCTTGTCTCTTCAGAAAATTTGGACTAAACCCGCTCAATTAATATGTATTAGTTTTACAATCTCTTTAGAAACTTTTTGAAGCGTTAAAGTGGTAGTTGTGTAGCTGTCTATGGAGGCCCAGAAAGGTCTCAGATTTCCTCAAAAAGATCTTAATTGGTGTTCTGAAGATAAACACAAGTCTTACGGGTTTGGAATGACATGAGGGTAAGTAATTAATGACAGATTTAAGGTTTGGAAAATGATCAAATCTTCACATAAAAAAAGGAAAAAAGTTTTTAAAATGCTTTAAAAAACTGGACATTTTGAACGCTCAGAGAACATTCAGAAATAACGTTTCACATAAGATATTATAGATCACACACACTTGTAATAAAAATTGGTCACAAAAGTATACATATTCTTTTAAGTATTCTAAAACTTGAGATTTACTTGAGTTGGTGTGACATAATCGGCTACATCCATGATCCGGTTGTTATACTCTCCGAAACCTTTCACTTTAGTCATCACTGATGACTCGATAGATGTGTCTCGCACTTGATATGCTTTCTCATACAAAAACACCCAGCTGAGGGAGCGGGAGAGGGGGAGATAGAGAGTTAGGAAAACAGGAAATACAGAGCAATTTTTGGTTTCTTTAATGTAAAATGCTCACAAATATATATATAAAAAACTGCATGTAAAATGTAAGATTTTCATGCACTTATATAACACTTTTTTTTTCTCATACAACTGCATTGTACTTTACATCAATTATGTCACCAAGTCAAAAGACTAAAAAAACAAGTCATTTAATTGTCCAAAAATAATTATTGAAACTAACTGCAATATATTTCTTTGGTAACACTTATAAGCTCCCATCGTTAATGCATTTGTTACAGTGTTTATTAATATTTGTTAATGTTAGTTAATTATAATACACCTGTTCGTTGTTAGTTCATGTTAGCTCAGGTCCATTAAATAATAAGAACAGATGCAACTTTTGATTTTAATAATGTATTTGTAAATGTTGAAATTAACATCAAGATGAATAAATGCTTAATAAATTTGCTTAATAAAAAGTTTTTAAACAAACATTTTTTTTTTTTTTTTTTTTGGGCACAAGTTTAAATATCGCTACCATTGTAAAAATGAGTCAGCACACTCACCCAATGAAGTACGTTATGATGAGGAGTTGGACAACACGGTTGATGATGCCGATGGTCCAGCTCTTTACCACCACGGATTTGGTCGTCTCATAGGTAAAGAAATCTGTTATACAGGTCCACATTTTTCCAGAACACTGCTGCATTCACAAAAATTACGCTTCAAGTGTATTAACGTATTTGCATGAATGTTTAGTTAATGCTGGTGATAATTCTGTCCAAATGCTTTTTCCTGCGTTTTGTCAATAAAAGTCAAAAAACCTCTTCAGTAATCTTCCTTATTTGTTTCCCTGATAAAATGTCTCCACATCTTGAGATCAGATGCTTTCACAGAAGAAAAATATTTCTCTTCCTCCTAGTACCCTCCCTCCCTCTCTCCTCCCTCTTTTCTTTTTCTTCGTCCTTCAATTATTCTGTCCATTATCTAGATATAAAATTTACATTTGACATTCTTAGTAGATGTTCTCTTACCAAGCAACTTACAAAAATGCATAAATCAAATTACTGGCAAAATTAAGGCTTAGTCCCAAAGTTCCTAACATCTCAAGCATTTAAAGTGTCCATAACAAAACAACAGAATCCGACACAGGGTCTTAGTGGTGCAGCTTTAGGCTAGATGTTTAGTGTCAGAGAGGTCTGGAATAGCTGAATCTTGATGACTGATGCACATTATATCATGTCACCACGAAAGCTCCATGCAGTAGTAAAAAGTGCCTCATTAGAGTAGCATTAAAGATTACATCTTTGCGATATTTTCCCAGATGATGGACCATATAGTCATTTGGAATATCAGTTAGTTATCTAAACTCTCATGTTCTAATGAGATTGACTTAATGATTTTTACATTTATGCATTTGACAGACAATTTTATGCTTGGGGGCCTAGAATCCGTTATGTTGTTTGTGGATAAAAATAATATGAATAATATTATCAGAAATAATATTAGTTGTATTAATTTAAAATAGTTTTATAATATTAGTAGTAATAATATTAGTTTCTTTTTTTACTAATGTTAAATGTTTTTATTAACCTTTACTCTTTTACCATTCAAAAGTTATTAGTTTTTAACGTTGTAACATCTCTTATGCTCACAAAGGTTGCATTTATTTAATCAAAATAACAATAAAAACAGCAATGACATTTAATAATATTTATATAAGAAAATTAAATCACTTTCGTAACTGTTTTACAATTTTAAAATGCAATTTATTCCTGCAATGGCAAAGCTGAATTTTCAGAAGCCATAGTGTAACATGATCCTTATTAACTTATTAATAATATCAATGCTGAAAACAGTTGTGCTGCTTCATATTTTTGTGGAAAACAGGATAGGTTAACCCCCCCTCCCATCCCCCCGTGTAACATCATAAAAGTCACTTTTGATTGCTGAATAAAAGTATTCATTTATTTCCCAAAATTAAAGCAAAACAAAAAGAAACCTTTGGCAAGCTAAAAATTTTTTTACATTTTTTTATATCATAATTCATATTTCAATTTAAATATCAATCATTAACACTGAAGCGTCCAGTTGGGTGAGAGTGCCAGACTACCATTAACTCCAATCTCAATTATGCAAATGGAAAAATTTCAGCATTACCACATAAACACTTTAACCACAACTAAGAGGCAACATTTCTTGACAGGGCCAAGAGTGGAAACATTAACCTGTGGTTCTCTCTCTCTATATGAGTTCAATACATCTGGGACTTGCATCCCCACAAAAACACACACAATGAAGGAGTAACGCATGACAGAAGACCAAATCGAATGAGAGGCAGCAGAGTGGGGCTAAGCTCAAGCACTGCTGGAGTTTATGAAGATGTCAAGGATAATGTTAAGTGTTAGATGTCTCACGCTGATTTGATTGTCTAGAAACAGGATCTTGAGATGAAGGGAAGGTACAAAGTGAAAAGGGGGAGAGAGAATGAGACTGAGGAGAGAGTGAGGAAATGGATGGGACTCAATACAAATTGGTGAACAAAGTCATCAATGGGCCAAATGCAATAATGAGCAAAGTGGTTTGAGAGCCATAATTGAGAGAGAGACAAAATTCACAGAAATGTAACAGATATGAATAGGGGGAGTGATGAAAAAAAGCAGACTAAAGGGAAATGATAGCACCAGGAAAGAGGAGGGGAGAGATATTGGAATTAATGTTACATGCATTTACCGGTAACCAGCCCTTACGAAAATTAACCATGGTTTTATTATAGTAAAAGTGTAGTAACCATATTTTTTGCCGGATTGATTACCATTTGTATAACCACAGTTTTACTACAAAAACCATGGTTAACCCAAATTAACCCATAGTAGCACAAATTTTCAGGTTACGACTGTAACCCTAGTCTCTGAGAAGGGAACCTCCGCGTGATTGTGTCTGAAGTACGTATGTCCACTAATCCAAGGGGGAGAGAGGGAACGTCACGGGCGGGTGACGTCACGACCAGGAAAGGATTAAAGCTCATCAGGGATGACAGGTGTTAGCTTCCATTAGCCGAAGCAAGTCTATCACAGGGATGAAGTAAGTATGGCAGGACGACGTAGCGTCTCGTTCCCTTCTCAGGGAACTAGGGTTACAGTCGTAACCTGAAACGTTCCCTTTCGAGGGAACTCGTGCTGCGTTGATGACACTTTGGGAACCATAATACCCAAACGCTGTACTTACAAGTGCCTGTCTGTGTGAAACTGTGGCACAACTAAGACATAAGCACCTGAAAACCTGCCCAGGTCCAGGCTATAAAACCTCACGAATGTGAGTGAGGAAGTTCAACCCGCCACATCACAAACCTCTTGAAGGGATACACCCGAAATTAAGGGCTTGGAGGCCGCCATAATCCTGGTAGAATGAGCTCTGAAAGCCAAAGTTGACCAGTGACCTCGTAAGCAAGAGAGATAGCCTCGACTATCCACTTGCTGACTGTCTGCTTAGAAAGCAGGAAGACCTTTCCTAAGTGATCCAAAACAGACAAACAGCTGATCCGAATTCCTCCACAGGGGCAGCTCTGTGGATATATGTATCCAGCACTCTTACTGGACAGAGAAGGCTCAGCTTTTACTGGTCCTGATCTCTAAAAGGAGGACGTGGTATACTGGTCGGCACCTTAGGGGCATAGTCCGGTTTAGGGTAAAGAAATGTCTTAACCATCCCGAAGGTAAGGCAAGTGGGGGAGACCGATAAGGCCTGAAGATCTCCAACTCTTTTAAGAGAAGAAATAGCTAGAAGAAAAACATTTTTTAACGTCAGAAACTTTTCTGAAACCGTATCAAGGGGCTCGAATGAAGCCACAGATAAGCCTTCTAAAACAACAGCCAGGTCCCGAGCAGGAACCCTGGTTCGAATTGCAGGCCTCAGCCACAAAATACCACAAAGGAAACAAGTGTCGTAGATTTTTTCCCTAAACCTAACTACCTACCAATAATACATATACTCTGTCGACGTCGGCCGAGTCTAATAACCCTCACTATGCCAAATCCAGCCCCAGTGTTTTAACTGATTCGTGAGTCAATCTCCAACTTCTGCTATTGAACTTCCTGTAGTAGGGCTGCTGAACTGGTCATATTGAAAGCAGATTCAAAGAGTTAGTTGAAGAAATATGAAGAATCGCTGAAACCATTGGATAATCAAAAACAATAATCAAGTTTATATGATAATTAACTAAATTTGAAACGTTCTCTGTAGTGATCATTGAAAATGCAGCACCTGGCCCACACGTGAGCGGATGGAAGTCTTTCTTTTCTGTGTGGATTGTCGTTCAGTTGACTTGTTGGGCTGATCCGTTTGATCATCAGGCTGTGATGGCACTCTCGGTCTGGCTTTTGATCCACCTTGGCACAAAATTCCAAAATGTATGGCAAAATTGTCTTTAGGAAAAGTCTCAAGTGAATTGTCACTTCAAGTGAAGTGTCTTGAGTTGACCCCTCAGAGGTGTCCACTTCCTCTTTCTCTCTTTCTGCAGTCATCCAACTTTTCAAGGCAGGTGTCTGAAATTTTGAACACTCAGAGAACCGCAAAACTCAAATTAAACCTACAGAATAATAACTAAAAATCTCATCTGGTTATCAACACAGCAGTTCCTCATTTTATTAAAAAGCGTACTTCACTGTGGAAAAAAAAAGCAAGCCTTTCTTCGTTGCAAAGACACAGGAAAAAGCTCTAACTAATACAGTGTATAACCATGTAAACAAAACATTTCTTTGACTTTCATTTTTTTTTCTTCAAGAAACCAAAATAAAATGATGTCTGTTATGTGCTTGTTCAAATCACAATTTATATTTAAATTGGTCACCCAACCTCATCCTC
The DNA here is from genome assembly GCA_030578255.1 of Tiaroga cobitis. Lineage (NCBI taxonomy): Eukaryota > Metazoa > Chordata > Actinopteri > Cypriniformes > Leuciscidae > Tiaroga > Tiaroga cobitis. The sequence goes on from CM060591.1 coordinate 43,603,504, forward strand.
ATACTATGCATAATGCAAAAAAATTATCTTAGTTAAACATAAACCATTGACTCTTAGAATCTCTGCAATGGATCAAATTTTTTTTCACACTGTCTCCCAGGGATAACGGTATACAAATTCTAGACACCTTCAGATAGAAAGTATAATATTTAAACACGTGTAGTAAGTATCTTATTATTTATTTATTACTTTAAGATCACCTAATTGCTCAGTCTTATATATCTAATCTACATAAATAAATCAAAGATTAACTCATAAAAGTTTCTTTATGATTCAAAATTTCCTAATTATCTCAGGATGCATATTCTTATTATTATGATTTATAACTTTAACAATTTTTGTAATTTTTTTATTGTTTTCAAAATGTAAAAATTCATAAATTTCATGTTAACAATATTGATCTATGTATCTTGTCCTAACTCTTTCAATTGTATCTTTATATTCTCTCAGAATTAAACTTTTATTCAAACAAAACTTCAAACAAAAAGCAAATTGCAGCACTACAGCCTCTCGGGGTATACCCTAGCGTGTCTACGACGTCGGCTGGGTGCTACCTATACGTCTACCTAGTGCATCTACTCGTCGACGTCGGCTGGGTCTATACTCCAGCAAGTCTACAGTCTACTACAGCAAGTCTACAGTCTACTACAGCTGAGTTCCCTACTTTACTCAAACTTACTTGCTTACTAACTTACTTGCTTCCCTAAACTGACCTGCTGCGCAGCAGTAATAACAGACAGATCTCAGCAAATGTCCTCTAAATGCTTTAATTACAGCCGGGAGATCTTTCCGAGCAGTTCTCAGGAAATCTCCCAAAAAGAAGCAATAAGCATGGCTGGTGGATCTCAGACACATTCCATTGAGAATCCCACCAGTAAACACGAATACAACAGTTTTTATTGAATAGGGGTATGGCAAAATGACATGAAACATTACATAATTTCCTTGATTGGTTCTTCATAGACAAGCCCTCTTGTTACCAGGTAACCAAAAGTTTTCAAGGTTAGACATCGGTCTAGTTTCCTTTCACATATTTGTTATTTTTACACTCACACAACCCAAGTCATGAGTTTTCACTAGTTTCGAACACTACATTTTGTTAAAATGTTAGGATGCCTAAAAGGGAAGTAAGGTAAGAGTTAGTCATGAGACCCAAAGGGGAAGTCAGGTAAAGGTTTATCATAAGGTTAGATAATCTAAAGGTCAGATTTTTAGAGTCAGAAACATGATTAGTTCTATTAAAAATAGAATAGATTAAATCTGTTAAAAATCCACCACACAAGTTATTTGAGGGTTCCTCCCCTAAGATGCCTTATCCACAGGGGCAAGGTAAGCCGCTTTGGCTGCCACATAAACCTTTAAGGTAGAAGGGGATAGCCCTGCCGAAAAGCGATCTTGTAGAAACCAACCAGGCAGTTAACTGGATCCTATTGTCGCATACTGCACCAAGAAGTGAAGACTTTCCATTTCAGGACGTAAAGTTTCCTTGTGGACAGAGCTCTGGAGTGAAGTATGGTCTCTACAACCTCGGCTGAGACCATGAGTTGAGTTGGGCCCCCTTAGAGGCCAAATCCACAGGTTCCATATTTCCTGGCGGGGGTGAAAAATCGCTCCTCCCGCCTGAGACAGCGGAATCTCCAAGGGAGACCCAGTGAGGAGGGACACTAGGCCCGAGAACCAAATCTGGCTTGGGCAATATGGTGTTATTAGCAGTAGACTTATTCTGTCCCGTGGGACTTTCTCTAAAACTCCTGGGAGCAGAGCAATTGGGGGGGAAAGCATACAGGCGTAACCTCGGCCACGTCTGTACCATAGCGTCCAGAATCCTCCATTCCCCTGGTCTCAGCCCCTGTCTTGACAGGATGTCTACTCCAATGTTTTGGTACCCCAGGATATACTGCTCTCAGGGAGAGCATCTTCCCTAGGGACCACAGGAGGATCTGATGCGCCAGTTTGCATTTCTAACAATTCTAACACAATGTACTAAGACGTTCTGTTTTTCGGCTAAATGTATTTGTCCCCTTTGGCGAAAACTCATGACTTTGGTTGTGTGAGTGTATAAATAACAAATATGGGAAATGAAACTAGACAGATGTCTGATTTTGAAACCAAAAACAGAGTTTGGTTCTACCTGGTAACAGAAGGGTTTGCATATGAAAACCAATCAAATTGTAGGGAAATATGTAATGTATCATGACATTGTTGCCATAACCCTATTCTATAAAAACTGTCGTATCCATGTTTACTGGTGGGATTCTCAATGGAACTTGTCTGAGAATCCCCGGCCATGCTTAATGCTTCTTCTTGGGGGAAGTTCTCTGAGGAAATGTCGAGAACTCCCTCCCGGCCGTGATTAAAGCATTTAGAGAACATTTGCTGAAGTCTGTCTGTTTCTCAGCAGGAAGCAAGCAAGTCAGTTAGGAGACCCAGATATACTAAACGTCATGGACGTTAGGGGACATCGATTGGAGACGAGACCCAGGGGACGTCGATTAGAGACGAGACCCAGCTAGACTTAGGAAAAGGCAGAACTAAGGGGACGTCGATTGGAGACGAGACCCAGGGGACGTCAATTAGAGACGAGACCCAGCTAGGCTTCGGAAAAGGCAGAACTAAGGGGACGTCAATTTGGAGACGAGATCCATGTACATAGTTAGGTTTAGGGAAAAATCTACCACACTGTTCTATAGCTTCTTTTGCAAATATAGATTTAATTTCTTGTTTCATTTGTTCCTGCTCGGGATTCACTAACGCGAGTAGCATACCGGTGTATTGCGGTGGATGAGATCCAAACTGGATTCTGTAACCTCTCTCTACAATCTGCTGGTACACACTGGTAACTTCTATAACAAAGTAAAATCTCACAAGCCTAGAGAAGTCATTCAACTCATTTGATATTTAGAAGGAAAAATATTGAAATACCTTGATTATAATCACTCAGTCATTACATATACATTGAAGCATCAGTGGATTCCAATCCACCCCCTTCAGTGGGTAACGCCGGGGCCTTTAGGGACGATGGTGAACCAGGGGACAGATAACCGTTTGTTCAGCCCTAGGCATCGCCCCATAACAAATACTCATTCAACCCCCTTACATCTGAATAAAAGTGAACTTGGGGGCTGAAAAGACAGGACGAGTATGTTTTTTTCCATGATCTAGTAAGCTCACTATGTAAATCAGGAAAGAATGGAAGTTAACCCAAGTTAATATCAGGCATCATCACATTGCTGCCTGCATACAGAGCAAAGTCAGAATCGCGGACTGAGTGAGAGCGAGTGGATCACGTGATATGAAGCAGTCTTGGTCTCTGCCTCAATGTTGATCATTCAAGACAGCATGAGAACTGACTGCGCATGCGCAAATCTCCGTAAACTACGTTCTATGGACCAAAGAGGCACTGCGAACCTCTGCCTCAATGGCCATGGCCTTGAATTTCCTGCATGAAACAATGGTTTTTAGGAGCAAACTATGGCAAAAGGAGTATTATATGAGTAATCTTGATTCTTTTACAAAAAATATTTGGAATAAAATAAATGCAATTAATAATGTGGTACCTTAAAGCTCTTGGAATTAATAAATGTAATGTTAACATTTCCTTTGGTGAGGCACTGCCTACCCTGACCGCACGTCCCTGGTGATATAGTGACTGCACAATCTCAGGACAGACAACAATAAATAAGACACACAGTTTGACAGAGCGCTTGCTGAGGCACAGAAGCCAACACAGTTAATTTATCCTTTCCTGGTCGTGACGTCACCTGCCCGTGACATTCCCACAAAAAGGTGGCGCCCTAGTTGCCTTAATGGGTTGTCTAACCATTAATCGATTTGTTGTTGTTTTTTTTTTAATCAGTAACATCACAAAATATACATGTGAACATGATAATCTTGTGCTGATGTTGATATTCAAATAGTGATTCTTAAGCTTAACAACTGAAAGTGAAAGGACAATACACTTTCCGGAACGTTTTACATCGCAAGCTGCCAGTTGTTGGCTTTTACTAGCCTTAAATCCTTTTACTGGCTATACAAACACATTATCTTAAAAACCACAATATTTCCGCTTACATGTCAGAGGATGATGAGCATGAGCACGTGAATGAGAAAATGGTTGTTGGTTTCATAAATGTCATAAATGAATATTATTACTTAGATAATTTTTAGAAAAATTTCTTAACAATAAAATATTTTTAAAATGTAGATTATTTAATGCATCAACAAACGTGCACAATTAGTAATGTGTGCACTAAACATTTCAAAATACTGTATAAAATAAATGTTGAGCTCAGATCAAAAGCAAATATGTTTCAAGGTGAATACAAATGTAAAAAAAATTTTTTACATTTAAGGTATTTTTTGTGTTTCATAACTGTCATTCAATGCAAATACATATAGAGCAAGCTCAATAGATGTGTCAAAGATGCAGTTTCTATTCTGTTTGGAAAGCAGCACTGTAAAATATATATATACAAACAGATAAACATAGTGATCAGAACAAGTACAGGACAGGATAAAATGAATACACTCTAATTTAAAGAATAGTTTACCCTTGTGTTGTTCCAAACATGTATGAAATGCCAATTCCAATTCATAATAAACCTATTTATGACGTTACTTCTTCTCTCCTGAATGAGCCAAAGCTAGGGTGAATTCAGTGAACAACATTTTCGCTGTTCCTCACACAAAACTATTGTATAGCTCTGCAAGATTGGAATATAATGTTCTGGTTGTATGGGCTACTTTTATAATACTTTTATGGCGTCTTTGCATCTTTCAAAGCTCCAGACTTCATTCAGGAAAAAAAAATCATACAGGTTTAAAATGACATAAGGGTCAGTTAATGACAGAAGCTATTCCACTGAAGTCAACAATACCAAAGTTAAATATAGCTGCAAGCAGCAATTATCGGGGGCCAAACGCAAAGAAGACGAAAAGACATGCCAACATGGCCAGGAGTGTCAGACCAACTGCAGCAAGGAGCAATTAAATACAATTTAAGATGATTTTAGGCAAAATGGCTTAATAATCATATATACAGTCACTAATAATATGATTTAGGGGTTTTGACCAATCAGACTTTCGATCAATCGGTGGCTCAATTACGAAATTGATGTGGTGTGGTCAGAGTGAGTTGACAATGACACATACAAAGTTTGGTGTCAATATGTCAAGGCATTGCAGAGATAAAGCCTGAATAGTCATTTTGGCATCATGCCTCAACTTTGCTGCTGCGGTATACGAAAACGGTTTCGTCTATTGAGATGAAATCCATAACATTTTGTCGGCACAGTCTGGAGATTTTGGTGAAAATCGGACAAACGGTCTAGGTGAAGTTCGAAAAAGAAGGTTTTAAAAGTAAATAAAGATGGCGGACAGGAAGTTTGGCTGACAATGGCAAAATTGGAATCTATGTTTTCGGCATAAATATATTTTGCTACTAGCCCTTACGGTTCAAAAGTTATTAGAATTAACATAAGTGAAAATTTGGACAGTTGGTGGCGCTAGAGGGATTGAGTTAGAGACTCCAAATTTGCCATGGTGACTGTTCAGACTGTCCTCTATCAGTGTGCCAAATTTCATAACTTTCCCGCAAGCGGTTTTATGGGCTGCCATAGACTTCCATACGGAGGAAGAAGAAGAAACTGAAGAATAAGAAGAAGAACGCCAACGATTTCAAGAGGTGCCTACGCACTTCAGTGCTTGGCCCCTAAATACACAAGTGTTTTTGAATGCATGTACTATCAGGATTTCATCAGGTCATGTACACTGAAATGATGAAAGAAGGATAAGAAAGTTTTTTTTTCCTCTCCCCCTGTTTATGTCTTTCATTAGTGTCTTTCAGTCTGAACCGGACTCCTCAGAGCTTGGCGGTGTGCTGACCGCTTCCTCTTCATCATCAGACCCCTGTATAAAAAGAAGTAGGAACAGAGAATGACAGGGAGACAATGAATACAGTGAATATATGTCCCCCCTAATACCCACTGGTATAAGATCAAATCTAAAAAAGGCAGTAAAATCTATAAAATTATAAATTCAAAAAAGTGTCAGGAATTCTGGACGCATAAATCAGAATATGGATGGGACCAAATTTAGAATTGATCATAGCAGAGAAGAGAGCATCAAAGCGGTCATCAAAAACAAATGACAACAACAAAAAATCAGTGTCACAGATCAATCAAAACAAACTGTACAATTGGACACAGAGAGACACATGTGTTTCATATAAAGACTAATAATTAAAATCCAAAGTATTATCTGTTTATATTATTTAAGGTACCTGAGCTAACATGAACTAACAATAAACAGTTGCATTTTTATTAACTAAAGTTAACAAAGATGAATAAATACTATAAGAGCTCATTGTTAGTCAATGTTAGCTACCTACTACTGTACATTAACTAATGCTAACTAATGGAACCTCATTGTAACATTTTACTATTAAAAGTCATACTGCTCTATTTTTTTATTCTTCTTGAGGTAAATCTTGAAATAAATCATTCGTTTTGTTCCTAAAAATTGGACAGAATTTGCTTTATGCTTTATTTTTTATTCAACAGCTCATAGTAACATATGAAACGTGGCTGAACATTTTTTTTATGGCTTGATACTTTGTTATTTGCTGTTTGTAGGACTTTTTTTAGTTTTTAGTTTTTGAGGTCTGCAGAAACAAAACAAAAATTATATATATAACTATATAGACATAATCCTGACATTTGGGCAATACTTTGATGTTGTTTGACAACCTTACTTCTCAGGATGTGATGTACATAATATGATGTAGTTTTAAAAACGTACATATCTGAACTATAAAGTTACCTACCTTCTAAACTATGCACTATGTTACGCTGTTGCTGTAACTATATTGTTGAGTGAAACTGTTTCCATTGCATAGACAATTTTGTTAAGTGTGTGTTAGAGTTACCTTGCGCTTCCGTCCCTTCCCTCTTTCTGACTCTGATGAGCTCTCTTCACTGGATATGAACTCTCGACTCTTAAAGCTGTCGTTGCCTGTTGCTCGTTCCTTCTCTTTCTCCTTCCCACCACCTGACTTCTTTTTCTTCTTTTCTTCATTCTTCCCTCCTTTCTTTTTCCTCTCCCTTCAGGAATAAAATGTGGGAAAAGAGTGAGACATAGCTAATTATTAATGCTGACATCAAAGTTTGGAACAATGGTGATTAAAAATTAGTAAATGACAGAATTTTCATTTTTAGGCTGTAGCAGTAAGACATAGGACTAGGCTATTTGAATATTTTGAGTACTTTTTTGAGCTGCTTGAGGATCCTCCACCACTCTCCTTGTACTCTCTCATTGCTCGCTCATAGTCTTTCTTTGCTTCCTCTGCTTTTCCTTCCCACTCCTGGTGGAATGAACAAGACACAGGTATCAGTTCAAGTTTAAAGTATACCAAGACAGTTAGACGGAGAAAACAATCTGAGGCATTAAAAGGATAGTTTACCCAAAAATGAAAATTATCTCATGATTTACTCACCCTCAAGTCATCCTAGGTGTATATGACATTCTTCTTTCAGACGAATACAATCGGAGTTATATTAAAAAATGTCCTGGCTCTTCCAAGCTTTATAATGGTAGTGAATGGCCGTTTCTGTTTTGAAGTCCATAAAAGTGCATCTATCCATCATATAAGTGCTCCGTACGGCTCCGGGAGGTTAATAAAGGCCTTCTGGAGCGAAGCGGTGCGTTTGTGTAAGAAAAATATTAATATTTAACATGTTCCAAAGTAAAATTCTAACTTCCGGCCATACGCAGTCTACTTGCGCCTAATGTGCAACTTGTGACGTCGGGAGTAGTGTAGTGCGTCATGGCGTAGCATAAATATCAGCAGTACATTGCATTACTCGCATAAGTTGAGCTTAGACTTAAGTCGAATCCGTATGTTTGTTTGGCCGGATGCTAGTTATTTTACTTTATAAAGTTTTAAATATGAATATTTTTCTTAAACAAACGCATCACATTTCCCCCCGGAGCCGTGTGGAGCACTTTTATGATGGATAGATGCACTTTTATAGACTTCAAAACAGAAACAGCCATTCACTGCCATTATAAATCTTGGAAGAGCCAGGACATTTTAAAATATAACTCCGATTGTATTTGCTAAAAGAAGAATGTCATATACACCTAGGATGACTTGAGGGTGAGTAGTAAATCATGGGCTAATTTTAATTTTTGGGAGAACTATCCTTTTAGCATTGTGGAAGGTCCAAGTGAATGTGGTAGAGAGTCACCTCTTTCTTGTCTTTGCTGATTTGTTTCCACATTTCCCCAGCTTTTTTCGAGATCTCTGTGACAGAGATGCCTGGGTTCTCTGATTTAATGCGGTCTCTGCTAGAGTTCAACCAGAGCATGTAGGCACTCATTGGCCTCTTGGGGGCGTTAATATCCTTTGCCTTTTTCTACACACAAGAACACACAAAGTAGCACTGAATGTGTACTGTACTGCTTGTACTTACAATAAATGCTAGGTAAACTGTTTATAGAAACCCTAACGATCACCAACAAATTTTATCATTCACTCTTCTCTCTTTTCTCACCTCTTTCTTGCGTGGTTTTCTTTCTTTTACAAATTTAGCTTTCTTGGCTGGTTTCTTCTTTCGGTCTTCATCACTGTCCCCGCCATCAGCGCTGCTTTCACTGGCAGAGGCCTTACTGTCGTACCTGACACACACAAATATTACTTTTTATTAGGTATCAGATTGTTTCATTTTATGAAGAAAGTGTAAGTGTGTTTGCCCCCTTAACACTAGGGTGTTATGTGTGGTTTTTAGTATCAAATGTCATTGATAGTAAGGTACTTTTATAGGTGCTTTTTTACAAATTTGTTTGTTAATACTTATAGTTATGAGTTTGTTCAAGTATGAGCAATAGTAATAGTGATGTTTTCCTTAGCAAGCACCACTAATTGAAGCTGTCGCAAACAGATCAATGCAATGCCTCTTACTCCTCTGCAATATCATCATCTTCTTCTCCAGGATTAAAAGATTCATCTGGGGGGAGAAAAAAAGTCAATTCAAATGTTAATTTATCTCACACAACACATATTCTGTACAGCCAAGCGAGTTGTAATTTATGACACCCAAATACAGTTGCAGGTAGGTGTGGCTAATATAAACAAATTATTTTCTCAATGCGAGTAATTTTATTTCACGAGAACAATATATTTCGCAATATAGTTATTTTTCCTGGAAATAAGGTTGTTTTGATACCAACATTTTATATACTACTGACATCTCACAATTTTCTACACCAATTTCGATATCACAGCAAAAAACAATTCTAGCCTAACTAGCATAAGTCATCAAGCTTATAGAAAACAAGTAAACAGTCATTAATAAAATAACAATGATTGGCTCAGAGAGCTGCCACTCACCACTCTCGCCCTCTGAGTCGTCACTGTCATTGGCCTCCTCACGGATCTTGCCCTCCTCTTTCATGCGCTCCAGGTACGCATCATGCTGGTCGTCGTCCGAGTCGCTGTACATGTTGTCATTACCTTTCATACCCTGATAGAATACAAATCAAAATGATATCAATGCAATATCAACATCATGTCATTGCAATGTTAGTATTTGTAACAAAGCGGACACAGGAAACCCTCTCCAAGCATAGATTTCAAACCCATTCATGTTCCCATCCTCACCGGCCTCTCTCTCTCACACACACACACAGTACTTTCATATAAGCAATCAGTGTTAACTCATTCAAAAGCACGCCCTTGAGCAACGCTGTGTTCATAGCACACAGAATTATTTAGAACACGTGTTTTTTTGTAAAGCGACCACAACATTAAATACAGATTTCAGATGAAATACTGTTGCAGTCTTATAATGACGTCTGAGTGATCTTAACACAGCGTTCACCTGGTCAAATCATAAACCAGTGAGCCTGGCCACCTTTTGGTGGATGAGACATCTGCTTTAAGCCTTCAAAGATAAGAGAGAATGCTTTCAACACTCGGGTTGTGATTGTGACACGCAAACAAACACCATGCAAGCAAGTTATTGGAGCACCGACACCAAACCGCAGGACAATACCAACCTTTTTCTACATGAACACAATACAGACATACAGCACAAACACAAAGAGTAGAATAAGTGTCCGTCCACTGTGTGAGGTGTCTATATGGACATGTCTATGCAGATGAAAATGGTGCTTGATAGGACAGAAAAAGGACTGTAGGTGTACCTCTTTAAAGCCTCTGTTTTTGATGCTTAACTTCTTAGCATTGACGAAGTCAAAGAGTTTCCCATATTCTTCCCTGAAGAAGAAGGTAGAGATAGATTGAACATATAAAAACAAAGAGAGGATGAAGGCTCTTTTAGTGAGTTAAGGCCCGTTCACACCAAGAACGAGAACTACAACAATAACTATATTATCGTCCACAACAATGGACGATAACATTGTTTTTTCTAAGAGCACTGCAGTTATGTCGTCTGCTTTTTTATAGGTGGAGTAAACAATTTCTGAGAAACTAAAAATTGTGTTTGTACATAGTCCTGGCTGTGTAAATAGGAGAAAGAAGTGGATCGGACCGATCAGACTGAGCACCACAATACTCTTGTAGCCAATCAGAACTAGGGGGTGTATACGCTCATGATGGGGGAGGAGAGAGAGTGAGCAAGCAGGACATTTGTAGAAAGACTGTAGAGAAAGAGATGGCTGATATATTACTAAAGAGGAAAAAGGCAGAGGAATATAATTGAAGAAAGGTTACGATTAGGCACCCAAGTTAATAATGGAAAAGCTTTCCAGCGCTGGAGTTACGTTAGAGAGCGTGAAGGCCTGAAAACGGACACAGAGGTCGCATTTTTCCTGCTCGATATGCGAGTAACATTGGTTTTGATATGTTTCAAAGATATGCTGTTTTTGTAATATTAGCTATAGTAACGGGACAATCTGATGCGCCAGCCGTTAGTCAGTGCATGTGTTGGATAACGTGTTTGTGATTTTGGGGGTGGAGCGATGAGGGTAGGGGGTGTGTTTGTTTGGGTGTCAATTTTAAATATCAACAGTGTTTCTCAGAAATTGCTTACTGCACCTTTAAATGCTCAAACTCTTTAAAGTTAGGTGGATTCTGATTGGCTGTCGATGTTTTTATCATTTATCAGCAGAAAATATTAATTCCTCTGTGTCATTATCATTATATCCGTGGTGTAGACTTCCCTATTCATATAAAATTAGAGCGAAAATTTAAACTTTATAGTTACAGTTAGTTATTGTCATTGGTGTAAACGGGCTGGTGCAGTATTTGTCAATTGAAAACGTATCTTTAGTATGTTAAATAGGGAAAGCTTGTTTAGTGAGATTTGTTTTTCTATATTAGCTCATTGTGATGTGTTTTAAATTTGAAGCGTAGTACATTTTTTGTGTGTATCGTTTTTACAAAAAGAACGTACCAGAATGGTTGAAGAATGTTAAAGGGATAGTTCACTCAAAGAATGACATTTCTGTCATCATTTACTCACTCTCATGTCAGTCCAAACCTGTATGACTTTCTTCTGTGGAAAATGGAAGAAGATCATTTGAAAATTTGAAAGTGTTTTGGACTTTCATTGCATGGACAAAAAAAACAGAAAGTCAAACAGGTTTTGAACGACACGAGGATGAACTGTTTTCAAGAAACTGTTGGTTCTGCCACATTAATGTGATGTGTTGGTGTATTGATTCAGTCATAATATGGACCCAACTGAAAATACTGTAATGTGCCTAAAGTAGTTTTGTTCCCCTTAACAACTAATGTAGAAGGGGTCAGGTCACTAAAAGAGAGAGGCTCTTTTACTCCAGTATAAGACAAAGCAGAAAGAATCACCACAAAGAGGCAGCATAGACTTTCTATGGCAGATGGAGGTTAAGTGCTCAAGGACATAATGGCAGGAAGTGCCTTAAAGAGGATATTGGACACTGGTCTTTTCATTACTGGTATGGTCTAGTTCCCACAAAGCTATGTTCCCGACAAGTGGACAAGAATAACATTAGGCTTATGGGTACCTCTCGATGCTGCTGAAGGTGTACTGATTGCCCTGCTTGGTCTCAATCTCAAAATCGAAGGAGCGAGTGGTGGTGGTTCCACGGGCGAAGTTCACGCAGGCGATCTCTTCAAAGCGCAGGTGCACCGGGGGCTTGTGCACATAGATAAAACCTCTTTCCAAAGGATACAACAGCCCTGAAGTGGCCTTATATGAACATGTTATACATTGAGCTCCTGAGTGACTACAGAGAAGAGAAGGAGACATAATGATACTGGAAGTGATTAGACTTCATAAAATTTGTATTGATATTATGTTGTACTACATAAGTAATGTTCAAAACTTTGGGGTCAGTAAGATAAAAAAAAAAAAAAAAAATCATACTTTTTTTGCAGCAAATATGCATTAAATTGACCAAAAGTGACAGTAAAGACATTTATAATGTTACTATTTCTATCTAAATAGTAAAAAAAAAAAAAAAAAACGTAATATTCATCAGCATGTTAGAATGATTTCTGAAGGATCATGTGACACTGAACATTGGCGTAATGGCATTCTGCTTTGCATCACAGGAATACATTCAAATATATTAAAATAGAAATCAGAATATTAAAATAAAAAATTATTTTGATCAAATTACTGTTAAAAATAATAAATAAATCAGAAAGATTTGGTTCAATGGCAATGTTTCAGGCATTAAGGAAGGGTCTTTAGGTGTATATTTCATTATATTTATGCATTTTCTATACTCTTAATGTTTAAAGATATAATATTAACAATGTGTAAAAGAAGCTATATATTGTTTTGTTAGATAAAACTGTCAACGTAAATTTAATTCATACATTTATTTATAAAATAATGTTCATTTTATTAATATTATAATAAAATGACATGTTTTTAAAATATAATATTATTTTATTTTACAGTCATTTACTGTAGTAAATGTTGGTATATTATTTATATGTTTTGTATATGTGTTTTACCCTTGGAAATTTCCCGGCACTGTGATCTTCCTGTTGACCAGGGCCTTCATGACTCTGCTTACCATCTCATAGAGAGAGCCAGACATGTTTTTATTAAGTTTCCCTTCAAAACGTCTCTCCACCTCTTCCCTTAAGAACAGGGAAACAGAGAGAAATAATACTGCTGGATGGCAACACATAGTGAATGAATCAGCAAATGACAGCAGAATTCAATTCAGTTGTTCAAGTGAACAATTCCTTTAACTCCATGTTGCTCAAAGGTTTAAGTACCTGTACTAAGTGTACTGTAATTTGCCTAGGATAAAGCATCTGCTAAATGAAATAGTATCATCGACCTTGTTGAAGTGAAACAGCTGCTCAGGAAGTTATTTTTTTGACAAAACACTTCACAGAATATAGCTAAACATAACTGCACACACAAAATTAATTTCTCTTTGGTATCTCCTTTTAGTCTCGGCAAAAAATGTAACCAGTTTATTTCTGACACAATACCCATCACATCCTTCACCGGTCTTACTCATTCTCTGTCTCTCGCTCTCACTCACTCGTTCATGTTGAGAGTGAGGCTGATGTCCTCTTCCTTGGAGAACAGAAGAATGAGAAAATGGTAGCGGGTTTGACCCTGTTTAATGGGCGGGTCCAGACTGATCTAAAAGAGAAGGGAGGTTACAGGTCTTATATCAGACAAGACACACAGCAAAACTAGATTAAAGCCCTCTAATACTAGCCCTAAAGATGGATCTGAGACTGTTTTACAGACTATGATGCCCAACTTACCACAAAGAACATCTGCCGCTGGTCTTTATGAGGCAACAGGAAAAGGCGGAGCACTGTGGTGTACGGGATCTTGTAGTCAAACGTCTTACCATGCAGATGGAGGAATGTCGGATAAATACGGATATCATACCTAGAGAGAGAGAGAGAAAAAATATCATGTTCTGCTACTTCACACTTTTGAGGTAAGTGAGGTAAATATCTTGGTGTGTAGGTGTATGTACCTGCCCCTAGGTGTGAGGCACTGCAACTCTCTGAAGATACACACAGCATCTCCTGTGGCCTGGATGACATCTGCTTTGGACAAAACGTTCTGAGCAAATGCCTAAAACAGCGGAGAAGAGTACTGTGACCTCAATTTGCATTTCAGTTTAAGAAGGCTTTAAAGGGTTAGTTCACCCAAAAATGAAAATTAAGTCATTAGTTACTCACCCCCATGCTGTACCAACCCCGTAAGACCTTCGTTCGTCTTCGGAACACAAATGAAGATATTTTTGATTAAATGTGACAGCTGGATCACTCCTCCATAGGCTCCCTAAGGGAATGAATCCTGACGTCCCAGAAAGTCAATGAAGAAAATGTTTAAATATTCCATGTCACAACAGTGGCTCAACTATAAGTTTATCAAGCGACGAGAATACTTTTTGTGCGGAAATAAAACAAAAATAATGACTTTATTCGACTATTCCTTTTCTTCCTTGTAGGCCTGAAACGAGACTTCAAGAGATTTCCACGACGCACGCGCGAGAATTGCGATCTCCTTCAATTACTTCAGTTAAGTTCTCGCGCGTCCGCGTCGTGGAAATCTCTTGAAGTCTCGTTTCAGGCTTACAAGGAAGAAAAGGAATAGTCGAATAAAGTCATTATTTTTGTTTTATTTCCGCACAAAAAGTATTCTCGTCGCTTGATAAACTTATAGTTGAGCCACTGTTGCGACATGGAATATTTAAACATTTTCATCATTGACTTTCTGGGACGTCAGGATTCATTCCCTTAGGGAGCCTATGGAGGAGTGATCCAGCTGTCACATTTTATCAAAAATATCTTCATTTGTGTTCCGAAGACGAACGAAGGTCTTACGGGGTTGGTACAGCATGGGGGTGAGTAATTAATGACTTAATTTTCATTTTTAGGTGAACTAACCCTTTAAGGATGTAAATGTTGTACTTTAGGGTAGGGGTTTTTAAACTGGGATCTGGGGAACCCCAGGGGGCCGCAAAGGAATGAAGAGAGAGAAAAACCCATGTAAAATATAAAAATAAATGTATAATAGAAAAAAAAAGATGAAACTAAACAAATAATACAATTATTCAAATAAATACATTCTAAATTATAAATAACGCATCTAACAATACATTATTTATAAAGTATGATTATTCATCTAACAATAAGTATGAATTTTCTCTATATTGTAATCATTATGATCACAACTTGTAATATTTGCTTAAATGAGATCATTATTTTTGCCTAAATTATTACACAATATTAGCTAACTGGTTGGTTATCTTAGAACTGTATATTTTTGAGATATGGACATTACTTTGACACAGTCATGTCTGAAAACAGATCACTCTAAATTGTAATGTACAAACATGCATTTTTCTGTAAAGCTGCTTTGAAACGATATGCATTGTGAAAAGCGCTAAACAAATAAATGTGAATTAAACTGAATAGTACTATAGTGAGTAGATTTTTAAAACCATTTTAAACATTAAAGAAAACTACATTTTTCCCAAATAATATTTTACACATATTTATAGTATTCATTTTTTACATAATTTGGGTTTTTATACACAAAAATGTATAGCTGTCTTTTCAATTTTAGGATTGGGGTACCTTGCATGAGGATGATCATATTTGGGGGTCCGTCATGGCATCTAAAAGATTGAAACCCTTTGTTTAGGGGCATGTTATGATTGTTGCTTGGTAAACTACGCCTTCTGCTGGTCAGTGTTAGGTAGGGGTGGACACACACACACACACACACACACACTTACCTCCACAGGATCTGATCCTTCATCTCCTGTGCTGGGGGGGACGTAGAAGCGCACCTCCATGAGGGATACCTCTGTGTCATCATTCTGATGAAACTCCACAGTGACCTCATTCTTTCCCGTTGCACACTGGGATACACTGGAGAGTGGAATCTCAAATGCAGGACTGTCATTCACCTCAAATGAAAGCAACGGCCCTGAAAAGCCAGAGGGGCAAAGAGTTTGATACCTTAAAATGGCAGTGAAAAGACATTTTCAAGCTAAGTGTTTTAAAAATGCAATGCTAGAACATGCAATTGGTTTAGATATTAACAGTTTTTTTCATTATTTATAGCAGTCGACTGATATCTATTTTTTTGATATATGATATCACAGAATTGTATTTAAAGATTGCAAATATAACACATGTTGAAAAAACAGCTGTAATGAGATGTATATTTATTTTAAATAATATTTACTAAATAAAAAACAAATAATTTGGAAATTAATTAATCAATATGAAAAAATAATCTGTAAAATAAAAAGATTTATACTTAGCTAGTGAATGATTCTATAATCCTATTATATATATACAGTATATATATATATATATATATATATATATATATATATATATTATAAAGAAATTATTAAAAATAAAAAGGAAGTAAACACTGTAACCAACAGTGCACTCAGTCATCTGGTAAGTCTGTAATCACTGGTAATCATATTTACTCAAATAAAGACAAGGTAGCTCTAATGACAAAGTACACAGTGAATATGACAGCGGCTAAATGAATATTGCACAGCATTTTTTTTAAATCAAGGATTTAAAGTTGGTGTATGAGAAAGTATCATAGTATTTGCCTTTCTATTCCGCTAATAATACATTAATAACACTTTAATACTTTGTGTTTACCATTTACTTTCTTTGTTTAACAGTTGTAATAATCTATTAGACAGAACTGTTAAACAAACAAAGTAAACTAATGAAAGTCCTGCTTCCGGCAATTAGTCATAAAGAAAAACTTATCGGCAGATGCTGATGATTAAACAATGACAAATATCTGCCTATATGATATATACTACTAATCTATCTTTCTATTATAGACCATAGAAACTTCATTCTTAAAAATAAAGGTTCTTTATTGGCATCTATGCTTCCATGAAGAACATTTTACATCCATGGAACGTTTTCATTACACAAAAGGTTCTTTATAGGTCTTTAGATTATTAAAATGTTTTTCACACTTTTTTTTAAGAAAAACGTGGTTCTTTTAAAAACTGTTCACTGAGAGGTTCTTTTGGGAACCAAAAATTTTTTTTTTCAAAGGCATTGCTGCAAAATCCCCTATTTGGAACCTTTATTTTTAAGAGTGTTGAATTAAGTAAGGTCACTATACAAGATGCAATTGTACATATCTCAGAAATAGTGTTGCATCAGGAGTGCACTGACCATTAAATTTAGCAGTTCCCCAATTCCAGCCCTTCACACACATATCTTTCTCCATTAGCTCCACTTTGTAGTTGGCTTTGAAGTACTCAGAGATCTTGTCAAGGTCCTGTACATAAAGAGATGGATGAAAATTTAAGGCATTGAATGAAAGGGTGGAGGGTGGGAGGTATTTTGATTGATTGAATTTTGTACAGTGTCTTTGAAGCCATCATATTTGTAGATGTGACCAGTGGTGGTGCACAATTTGATGCCGTGACCAAGACAGACTCTCCTCCACTGGGCCTGAGTTAGCTCGGAGACCCCAATGCTGTCCACCTTCCCAGTCTTACTGTTTTTAAACACCACTGTCTGCTTACTGAAGCGCAGACGGCCATCATTCTACAGAGAGAGGTAAGTCAGTCGTTTTTGTTCAGTGTTTTCTTGAATAACATCACAGATTAGACACCAAACTGGAGGAGCCTCTACTCACCCAGGTGCCCTTGACCTCCTGATAAATTTCATTGAATTCCAGAGTGTCACTCATGTCAGCCACTCCAGCTTAGACAGAGTGGACCTGTGACGTTCAAAAGCTGCGACAGCAGGGGTAAAATCATAAATACACATATCATACCGTATTCATATAGCTTCTTTGTTTTTCACTGCCTGTGGCATAATGAATTCGCCAGTGAAGGAAAGCTCCTAAATGACAACTTTTTCTTGTAGGTTGATTTGGATGTAAACCGTTAGCTTTGAGCTGTAAAAAAAAACTTTGCGAAATTAAATATTTAGCAGGTGCACACTGTAAATTGTTTTCTAACTGTTAACAAATAAATAGAGCTAGCAATGCAACCATATTCGGCCATACAATAGCGGCTAGTGTTTTTTTTCTGTTTTGTTACGAACGACTCATTTTAAATTTACAGTAAATTTCGAGCAGTAATCGTTTATTTCGAAAAATTTTATTGCACAGAAAATGAAACGTGATATATTTGAATCAGAATTACTGTAATTCGGCGAGAGGATCAAGGCCGACTCGAGTCCTGTGTGCGTAGATGTGCGGAGCGCAGAGCTACGCGTTCGTAATCATGACGCCATCACGCTCTGTGCGTTGCCCCGCCCTTCCCATTGAATGTCAGTCTGTTTTGTAAACGATCGAACCACAAAGCGAAAGTTAAAAGGATTTGACGGAGACAACTGTCAACATTCGCAAATATTTTATCATCTGACAACGTTCTAGCAGCATTCAGGTATGCCGTAAATTTAAAATTCAAGGGGATGCACATGCACTTTTGCAGAAGCTTTATACTCGAGATGGAAGCATTGTTGTTCCATCGATCGATTAATAAACATCACATTTAATGCATTTTTTTAATCGAAAATTGGAATGCTACACAAAAATAGATTGTTTATACTTTGTTATAATACATACATTCGTTTCTTGGTCGAATGGGCTGGCCGCATCTGTCCAAAGATCTGCGTGGTGCTGCGATATTGTGTTATTAACAAAATGTATGAACCCCGTGTTGTTCACAAAACAACATTATGCCTTTAACACATAGAGTAATTATCGAATTGGTTTGTTGAAATAAATTTTATAAATCTGGCTCAATAAGCACTGTGCTCCCAAAAATGAAGAATCATTGACTCACCACCTCCTGTCTGAAACACTTCATTACATTATTAAATCAAAGATGATCTAACATGAACGTGAAATGAAAAGTTGGGTTACACTTTATTTTAATGTGTTACTGTTACAGTGTAATTATACATTTAAGTAAGTCATTTTAAGTAACTGTATTCACTATAGGGTAATAGTAGGATTAGGGTTTGGTTTAGGGTGAGTTGCATGTAATTTATAATTATTACTAATAAACACATGTAACATGTAACAAGGACACTTTAAAATTGTTACCAACAGTTGATTTTTCATTAATTCATTAAAAATGAATACATAACAAACATTTCTCAACGTTTAATAATGGGACCTTACTCTGTAAAATGTTACCAACTATCTTTCATTTTAGATATGACACCTAAGCGTGGCCTCATCACCGACACCTTTAAGGTTGTAAAGAAGGCAAAGAGAGGGGGCAAGAGGAACAAGTCTCCTTCCCCGCCAAAAGCAGGTAGGACAGTTTGTTTCAGTGTGTGTGCGCATATTATTTACATGAAAGAAGAGATCTGCAATGTCATTGTATTCCTAAATTATGCAAGTTATTTAAAGGAGCATGTAAATGCACCAGTAGTCTAACAGCATTTATAACATGTTATTATTGATCAGAGCCTGAGCCCCCACAACCGAGTGAAAGAGAAAAAGATCTACAAGGACTGAAGAAGTTTGATCTGGACTGGAGTTTCGGACCATGCACAGGTACATCATCAGTTTAATTAACCAATATCTTTGTGCCAGTTACATTATTATGCTGTTTATTTCTGTAGTTTTCATGTAGCTTCTGAAGCACACTAATATAGAACCCTGAAAAGTGTCGGCTTTATCACTTTAAGGTCTTGAATTCTTTTGTTGCAAGCTTTGTCTGTATCTTGTTGTTCACATTTTAAAGTGTGTTTACTTAAAAAGTAAAACTAGGTAGTACTAGTCCTGAACCTATACCCCTAAACCTAAACTTAACCCATATAGTTACCTTATAGGCAGAGGCGGCCTTTGCAATTCGGAGGCCTGTTTCAAAGAAACAATTGAAGGCCCCCCATCATTCAAACGATTTTTTAATAACGCGTAACGAAATTAATTTAGTATTCAACATAACGAAAACATCACTCGGAGACATACAATGGCTCTGTGGATTTTTGTTTGGAACTATTCTTGTTGGAAAAATACTGCAAAGACAGACAATGTTCTAATGCTAAAATGAAAGTCACCTAACATTAACTTTGTATGAAATCAATAGACTATTTTGGTGGCATTTTTGCCCTGTAGCCTCCGTTCCTTTCCGTGATTGCCGGGACGGGGCTCTTTTTTGTGTGCAAGCGGACGGAGGCCACTTCTTGTGTGGGCCGTTTCAAGTGAACATAGCAAAAGCTACTGCTTGTATAGGGCAAGATGACCCCCTGTCTTATTTTTTTCTCCTGGCCATAGATGGCACAAAATCTCATCTCAGCTCTTTTGTTAAATTGGTATACTATTTTTAATATAATGTAATATACACTTAATATAAACATTTGTGAGATATAGTGAGGTTAATGAATCAATTTTTTTGTTTTTTGAATTTTTTTGGAAAATAGTGATCTATGACATTATATTATGTTGAATAATGTGTGTATTTGTTAATAAGGGATTTGTGAACACATCAATGTTTTTGGATTTGTGGAGTAAAATATATAATTTTTATTTTAAAGTAAAAAGATAAAATGAGACCCTTGGGGTAAGATGAACCCCCCACAATTGGCACAGAAGGCCCAGGGTGGCATGTTGTTACTAGTGTTATTATTTTTAAATGTAATACTTATTGTTATTAATGGGGTCATTTAATATTTCCACGAATTAGACATTTCAGACATCTTCGCCTTCATTTAAACCTATAGGTTAATTGAGTGAAATCATTCAGTTTGATTCCACAGTGTTTCTATTATGACATATCTTCAATTAAAATATGGGCAATTAAATATGTAAATATTCAATTGCCTGTATATAAGTCATAGGATAATTTTACCTTTCAGATGAATCTCCTTTACTGGGATTCTGCTTTGTCTGTCATCCGTTATTCAATAATTTGAATTAAAAACTAATTGTCAAAATAAATTGTTAAATAAAATAGTTGATTTAGTATTTTACATTAATGACACTTTAAAAAAAAGAAAGATATATAAATATCAAATGTTTACATTTATTTTAACACATTGGCTGATGCATCATCTTATGGGCGGGGCATCTTACTTAGTACTTTCTTGGTTAAATAGACTGTAAGTACATTAAAAATGCATGTACTGTAAAATAAAGTGTGTGTGACCCTATGTGTATGTGCGTGTGTGTTTGTTAGGGATCAGTCGACTGCAGAGATGGGAGAGGGCAGCACTGCATGGGCTGAATCCCCCGCATGAGATTAAAGACATTGTTCTAAAAGAGTACACTGACCCAGAGTACACACAGAGGTATTACTCACACATTCTCTCTTCCTTTTACACATGCAGAAACCACACAAACCAAAGGCTTTATCGCTAACACTCACTTTCCCCTCCTCTGTTTCAGTCTCTGGCGTGACTATCCCCTCTGAAAAACTGACAGAGAAAAGACAGAAAGGGGTGAAAAGAAGAAAAAACTTTTATAGTGTTTGATATGTTCTATGTTTGCTTTGCTGTTTATCACACTACATTTTATTAAACATTTTTTTCTATGCAAAAGCTATCATTGTTGAGTCTCAGGCATTTATAAAACAATCATGATTTACAGTGCACCTGGCTGCTACACATGCATACACTTATCAGATCCTCATATCCTCAATTTTTTCAATTTAATCCATCTTATTAGTATATTATTAGTAGAGACTCAAATGATTTATCATCTGACAACATTGCAAATGTCTGAAGTAGTTTAGCATTCAGGTATGCAGTGGTGTTCAAAGATATGTAAGGGGATGCATATACTGTACAATTTTAAAGGAGCTTATACTAGAGTTGGGGGCGTAATTTATCAATCGTTTATATGGCCTTTACTGGGAACTTTAATGCAATTTATTTTCAATTGAAAACATGTAAGCTACACAAATGCATTGTTTATACTTTATTCTAATACATACAATCACTTGTTTGTGTAATGCTCGGAGAGCATCTTTTGTGGCTAAATACCTCCCTGTGGTGTGAGCTGCATATTTCCTAATTTTGTTTTAAAGTACAAATTTATTTAACTTCAATGGTACACATTTTAGTGAGCACTCAATAGTTTGCACAGCAATAATTTAGATTAATAACTTTAACCATTTCTAGCCGTTAAAAAGGGTTTTACAGTAAGGCATATGTATATGTAAAATATATCCTTACAGGAATTACAGCAGCTCCTCTGAGAATGGTATTAATTAGGGGCAGATAATTATGGCAACAATTGAAATAGGTCAGAGCCCTTTCTTCCCCATCAGCCTTATGTTTGACTGGCATACCCGTATAATAGCTTCAAGTCGGTATGTATTATGAGTTTAAACAAATTTGCAGGTTCGTCATATCGACCTCGTACACTTGTGGACCGACTAGTGCGTCATGACATTACAATAAACCTCCCTTGAGTGACAGATGGTTGTGGGGGAGGGGCTGGATTATTGACCCGAACGACGTTGTTCCGTCTCTTCAGCTAGAGTTGTTTCTCATTGGTTCCCAATTACGTCACTTAACATTTACGTAGTCTGATTGGCTAATGTAATATTATATTTTGTGGCGTATACTGTCGCACGCAACGGTCACTGGTTAAACAGAAGGCACAATGCGGGTGGAAGCCCCGCCCTCCTGCAGCAAGAACGAGAAGGCGGGGTTATCAGTAGAGGAACAAAGCTGATTTGTCCAGTCCAGCCGTCAGGATGATGTTTTGGTCGCTCATTGGCTGCAGCGCTGCCCATCGATGTTTAGGACTGGAAGCTCCTACGGTAATAATGTCGCTCAGTGACCTAGTATTAAATAAAGCGACGGTTATAGCTAGGCGGTAGCGCGGATTATAGCATCGGCTTTGCCATTTTAAATACTACCGGCACATTAAGCAAGGACCGACAGCGTCGTAAAATTCACTTAAGAAGTCAATTATTCATCTTGGAGTGAATTTTTTTGGTATAATTTTCCGGATCATGCTGAAATCAGAAGGAAAACGCATAGCAGAAAATCATCATTTGCCTTGAGCAGCGCTGCAGTGCCATCACTCTGCCTCTGTCGTACTGGATTTCAACAGCAGATCGATCTACAATAACGTTACCTCACCGCATTGGGTTATTATAACTGGGATATTCTCTCTTGTCGCGGTTAAGTATAACGGTTTAGTATAACGGAAGTTGTTGGTTTTGCAGAGGACTGAATTAAAGTTAACCTGGTGAGTAAGGTGTTGTGTCTGATAATACAATAGATTGAGGGAATATCGATCACTGTACTGCATGATCAGTCATTTAGAGGGAATCTGATGTGTGCGCGGATTTTGTTCAGTCAGCTAAAAGCCAAACTTGACAGCAAGATAAACGATTCACAGCTTTTAATGAGTTCGCTATTATTTACATTTGCATCGTCATTTGCTAGGGCATCAAATGAACTACGCAGCTGAAACATTTAGTCTCTGGTGTTTCATAAATAATAATGTGTAAAATGTTTTCTGAAACATTTTCTCATAGTGTTCTTGAATGTATTTATTTTGAATTGTTTTCTTCAAAAGTCACCATAATAGCCGAACTTGCAGGTACGGTAACAGGTGCGCACTAGTTTCAATACAGAAACATATAGCTCTAACGTACATGAAAATTGTTATTTTAAGGTGTGCCTGTTACAGTGTAATAATACAATTAAGTACTGAGTAATATTAATTAACAACATGCACTTGCCATAGGGTTTGATTTAGGGTAAGTTACTTAATTATGCATAATTTACTGTTATTACTATAGTAAGTATATGTTACGCATGTTACCCCTGGTTCTTTTTTTCAGACAACGATAAACAACACGTGCAAACAGATTTTAGCTTACATTACGTTTACGTTTGGTTACTGTTTTTTTTGTGAATATTGAAAGCTCCCTCTAGTTCTTGAAAATGAAAGGGATAGTCATTATTGTCATTATTTAACCATCGTGTTGGTCCAAACTTGTAGAAGATGTTAGATAGTAAGACTCAGTCACCATTCACTTCCTTTGCGTATTTTGTCCATACTGTGAATGTGAAAGGTGACTGAGACATCTATCTCACACTTGTGTTTTTTACACAAAAAAAGTAAGTTATACTTGATATGGTAACAACATACATGAGGTTGAGTAAATTATGACAAAAATTTAATTTAATGGTGCTGGCCCTTTAAAAGCATCTTAAAGATATATTCTTCTCTTGCAGGGATGGACAATGCCCATACAAAGACGGTTGAGGAGGTACTGGGATACTTCGGTGTCAATGAGACAACAGGACTGAGCTCTGAGCAATTAAGGAAAAGCAGGGAAAGATGGGGCCCCAATGGTACTACATCACTTGCAAAAATACAAGTGTTTGTGCAATATGAACAAGACGTAATTTCATGATGACATTTAACCCATTTAACCTTATATCTGTTTTTTCTTCTGCCCATTTTTGTTTTATTTTGCTGTAACCTGTGCCACAGAGTTACCTGCAGAAGAAGGTGAGCTCTTCCCTTGGGTTTGCGTAATTATTAGCAGATCTTTCATCATATTCTTTGTTGCATGGGGGATGCTGGTTGTGTAGTTAATTAGAGTTATTATTGGATTCCCTTGAGGAGGTTGGATGAGGTTTGCACTCTTTTTGTAGCGGAATAGATCTTGATTGAATGTTTCTTAGAGATGTTGTTTTTGTAAAGGTTTTCAAATGTTTACGTGTTACACATTTTCTGAGAGTTATTTGTCACTTAAAGGACAAGTTCGATATTTTACACTTAAAGCCCTGTTTTAAGATTGTTTCCGATGAAATAGAATGGTTAAGATTGAAATTAGGACACATGCTGCTGGCCCGAGAATTTTCGGTTTCTGTGTTTCGGACCCCCCCCCCCCCCCCCCCCCCCCCCCCCCCCCGCAGCGATTTTTGTGTGAGCATATCAGTGAACACCCCAGAGTGAGTTTCACGATGGGGAAATGATGTTGCTACCACAGAAACCGAAAATTCTTAAAACAAACAGATCTTAAAACAGGGCTTTAAGTGTAAAATACCGAACTTGTCCTTTAATGGAAAGGGATCTTGAACCTTTGTGATTGCCGTAAGTCTGTATAATCTTTGTTTGTGCATGTGTTTACAGGCAAGTCATTATGGGAACTTGTTCTGGAGCAGTTTGAAGATCTGCTAGTTCGGATTCTCCTTCTTGCAGCCTGTATTTCCTTTGTAAGTATAAATCAAAGGCCGCGTTTACTCTTAAACTGTAATCAAGAGTAGTGCTGGCACAGGACAATAGCACAAGCTTTTCACAAAATGTGAAAGTGACAATGCTATAAAACTCTAGCTACAGCGAATAATCAAAGAATCCCAAACTCCATTTATCCACAAATACTACTTGCCAAATGTAGTTATTCTGAAAAGCAATCAAGAACATGTACAATATATATATATATATACTTACTGTACATATTGATACCAATATGTATACATTATCAATAGCAGCAGCAAAAGTGTACCTACAGTAACAAATCTTTTTTTTTTCATTATGTAAGTACGTAGTAGTTAAAGACACTTAATATATTATGTAAAGTGTGACCCATATTTGTGCTTAACCTGCATATCAACCTTGTCATGCATAAATCATCATTAATAAGTGTGTTTGCACTAAAGCAAAAACTTAGAACCAACTCAAAGCTTCATGTAGAATAATTTGAATCTTTATGTTAAAATGTATGCCCATGCATCTTTTGTGAATCTGGTGGAAATTTTGCATGGTAACCTTTTCTACCTACTAAAGAAAGTACACTTGTACACAGTTATTAACGTTTGAGAAATTAAAAACATTTACATTATATTGTTACCAAAGCTTTGACAAACGTTTGCACTGACCATATTTTGCATCACATTCTCTCTCTTACAGACTCTGGCCTGGTTTGAGGAAGGTGAAGGAACCATCACAGCCTTCGTAGAGCCATTTGTCATCCTCCTCATTCTTATTGCCAATGCCATTGTAGGAGTGTGGCAGGTATTGCCTGTGAAATATGTTTTAAAAAACATGAATATAATGTAACTTAAATTATTTTAAGCCTGTGGATAAAGCAGTAATTTCTTTCTCTTGTACTAGAAATCACGTCTCACTGTGTGTGTGTATGTTTCTGTGCGTTGTAGGAGCGTAATGCAGAAAATGCCATCGAAGCCCTTAAACAGTATGAGCCGGAGATGGGGAAGGTGTACAGACAGGACAGGAAGAGTGTACAGAGGGTCAAAGCCAGAGACATTGTGCCTGGAGACATTGTGGAGGTGGCTGGTAAGAATGACAATTAGATTTCTACATTTCTTTTTTTGTGCCACAATAAAATGCATTTAATGATAGGTTTCTGTAGTTTGTACATCTGTACACTGATGTATTTAATTCATGTCCTAGTTGCGTTTTATAATATGTGTGCAACTAATTAGTTTCTCACAAGGCTGGAGTTGTCAAAAATAAAATGGTGGCAGTGTTTCCGGGAAAAAAAATAGAGGTCCACTCTCAAAGGATATGTCTGGAGATAATTATAGGACGTTGCTGAATAGAGATGGCTGTTTTGATTGTATAAGCCAATCAAAACTGCCTAGAATAGTCTGCTGCAGACAGATGCAGACATGTAGTAAGGATGTTTCTCAAGAAAATAGCAGACTGTTCCCACAGTTAAGCAAAGGATTGTCAAATACATCTTTGGCAAAGTTTGATTCTTTCCAAAAACCATGCAGAGTGAATATCTGAAGGAATAACTCCCGTGAGATTGCTGCCCAAGACTATGGGTTTCCCCCAACTTTATGAAAAATGACTCATCAGATTGTTTAACTTTTTTCATCAATCAGGGGTTCAATTTGTTATAGCATGTTATAGGTCCCTTGTGCATTAATAAAACAGTTTCTAATCGAAAGCACTGCCACCAATTCCAGGTTTATAAAGTTTGTGTTGATCAAATACTGTTTACATTTTTTTTAAATGTGCTTGGGCTTTAGGCCAGTTGTGCTGTGAGAGCTGTCCTACCATTATTGTTGGTGAGCTGTGACTTGCTGTCACTTTTCCTTTTCCGTCAGTGGCGTTTTCACAGATTTATTTGCAAATGTCATCTTTGCAGACTATTTTAATTGTGTTGCGTTCTGTTTAACTGATGCACCTGCAATCGGGATGTCTTTGGAACTCGGTTGCTTTGAAAACTCACATGATCAAAGTCCTACTTGTCTGACCCCATTTATAGCTGATGCTTGTTGCTAATTGGCAATCAACCTAATTTGGCTCTCCTTTGCAGCTACATTTGTAATTATGATTTGGTTACTTCAAAGTAAATCTATTATTCATTTAAATAAATGTACATGCACAGGGACGGCCAAAAGTCTGAGATCCCATTGAAAATCTAGGATTTAAAAACATCCATCTATCCATTCTCCAAAGCGCTTATCCAATGTAGGGTCGCAGGGATTTAAAACAGTTTTAAATAAATAAAAATATGTCAATAATCAAATAAGCTAATTTGTGACATTGACACTGTGAACTTTCAGTTCAGTCTTTCACTCAAATGATTATGCTGATAAATATTGTATATGCTGATATTTGAAGTTGAACTGAAAAAAAAAATACTAAATTAGAAAAATAGGAGCATTTTCTTCAGGGGTCTCACTTTTTATCCCACTCTATGTATTTTTATTTGAAGCCATTTCTTGTTTTTTGGGATCTTTAGTATCCGATTTTGACAGAAAGGGTTAAGACCCAGTCTCAGAATTTTCTTGGCCTGCCAGTCAAAGTTCTATTCTAAGAATCCCAAAGCTAATGAATAAAATTAAGGTTGAGGTCCTTTTGTGTGTCAATCTGTATCTTGACTGACATTGGTTTCTAAAGATACAGTTGTGGTCAGAATTAATGACACCCTTGGTAAATATGATCAAAAATAGCTGTAAAAAATTAATCTGCATTGTTTATGCTTTTGATCTTTCATTAAAAAAAATGGCAAAATTCTAACCTTTCATTAAAGAAAATGAATTAAAAGTGGGGGGGAAATCACATTATGATATAAATGTGTTTCTCCAAAACACGTTGACCACAATTATTGACACCCCTAGAATTTTTTAAGAGTAAAATATCTCAGGTAAATATTTACCTTTTTTTAGCGCACCGGGGTGACTAGGAACATGAAATTGTCTAGCTATGACTTCTTGTTTCACAGGAGTTTAAATATGAGGAAACACAAAGGCCAAATTCTCTTAATCATCCATCACAATGAGTAAAACCAAAGAATATAGTTCTGATGTGCATCAAAAGATTGTTGAGCATCACAAAATAGAAAGTGGCTGTAAGAAAATAGCTAAAGAGTTGAAAATCCCCATTTTGACCATCAGGGCAATTATTAAGAAGTTCCAATCAACTAAAGATGTTATGAATCTGTCAGGAAGAGGACGTGTGTCTATATTGTCTTATGCACAGTGAGAAGGAAAGTTTAAGTGTCCAAAGACTCTCCAAGGATACAAGGAGAATTGCAGAGATTACTTGAGTTTTGGGGGCCAGAAAGCCTAAATAAATATATCAAACTACCCATACATCACCGCATGTTGTTTGGGAGGGTTTCAAGAAAAATCCTCCTCGCTCCTCCACCAATAAACTCCAGCATATTCCGTTGTCAGACACGACTGGAACTTCAAAAGGGACCTGGTTCTGTGGTCAGATGAAACAAAAAAACGGCCACCAGATGTGTTTGGTACAAACAGGGATAAAAAGTACCCAATGCCTACGGTTAAATATACTGCTGGATCTTATATGTTGTGGGCCTATTTTTTTTGCTGGAGGTCCTAGACATCTTGTTCAGATACATGGTATTATGGATTCTAGCAAATACCAACAGATAAAAAATCAAAACCTGACTGGTCTCTGATCTCTTGTCTCTTCTCCAAACTCATCAGGCATTATAGGAGAAAACTCAGAGCTGTTATCTTGGCAAAAGGAGGTTGCAAAAAGTATTTAATAAAAGGGTGCCAATAATTGTGGCCAACGTGTTTTGGAGAAAAGCATTTATTTCATAATTTGATTTACCCGCCACTTTCAATTCTTTTACTTTAATGAAAGGTTAGATTTTTGCGAATTTTTTTAATGAAAGATCAAAAGGATAACTGATGCAGATTTTTTTTTTACTGCCATTTTTGATCATATTTACCAGGGGTGTCATTAATTCTGACCACAACTGTAGATTCTAGATTGTAAAATATGAGGCTAATCAGCAGTATTGTAGTTCAAACCTCAGAGCCCCACTGTAGCAAAATTATATATTAAATAATACATTTCTTTCTGAATTCCCAGCATTTAGGCCTAGTGATTGACAAATGGCAACATCACAAGAATATCAACTTTTTTTGAATGTTACAAAAATGCTACCTTTTATACACAAGTTTTGTATATAATTCACACAACACTGCCCATTAAAAAATAGATAAATATTCCAAATATATTTTTGATGCTGTTTAAAAACAAATGCTGTTACCTTATATTTCTTACCTTATTAAGTATTATTGCAACGTTTTCCAATCTGTGACACCAAATAAAAAAAGCAGGAAAAAGGTAATATATTATAATTATATTATAATATACCAAGGAAAGAGGATTAAAGATGAAAAAGCGATATCTTAAGGTCTGTCTGTTGCTAAATATAACTAAGTATGTTTTAATTCATCAACTTGTGTTTTTATACATTTTCTAAGCATTAGTGTTGATTTCTCATTGGATGCGTTTATGTAAAATATGCACATCTTTAATGCTTGTTACATCTTAAATTGTTCTTATTCGCATTACATCCTTGACAAAAATGACATGATTACCTCTTTTTTCCTTTTTTGCCCTTCCTTTTCTCCAGTTGGTGATAAAGTCCCAGCAGATATCCGACTGACCTCCATACGCTCTACTACTCTGAGAGTGGACCAGTCCATCCTGACAGGGGAGTCTGTATCCGTAATAAAACACACAGACCCAGTGCCTGACCCCCGTGCCGTCAACCAGGATAAGAAAAACATGCTCTTTTCGGTAAGATTTTCTGGAGTGATAATGTTTGTCATCTGTCAACCTGTGGCTGTTCTTTATGAATTTCAGGTTTTGTTTTTGTCACTTGACATGAATAGGCATTAGATAAAACGCCGCAAGATTTGAAAGTGTGTTGTTTTTTTTGTGTAGTGGATGATGTCCGGCAGTGGCGAGCCTGTGTGTTGAATAAAACATCACTCATATTGTTTGCTCCCACATGGCTATGGACTGAGTCATCACATCACACAGGCTTTGAGCTCTTAGATGGATAATGACCAGAGAGTACCAGCCTCAAAGACTCCACCCCCACACACGCACACGCTAAACCCTCCATTACTTTTTTTCCTGCTGAGAAAGCAAAGTCTAATGCAGGGGTTCTCAACTCTGGCCCTCGAGGCCACTTTCCTGCAGAGTTAAGTCTTCAGGATTACTAGAAACCTACAGACAGGTGAGTTTGATCAAGGTTGGAGCTAGACACTGCACGAAACTGACCTCTAGGGCCAGAGTTGAGAACCCCTGGTCTAATGGATGTCTGGCCATGTAAGGGCAGGAATACAAACCGTGACCTGGAGCCTCTATCAAGTAAAGCAATAAATGAAATGGCTTTAAATATCACAAAATGACAAACGCCATCTGCTACAAAAATTGCCTGCAATATGTTGCCAATATATTGCCAGTTTTGACATTATATTTCCAACTGAAGTAAAAGTTGAGGTAAAAAGATCATTCTCTTTAGTAGACCATTTGTACTGGTTTGATTTACATTAAACTATCATCTATAAATTGCAATTTAAATCATGTATAATGTCCCGATTCCTTTATGGTTTTATTCATTTGCCAAAGGCAATTTGGCACTTGAGGAGGGTTTATTTTGGGACCTGGTTAAAATACTATGTTTGTTATAACTATTGTAGGTGATCTTATATTCCATACTGGAAATAATGGAAATATAATCATTTAAATGTGTTTATGTAGGGGACGAATATTGCGGCAGGGCGAGCGATTGGTGTGGTGGTGGCGACAGGTGTACACACAGAGATTGGGAAGATCAGAGATGAGATGGCAGCCACCGATCCAGAGAGAACCCCTCTGCAGCAGAAACTAGACCAGTTTGGAGAGCAACTCTCTAAGGTAGGGCACTCTTTTTTTTTTTTTTTCACTCTCTTTTTTATTTGAACTTAAATCCATTTGTTTGGTAAGTAACTATATGCCTTGACTGTTTTCTGTGCACATTATGGACATTTCTTGTGTGCAGACATATACAATACCCTTGTACATTTGCAAAATGTGCAGTATACAGCTGTGCAATGCGCTTGACATGATTCTCCATTTCTAATCTGATGATGAATGAAACAAGTAGGATTTTAAACATATTTTTTCTTGATTTATTATTGAATTTAACTGCCAAGTTACATCTTAACACAAAATGTGATTACAAGTACAAAATAATTATATTTATTTCTGAAATATGCCACATAGTAACGTCAACAATTTAGCATACATTTGTTCTTGCATGTTGCATATGACTTTTTAAAAATAGTTTGGCAGTATTTCAAGTATTTGACATGGATTTTTTTATTTTAATTTTAGTTTTTTGCCAAAAAAAAAAAAAATATATATATATATATATGGGGATTTTCAACCTTCATTCCAACCCTCTGTCTGAAATGATCCGTTTTTAAGGGGCGGCAGTAAACATCCACTGTTATGATTGGTCATTGCATAGGAAACCGTAACAATACCAACTCGTTATTGCATGTGAATAAGTGTTTTGAAAACATCATCCATGTAAAATTGGATTTACAGACGCATTTATAGCATTATGAAAATGTTTACTTGCGGTTTGCCATGTTGCTGCTGTCAGATCCCAAAAAGCTGACTGAAAGTGATCGAGCATCTGTATACTGTATCTAGTGTCAGTGATTATAATGGTTTCTATTTGCTTTTCACGCGACGCTCACACCGTAAAACTGTTTGTCGATGTCTTGGTCTGGAGACAGTCATACGAAAATGTATTTGCCCGTGTGACGTCACAATATCCAAACGAGCCGTTTTTGAAACTTGATTAAATAAATGCTTTGTTTACAATGTTTTAAACTATGAAATGTTTCGATGGTACAAAGACCTCAAAAGATTAAGATAAAAATTGATTTCTCATCATGTCATCATGACCCCTTTAAAGGGTTAGTTCACCCAAAAATGAAAATTAAGTCATTAATTACTCACCCCCATGCTGTACCAACCCCGTAAGACCTTCGTTCGTCTTCAGAACACAAATGAAGATATTTTTGATTAAATGTGACAGCTGGATCACTCCTCCATAGGCTCCCTAAGGGAATGAATCCTGACGTCCCAGAAAGTCAATGAAGAAAATGTTTAAATATTCCATGTCACAACAGTGGCTCAACTATAAGTTTATCAAGCGACGAGAATACTTTTTGTGCGGAAATAAAACAAAAATAACGACTTTATTCGACTATTTTCTTCCTTGTAGGCCTGAAACGAGACTTCAAGAGATTTCCACGACGCATGCGCGAGAATTGCGATCTCCTTCAACTACTTCAGTTAAGTTCTCGCGCGTGCGCGTCGTGGAAATCTCTTGAAGTCTCGTTTCAGGCCTACAAGGAAGAAAAGGAATAGTCGAATAAAGTCGTTATTTTTGTTTGTTTTTTCGCACAAAAAGTATTCTCGTCGCTTGATAAACTTATAGTTGAGCCACTGTTGTGACATGTAATATTTAAACATTTTCTTCATTAACTTTCTGGGACGTCAGGATTCATTCCCTTAGGGAGCCTATGGAGGAGTGATCCAGCTGTCACATTTAATCAAAAATATCTTCATTTGTGTTCCGAAGACGAACGAAGGTCTTACGGGGTTGGTACAGCATGGGGGTGAGTAATTAATGACTTAATTTTCATTTTTGGGTGAACTAACCCTTTAATATATACTGTGCAGCATGTAGAAATACCTTGTTCCTTTCAACTGTCTTTCTACTGAGCTATAAATGCAAACCCTTCCAACCGATTAAAAACCCTACCACATTAAAAAATATTCTTGCTATTTCCTGTTATACTTTAAAGTTTAAAGTTTTTATACCTCATTATTGTACCTTATTATTTTGCTATTTCAGTCCTTTTTGCACATTTTTACTATTCATTAAATCACTGTACCTTTTCCATTTATACACAATGTAATTTGCACTGTCATTGTCATCTGCCGTTTATACCACACATCACTGTACATTGCACCCTCTCTATTTTTATTCCTAGTAATTTGCATTGAACTGATCTCTTGCTATCTATACCTCACACCATTTGAACTTACACCATTATTTGAATAATATATAACTGCACTTTACTGGCTGTGTACTTGTACTTTGCCCAATGTCAATCAGAATTTGTGTAATCTAATCTAATGTTTAGTATTCCACTACAAAAATCCTCTGTGATAAATAAATTAACATTAAAATACATTTACAGGAGAATTAAAGCAGGTTAAGTTGTGTTTTTTACTGCAGCATTTCATTGACAGACCTTCTCATCCGCTACGTAACAGTCAGCATTCACTCTCTAACAGAACTTGTCAGCATTATCAAGTTTCATTATCTTTCTTTCTTTCTGTCTCTGTCTGTCTGAAGGTGATCACAGTGATCTGTGTGGCGGTGTGGGGCATTAACATCGGTCACTTCAGTGACCCAGTGCACGGAGGCAGCTGGCTGCGTGGAGCTGTGTACTACTTTAAGATCGCCGTGGCTCTGGCTGTAGCCGCCATCCCTGAGGGTCTGCAAATCTTAACCTTTTTCTTTCTCTCTACTGTTGCCAAATTATTGAAATCTCCTTTGCTCAGGAACGCTTGTCATCAAGCTATATGTTGAAGTCCAGAAGTCCGAGAGCACATTGAAAATCTGGGATTCAAAATTTAAACAGAGAAATTAAAAAAGAATTTAGGATTAAAAAAAATCAATATTCAATTTAAAGTTGTCAAAATTAAATAATCAGCATTTTTTGTTGGTTATTAAAGAGGCCCTATTGTGCTTTTTTACACAGTCTTGATTTTGTTTTTGGGGTCTACTAGAATAGGTTTTCATGCTTGTGTGTTCAAAAAGCACCTTATTTTTCACATATTATTTACAGCACCTCTCTTCCCAATCTGTCAGTAATGCCCTGGGCTAAGTTGATCATATAGACCAATGATTTTAATGGTTCTTAGGCTTACTATGCTTTTGAGAAACAGACCCCTGTTTAGTTCCTGTCTTTGTGAAGCCCTTCCTTCCAAAGATCTTCAACTGTGCTCTGATTGGTCGGCTGGACCAGTGTGTTGTGATTGGTCAACTGCTTTGAGCATGTTTCGGAAATGTCACGCCCTTTACATTAACCGCAAATTTCAACACACTACTAATGCAACTCAACCCGGCCTAGCCCCCTTCTTTTTTGTGTATACCTAGGGTGGGAATTCATTTAATTGAGGAACATTGTGATGTGTACGTTCTCGAAGAAGAAAATCAAGACTACAATCGAGGCGTTTCACAGAGGGCAGAATTAGGGAGCCAGATCAGGCTCAAAAATTATACATGTACAAAATAAAATTCATAAATGCGCAGCACAATTCACATTTACAAAATCTGATTCGTAAATTCAAAACACAATTCATAAATACACAACACAATTCATAAATACACAAGTAAAAGCATAAATATTTCCCCAAATGCTCACACAAATGCATCTTACCTAAATAAATTTAAAATGTTTACACAAATATGTATATATCAAGCTCTTGAATTAATTTCCATCACACATTTATGAATGATGTTACATGTATTTATGGATTGTTGAATCTCCATTTGCAAATCATCACACGTGCGTGGACTGCTTTGAATTTGAATTTGTAACCAGTCAAAACGCTCCTTACTAAACAGTCTCAAGAAGCTCAACCAGAGGGAGATGAGAGGGTCTGTATCAAAGCCACTAGATGACAAGCCTGTACGCTATTCTTCAACATGTTTTACATGAAACAATATTTTTTTTTTGTCAATAATTTTTTTCAATAATTTTTTGTGAACGATATGTAGATTTTACTATGATAAAAAAGGTTGTTTTATAAGGGAAGACAGAGAAGGGAATGTCGCGACAGGCAGGACTCATTTACGGCATTACCATAGTATTTAATAGTAATATTGAGTGATATTTTATATTGTCTAAAGAAAGTAAAAAATACCGGTGTTTTCTTTCTTTGGCTTTCAGGTTTTACCAGTTATGATATATGCATATGATATGACGCTGATATTATGCACTTTAATTAATAGGGCTAAAGGGGAAACAATTGCTACGTACTTTAAATCGTTTATCCTGCAGTGACTGAATCCTCATTTGTTTCATAACCTTTTAGAAAAAAAATTTTACACTTCATGTTATGCTTTTAAAGTACACATGCTGTTACTCTCTCCTACACTGAATAATTTCATAACGTAAGTTGTCACTTTCAAGCCATTACGCTTTCTCTAATGGTAAGAGATACAGACCCTCTCATCTCCCTCTGGTTGTGCTTCTTGAGTCTGTTCAGTAAGGAGCGATTTGTAAGCTCACCGCGATTGGCTAAACAGAACATCCTCCAAAAAAAGATATTTATGAATATTAACCTGTCAGGAAGGTCTCAAAAATAAACACACAAATTCAAAACAGTCTTTCAAAAGGGTGATGATTTGCAAATGAAGATTCAATGATCCATAATTACATGTAACATCATTCATAAATGTGTGTTGAAAATGAATTCAAGAACTTGATACATATGTGTGTAAACATTTTACATTTATTTAGGTAAGATGCTTTTGTGTGAATTTGGGGAAATATTTATGCTTTTACTTGTGTATTTATGAATTGTCTTTTGAATTTACGTATCGGATTTTGTAAATGTGAATTGTGCTGTGCATTTATGAATTTTGTTTTGTAAATGTATTATTTTTGAGGCTGATCTGGCTCCATACAGAATCAGTGCTTACTCATATAGAGAATAACTCCCTTTGGAGTATTAAAAATACAGTATTTTTTTGTCATTAAGCTTTTTAATTTTGAACTTATATTAACCACAAACAGGCACAACATATACCAAAATGAACAGTAATAATAAAAATAAATAATAATGACAATGAAATGAAACCAAACAACCAAAATGACAGCATTGAGTGCTTTGTTTTGTCATCTTCTTGTCCTTTGACCTAGTTTCTAGTTTGTTCCTTTGTTAGCATTAACAGTCCACCTGTTTTAATTATCTCATTAGTCCCTTACTGCACAAGTGCTGAAAAGTGAAGCCAAAGTGTCTCGGTCGCCCCCCGGTGGCTGGTCCCAGTATAGGTCAAATAAAGCCGCCTCCCCATGAAGTCTAATGGACGAGATGGGAACTAAACAATCAAATTACACTTGAAATACATTTTTTTCAAATATGTTTTCTGTCATTTTAGGTAGTTTTTATCTCGCTGATTTAAGTTTAAGTGTTTTTTTTTTTTTTTTTTAAACAAGTTTGATTTTAGTTCGTTATTTGATACTAAAACGGGAATGTGACGTCATGATTGACAGCTTCTCTAGTCACCAAGGCACCAACAGACTTTTTCGGGAGGAGATTGGAGCTTCAACTTTAGTTTCTACATGTTTATAACTGTTTATTTCACACTGACACAATGAGTTGCTCTGCAGTAAACTTTGTAGTAACCGTTTCTGCGGGAGTGAGGGCGGGACCTTTATATCGCGGCTTTACTTCACACTCACTACTGCGCAGAATCAGGTCCCAAATCTGCACAAGATGTCAGCGCCATATTAGGACTTTGGCACTTGGCAGCTTCAGTTTTCACCAATGGAAGAGAGTGAAGGGGCTTCGTCCATCTTTTTTTACAGTCTATGTTTAGTACACATAGTCCTTTGAGTTCCTTTGTCCGTTATCATCAATGTATATGGTGTTTTCTCCTGAGTATATCCTGTGAGTTTGTTAAAAGTAATCCTACATATTCCTTGTCTTCATGAGCTTTACCACGTTAGGTGACAAGCATAACAGACCATTCATCTACTTGTTTTCCAAATAATCCAGAAAACTACCCCCTATCTCTGATTAAAGGCATAGGTGAAGTTTTGAAGTTTTGCCAGCATAAAAAATACAGTATTTAAATCTAAATAAAACTGATTGTTTCATGAAAAATTAAGAGAAGATTTATAGAAATATTGTTTAATTATCTCATTGTATAATCGTAAATTTTACCCCCTCTATGATCCACTCCTCTCTCATTTCTCGTAACTTACTCGCTGATGTCTTTTGTTCTTTCTCAAAGGTCTTCCTGCCGTCATCACCACGTGCCTGGCACTTGGCACGCGCCGCATGGCCCGCAAAAATGCTATAGTCCGTTCCCTCCCATCTGTAGAGACACTTGGCTGCACCTCTGTCATCTGCTCTGACAAAACGGGCACTCTTACCACCAACCAGATGTCTGTCTGCAGGGTGAGAGAGACTTGCATCCACTGTGATTCTAACAAATGCATTGTGGGATTTTTTTTTTTATGTTAGCTAGGAGATGAATGCCATGGAATGATGTTTTTAAACCACTGATCAAACTTACTAATCGTGTGTGTGTGCATGCATGGCTGTGCATGTGTTTTTGTCTTCGTGCAGATGTCTATTGTGGACATGGTCGCAGGTGAGAGGTGTTTACTGAACGAGTTTACAATAACTGGATCTACTTACGCCCCTGAAGGAGAAGTGTGAGTTTATTTCACATCTAACTACACTCACGTACACACACTTCTCACAGGAATCTCTTCTGAACTAACCTGCGGTTTGCTTATGATGTCTTTCACAAGACTCGCATCTCTTTCTCTCACTTTACCCATTATTTTCTATTATGTTCTCCTTAATTCCTGCATTCCTCCTCCAATTCCTTCTACCCTCTTCTCTCTGTTTCAGGTATAAGGACGGTGTACCGATACGCTGTAGTCAGTATGAAGGGCTCGTGGAAATGGCCTCTATCTGTGCCCTGTGTAACGACTCTTCGCTGGATTACAATGAGGTACATATGCACATGTACGTACTCTTTCTATGTTATCATGAAGCTGTAGAGACTTCATTTTCTCTGTATTTCCTCTATCTCTCTGAAAAACACAGAGTAAAGGGGTGTTTGAGAAAGTGGGAGAAGCAACTGAGACGGCACTCTGTTGTCTGGTGGAGAAGATGAACGTGTTCGACACAGACCTGAAGGGCCTCACACCTGCTGAAAGAGCCACTGCCTGCTGTTCAGTGAGTGCTCATAGACCCGTAGAGAATCTGCAGTCAGTAACAGCAATATGATATGATATTGTACAATTACATGTAAAACTATTTTAAACACCATTTTTCTTATTCTATAATTATGTATATAATTTAATATTATTATTCAAAATAGTATATATGTGTGTGTATGTATGTATATATATATTTATTTATATATATATATATTGAATCATTCATTCAAACAGTTTTTTTTTAAAACAAATATTAATCCAAATTATTAACATTTTGAAAGAACCTCTAGTAAATGACACGTTATTGTGTGTGTGTGTGTGTGTGTGTGTGTGTGTGTGTGTGTATATATATACTGTATACGCATACACAAATTCATACATACGTTCACAGATTCTTTGTGGGTCTGTTAAATGGCTTATTTGGTGGCATTTGGCTTGTAGGCTGTTTTTGTTATCTACTGCTTGTGAAAATTACAGTCACTAAAGGTAGCGAGTCTATTTCTCTCTCTCTCTCTCTCAGGTCATAAAGCAGTTAATGAGGAAAGAGCTGACTCTGGAGTTTTCTCGAGACAGGAAGTCCATGTCTGTTTTCTGCTCTCCAAACAAACTCACTCGCTCTGCTTCAGGTGCCAAGATGTTTGTCAAGGTCTGGCTTTCATCCTTCCTTAAAGCTTTTTCTTTTTCCATTTTTCTTGGGAGAGATGTTTTAAAAAAGATGATGTGACAAGTTGGTATTTAACAGCCAACATTTAAAATGTCTTTTCTCTTTTAAAATGACACGTTGGCACAAAATTAGGGATGGGAATCTTTAGGAATGTAAAGATTGAAATTATAAATATAAATCCCAAATAAAAGTTTGTGTTTACATAATATATGTGTCACATTTACCTCCTTCATCTGTGTCTTCACTACACTTCCCAACATTCCCTGTCATCACCTGCACCTGCACCTCATCATCCTGATCATCATCACCGTCACCTGTGTCCCATCACCCACATGCACTATAAAGCACTCACCTTCACTGCAGTCACTTGTCTGGTCTGGTCTGGTCTGGTCGTTACGTGGCTCACAGACTCTCCTTCAACCAACCTGCTACTTACCAGCTTCTCCACCCATCCATCCACCCATCCACCCACCCACCCACCCACCCATCCATCCATCCATCCATCCATCCATCCATCCATCCACCCATCCACCCATCCACCCATCCACCCACCCAGCCCATCCACCCACCCATCCACCCACCCATCCATCCATCCATCCATCCATCCATCCATCCACCCACCGTGTGACTCGACTGCTTCCTACCCATCTGCAAGAGAGAAAAGGCCATTATCCATTCAGCTAAGCCTGTTTCATGTTTCAAGTCATTTGATCCTTACCTGTTATCTCTGACTGAATGCCCATCTGCACAAATAAACTTTATAAAACTTACCATCCAGTCTGTTCCTTCTGTGAGCCCTGACAATATGTGTATGTACTGTGCGTAATTATTTTGTATTAATACATATGTACGCACACATATTATGTAAACACAAACTTTTATTTTGGAAGTGATTAATCGTTGCCCAGCACCACTAATATATATATCAATGATATATAATCAATTATTTATCTCTCTATATAATTATTATTATAAATGTTGAAAACAGTTGTGCCATTTAATATTTTTATGGAACCCATGATATATGTTTTTTGAGGATTCTTTGTTGAAAAGAACATATTCCCTTCCCATATTCCATTCTGAATATTAACTGCCTCTCGATTCTTGAAGTTTATCCCCACTCTCCAAGCATCTACAAATTAACATGCATTTTATCTTTTGGTCCTGACCTCACAGGGGGCACCAGAGAGTGTACTGGAGCGTTGCCGCTGGATACGGGTTGGAGGTGGTGCACGGGTGCCACTGACCTCTGACCTCAGAGAGCAGCTCTTAAGCACAGTAAGAGAGTGGGGCTCGGGACGTGATACACTACGCTGCCTCGCAATGGCAACCAGGGATTCACCCCCTGACCCTCGAACCCTGAACTTGGAGAACTCTGCTGGCTTCATAGACTATGAGGTGAGCAAAGTTTGTGGAGAACTGATTTAAAATCATGGGAATAAGTTTGTGAATTCCTAAATGAGGACCTATTATGCAAAATTCCTGTGTGTACACAGATACCCTATTGTGGAAAAAATCCAGTCACTCCATTTGTTATTGTCCCCATAAATCTGAAACAGTGTCTCAAAATGAGCCGTTCAGGAATGTACCAGTTAAACAGATTTAGTGTTACACCTTATTGTCTCTTATTTGTTCCCCATTAGTAGATTATTTAGTAGATTGTGTTTAACACACAAAAGAGTGATTATCAGTTCAACACAAAGAGTTATAGAAATTCTACTTGATTTAAAAAAAAAAAACTGTGCTGATATCGGATCGGTATCGGTCAATACTCCGAATTTTGGGTATCGGATCTGTTCTGAAAACATGGTATCGGTGCATCCCTTCAAAAAACCATATATCAGAAGTGTAGACTGATAAACGCATGTAGATGATAAAATTCCATGATGATGAAGAACTGCCATGTCACGTGAGCATGACCGCGATAGAGATGATAATCAAAACCAAACAGATGTTTTAGTTTTTGGCAGAGTATCCGATGCACGAGCTGTCAAACGAGGTGGGGAGCAGCAACTCATTTACATTTAAAGATACATGGATAAAAACAGAATGTTTTTCCTTCCATTGAAAAATATGCATTTACAACATGGTATAATAAATTATCTGTGGGGTATTTTGAGCTGAAACTTTACAGACACATTCTGGAGACACTTGAGACTTATTTTACATCTTGTAAAAAGGGGTATAATAGGTCCCCTTTAAATACAAGCTTTTAAAATGCATATTTTAGTGCTATAACTAAGACTTTTCTTTGTGTATCTCTCAGTCGGACTTGACATTCGTGGGGTGTGTGGGAATGTTAGATCCACCAAGGAAGGAAGTGCTGAGTGCAGTGCGTATGTGCAGACAGGCTGGCATACGGGTCATTATGATCACAGGTGGGTTAAACACATATGCTGAGGTGATTTTAAAGGCATAGTTCACCCAAAAATGAAAATTCTGTCATTATTTACTCAGCCTCCAACTTTTCCAACTTTGATTAATCTTCCGAAACACAAATTAAGGTATTTTTATTAGAAACCTAAAGGATTTCTGTCCCTCCATTGAAGGTCCAGGTAACCAAAACTCAGAAGATCCAAAAAGGTCATAAAATGACGTTGTAAAATGAATCCATATGAATTGAGCAATTTAATCCAAGTCTTGTGAAGAGATACGATCACTTTATATGATGAACAGATATAAATTAGGCTTTTATTCAAACACATACACCAATAGAGCACATCACATATCCGTGTGTCACATCATGCGTGCATCACGCGCTAGAACAAACCTCATTGGTTCTCATACATGAAGCACGCATGTTTGAGCTGTTTATCGTATGTGCTCTATGTATGTGCGTCAATCATTGTTTAGATGTAAATAAAAGCCTAAATTAAATCTGTTTTAATTAAGATCTAAATTATCTGCTATCTAAAGTGATAAGTATCTCTTCAGGACTTGATTCATATGAAATCGTTTCATATGAATGTCTCAAAGCGCAAGCTCAGTGACAAATATAAGGCCAAATACAAGACTGTCTATTATCTAACTGTACCCAGCCCCAGTAAGAATGAACAAATATGCATATAAAGAAAGTCAATTTGAGGCCTTCTTCCTGTGTTGATTTGTGTAGGCGACAATAAGGCCACTGCCCTGTCTATTTGTCGTCGAGTGGGCATCATCACTGAGCAGGAGGAAGAGGAGGCTGAAAGTGGGCCGTATGGCAGCGGCCTCACAGGACGTGAGTTTGATGAGCTGCCTACCCACCTGCAGCGAGAGGCCTGCCGCACCGCCCGCTGTTTCGCCCGCGTCGAGCCAACGCACAAGAGCCGCATTGTAGAATATTTGCAAAGCCTAAGCGATATCACAGCTATGGTACGTTTTTCTAGCTACGTTTGTTTGAGTGCAAAAGTGCAAAAAACTCAAATGAATGAACCCTCACACTTGATTTTTCTGTCCAGACTGGTGATGGTGTAAATGATGCCCCTGCTTTGAAGAAGGCTGAGATTGGCATTGCTATGGGCTCAGGCACAGCCGTGGCTAAATCTGCTTCAGAGATGATCTTGGCAGACGATAACTTTTCAACCATCGTGGCCGCAGTGGAGGAGGGTCGAGCCATTTACAACAACATGAAACAGTTCATC
This sequence comes from Tiaroga cobitis, assembly GCA_030578255.1. Lineage (NCBI taxonomy): Eukaryota > Metazoa > Chordata > Actinopteri > Cypriniformes > Leuciscidae > Tiaroga > Tiaroga cobitis. The sequence goes on from CM060591.1 coordinate 43,646,024, forward strand.
CGTTACCTTATTTCTTCTAACATTGGAGAGGTAGTCTGGTAAGTACAGACAGAAATACAGACTCTTATATATCACTCTTACTCTTACTCTTAATGCCCTGATATACTCACGGCTGAGTTCTTTTTCTTTCTTCGCTTAGTGGTAAAAAGAAGTTTGAAATGCCTTTGCAACGTTATGATGTTAGCGAACATCCTGGGGCCGCCCAAGCTCCTGAGAGTGACCTTTAGAGGAAATATGTAAATATGTGCCGGGTGCTTTCCTCTCAATAACAAAATTCGGCTCTATAATTCGGCTCTTCAATCAAGTCACATTGATTTATATAGCACTTTATACAACAAAATGCTTTAAAGCAAGCAGCTATACAGTATTAAACATGAAAAAAACAGTGTCAATGTCTCTTTCAATTAGCCTTTCGCCGAGCCCCGCCCCCCTTAGTTACTGTTGCTACGTCCGACAAACAAATGGTCAAACACGACCAGCGCGACAGATTGCCATGACGGGAAGAGGTATACCCGTGCGTGTCAGTGACCTTTTTTGGGCAAATACCTCAGCGATATCCTCCAGATCAAGGCAAAAGAGGTTACAGTATGCAGTGGAGGGATATATTCAACATATAAAAATACGGAGTGAAGGAGACACGACTACTATCGAGGCGAATGCTTACCGGTCTCAAGCGAAATCGGAAAAACCCCATGACCTGTACATCATATGCAACCAGCACAACCTTGAAGAAGATTTTATAAGCTGGTTCAGTGGCTAATTGTTTGGAGTTAGAAATATATAACTCGCGCTGCATATTTAGTCATTTTGCCTCAGATACAGCATTATACATTCGCTTTAACAAGCAGGTTGTTCATTACCACGGCAACCGCTTGCGTGTCATGCTCAATGCGATTTTCGTGTTTAAAATGTTACTATACATAAGAGACGGAAAGATGCAGATAACCATACATTATTTAAGGTTATTTCTATTCGTTACAATATTGATATATGAACTGATGTTGTCAAGTAAGCTTCATGCTTTCCCCATTGCGAACGTGCACTCCTCTAAACTGTAGTCTACGGGTGCTACACTGCTAGTTGACTGCTGCTCATTTCCCCCGAAAATATCACGTTAACAACAACAACCCTTTAGAAAACGTAATTCCTTTGTGGATCCTCTTGATCTGCTTTCTCCATGTTTCTTTGACTAATCTCAGTGTCTCAGTCTCACGCACACTGCACGCGAGTTAACCATGTTCGACACATTTAACTGGGAGTGGGGCCGTCCACACTGTTTGATCCATTGTAGGCACCGCTCTCGTTGTGTTTTCGGCTTTGGAAACGTAAAGAACACAACTCCTTCTCCAGACAATCTCTCGGGGTACCTAGTGTCCGATTTACAAACGCCGTGGGCGCACCGCTTCACCATCTTGCTTGGAGTCAAGGGATGGAGTCAGGGATGTTTGACGGACCTGCTCACATAGTAACAGTTGCTATGATGTGTGATTGGACAATGGCCGTTTTGGGGGAGGGGCCGGCGAAAGGTCAATTAGAATTACAACTTCATTTTCAACTATAAAGTGGAGTTTTTACTCGTGGACGTCTGACCTCGACGGACTGAATAAGATAAATAAACCGGAGAAGATTTAAACATCAAAGAAGGCAGAGCCTTAGAGCCACACCTACCTATTACATAATCGCCAAGGACCAATGGTGGTTTGAAGGAGTTTATCAGCCGGAGTGAATTACTCTGGAAAGTTTGCTTTTCAAAATCCTGAAATGAACTCCAAACGAATTTCACATGACCAACTTGAACCTGTTGCGAAATCTGCGTGGGGAAATCTTTCGCCCTCATGTTAAATTCTTAATTGTGCAGATTCCTATTGAAATTACACAAAAATTGGTCGAACAACTGAAAATGTGACCAGTGTCATCCCTGCCTGTACTGTACGCAGAGTATGCACACTGCATACCCTGACATCATCAGCATTTCGATATGAATTCAATTGCCATGTTAGTTCTTTCCGCAATTCAAAGAGAAAGTAATAATGTTTTGTGGCAGTCTCTCTTTAATGTAACGATTCAATCAGTCTACCACTGTAGTCTGTCTGTCCGTGATAAAAAGCAGTGTACGCTGCACTGTGTTTAGTAGATTAGTGTTTAGGCTGGGTGTTCACACCGAACCAACTGCCATGAGCCGAATGAACATGGAGCGCTTTTTTGCTTTTAAATTTGTGAGATGCAGTGCAGCAAAATGTCTCAAGTTCGTGTTTTTAAAGGTTGAACTTCTTGGAACACTATTTTAAAAACTCATTGAAAAAGCAGTGAAATGCGGCACGATGGTCAAAGACGTCCGTCTAGTGCATGTTAAATAGAATAACAGTTTAAAAGCAGCACTGGAATGCAACAACCCATTTTATGATTAAAGTTATTAATATAGTAATATATTATTATATAATATTAATATAGTTATTAATAAGTTATTAATATACTGTTCCGGACGGTAGGTGGGATTGTCAGTTTGCAGGTTTCATCAAACCGTCATTGATTCACCGAGTTGATAAAGTAATAATACTGTTCAGTGTAATTCAATTGAGAAGTTATGTCTAACATTTATACTTAATAACTTTGCACAGTTTACAGTGTGAAAGAGTTTTAATTAAGATGGTTAAATGTAAACAAACCTTGACTACTGTAAAGGTTTTTTTCTTCTACTGCGTACCATGAAAATGAATCCTGTGACCGCACCTTAAACATTGTGTCTTTCTCTCTGTCTCTCAGTATTTTCCTCACAGCTGCTTTGGGAATGCCTGAGGCTCTGATCCCAGTCCAGTTGCTGTGGGTCAATCTGGTGACGGATGGCTTCCCAGCTACTGCTCTTGGCTTCAACCCCCCTGACCTGGATATCATGTCACGTCCCCCACGCTCCCCTAAAGAACCACTCATTTCTGGTTGGCTCTTCTGCAGATACCTCATCATTGGCTGTGAGTCATTTACACAATAGGGCTGTCACTTTTTATTCGATATTCAAATATGCATTCGAACATGACGTGAAATATCCGTAATCGAACTATAAATAAACTAACCGGTTTTTAAAGTGCCATGTTTAGCGCATTTTTTTACAGTCTATGATTAGACCGTTTGTTTTTTATTTTACTGTTTGCCATCTCATCCAGTAGCGGGCACTCTAAACGTATTGTAGCGTAAGCTCATGACCAAATCAAGCGAATAATAGCCAATTGCCTCCCTGTTTTGAAAATGGAAGATAACACACAGAACGGCCAGCCTGAGCGGACAATTACGACCCCAATTCATCTAAAAACTGGCGCTCAAGGTCGAGCAGACAGCGGCACTCAGCTCAGAGCGCAGCCGAGCCCAGGACTCTGATAGTGGGTGACTCGATAATCAGAAACATTATTAGCAGGGACACAACTACATGCTGCCTTCCACAAGCAACGACTTCTGATGTAAACAAGGAACTTCAGAACATTCTGATGAAACATAAGACTGCAAATCGACTCATTGTTCATGTGGGGAAGAATGATATTCATAAAGAGCAGTCAGAACTCCTTAAGAAGGATTTCAAGGAACTTTTTGAAACACTTAAAAGACTGAAAGTTCAGACATTCATCAGTGGACCACTCCCAGCAAGAGGAACAAACAGGTTTTCACGGTTGCTTGGGCTTAACACATGGCTGCAAAAAACCTGCAATATAAAAGGAGTGAACTTCATTGACAACTTCAATCTTTTCTGGAGTCAGAGGCAACTGTTTCAACAGGATGGGCTCCACCCAAACAAACTTGGCTCAAGAGTGCTAAAGGACAATATCTACTTCTCCCTCCATCATCCTTCTGCAGTGTGTGCCAATCCACTCAACCTGAATGGCACACACACACCTGGACACAGTATGAATGACCACAGGACTTCACTTATGCACCTGAATGGACATGCGGCCGACACATCACACAAGGACAATGATAACACCACTCAGCCACAACAACCTCTGCTCACGGACACAATCTCAGCTGAGCTCTGCCCACAGAGCTCACCACAGACAGACTGTGACATATTAGAACTGCTAGAAGATTCAGCACCCAAGGACGACTTTCTGGAAAACAGCCAGGGAATACAGGACAGCATATTACAGCCTCCGATAACACCAGAACAACAGCCCCTCTCACCAGACACGTTATCCCTCTCTCCAGCAACTCCACTTCTGTGCTTCTCAGAGAAAATGGAACAACTGGTGTATGCTGGAACCAAACTATCCCACTCTTTTGCTGCAAGCCCCCAGATGTCAACCAAAAAACGGCAGGCCCCACAACCACCAAAGCCTGCGGGCCCAGCTCGCCCTCCTCCTCCTCCTGTGAGAGCTCTTCGGCCTCTGCCACAGCGCCAGGGCCCACACCATCCTCCAGCGGCTCGCGGTGAACCAAAAACAACTGATACCAACTCTCAGTGATATATGTCGGGTACCCGCTATGATAACAGTAACTTTCTTAAATGTTTACAAAACAAGCGGGAACCCAGTGTGCCTGTATCTTTCTCTATTGCTGTTCAATTACATGATAGAAAATCTAAGGCCTTCAAAAGCCATACAGCAAACCCATCTAATCTGGTGCCTATCACACGGCAAACTAAGATCGCTGTGGGGACAAAAAGTAAGACTGTTAAGTTAGCACTTTTAAACATCGGCTCACTTAAAAATAAATCACTTCTAGTCAACGACTTAATAACCACATACAACCTGGACTTTATGTTTCTAAATGAAACTTGGCTAGAAGACAGCTGCAGTGCAACAGTCCTAAATGAAACATCCCCTCCTAACTTTACTTTTATGAGTGTTTGCAGAGCGGTAAAGAGAGGCGGGGGCGTAGCTGCTCTTTTTAAAGATGTCTATCAATGTAAGCAAATATCATTTGGGAATTACCCGTCTTTCGAATATCTGGGTATTGTGTTAAAAGGTGCTCCACGTATTTTACTTATCATTATTTACAGGCCTCCAAAATACTCTCCAGCTTTTGCTGAGGAATTTACAGAACTGTTATCAACAATTTCCTCTGAGTTTGACTGTTTTGCCATTGCTGGAGATTTTAACATTCACATAGATAATGCAGAAACCAATATGGCAAAAGAAATCAAAACTGTTTTCAAAACTTTTGATCTGACTCAGCATGTACATGGACCCACACATAATCGTGGACACACTCTAGATTTACTTATCAGTAAGGGTCTAAACATCTCATCGATTGTTATCAAGGATGTAGCACTGTCTGATCATTTCTGTATTTTCTTTGATATACTGATCTCTCCTGCCATTGAAGCTAGATCTGTGTCTGTCAAGAAGAGATGCTTAAATGAGAACATTAGTGTCCTATTTATGAAGGCTATATCTTTAAAACCAAGCATATCTGCTGACTCTGTTGATTTTCTCCTTGAATCTTTTAACTCAAAAATTAAAAGTGCAATTGATGATATTGCTCCTGTGAAAGTCAGGAAGAGTGTTAGACAAAAAGCACCTTGGAGAAACTCAACAGCTGTGCAAAACATGAAAAGACAATGCAGAAGAGCAGAGCGCATGTGGCGGAAGACAAAACTTGTAGTCCATTATAACATCTACAAAGACAGCATCCATGCTTTTAATATGGAACTAGGCAAAGCTAGACAGACTTTCTTCTCGAATATTATAAACAGCAACTTAAACAACACACGCACTCTTTTTGCTACTGTAGAGAGACTGACAAACCCCCCAAGCCAGATTCCCAGTGAAATGCTCTCAGACATCAAGTGCAGTGAGTTTGCTTCTTTCTTCTCTGAGAAAATCAATAATATCAGAAAGGTGATCAGCTCATCCTTGAGTTGCGCTGGGGTCAAACAGATCAGACCACTACCTGAGAAAGTAGTTACTATGTCTGTTTTCGAAGAAATTGATGGCAAAATTTTGGAAGAAACCGTACAGCACCTTAAAACATCAACCTGCGCCCTTGACACACTTCCCACATCTTTTTTCAAAAGTGTGTTAAACAGCTTAGAAGCAGATCTCCTAGAAGTGGTAAATGCCTCACTTCTTTCTGGGAGTTTTCCAAACTCCCTGAAAACTGCAGTTGTCAAGCCCCTCCTGAAAAAGAGCAATCTGGATAAGACCATCTTAAGCAATTATAGACCGATCTCAAATCTTCCTTTCATAGGCAAGATCATTGAAAAAGTTGTCTTCAATCAGCTGAACAAATTCCTAAGCTTGAATGGATACTTTGACAATTTTCAATCTGGTTTCCGATCGCATCACAGCACAGAGACAGCTCTCATACAGATAATAAACGATATTCGCTTAAATACTGATACAGGCAAATTATCAGTGCTGGTACTACTCGACCTCAGTGCTGCATTTGACACTGTCGATCACAACATACTTCTTGACAGGCTGGAAAACTGGCTGGGGCTTTCTGGGATAGTCCTAAAATGGTTCAGGTCATACTTAGAAGGGAGAGGTTATTATGTGAGTATAGGAGACCATAAGTCTGAGTGGACTCCCATGACATGCGGAGTCCCTCAAGGCTCAATTCTTGCACCACTCCTATTCAACCTGTACATGCTCCCAATGAGCCAAATAATGAGAAAGAACCGAATCTCTTACCACAGCTATGCAGACGACACACAGCTCTACTTAGCCCTATCGCCTAACGACTACAGCCCCATTGACTCCCTGTGCCAATGCATTGATGAAGTAAACGGTTGGATGTGCCAAAACTTTCTTCAGTTAAACAAAGACAAAACTGAAGTCATTGCGTTTGGAAACAAAGATGAAGTTCTCAAGGTAAATGCATACCTTGACGCTAGGGGTCTAACAACTAAAAATCAAGTCAGGAATCTTGGTGTGTCTCTAGAGTCAGACCTTAGTTTCAGTAGTCATGTCAAAGCAATAACTAAATCAGCATACTATCATTTGAAAAATATTGCAAGAATTAGATGCTTTGTTTCCAGTCAAGACTTAGAGAAACTTGTGCATGCTTTTATTACCAGCAGGGTGGATTATTGTAATGGACTCCTCACTGGCCTTCCTAAAAAGACCATAAGACAGTTGCAGCTCATACAGAACGCTGCCGCCAGGATTCTGAGCAGAACCAGAAAATATGAACATATCACACCAGTCCTCAGGTCTTTACACTGGCTCCCAGTTACATTTAGGATTGATTTTAAAGTATTATTACTGGTATATAAATCATTCAATGGGCTAGGACCTCAATATATTGCAGATATGCTCACTGAATATAAACCCAACAGATCACTCAGATCATTAGGATCACATCAGTTAGAAATACCAAGGGTTCACTCTAAGCAAGGAGAGTCTGCTTTTAGCTATTATGCCAGCCGCAGCTGGAACCAGCTTCCAGAGGAGATCAGATGTGCTCCTACAGTAGTCACATTCAAATCCAGACTCAAAACACATCTGTTTAGCTATGCATTTACTGAATGAGCACTGTGTCAATGTTCGTCCGACTGTTTTTACTGTACTTTATTTTATTTTTTATTCTAAACTGTTTTAATTATTTCCTCCTATGTAAAGCACTTTGAATTACCATTGTGTATGAAATGTGCTATATAAATAAACTTGCCTTGCCTTGCCTTGCCTAAAAAGTAGTGTCTGGAAATGGACAATCCGATTGATGAATCCGAACACGGTGTTTACATGAACGATACATAAAGTAATGTGCGCGTTATATGTCACAAGATTCAAATTGGAATAGATTTTTTGACATGCGCACACTGCACGAATATGCCGCTGTTCGCGCATAACTATTCTCCTCTATTGGTTCTTTATTTGTTTTAAACAGCAGACTTGATATTTATCCGTCTCTGGTCATGATTTGGAGACGATGAGCATGATTTGCCGTGCTGCTTGCCTGCTTATATTGATCACGCAGTAAAACCCTGCGCCCAAAACCAGTCATCCGTGGATAATAATCTGAAACAAGCGCTGGTGGGACGTTGTCCTGCTTCACTTCACAGACGCTGAGTGAAATGAGAATTTTTTAATAACGGAACACTCATTTATGACACTCTATTCAAAGGGAAGAACAGCTCGCTCCGTGCGTAATACGTCATTGCACATGCGTAGTCCTTTTAGTTTCGTAGATATTCGAGTACATTGCTTAATATTTGATATCCGTTCGAATTAGATTTTTCTCAAAAGTGACAGCCCTATTACACAAATGTCACTTCTTGTCATTAGTGTATAAAAAATAATGCTATTAAAATGAAGGATTGATCCGGTCTTTTGATTTGTCCTCGTGTGTATCATACAGCTTTGTGCGATGTGTGCAGCGGGGATTAGATTTGGCCTGAGCCATCTGACCCATTCCAATCCAGGCATAAGCGAGTTCCAAATAGTAAATTAAACTATTTATTACATTCAAATAAAAATCTAGTTTTATATAAAAATTTAAATTTCATACAAGTCAGTTTTTATATAAACTTTTGAATGAATTATTAATCTTCTCCAATTTGTTCTTGAAATATAAACATTAAATCATAACTTGTTTTCATGACAGATGAGGCAACTACAGCAATCTGTCACGCCACATTAAAGAGCAGGGGTGGGCAAACTTTTTGGCCCAAGGGCCACACTGGGTTTTAAAATTTGACAGAGGGCCGGCCCAGTGGCAAATTATACCAGCAAACACATTTATGTGGATACGTGGATCACGTAATTTACGTGGTAAATGAATGTAAATGCTATAGATATCCCCATTTAGCATGGTTATATTTTGGGGTTATTTAAAAAAAAAAAATGTTTTATATATATTTATATTCTTTTAAAATATTGTTTATCCTTAGTATTATTTAATGGGCCTAACAGTAAATTAGAAACAAAACACCAGCAAGTGTACACTTAGAAGAGTAAAAATTAGAGAAGGTTACGTTAATTCAACTTTATTAAAACTCCATATGGTAATCAAATTGCACTTAATACACAAACGTCATACATTTGTGAAAAAATTCATTGCTTGTTACGTGACACACCGCAGCACAGCCACAACAGCTCTGAATGAATGATGATCTGCTTTATTCAAGTATTGCAGGAAAAATGCAAAATGAATGTGTGACAGGGATGTTGGTTCGGTGAATGGGTGATGGAGACACATGGTCGGCGAATACAGGGGCTCGTGCACTTTATTAAGTTACTTTCTCTCCCCACAGCGCTTACTCGCGCTCACACAATTGATTCAGAATATTTCAAAAATAAATCACATATAAAACAGTACTCTTCCCGCTGGATACAGCTTCTCAGGTCACAAATGCAGCAACACTTTCCACTGAATACAGCGTTTTCTCTCTCGACAGCGTGCACGAGCTCCCAGCAGTCTCTCTGTCCCCACTCTGTCAGCACGGCCCGCTTACCGCTCGGCTCCGCCCTCGCTCTCCCGCTACAGACCTCGCTGAACCACGCCCCCCTCGCCACCGAATGCAATTTTTAAGACATTTTTTTAAATATTCGATGGGCCGGATTAAGCAGCCTAACGGGCCGTAGTTTGCCCACCCCTGTTAAAGAGCGTCAAAACAATATTTATTGTTGGAATTTCATGATAAAGCAGAATACGAAAGCTGAGACATATTGGATGGGAGGTACGCTACAAGTAATAGTGAAGTTTTGTTCACACATCAACAGAAAACAACATAGACCAAAAGATTGATCTTGGAATTTAAAAATCGATGTCGCTTCGTCAATATGAAGATCGATTTAAAATCGTTTAATCAATATTGTCAACCTAGCTCTAGTAAAGATTACTCGAGAGTAGAGAGAACTGTCAAGAGGCTAAATTACAACAATCTATGTATGAACTTTCACACACTCCCTTTTAGATGGTAACCATGAATTAAAGTTTAAAGGGACCCTTCACCCATTTGCATTAAGCTTTGTATCTTTAGAAACCCAGTCATATTTTTAAATGGTCATGGTTTATTCCCTTATTTTCCCCTGAGATGGGAGAAATACTGATTTAAGTGTTCCACTTCCTGCTTTTTATGACGTAAAAATCGTCATTTTGCGTCATAAAAAGCAGGAAGTCCCGTTTCTTTGTATAAGGGTTGAGACTACAAACACAAGCTCATCATTTATTCAGGGTGTGGAGCCCACTCACGCTACAGACCTATTACAGATCAGTGGGTGGGACTTCACTTGCAGATCCAGAAAGCAATATCAGCCATCTTGTTTGGAAGCTAAGCTAACAAGCGCTGTGGAGATAGGAAGTTACGACATTGACGGAAGAAACTAAACATATGGAAGAAGAGGATTTTGAAATTCTGCTGCTCGAATCCGATGTTTGTGGCTATCTTTACGAGCCGCAATATAGTGAAGAGCAGCTGAGGCTGCTGGAGGAACAGGAGGCGGCTGCCTGTTGTGGACGAGGAGCCCGGACTGGGTCGAGCTGGGCGGACTGCTGGTGCCTGTGCTCTCGCTGTGCGCTACGGACACAGATAGAGTCCGTCTGCTGCAGAGAATTTCAACGATGGCAATTTCTCCTGGATGAAATCTCTGAATCAGACGAGCACACGGACGTTTGTGTTGTGATGTGAACCATCCTAGTGTCGCACTGCATATGTTCTGACAGAACATCCAGGTATCATGCAATAATTCACCATATAGAAAGATATACAAACGAGGAGTAATTCACTAATGAGTTTGCCAATGTAACGGGGTTCGTTGTTGTGGGAAGAAGTAGGCGGGAACCGGCGAACATTTAAACATTTTAATAGTAAAATAAACAAATACAAAAGTATAAGCCAGCAGCCACACACAACAGAAACAAAACACAACATAAAATCAGGCCTGTTCCTCTCTCGATCTGCCCTGTCGTCGCTCCTCCGTGAGAGATGCGAGAGAGACCGGTGCGTCTCACAGGTGTCGTTCATTATCACTCCCGCCACCGGCCTCGCGCCGCCTATCAGGTCCCTCGCCCTCGTCCTTCTCGCCACAGCCAACTAACTAGAAACTTTGTGTGAAATGAATTTCTAACTCTGGTGGCAGCTAACGTTATCCTTGTAGACGAAAGAGTGATTTCTCTGATGTTTGCGCTGTTCTGGATTAGTGGGAGTGGCTTGCGGAGCTGTGCAATGTGGTGCTTTGTGGGAGTTGTTGTCTTGCATACAAATGCGCCCTAAAGTTATTTTCTGTCTTTTCTCGGTCAAGAGGGCACCAAATTCAAAAATTATTTTACATTTCGACTACATATATGACCCACTTTCAATAAAGATTAATGTTGAAATGGGTGAAGTGTTCCTTTAAGAACCAATGAATTGACTGAAAATGTTAATTGGTTAAGTTGCATTTCAATCCCTTTATCTCTCTCTGTTTTGCAGGTTATGTAGGGGCAGCAACAGTTGGAGCTGCTGCCTGGTGGTTCATGGCAGCTCATGATGGACCAAAGCTCAACTACTACCAACTGGTAATAAAAAATAAAATCCCCAAAACAAAATCACACAGAGTACCTCTTTGAAAAGGACTTCTGTAAACTTGATGTAAACTCATCCTCTCTTCGACTCATTTTGACACGAAATTCATTTTCTTTTAATTTTTAAAAATTGTTCATCGGAGTGGTCCAAGACCTTGGGAGATTTGTCGCACTTGAACTTGGAATGCACACTTTTTTTTTGACTGCATTCGAAAAGTTTATGTGGTTGTAATTAGGGGTGTGCGTTATCACGATTTTTGATCGTGGACAGGCCCGGATTAAGAGGACTTTGGGCCCTGGGGCTATAGCAACACCAAGGGCCCCCTTTCATCTGATTGCCACGCCACAGTCTTCTACCGCAATAAATATTTTTTTATTGTTATTAAAGCTGCAGTCCGTAGCTTTTCCTCTTTGTCGCCATCTCTGTTCGATAACTGCAATTGCAGTTATTTGCGGAATTATCAACTTGGGTTGTACATCGGCATGAAACAGCGCGGATGAATCCAATGTATTGAGGTGAGTGCGCGGCTGTTAATAACTGCGCCGGTGTGGATACGGGCATTCAGAATCACACATTATACTTTTTTTGGAAGTATGACCAATAGTAGAATTTTCAACGGAAAATAACGTCTGAACAAGTAACATCCACTTTTGTTCTGATCAATTAAGGGGAAAAAAAGCATTGCAGTAAATCTTATTTTGTATAAACAAATAACAATCATAGTGCTATGAAATAAATGGTGTATGAACAGAATCACTGTTATGCATAAACGTGTTATAACATAATAAAAAACATATTACGACAGGAAAATTTTGATATGGAATATCATGATAAAAATTACTCCACATAATTTCTTGGTTCATTTTGGGAACATTTTATTGATAAAACATTTTTACCCCCTCCCCTTCCATAAGTGCATTTACTCCAGATATGAACTCAAAAAAATAAAGGTTGCCAAAATCAGCAAAAACATTACTCATACTTCAGTATTACTTCCTCAATAGTACTTAACCATGAATAATTTAAAGGGATAGTTCAACAACATCACCCTCATGTTGTTCAAAACCTGTATGAATTTATTTCTTCTGCTGAACACAAAAGAAGACATTTTAAAGAATGTTGGTAACCAGACAGTTGACGGCACCCATTGACTTCCATAGTAGGAAAAATTAAGTCAATGACTACCGTAAACTGTCTGGTTACTAACACTATATAAACTATCTTCTTTTGTGTTCAGCATAAGAAAGAAATTCTTACAGTTTGAACAACATGAGGGTGAGTAAATGATGACAGAATTTTAATTTTTGGGTGAACTTTCCTTTAACATAGGGTTAAATATGTAAAAGGTGTAAAATATTTACACCTTAAAGTTAAATAGTCTTTTTTCTAGCTTTAGCAGAGCAGAAATCCTTTATGATATCATTAAAATCCAGTCACTGTCTTAATAAGCGAGTCATTCATTCAACCGATTTGTTCAAACGGCTGTTTGATTCAACGACGAAGCAAACGAGGAATCATTTAATCATTAAATGAACCCATTCGTTCAAAACGCGGATTATTCAGTAACGAATCACCACTATCAGTTTCAGAGATCGTTTCTGCTGTGGTTTCATTTTGGAATTTTCATCGGCGAAGTGACGAAAAACCAAAACGTAACTCTCAATGTTAACTTATTGGTCAACTCATTTATTGTTACATCACATTAGCAATTGTGCTGATATTTGGGGAAAACTGCGCTTTTACTTGTGATATATTTATTTCATATTATGTAATATTACAATAAGACAAAAACTCATCGGGGCAAAAATGCCTATGTAGACCTTGGATATTGGACCTTGATATTCGTCAAAAAAACAGTAATTCGGCCAGGGATTTTTACACGGGTGAGTGGTGGGAGAAAAAACACTGACATTCTGGATTCAGACTGCAATAAAATCACAGACTAGCCCCTATAAATATTGAAAATACCTAGTGCTTAACTCATTAACTTACTTCAGCTGCTTATTTACCTTCTTCGACGTATAAAACACGCAGATCGGTGACGACGACGCAGGAGGGTGAAGCTAACTGTGGGCTGCACTCGGGGTCTTCCACGGTCACGGATGAAAGTGAACCAAAGTATTTAGTTAGTTTAGGAATTTTTGCAATCCTTTTCTGTCTTTCGAGTTTGTTTGTCCTTTTTTGTGCACCACTATCACTTTTTTTCATCAGTTTTGCACTCTAGCGACAGCGAGCGATTTATACCCATGTTCTATCTACATGAAAGCATAACGAAAAGAGGCGTTTCCCAACAACGTCATGGCGCAAATTGTAGAGTTAATTTGATTGGGCGGTGAATTATATCAGTCAGGCACATTTTCCAATAACTTCTTGTTATTTTATTATACACAAATCACCCACCTATGATTTGACAATCTCATTTCCTCCAGCCAATCACGGGCCCCCTAATCCCGCGGGCCCTGGGGCTTCAGCCCCACCTAGCCCTTATGTTAATCCGGCCCTGATCGTGGACGATTAAAATCTCTCCACGATCTGCTTTTGAAGAAATATCGTAGTATCGTGTTACAGTGTATTCTATCATTTGCAGTTCTGGCGCTTCTGTCTCAATATACTGTACAACACGACGTACTTCACATCACGTTAACGCAGAGGTAGTTATACTCACAGGAGACTGTAATTCACAAAGGTTTATCATTTGCATGTGCTTCGCCTCGCCTCGCCGGTTAAACATTTCATTCAAGGGCTGATGCGCTGTTCTAACATGCGCTTTTCTGAGCGCATATACCCGAAGCGCACAGGCATAAAAAGCCTGTCAAACAGTGCCTGCCTGGTTACTGGACTAAGTTATCGTTCGAGTCTTATTGCGCTAATATTGTCAAATACACAAAAGGTTTACATAAACACAGTTGGTTATGTCTAAAGTGAAAGCAAACATTTGAGAGAAAATCGGGTGCGTGTCATTTGCGTGTATTTTAGAATAGATGCGTGCTGTTCTTAAAGTAACAGTAGCCTAATAGTAAACATGCTTCTGCTTGTCCTTAAAGGGATAGTTCACCCACAAATGAAAATTCTGTCATTATTTACTCACTCTAATTTTGTTCCAAACCTGTATTCATTTATTTATTGTGCTGAACACAAAATAAGTTATTTTGAAGAATGTGGGTAACCAAGCAGTTGCTGGTCCCCATTGACTTCCATAGTAGAAAAAAAATATACAATGGAAATCACTTTTATTTTCTACAGAAGAAAGAAACTTATTCGGGTTTAAAACAACTTGAGAGTAAATAATGACAATTTTCATTTTTGGGGAAACTATCCCTTTTAATGTTAATAAATCAACAAAACACCAAAAGAAAATCACTCACTGCTCTTTACTGAGAACTTCAATAGAGCTTAAATAAGAATCAATGTATAATTTATACAGTGAAGTCTTTGTAGTGTTTTATTTTTATATTTGTTCATTTAATTTCTTTCTTGAATGCTACTGTTAAAGTAAAACCAACATGAAAAAGAAGCGTTATAAAATAGTGAATCGGGATTTTCCTGAAAAAAATCGTGATATGATATTTTTGCCATATCGCCCACCCCTAGTTGTAAAAAAAAAAAAAAAGTAACAAATCCTTTCCATGCGGTCAATTTGACTCCCATAGGAATTAATGGGAAATGGGGATATATATTTTTTTAATTTGTCAAAAATTTTTTTTAACATTCTGGCACAATCCAGAACAAACACACACACACATGAAGGCATGAGTCTATAGAACATCCCCAATGCAGAACACAATCACATGCTTACAAATTCCCATTAAAATAAATGGTGAAATTATGACAGCATTTTTGGAGTTGTAACAGAATTTTTTTATTCTGAATTAAAATTAGCATTTTCAAATAAATATTCTTCAAAGTTAAATTTTTTTTCCCTGCTGTCCACCTTACTAACTTGAATTATTACAAAATCTGACACTTCAGTATAAATACAACTAATTCTCTAAATACAAAATACTAAAACTAAATACAAAATGCTAAAACTAAATACAAAAAATTCTCAAAATTTTAACAAAAAATGCTAAAACTTTACCAAAAAGTGATTTTATAATGTCTAATATATACCTGAATGCAAACTAAGGAAAAATGACTTTAGGACCCAGGGGAACATTTAATTCGCTCCATAGAGCTATAAGGCCATCTAGTGGCAAGAGTCATGAAATATCATGTTATATTATTGTTTCTCCACAAGAGGTCGGCAGATACACCCAATGTGAGACTTTTTGAGCTGTTTTATATGGAGGGATTATTGGGTCAGATTGAAAACTAAAAGTCTAAAACTAAAAGTCTTAAACGAAAACCAAAAGTCTAAGTCGAAAACTAAAAGTCTAAGTCGAAAACTAAAAGTCTAAGTCGAAAATGAATTTGGTATTTAGGATTGGGCATTTGGTATTTAGGATTGGGCATTTGGTATTTAGGATTGGGCATTTGGTCATTTAGGGATTTAGGATTGGGCATTTAATCATTTAGCCATTTAGGATTGGGCATTTAATCATTTAGCCATTTAGGATTGGTCATTTGAGGATTGAGGATTGAGGAGTGTATGCAAATAAGGAGGCGTGGCCCAAATACTGGAGGCTGGGTTTGAAATGGCTGGTGCAGATTCACCTTATGGACAGCAGAGGGAGCTCCAGTGCTAAGGAGCACACTGTAATGAAACCAAACAGAGCGAGTGAGCAGGTCTGGAGCGAGGACTGTCCTTTATAATGTGATAACTTCAACTTAATGACAGCGTTGTATAGGGGTACTGGAACGGTACATGTATTCCTATTGAAGCGAAACGGTAGCCTACGGGCTTCACGGTTCGGGGGCACGAATTTACACGGAGAATACACGGTATAAAAATAAATAAAACTCTAAATAGCGATACATTTCGCTCTATTTGCGTTTGGTGTGAACGCAGCATAATAAACAGGCTGCGATGTCAAGATTGCAATGCTGGAGTGTGTGTGTGCGGGCGAGAGAGAGAGAGAAAGAGAGGGGGGGCGAGGGGGGAAGGCGCGGGCGCGATCGAACTAGGTGTGTGTGTGTGATTTGGGTTGGGTGACAGTTGTAGGTTACAGTTTGACAAGATTTTAGAGTGTGACAAAAGCACAATGTTGTAGTTTATTGTGAGTGTACACAAATATACACACTTTGAAGTTTGAACTTTGCGCACACACTCCAACATTGCAATCTTGACATCGCAGCCTGTTTATTATGCTGCGTTCACATCAAACGCGAATAGAGCGAAATGTATCGCTATGTAGAGTTTTATTTATTTTTATACCGTGTATTCTCCGTGTAAATTCGTGCACCGAACCGTGACGCCCGTGGTCTACCGTTTCGCTTCAATAGGAATACATGTACCGTTCCAGTACCCCTATACAACGCTGTCATTAAGTTGAAGTTATCACATTATAAAGGACAGTCCTCGCTCCAGACCTGCTCACTCGCCCTGTTTGGTTTCATTACAGTGTGCTCCTTAGCACTGGAGCTCCCTCTGCTGTCCATAAGGTGAATCTGCACCAGCCATTTTAAACCCAGCCTCCAGTATTTGGGCCACGCCTCCTTATTTGCATACACTCCTCAATCCTCAATCCTCAATCCTCAAATGACCAATCCTAAATGGCTAAATGATTAAATGCCCAATCCTAAATCCCTAAATGCCCAATCCTAAATCCTAAATGGCTAAATGACTAAATACCCTATCCTAAATACCAAATGCCCAATCCTAAATACCAAATACCCAATCCTAAATACCAAATGCCCAATCCTAAATACCAAATACCCAATCCTAAATACCAAATGCCCAATCCTAAATACCAAATTCATTGTCGACTTAGACTTTTAGTTTTCGTTTAAGACTTTTAGTTTTAGACTTTTAGTTTTCAATCTGACCCAATAATCCCTCCATAGTTTTAACAAGTATTGATAAAATCTAGTAATTTAGAGGTAAATAAAAAATCAAAACAACAAAATGCTTCCAAAATAATTGCATTAAAAATAGGAAAATTATAAAAATGAAATGATATTAAAAAAAAAGTGAATACGTATAATTTCAGGGCTTCGAGTCATTCTGACCCGCGAGGGAAGGATTTGTTACAGGTACAGGAGGAGAGGATAAGGATAAAATATCATTTTTGACCAAGTAAGACAGTTCTGTAAATCCATCTTCTCTGTTGTTTTTTCTATAGTCCCACTATCTGCAGTGCAGTGAAGGTCATGCTGAGTTTGCAGGAGTGCAGTGCTCCGTGTTCGAGTCTCCATACCCCATGACTATGGCCCTGTCTGTGCTGGTCACTATAGAGATGTGCAATGCCCTCAACAGGTATGTGATTTTTAAGAAATGCTGTCATGACATAAATCCACTACTGGATGTTTTTATGGGGAGAATAGAACATTCATCTTACAACACATCTTACATCTATACCTACTATTATGCTCAAATATTCTTAATGCAAATATACCATTTAATTTGATTTTCTCTTTATTTCATCAAAATGACGACGTATTACTTATAAAGTATATAATATATACACTACCATTCAAAAGTTTGGGGACAGTAAGATTTTTTTTACAGAAATGAATACTTTTCATTCAGCAAGGACACATTAAATTAATTAAACGGGATTTTTATATTGTTACAAATAAATGCTTTCCTTTTGAACTCTCTATTTAAAAAATCCTTAAAAAAAACATGTATCACGGTTTTCAAAAAATATTAACCAGCACATGTTTTCAACATTGATACTAATAAGAAATGTTTTTTGAGCAGCAAATCAGCATATTAGAATGATTTCTTAAGGATCATGTGACACTGAAGACTGGAGTAATGATCCTGAAAATTCAGCTTTGCCATCACAGGAATAAATGACATTTGAATGAATATTCAATTTAAACAATAGTTCTTTCACAATATAGTTTTTTTTACTTTATTTTTGATCCAATAAATTCACCCTTCAAAAACTTTTTTTTTTTACTGACCCCAAACTTTTGAATGGTAGTGTATTTGACACATTGTTTTTGTTTCTAAAGCAAGGAACAAAAATGGCTTTTCTGAGAACATGGGAGAAACGGGGGACTGAACAGATTAATCCAAAATAATTCTTTGTTACAAAACCTTTTTTCTTTGTTGCCTGAATTATCCCAGTACTAAAGAATCGGTGTAAACGTGTTTGTTATTTTTATATGTGTTGTATATTTAATACATAATATATTAAACTAAATGTCAGAAATATGATTTATACTTTGAATTGATATTATAATATCTTTCTGAACAGTAATAATACTGAAAAGGGCAGATCATTCTACCTATGTTTGGGTTTAAGACAGGGGAGCATGGACTGCTCTAATTGTTTTTGTGTGTATGTGTGTTTCAGTTTGTCCGAAAATCAGTCTCTACTCAAGATGCCACCGTGGTCAAACCCCTGGCTGGTGGGAGCCATCTGTCTGTCAATGGCCCTACACTTCCTCATCTTATATGTGGACCCTCTTCCTGTAAGTAAGATTCTGTGTGCCAGAGATTTTAAAAGATGATGCAGAAGTATCTCAGAAAAATACCTGCCCTGGGCATAATTAAAGAGGAATGTGTGAGTTTGATAGGTTGGACTTGTGTATGCCTGTCCTGTCGGTAAGCCACAATAAAAGTGGTTGCCTATTGAATCTAGGAAATGATGGAGATTGCTGCTTATTTCACTGATGATGAAAGGCTTCCTTGAGAAATTACATCTATGATGGATGATAATACAGTAAATCATAACCCCCTCACACTTATTTCAGGAATATTTGTGACTTTATCAATAGAATTATGCAATGTTAAGGAAATGATGTCATCTTTAAGAATGAAAATGAAAAATTGTGTCATTTAAACTACCGTACAAAAGTTTAGGCTCAGTGCGGTTTTTAAAAGAGGTCTATTTTTCTCACTAATGCTGTGTTTATTTGATCATAAATACAGTAAAACAGTTATATACTGTGAACTCTTGTTACAATTAAAAAATCTTTTAATATATTTAAAGATTTATTTCTGTGATGGCAAAGCTGTATTTTCAGCATCATTACTCCAGTCTTCAGTATCACATGATCCTTAAGAAATCAGTCTAATATTCTGATTTGGTGCTCAAGTAAAAACAATTATATCTTTTTTCAGGATTCTTTGCGAAATAGAAATTTCAAAAGAACAGCATTTCTTTGAAATTTAAGTCTTTTGTAAAATGATATCTTTACTATCACTTTTAGTATTAAATTCTTTCAACAAATCTTACGGACCATAAACTTTTGAACAATGCATTTCTCATGTCGCTCCAAAAACCTGTATGACTTTCTTTCTTTGGTGGGACACAAAAGGTGAATTTTTTTCTTCTATCTTTTGAAGACTATCTTGGTCACTATAAAGTGAATTAGGACTTGTGCCATCAAGCTTCAAAATAGTAAAAGGCACCATGAAAGTCTCTTAAATTCTGTATATATCATAAATTTAAGATGCTATTTATTAAAAATCTTGACATTCGCCCTATCGCTCCTTGCGTTGATAATGAGAGTAGACATCATATTTGTGAAAAAATGATTCTTTTGAGTTGAATCTTTTCAATGAATCTAATTTAATGCTTCAGTTCTCAAAAAAAATGCTTTGTTCACAAATCAAACTGGGCTGCGTTTCCCAAAAGCATCGTAAGCCTAAGTTGATCGTAGAGACCATTGATGTCAATTGTTCTATGATTAACTTTGGCTCCACAGAAGATAGAAAGTCAGACAGTTTGGAATGGACATTAGTGTAAGTAAATGATGACAGAGCTTTTTAGCTGAACTATTCCTGTAAGTTAAAGCCATGTCTGTTACTGTTTGTCCCTGTAGTTCATATTTCAGATCAGACCATTATCTTGGCCTCAGTGGGTGACTGTTCTGAAGATGTCTCTGCCTGTTATTTTGATGGATGAAGCCCTGAAGTTCTTGGCCAGAAACTACATTGAGCCTGGCAACGAGTTGCTGGAGGAGGACGGAAATGTGACCAGGGGGGTGATTGGCAAACTGCAGCAGGCATTTAGGGGTGTATCCTGGTCATTTGTGCTCATCTCTGCCCCATTGCTTGTCTGGATCTTCAGCCTGGACTCAGACATAACCAATATCTTCTGGGATTAGAAGGAAGGAGTGTGGATGTGTGTGTGTGTGTGTGTGTGTGTGTGTGTGTGTGTGTGAGAGAGAGAGAGAGACAGAGGCAGACAGAAAAGCGGCTGATGTACAGAAGCAGTGTACGGATCTAATGTAGAATGAATTTTATGTTTAGAGTGAAAAACAGAGAAGTACGAAGGAACGGTTACGGAGCCACTAAAAGGACATGGTGAAGGAAAGAAACGGGAAGATGGGAAGAAAAATTATGTCAATGCTTTTGGGTTCAAAATTTTGATGTCAAGTTTGTGTTCCTTTAAGAATCTTTTCATTCGTTTCCTCCCAAAACTTATAAGAATCTTTTTTTTTTTATCACCATGTCCTTTTAGGTGCTCTGTAAAAGGTAGAGCTGGACCAGGACAATCACAGATAAATGAATGCTGGGAAAAGCTAGGGACAGACGGAGGGAGAAAATTTTAATTCGGTCTTAAAAAATGGCAAATGATGTGCTCATTACCAACTACTTCAGCCTTCCCCATGCGTCACTGGTTTTGCATTGTACTTTCAGTTTTTGTTATTTATTTTTTGAAAATAAGTTAAAAATGCACATACGTATATATTAATTTTAGCCTCAAGTTTTAATACAATTTTAATTTGAGTTTTTCTTTTAATTAGTTGCTTTTTAAAGGTTATTTGTGTAATTTTTGTATTACTAGCGATACCAAACGGAAATGGCACGTTTGCTTAATCAGCCCAACCGGGCGAGACATAAAAACATTGGCTCAACTGCATGAATTTATCAGGACTATCCATTTGACTGACCTATGAAAGACAGTGGTGCTTCTATTGGCACAGAAATGACACACTTTCCCTAAAGAAATATAGTTAAAACTGCCCAAAAGCATCGCAATTGTCTATCAAAGACTTAATTTTTCATGATAAATGACATTTTAACCACATACTGCCACATGCATTAAAATATGTTTGTTGGGCCTTAAAACATCACCCCTAAACAATTAGTTAAAAGTCAAAGCAGGCTGACAAAGTAAATATCCCAGAAAGGAAGGAATTTATGATTTTTTCACTATGTTCCAACGTTACTTCACTTGTGCTTGGGGTAAAATACACATTTTTACCAGCATACAACATTCTTATGTTCAGGCGTTTTATGTTTATTTGTTTGGTACTCAAAAAAAAAGTCACTTAATATTTTCGCATGCCATTCATTCATTTCATTCATTCATTTCGCATGCCATTCAAATTTCCCCAGTCCAAGCGATGTGGCAAAAAAAAAACAACCTTTCATTATCTTACCCGGAACACTTCCTTGTCATCGCATTGCATTTTTGAAGATCTTTTATTTGGGTATGCCAGCTATACCATGAGTATTGAAAACTGGTCATACAAGTTTCATAGCATGCGCTCACATTTCATTCCCTTTTTTAGGGGGTTGGGGTTTTGGAACTCTCACAATCACGTTGAATCATTACTTTCAAAATTACGTTGGGGATTTTTAAAAATGTATTCAGTGTGACTGCTTTATTTTTATTGCTGTGCCTGTATGGCAGGGAATGTTGTTTTTTCCTGCCTTTATCCTTTAATATGACTCTTGTGTCCTGAGTCTAACCAGCTACTATTTATTGGGGGCCATTTATTACTTATTAAGACCAAACATCTTTATCAGGTGTCCAGCTATCATACTTCGCTTATCAGATGGATGCTGAAAACGTTTGGCAATAGCATCTGTAATTAATCAGAGTCCAAAAAAAGAAAGGCTTTTTGGAGTTTCAGGATCGGTTGTGGATCAATTGTTGTTAAGAACAGAGCGATTAAGTTGAATTCCATCCTAATGTGTCGAGTTTTGGGGGGGAAAGGAAAATGTTCATGTTCATAACCTGTTTATTTCATGTATTCTTCCTTTTGGTCATTGTTTCCCTCATCCATCTGAGTCTTATTTTAATGTTAGCTTCTTTTTTTTTTTTCTTTTTTTTTCATTGAAAATCATTCCACTAAAGGAACTTTATACAAGAATGAAAATCCTGTTCTTTCTATTTTTCATTTAGATTCTATTTATTCCATATTTCTTGAAAAAGACATTTTGAATTTTGTAGTATTTTGTTATTCATGCAGTTGATACCATAATTGTCATTTAATCGCTGTTCCATTAACAGGGAAATGGAAACCGCTTCATGAAATGGAAAAATAAACTCTTGATTTAAAATTCATTAGCTGTCTTTGTGTCTTGTAGCATTTTGAAACATTTGACCAAACACTACTGTAAATATTAAAATGTAAAACAGTTTTTATTGACATACATTTACACAATAAAAAAATACATATTTCCAATTTATACCAGAGGTCAGGTGCACAAACAATGTGTGAAAACATCATATAAAAACATATTAAATGATAAATAAAAATGTATAAATATAAAAGTGTCAGGATATTTCCAGTACTTTTTAAAACACTTTAGGACACGCATGTTGTATTATTTGTAAACACTCCCCAATGAGCTTCTTAAAATCTCTATGTTTTTCCCAGGAAGAGAGTTGTTGAAGTTTCGAGGAGCACGAGGGATCTGATAAATTGCACGTGTTTTCATCTTTTGAGCGTGTGAGCATCTGCAAATACAAAGATATGTTGCAACTCATCTTGTGTCATTTGCAAATGTAGTTCATTCATCTTTAACACTTTTCATTACCTGTAAGTTATCAATTAGGCCTTTAATTTCCTTCCTGATTTTATCGCCATCTTTTTGAAACACCTCCTCACAGTTATAGTAATCATCAAGTTCCTGTAAAACTTCACACTTTGACTGAGAAAAGAACAAATGCATATCTTGTCAGATACAGCAGTGGCTATAAGCCCTAGCTAAAAGAAGCTGTTAAAAGTCAAAAACTAACCTTTCTTCTGCCTTTTTCAGTAGAGATGACCAACTAAATATACAAATGGAATTATCATTAGATTAAGAAATTAACTCATAATAGACTGATATTAATGACACTTGCACTTACACTTTCAATGGTCAAAAAATGTTTTATCCTGTCAACCCCCAGCCTTGTAATGTTGCAATGTTGTAATGTTGGACTCCATGTGGGTGCAAGGCTGCCAGACCTCACACACAGTATCATTAGGAAGGCATATATCATAGAATGCACTGTAAAACAAAACCAGAAAGCTCATACACTGACAGCAATGAAATCACAAGCAAACTCTAAAGTAAGTCATTCATTTTCTCAATCGTATAAAGTCTTACTTGTATTTCCTCGGTGTCAAACACAAAGTCTTTGCTGGCAGTGTTTTAGAGTTGGGTCCCCTTGTCAGAGATCGACGTCTGTGCCACGGCTTCTGCGAATGTTCCTGATTCTCCATCTTATATATCTTGAGGTCCTCTTTCATCACAAGCTTCCAGCACTGGACTCCAAACTTTCAGAGAAAATCTCTGAAGAAGAGTCATCAAACTTCTCACCAGACTAGAATATGTGAATTGTGTGTGGGTGTATTGATTGGACATGTCTCAACGCCATTGTCAATTCGTTAGAATTTCCCAAGCCCTCGTCCTCACTGCTTGTCACTTCCTCCTGGGAAACTATCGGACATGATGTAATTATGCATGGAATAGTATTCCCGGAAACCACTTCCAGTTTGTCTACTGCTCAAACAGGTCAGTGGATGAAACCACAAATCTCTGGCATGCAAACTTTTGGAAGATTGGTAAACTTGGGATTCTTGTTATTGATTCTTCCATTAAAACCTCCTGAATTGTTTTTGTTTTGTTGCAATAGAGCAGGAATTTGGGCTGATGTAATAAATACTAAGTTTCTTGACTGTCAGATCTCAGGTAGGGGGAAAAATTGCAACAGGACTTTCAGGTTCAGATCTTTTTTCATGTCCTTGAAGAAATTAATTTCCACTGTTTCTGTACGGCAATGCACTGCACATTTTACTGTACATTTGTGTGCACTTTGATCAACACAGTATTCAATTTACTATTCATTTAAATGTTCATTACACTTTATCTATTTTTGTATATATTTTTGTCTGTTATACTATCCATACATCCATATGGGGATATGGATAGTCTTCCTAATATTTAGATTAATGGTCAACAAATAAGCTGGTTCTTAATCTTTTTCCACCAGTAAGGTGGAAACAGCCTTGCAAAAAAAAAAAAAACTAATTTTTTATTACTAACCCTAACCCTATAATCCTTAAAAGATACATTATTTCAACCCTGTCATAAGTTTAGTTTATAAATTATACATTTGTATACATATAATGTAAATGAATAATTGTAGTAGTAAATAGTAACACTTATTTGAGATGTGCTTTGTAATAACTGACATTATTATTATATATCATTATATTTTATACATTATAAATATAATTTGTGTATTGTGATATATAGCACACAATGAAAATAAATTTAATAAATTAACAATTAATAACTCTCAAAATATATTTTTAATAGATTTATATATAGCTATACATTAGCCTATTTGAAATATTTTGGGTTACAATATTACGACATTGAAGGTCAGTGCCAAAACAAAACATTGTACTATATACACTCTTAAGAAAAGGTTATATGTAGAACCTGTAAAAAATTATATGATCAATAAATTATGACAACATATGTTCACATCACAACTGCAATTTTCAACTTTTTTATAAGTTATGATTCAACTAATTTTTTAAAGTCAGTTTAATGTAATTTAAGTTGAAATGACTTAAACATCCAAGTTGATTGTACTTAAAGTTTTCAGGCAGCAACTTTTTTATAGTAAACTTTTAGGTGTTCCTATCCTTTCATGGGGTTCCCATCATAAAAATGTGTTTTAATAAATTTTTGATTTTAAATAAATTTAATTAATTAAACAGCTCGTAAACATACTTTATAACTAAAAAACAAATCTGAAATAACCTGTCAAACATGAAAGTATTTTGCAATTATTTTTGCCATACAATTTTGTCAAGAACGTTTTCTATATAAAACCCTATTGACTCTTTTTTTCTAATAGTGTAATTATGAAAGTGACAGGCTATTATACAGTATAGTAGCCTGGTAAATATACAGATATAAGATAAAATGGTTACGGTAAAGACATTAAGGACACAAATGTTCCACTAAGTTTATTACATAGCTAAATGTAAAGCTGTTGAACAACAAAACATTATAATAAAAAATATTCTGTATTTCACACAAACCAGCAAAAATCTCTTTAAAAGTGACTAAGTTCAGTATGTTTTTCCTGTAAATGCAGTAGCTACGTCACAGGTATACAATGCAGAATCGCAGAGCTGCCAACTGTCTGTCATACAAATTTAGCTTAGCTTTAGTTTAGTTTCCGGTTCTGCCTCATGCTCTTATCTCATTGAATATCAAACAAGTAACAAGACAGCACAATTACCTTGGGACTTGACTTTGAAACATTCTCGAATGAACTGGTCGAAAGCAGAACGATCCTGCCCAATAAATAACGTCACCACCAGTATTTTTTTAAAAAAAGCTTCCATAAATAGGGGCTCATTGTAACGCAGTGTTACAATGTTCTCCATCTGCGAAACTGGAATTTAAACCCGGCTAGTGTCTGCTGCTGGTTAGATCAGCGTTAAAGAACTATATCAACTGCTAAACAACAAATTGGAGATTAAAATAATAGCAGATTTGTCTCAATGTTATAAACACTAAAAACTTAGATGAAAATTAACTTCAGTATGAAATTTACGTGTGCAATGGTTAAATGGGACTAAATGTTCAGCGATATCTTCCAAAGATTTTTTTTTATTTTGGCGCAATTTTTTCAATTTATAAAGGCATAGTGTTGATATGACAACTATAAACTAAGTTTGGTCATGCTGGCATGTGTGAAAATATTTAAAACGTGTTATATCTAGCCCCGCGTTGTGTCCAGCTAGCCCCATTATTTTTTACGGCTCAGAGCTATTGACAGCCTAAGCAACTACCACTGCCCCAGAAAGGAAGTAAAGACATCATAAAAGTATTCCACGTGACTCCAGTGGTTTAACCTAAATTTTATGAAGCGACATAGTACAAAAAAAAAAAACAATTTTACCGCCTTCATGACAGCACCACAATGAATGCCTTGTGTGTGTTGATACAAGAGCAGACGTTGTTGCGTGAACTCGCGTTGGAGATTAAAGAGATTTACTTTCTGTAAAACATTAAAGGGGTCATGCCATGGTTATTTGTTTTGTTTTATTATGTTCCCTTATGTGCAATTATAGTATTACTATAGTTTTTTGTACAAAAAAATAAAAAAATGTAGTGATTTATGACCTTTTCCCACCCTGTTTCTCCCCCTCTGATTTAAACAGTCTGTTTTGGAGGTGTTTCCCCTTTAAGAGTTAAAGTGTTAACGCCCATTGTAATGATTGGCTAACGTCAGTGCTGCTTATGCATAAATTAATAACGTTAATCATTTTGTATCATTTTGTATCACATGTAGGCTACACAATTCTCCGCCACGTGAAACTTCGGTCTTCCGATCTTTTACCATCGTGTCAATTCTCAATTGATTTTGATTCATATGCGCGAGGGAGAGCAAGAGAGTTTGAAGGCGCGCGCGCGGCCGGGGCTCTCTCTCTCTTTTCGTTCTTTCAGTAACATGCGCCCGCCCCTGTCACCAATATTCACCAAACAAATAAGGCTTTGGCAGGCTGCATATGCTGCAAATAAACTGCATCCAACTGCTTTCCCTGACGTCTGGATCGTTCGGCAGCATTCAAACATGTTGTTTGTCCACAGCCATGGTCCACAGCCATGGCGTAAACAGACCCCCTCGCTGCACGTCAACGCATGCGATGATGTCAAATGAGGCGTAGTTGTCTTGCGCTGGAGGCGGTCATATGCAAACGACTGGTATGTCACTTCGTACCGTGACGTCACTAAGTTCAAAGGATCTAGAACGAGCTGTATTTAGAGCTTGATTAAATAAATGGTTCGTGTATAATGGGGAGGACGTCTTAAGCAATGAAACTTGCAGGAGGTTTTAATGGTACAAAGACCTCTTAAATACCAAAAGATCAAGGCAAATTTGGTTTCTCATGCCACGACCCCTTTAAACAAGTTCAGGTAGTTAAAAAACTGTTTGCAAATCTCAGGCACTCTTTTTTCAAAACTCCAAACACTCACTCACTAAAACACACTTTGCGCTGTGACTTATGTTTTAAAATGCTAAACACGGGTAGGCGAAAGTTAAACACAACTGCAACACAGTTGTCATGGTTTACACACGACTCAAAATTGTTCATACAAGTTAGTTCAGAGTCCCAAAATTTACTCAAAATGTTGCACTGAATGTTGATACCAACAATGAATGGAAACAATATAAGAGGGAGTGAAGGAAGAGGATGAGTGAGAGGAGGTAAACAAACAGGAAGAGGATGAGGACGAGGAAGAGTAAGGTGTGGAGAATGTTGTCAAGGCTGGGTCTGCTTTAGGGGTTTTCCCTATTCCCTTTGCCTGCAGAGATGACATTGTCTGAGAAGTGGAGAAACTCCTCTGGCCGGACCAACATGGAGACATGATGCTGAAGCAGAATCAAATCTCTCTCACCTTGATTTTGCAGTTGCACAACTCTTCTGAGTGTACTTTACTGTAACATGCTTTTCATTTAGAGCTTTTACTGTAACCTTTTTGGCTTTTGCAGTTGGGTCACTGTATTTTCACAGTATGCAAGTGGTGAATATACAGACATTTGATAGGCCAATGTATATTATTCAATATTTAGTACAATACTATACTTGCAGTGGATACAATTTATTCACCTTACTACTGTAAGTTGTCATTACTGTACTTTTTTACGTAATTACAAAATTTGTTACAATATACTTTTTTTCTGTAACTGCATGCTTTGGATTCTGTGTTCTCCATTTTTTGATGTAGTGTCTAATGAATGATCTGTGGTGTTAATAATTTTGACTCGCTGTGTGTATGATCTGAGAGCATTGTTTGATTTTGAGCACAGATAAAATGGTTTTGAGGCAATTGTTTGATTTTGCCAGAAGAGTCAGAGGTTCTGTGAATGTGGTTTGAAAATGTGTTTTTTTTAAGGTTTTGAGAAAGTGAGTAGTGGTTTCAAGAAATGTGATTTATAGCAATTTAGAAAAAATGTAAATAAAGTTTCGGTGGTCAAAGCCACACGAGGGCGCCGCTGACACTGCGAATGAGCAGGCTTCTTCTACACCAACAATCAGTCTTGTGTGCTCTCTCGGAAACATCCATAAATTGAGTTTTCGTTTGGAGGAGGGTCGGTGCCGGGAGCCATTTATAGACATAAAGAGAAGGGAGAGAGAAAGAGCATTATAAACTTGACATATCAATTTTAGTTTGTACAAACGTGCAAGTAGCCTACAACCTGGAGTGCACGAACATAAAAACGCAAAATTATAGCACCCCGTTTTGGAAAGGATACCAACACTGAGGAAAACCAGACACATGCCATTGATATAAATAACAGTAGGCTACATAACACAGTGGTAAGTTTACTCTCTCCATGCTTCCAAGATTTTGGAAACGTGTTTTAAGTGTCAAGTTGATAATTAATGCTCAGTTTTTGCAAAACATAAAAAAGAGAGATTTGTAGGCTAATAACTGACAACAGTTTCTTTTCTCGTAATCAGTTGTTTTTCTAAGGTGTGTGTATACTTTGGTGGCATACGAAAACTTTGCATAAGAAACTAAATTGACTGCTTTAGCTCATTGATTTTTTATTATTATCTTGAATTGAATTGTGCATTTGAAATTATAGTAATCAGATTGTGTTGAGGGTCGTGCGTATTCTCATTTTATTAGATTTATTTAAAGTAGAATATCAAATTGTAGGCAATCTCAAGTGCGCGCGGTGTTTTTTCCTTTAGGAAACTGAAGTGCGCACGCGGCACTTCTTCCAGTGAGCTGCTGAGCACGCGGTAGAAACTGCAGCCAGTGTG
Source organism: Tiaroga cobitis (assembly GCA_030578255.1). Taxonomy (NCBI): domain Eukaryota; kingdom Metazoa; phylum Chordata; class Actinopteri; order Cypriniformes; family Leuciscidae; genus Tiaroga; species Tiaroga cobitis. The sequence continues at coordinate 43,675,545 of CM060591.1, forward strand.
AAGGAAACAACATGTTTTTTTGAAAATGTAAAAAAACAGAACGTTTTCTGTGATGGTTGTTTAGGGGATAGAATATCCATACAGTATAAAAAATATTGTCTATGGAAAGTCCCCATAAAACATGGAAACCCAAAGTGTGTGTGTGTGTGTGTGTGTGTCTGAAAGAGAGAGAGAGAGAGAGAGAGAGAGAGAGAGAGAGAGAGAGAGAGAGAGAGAGAGAGAGATATTTGAGCGTCATTACTTTGGAAGGCTGCTTTTGACCTTTTGAGACTCAGATCATCTTGTCTTCTTGAGTGGAAGCATTTCTTCATAAATTGCCCCAGCTAACAAGTCATTTTTTGCTATGTTCAAACTGTATTAAGCTATGAAAACAATTTTCTTAACGTTCTTTAAAAGTTCCTAAAGTATATTGTTTTTCTTTATGCAAGCTTTAAGGGAACATTCCATTTTATCAATATGCAAACATTATGGGTACATAAAACATTACTTTCAATGAACATTCTATTAACATTACTGGAAGGTTCATAACTTTGAGAGAACCTCGACAGAACGTTAAGTTCTGAGAACGATCCCTGTTAGCTGGGGTTGCACAAGTTAAACTTTTTAATTGTTAATTAGGAAAACACTTTTGTACGGAGCCCCTAAAGGGACATTGTGATGGAAAAAATATGAGATAGGAGAAAAAAATATTAATTCAGTTGCAAAGAATTTAAAAGTTTCTTGGGTGAACGTAAGCATTTTGTAAGCAAATACAGAGTTTCTCATATTATTTAGTTAGTAGTATTGCATGTATAAAAACATTGTGTTAGAACATTTGATCTTTTTAGTAATCCCAGAGCAAGCTTGGAAAATCTGAGAAACCCTTTTACAGTGTGCACCAGGGAAATAAAATATTTGTAGTCAAGGTCAAGACTATAAATTACAACAAGAATACAGATAAGTTGTGCTTCTCATCAACAGTAAGCGAATCATATTTTGATTCAGTTGAATGTGTTTATTCAGTAAAGGATTCGTCAGACTGATTCAACCCGGTAACTCCTGAGTTTGTTCCAAATTCAGCAACTGACTCACGCTAATGGTTTGAATCAGACTAAACAGGTCACATTTTATGTAAAGTGGAGCAGGAATCACTGTTTGGTTCTGCAACATATTTGTAGTGTTTCAAGTCAAAAATAGCCTATATGTAAATAAATACAAGTTACGGCATCAATTAACTTGTTAGAATTTACTTGACTCATAATTTCTTTTTGCTAAAACAATTGAAAATGCAACTTTTTGTCTGTAGGTGTGCCTGCATATCAGTAAAATGTGCATGCTTAAGTTATTTTAAAAGGCATTAACTCTTAACAGGGAACAAATGCTTTTTCTGTTTGAATAGAACTCTATGGATGATATATTTTTGTACGCTGAATGAACATTTGTACAGAAACAGTTCATCATTTAATAAAGTCTTCTATTCTTCAATAAATATATTTTTGTTGTTGTTTACTTTTAAACGTGGAGATTATCACAAAATAAATGGTTTTATCTGACATTACTGTTAAAATATTGCTCATGCTAATGGTAATGGTCTTGTTTGGATATAATGTACAACAGGATCCATGTTCATATGAGTGTTACAGCAATGATTATTCTATGTGTTGGTGAAATCAGATAAGATGCTCATGGTGTGCCATGAAGGTCTGTGACTATTTCTGGTGTCAACATGTCAGGGGGTGTGTTGACATGTGCTCGATGGATAATAAAAATACTTCAGCCTCTTTTATCCATGTGATGAGGACATAAAAAGCTGAGTTCAGATTCAGAGCATAAACAGATATAAATCACATGTAAACTCGCAGATTGCAATGATTTGGGAGACAGACACTTGAACTTCGTCCTAAATCGCTGTCTCCCTTTTCATTTTGCAAGATAGACTTGTGCTGTAGAAGAATGTGCTGAACAAAGAGGACAAGTACTGAAATAAAGTTTTAACAGTTGTGTTTCTCATGGGCTCTTCTGAACTCTTCTCACTTCTGTTGTTCACATACAAGTAATAGTGAATGAACTGTTCTTGTAACCAGTTTTCTCATTTAATAGTCAATGAGTCCTGGTTCTTGGTGTGAAAAGGTGTCTATTCATACTTGCTTAAATTCACATTTGTGGTCTTCAGTTCACATTCTGGCATGAATGAGTCTAAGATGCAGGCTGTTTATTTTAATGAATGTTTTGTGTTTGTTTTGTGTAAAACTTTGGGCAAGTAGGGTCTAAAAGTGTAGATCACTAAAGACTTGGACAAAAGTGTAAAATTTGGTGTAACTCATATTCTCAATATTTCTTTTGTTGTCGTTTAAATAAATTTGTTCTCATCTTGTACAGTATGTATGGTCTAATTCATTTTGTTATGCCTACTAAATGCAAAAAAAAAAAATGGATTTGAGCTGTTGCTGGCCTTGTAAACATGTAAACATTTGCATATTGATTTTTCTGGAATACAATAGGAAAAAAGGAATGAAGTTTACTTTAATTAAGCATTAAGCAGAGTAGTAAATAAACTGATGTTAGATTGAACCATCTCTTTAGTGTCTGATTGGATCTAGATTTATACCTCCACTTACAGATCAGGAAATGAAAATTATTCATGTACTTAGCCCCAAAGCAGATGCAAATTAAGTAAACTTCCATTTTACAAATTTAAACGTATTGTATATGCAGCCCCATTTCCAGAAAAGTTGGGACATTTAGTAAAATCCAGTAAAAGCAAGAATCTGTGATTTGTTCATTCTCTTGAACCTTTTATTTAACTGACAAAAGTACAAAGATCTCCAAAGTTCTCACTGACCAACTTAATTGTACTTTGTAAATATAAACACATTTTGATTTTGATGGTTGCAACACACTCCAAAACATTTTGGGACAGAAGCAAGTGAAAAGATGACAGAATATACAAGTTAAACTGTTTTGAAACAGTCCACAATTAGCAGGTGAATTGGTAATAGGTGAAGGTATCATGATTGGCTATAAAAGATGATTGGCTTCTCTGTCTTTGCAAGCGAAGTTCATGGCTCATCACTTTGTTCCAAATATCATGAGAGAATTGTCAAATAATTCAAAAATCACATTTCTCAATGTAAGATTGCAAAGAATTGATGTCTTTCACCTTCTACCATACATGATATTGTGAAAAGATTCAGGGAATCTCAGTACATGTAGGGCAAGGCAGTAAACCTCTGTTGAATGTGCATGATTTTTGATCCCTCTGATGGCACTGCATGAGGAACTGTCATGCTACTGTGTTAAATACAGCCACATGTGCTCGGGAGTACTTTGGAAAACCATTATCACTTAACAGTCTGACGCTGCATCAAGAAATGCCACTTGAATCTCTGTTACACACGGAGAAAGCTATACATCAGTTCTTTGCAGAGATGCTGCCGAGTTCTCTTGGCCCGAGCTCATCTCAGATGGTCTAAAACACAGTGGAAATGTGTGCTGTGGTCAGATGAGTCCATGCTTCAGCTTGTTTTTGGGAAAAAACGAAATTGAGTTCTCAGTCCCAAAGATAAAAGGGACCATCCAAACTTTCATCAGCAACAGGTTCAAAAGAAAACGTCTCGGTTACATATGGTAACCCTCGTTCCCTGAGGGAGGGAACGGAGACGTAGGTCAGACTGACCAATAGGAATCTCGCTAGAGAGGCCAATCTACTTCGAGTGAAACTAAAACAAGCCAATGCACATTGGCATGCAATCATTTGCATCAGCTGCGCGTCCTCGTCAGCGCGGGTATTTAACAGCAGCTGTTATGATTGCACACTAGTTTTTTGCTGAGGAGCCAAACCTGAAAAAGCTGGCCCCCCGGCGGGCAGCAGCAGATGTGGCGACGGGACCTACGTCTCCGTTCCCTCCCTCAGGGAACGAGGGTTACCATATGTAACCGAGACGTTCCCTATCGGTCAGTCACTACAACGTAGGTCAGACTGACCAATAGGAATCCCTACCAAAGCGCCACAGTCGCTGCACCCCATCCAGCGCCCCATGCAAGCCTCTGCACCTTCTTGCCTGAAAGGACGATAGGAGGAGGGTTACACAGAGAGTGTCTGACACTGTTGTTCCTTTATAACCCATACAGTGAGACTTGGATAACACTGGGAAAGCGTGCCCTTTTTTAGAGGGAGGGGAACGCTGCGGAACCCACTTTCTTCAGAGAGTTATGTGGAAATACATATGGACTAACCCGAAGGCTGTACTGCATATGATATAATGGGTGACTTAGCCCAAGGGAAAGACACGGGCTTCCGACTTAGGAGCAGCCGTGGAACATATACACATATGGGATCCCCGAAGGGTCGCACATATGGAACCCAGCCCGGGTCCGGCTCTCAAGGATTCAGCGGACAGGGGCCTGGCTCCGGACGCTCCGCCATGTCCGGGCCGAGGGGTGTTGGAGGACTCGACAGGTTTTTCACTCTGGAGCAATAAGGTTGCACAGTAGGGTGCAGCAAGCCGACAGAGCTGGGCCTCTCAGTGCTTCTACCCGTTTAGGGTGAGAACACGGGAGGAGACCGGCTCTACACGTAGACTATAGTATCTAGCGAACGTGTTAGGTGTCGCCCAGCCCGCAGCTCTACAGATATCTGTTAGCGAGGCGCCACGAGCCAGCGCCCAGGAGGATGCAACGCCTCTCGTGGAGTGTGCATGCAACCTGAGCGGGCAGGGCACGCCTTGAGCTTGGTAAGCCAAGGCGATGGCATCCACTATCCAGTGGGCCATCCTCTGCTTGGAGACAGCCTTTCCCTTCTGCTGGCCTCCGTAACAGACAAAGAGCTGGTCTGAGGTCCTGATGCTTTGAGTTCTGTCCACGTACATACGCAGAGCGCGAACGGGACAGAGCAAAGCCAGGGCTGGGTCTGCCTCCTCCAAAGGCAGCGCTTGCAGGTTCACTACCTGGTCCTTGAAGGGAGTGGTAGGAACCTTGGGCACATAGCCAGGCCGGGGTCTTAGTACCACATGGTTGTCACCCGGCCCGAACTCTAGGCACGATTCGTCGACCGAAAATGCGTGCAGGTCTCCTACCCTCTTGACAGAGGCCAGTGCAACCAGTAGCAAAGTCTTCATAGAAAGAAGCTTTAAGTCTACTGACTGCAGAGGCTCAAAGGGAACATCCTGAAGTGCTCGAAGCACCAGGGAAAGATCCCAAGAGGGTATGGAGGGGGGTCGAGGAGGATTTAATCGTCTCGCCCCCCTAAGAAACCTGACGACCAGGTCGTGCTTCCCCACTGTTTTGCCATCTATGTGGTCGTGATAAGCTGAAATAGCGGCAGCATGTACTTTGAGGGTGGAGGGAGACAGCCTTCGCTCCAACCCATGCTGCAAGAAGGAAAGCACAGACCCTATCGAAAATCTTCGGGGGTCTTCTCGGCGAGAAGAACACCAGTCGACGAACAGGTTCCACTTCAGGGCGTAAACACGTCTCGTGGACGGCGCCCGTGCTGAAGTGATGGTGTTAAGTACCTCAGGAGGTAAGTCACCTAGAACCTCCACGTCCCGTCCAGGGACCAGACATGGAGTTTCCAGAGGTCTGGACGCGGGTGCCATAGGGTGCCCCGTCTCTGAGTCAGAAGATCCTTCCTCAGAGGAATGGGCCAGGGAGGGACTGTCCCAAGGAGCATGAGTTCTGGGAACCAAGTCCGGGTGGGCCAATAGGGAGCCACCAGAAGGACCTGCTCCTCGTCCTCCCTGACTTTGCACAGTGTCTGTGCAAGTAGGCTCACTGGGGGAAACGCATATTTGTGTAGGCCCCGGGGCCAGCTGTGTGCCAGTGCGTCCGTGCCGAGTGTTCCCTCGGTCAGGGAGTAAAACAGCTGGCAGTGGGAGGTCTCTGAAGAGGCAAACAGGTCTACCTGAGCCTCTCCGAACTCTCTCCAGATCAGCTGAACCACCTGGGGGTGGAGTCGCCATTCTCCCGGAAGCACAGCTCGTGATAGCTCGTCGGCCACACGGTTGAGCACGCCAGGGACATACATGGCTCGAAGCGACCTCAGACGCTTCTGACTCCAGAGGAGGAGATGGCGGGCGAGTTGCGACATGCGACGGGAGCGTAGACCACCTTGTCGGTTGATGTACGCAACGGTCGCTGTGTTGTCCGTACGGACCAGTACGTCCCTGCCCTGTAACGACCTTTTCAAGCGGCTCAGAGCGAGATGTACTGCTAGCAACTCGAGGCAATTGATGTGCCAATGCAGTTGGGGAGCCGTCCACACCCCTGACACTGCATGCCCGTTGTACGTGGCACCCCAGCCGGTGGCAGAGGCATCTGTGAATATCACAGCATGCCTGGAGACCTGTTCCAAGGGGACTCCTGCCCGAAGGAACGAGAGGTCTGACCACGGGCTGAAGGTCTGGCGGCAGGCCGGTGTGATTGCCACCCGGTGAGTGCCGTGATGCCACGCCCATCTCGGGACTCGACCGTGAAGCCAGTGCTGAAGCGGTCTCATATGAAGCAAGCCGAGCGGAGTTACCGCTGCTGCCGCCGCCACATGCCCCAGGAGCCTCTGAAAAAATTTCAGTGGGACCGCTGTCCTGCCTTTGAACGTGTTCAAGCAGTTCAGCACCGACTGAGCGTGCTGCTCTGTGAGGCGCGCTGTCTGTGCGACCGAATCCAACCCCATACCGAGAAAAGAGATCCTCTGCACAGGGGCGAGTTTGCTCTTTTCCCAGTTGACCTGAAGGCCCAACTGGCTGAGGTGCGTGAGCACGAGGTCCCTGTGTTCGCATAACTGATCTCGAGAGTGTGCTAGTATAAGCCAGTCGTCGAGATAGTTGAGGAGGCAAACGCCCTGTTCTCTCATGGGAACAAGGGCCCCCTCCGTGACTTTCGTGAAGACACGGGGAGACAGGGACAGCCCGAAGGGCAGGACCTTGTACTGATATGCTCGACCCTCGAACGCAAAGCGCAGAAACGGCCTGTGTCGAGGAAGAATCGAGACATGAAAGTACGCGTCCTTCAGGTCGATCGCTGCAAACCAATCTTGGGGACGGATGCATCCGAAAATGCGTCTCTGCGTGAGCATTTTGAACGGTAGCTTGTGGAGGCTCCGATTCAAAACTCGCAGATCCAAGATCGGTTGTAACCCACCACCTTTCTTGGGTACAATGAAGTAGGGACTGTAGTGCCCTGACCTCATATCGGCTGGAGGGACCGGCTCTATCGCGTCCTTCGCCAGTAGGACTGCGATCTCCGCACGCAAGACATGGGCATCGGCTGCTCTCAGGCTGCTCTCACTGTAGTGGAGTGGATGGCCCGAAACTTGGGGGGACGCCGGGCGAACTGAATCGCATAGCCGAGCCTGATGGTCCGAATGAGCCAGCGAGACGGACTGGGGAGTGCTAACCAGGCTCTCAGAGACCGTGCAAGCGGGACCAAAGGGACTGTAGGCGTACCCGGAGTGGGGCAGCGAGGTGGAACACAGGGACGCGGCTCGGGAGGCTCTCTCTGGGAGGCAGCCCGTAGCAGGGTCTGTGTGTGCTGTGCAGCACTTACCTGGTTCCACGGGGCAGGAGGTGCAGGAGGCGGCTCGGTGGCGTTCTCGAACTGCACACTGCTGCTCCCTGGCGACAGAGGAGGCGGATGAGAGTGGTGGGGATTCTGTCCCCCCACTGCTCTCCAGGTCCTCTTCGGACCCAGAGATGGTAGAAACTGCTCTTTTATTGAAAATTTGGGTACCGCTGGTTTTAAGGCCAGCGGCGGAACACAAACAAAACGAAACACAGGATTTTCCACCCGGCCCTCTTCCGGGGGAGGGAGCGGTGCGGTCATCGTCTCCTGGAGAGCAGTCCCTTCCATCTCCGGGTCGCCCGTCCTAGGGCCGCTTACCCTTGGCTTTGCCGCCCCTCTTGGCGGGGGCCTGGACGGGCGGGGCGCCCTGCCTGCGACTGGCTCCACGGCGCCGCTTAGGTGGAGGCTGCTGCTGCGGCACGGGAGCAGGGGCAGACGCAGGCGGACGCCCTCAGCGACGAGCAGACTGAGGTGCCGCGGGCGGCGGGGTGGAGGCAGCAGCTGGCCGCCGCGGCAGGATGTGTTTGATGGCCTCCGTCTGCTTTTGTACAGCCGAGAACTGCTGGGCGAAGTTCTCGACGCGTCGCCGAAGAGGCCGGTCTGGGACACAGGGGAGTTGAGAAACCGGAGTTTGCCAGACTCCCTCATGTCAGCCAGACACAGCCAGAGATGGCGTTCCTGGACCACCATGGTGGACATCGCACGACCCACCGACCGCGCGGTCACCTTCGTCGCACGAAGCGCGAGGTCCGTCGCGATGCGAAGTTCCTGAAGAACTTGGGGATCATGACCACCCTCGTGCAGGTCCTTCAGTGCCTTGGCCTGATGGACCTGCAGCAACGCCATGGCGTGCATGGCAGAGGCAGCTTCCCCACAGGCCTTGTAAGCCTTGCCGGTTAAATCCGACGAGTACTTACAGGCCCGGGAAGGGAGACACGGTTCTCCACGCCAAGTGGAGTTAGGGCACAGTTGCATAGCAACGGCCCGTTCCACTGGCGGGATGCGCGTGTATCCCTTGGCTGCCCCGCCATCAAGGGTGGTAAGGGAGGAGGAGCCACCGGAACGGTTTCTGGCAGTAAAAGGTGCCGTCCACGTTCCCGTAAGCTCCTCATGCACTTCCGGGAAGAAAGGCACTGGGGTGGGTTGCTGAGAACCAGCGCGCGCCACCCCGAGATACCAATCATCCAACCTCGAGGGTTCGGGACCCGGTGGAGGATTCCACACGAGCCCGACCCCGTTGGCGGCCCGGGAGAGCATGGCCATCATCTCCGGGTCCGTCTCAGGCACCGCTGGCACCCCCGAAGGAGGCAGCGGTGCCGAGTCGTCGTCCGCAGAGAGGTCTGACCCACCCTCCGATGCAGCGATTGACATCTGGTCACTGGGAGCCCCAAAGGAGACAACCGGTACACACCTCGAGGATGGTCCAGCTTTCTCCAATGGAAGCTCAACTGGCTGCGGAGCATGAGAGGGGTGAGGGCTCCTAGGGGGTTGGTTCCCCGAAGGAGACGCGCTCACCGTGATCCTCAGGTCACCCGCGCCACCGCCCGAAGCAACCCTCTGAGGAGGATTGGATCGAGGCAGAGGCACGGGGACTCCGCCCCTTTGCAGGAACAAGAGTCTCGACCGTAGCTCCGCGATGGTCATCTTCCCACAATGGGTACATGACTCATCCACAAACGCTGCCTCAGCGTGTTCAATGCCCAGACACACGAGGCAGCGCTTGTGACCATCCTGTGAGCCCAGGTAACGACCGCATCCAGAAACACACAAATAGAAAGTCATCTTTTTCTTTTTAAAAGACGCTCTCTATTTGTGTAAGCTCTTTTAGGGACTGCTCTCACTGGTGCTGAAACACGCAGGGGAACAGTCACTGCGAACACAGACAGGAATGTGCACCTGTCTGTGCGCGATCTCTCTCTCTCTCTCTCGCTGTCTTACCAGCTGTAAAAACAGCTTTTGAGCGCTCGTACGGCGCACCTTACCAGCTGTTACAACAGCTTTTTGGTTTTGCTCAACACCACAGACAGGAGAGAGAAAAAGACGACTGTTCGCGCTGCCGTGCTGTAACGCCCGCACCGGGAAGGAGAGGTCAAAAGAAGAGGCTCGTAGTCACACTCTGTAGGATTAAACATGAAGCGTTTGGCTGCGAAGCAAAAAGCTAGTGTGCAATCATAACAGCTGCTGTTAAATACCCGCGCTGACGAGGACGCGCAGCTGATGCAAATGATTGCATGCCAATGTGCATTGGCTTGTTTTAGTTTCACTCGAAGTAGATTGGCCTCTCTAGCGAGATTCCTATTGGTCAGTCTGACCTACGTTGTAGTGACTGACCGATAGGGAACATCTGACATGGTATGGAAGTGCATCAGTGCAAATGTTATTGGTGATTTGCAAGTGTGTGAAGGTACAACTGATGTGGAGGCATATATTATGATTGTATAGAGACATAAACTGCCTTCAGGGTGACATCTATCCTGGGAAGCAAGACAATGCCAGACCTCATTCTGCACATGCTAAAATGGAGGGATTTCTAGACACTCTACACTGTCGAGTGGATGTGCTTGGCTGCCTGCCTGCAGTCCAGATCTGTTTCTTATTGAAAATCTATGGCCCGTCATAAAAAGGAGAATCAGACAACGACGGACACTGACTGTTGAGCAGCTGACTTGTATATCAGGCTATAGATTGGGCAAAAATTCCATGAGTAGTAATACCATGCGGGCACCTGTCAAAATGATTGATGACAGGTGGCCGTGGCTATCCTTTGATCTTCCCCGCCCCTTCCGGTTCCTCCCCTTCTTGTCCCGCCCCTTCCGGTTCCTCCCCTTTCTGTTACCTTTGACCTAGTTCCTCCCCTTCCGGTTACCTTTGACCTAGTTCCGCCCCTTCCTGTTACAGCTTCTGTCAAAATGATGGATGATGACCTTTATCTAATTCCGCCCCTTGTGGTTACAGCTTCTGTCAAAATGATGAACTGTTTGAAGTTTGTTTGATCTAGTTCCGCCCCTTGCAGTTAAAAAGTTTCTGTCAAAATGATGGATTGTTTGAAGTTTGTTTGATCTAGTTCCGCCCCTTGCAGTTAAAAAGTTTCTGTCAAAATGATGAATTGTTTGAAGTTTGTTTGATCTAGTTCCGCCCCTTGCGGTTACAGCTTCTGTCAAAATGATGAATTGTTTGAAGTTTGTTTGATCTAGTTCCGCCCCTTGCGGTTACAGCTTCTGTCAAAATGATGGATGCTGACAGTTTGTTTAATCGTTTGAAGTTTGTTTGAGATGTATTGGACTTTGTTGTTACAGTTACAAAGCGATGGATTGTTTGAAGTTTGTTTGATCTAGTTCCGCCCCTTGCGGTTACAGCTTCTGTCAAAATGATGGATGCTGACAGTTTGTTTAATCGTTTGAAGTCTGTTTGAGATGTATTGGACTTTGTTGTTACAGTTACAAAGCGATGGATTGTTATTTTTTAGCGCATCCCCTCGCTATGCCTAAGCTTATCATAGCAGGTGTGTGTGAAAGTGATAAGAAAAAACTGCTATAGTTTATCTGACACAAACGTAAAAAATAAATGTATTCAGTCAAGCATTTCCGATTAAAAAACGGAGACATTAAAAATGTATTAGAGTTGAATAATATGAAACATACAGTTTATGTAGTAAAATAAAACCTCACCCCAAAAAACACTAAATGTGCTAAATAAATGTATGAAATAAATGTACAACTATTCACTGAATCAAGTATTTCAGTTTAAATAAAATGGAGCCACAAAAATATTCCAAACAGTTAAAAATGTATTACAGAGTTGAAGAAGAAACATACACCTTATGTAAAACCTCACACAAAAAGTTTAAATAAATGTACAACTATTCACTGCATCAAGCATTTCAGTTTAAATAAAATGGAGCCACAAAAATATTCCAAACAGTTAAAAATGTATTACAGAGTTGAAGAAGAAACATACACCTTATGTAAAACCTCACACAAAAAACACTAAATGTACTAAATAAATATATGAAATAAATGTACAACTATTCACTGAATCAAGCATTTCAGTTTAAATAAAATGGAGCCACAAAAATATTCCAAACAGTTAAAAATGTATTAGAGTTGAAGAAAAAAAACACATACAGCTTATGTAAAACCTCACACAAAAAGTTTAAATAAAGTGGAGCCACAAAAAATTGCAAACAGTTAAAAATGTATTAGAGAGTTGAAGAAAAAACATACAGGTGAGGACAATATGTATCATATATTTCACACTAAAGTTGAAAAACATTATGTTCATTTAAATGAAATGGTTAGAAAATTTACATTTAGTCATTCAAATATATTTGACACTGACTCAAGTTGAAAAACCATGCTGTTCAATTAAAAGTATATAAATTAAACAAAAATAAAATCATCTTACTGTTTCACCATGGTTGAAAAAAACCCCACAAGTGTTTCCCCTGAAGTCTTTTCTCTCTGTCACACCAGCGTGTGGCTGGCCTGGTATCTGTTTTTGTGACACGTACCTGAGCCCATTGAGAAATATCTTACACAACAGTTAAAAAGCATTGTGTTCTTTTAAAAGTGTATAAATTAAAATATATCATATATAAAATAAATAGTTTACTAATTTAACTAAAGTTGAAAAGCATGTTGTTCATTTAAAATCTTACTAAATTACTAAAGTTGAAAATCATGCCTATCATTAAAAAATCTTACTAAATTACTGAAGTTGAAAAGCATTCTGTTCATTTAAAATAAATATTTTACAAATTTACTGTACCAATTATGTTAGATTTAGATAAAAATAAAATCATCTTACATTTTCACCAGGATTGAAGAAAAAAAAAAAAAATCAGACAGGTAGTGCCTGCCAGCATGGACAGTGTGCATGACAAATAAGTGATATCATCGCTGTTTTCGTACCACCGGTAATAAATTACTTTTAATTCATAAGACTTATTTTCAGGAGTGACAGTTATCAGTGAAATATGGCGCTCGTGTAATCAAAAGGTCTGCCTAGCCCCTGGGAATGTGAATTGGCCTTGAACCTAAACACTTCCATTCATAGAGTACTGAAAGAATATAGTGGACACACAGCTCCGCCGTTTTCCCATAGTTTTCCACAGGCTCTTACTGTAAAAGGCTATAAAATAGCCAAGACACATGGACGTGTGCCATACCCCCATGTATGGACCAAAAACTTTTGCACCCTCTCTTCTATGACCATCTCATCAAAAATACAAAACAGTGAGTACTTTCTCTATAATTCATTTATGCTACGGTGCTGCTTATCTGTATTATGCAATGATGTTTAATTTGAAAAATTGTTTATACATAAGGAAAAGACGGTATAATTCATTAGTGATTTAAATAGCCCAGACTAGGTATTTGTTTTATCCACATTATGGTATTAGTATTTTTATCTGCTGTGACTGGTGATACAGATATTAAAATGTATCTATATTAATTTATCAAACTATGGGTTTAAAAGTATGGAGCATTGTATTATGATATCGATGTGATACAGATATTAACATGTATCTACTATATTAATTTATCAAAGTATGATTTTTTTTTTAATATGGAGCATTGTATCATGATATTGATGTGATACAGATATTACAATCTGTCTACTATATTAATTTATCATAAAGTATGATTTAAAAAATGTACAACATTGTTTATGTTCATTATGCTATGTTTTTTTTTAAACCATATCACAAAAGTATCAGTTTAACATGACTGTTTTACAGCAATGTTTATTTTGCATTATGCTATGTTGTTTTTGTATTTTTTATCTGATGTAACTAAAATCTCCAGCATCGTTTTTTTAAGCTGCGGGGTTTCCATAAAGGACCTTAAAATAAATGTTTTGGATTTATTCAGTTTTAAATCTTATTTAGAGATTATTTTAGTCAGATATGCTTATGTGCATAGGGCTATTTTATTCCTCTTCAGTTACTTACTTTTTAAATGTTGGTAGGTTACTTTTTAATTCTTCTTTTACGCTGTCTTTGATTTTAACTTTTAGCAATTTGCATGATAAATTGTTTAACATGTAAGCTATATGAATGACACTGTCACAATGTGATAAGCAAAACATATAAAAGTCAAGTCAAAGCTATTTATATAGGCTAGCGCTTTTCATTGCCATTTAAAATAACATGTTCTTTCCTTCTCTCTCTCTCTCTCTCTCTAGAGACAGCAAACACTGCAGGACAATCAGGCATCCAAGTAACATGTTAGTATGGTTTATATTTTATTTTTAATGAGAAAAAAATTATAGAGTACAGCAGGTGGCTTCTGGGAGTAAAAACATTTACTTTCTCCATACGGAAATTAATTTTAAAGACAGATCTACTGTGAGCTAAGAGGTTGTTAATACATGGTATTTGCTTCTGATAAAGCCTTCAGCTTATTTTTTTGTAAATAATCGTGTTTTACAGTTGAACTCCTGGTGAAAACTACATTACCCATGAGCCATTATGCTGTAGTGAAAATTATGTCAAACATAGTTTTTTTAAAAAGCAACACACTCCAAAATAGCTCTGGCCACTCCCATGACGCACTGCGAATGACATAATCTCCCTACCCTTTCAAAATACTGAAATCTCTGTATAAGCTATATATGCATATTTTGCATATTTATATATAAATATATATTTTTTAAAATCACTATGGGAAATAAGACTGAAAAGGGGTTGGGGAGGCACTGTTGCACTCAATGTATAATGAACAATTGACAGATGAACTGACAGATATTTTATGTAAACAGGCAAAATCTCTGCATCTGATGATGGCCATGTGTTTTCGCCGATCATAACTGGTTTAACTCTTGACTCCTTTGAGATCAATATGACTTCTGCCAAACCAAATGTGCCTGCATATTGTAAGTGTAATACACGAGAAACTATTAATACACGAGAAACTATTAAACCAGTTTTCGCCTATGTAATGTATAAAATTATTCTTAATTAATCAGTCGTAGTTAACTATTTGGGACCAATTTTAAGGAAGGTTACATTCTGGTCTAACAGTGTCATGTACAAATTTGCAATACAGAATTGTTTTGTGTTTTTGGTACTATTGGATCGAGTTTTGTAGAATTTATTTTATGCGGTGTAATGCTCCTGGATTATTCAGACTCAGAATTGTAACTATTACTATAGCCTTTATCAGACATTTATTTTACTGCAGACTTATCAACCTTATTTATTGACTGCAGATTTGATCAAAGCCAAATACTGCCCAAACAGGGATATTGGGAAAGAAGAGAAACAGGATAATACAAGGTTAGATTCAATCTTTATATTCTTTCCCATTTTGCCTTCATTTTCCTTTTTCCTGTTGGTTATGAATCAATGATTCGGTTACAAATGTGTGAGCGAATCCAACACACCAGATGAAGACGAGGGAACCGTTTGACTATGTGAATTGTGAAAGCATTGCCAACGACCTGGTCAACGCTTTGTTCAAGCATGAAGAATCTCTCATGAAGAAACTGCAATAACAACTGTTGTAGCCAATTGTTTGGCATTATGTACTTAAACAGTTTTTTAAAAAATAAAATGTTTTTTAATAATTGATTGGTGATGGAGTTTTAATTTTTGTATTTAGAACCAAGTATATTGTACAAGTAAGAAGAAACCAAACTGGCCATATAATGATATATTGCACATAATAAACAATGGCAAAGTTTGTATTCCTTAAAAAAACAGCCAATGTTTGAGAACCCTAATATTGGTGTAATCTCTGCGAGGTCTCAACCACAAACGCAAAACTTTGTGGTGGGTGATACGGGCATAGCTTTATTAAAGGAAAATATTATGGAAGTAATTTTCAAACTATATTTTATTTATTTATATTATGGTTTTCATGTTGATTTAAAGTTTTTGTTATTAACTAATACCTTTATTTTTTTTACATCCAGCACAAAATTTTGTTCAAAAATCGTTCTCTGACCCCAAATAATCAGATAATGGTGTGTTCACAATCTACAATTTGATATTATCCTGCTTAGTATGTGTGTAAATAGTTGTGCTTAAATGTTTGGATGTATTTTTACACGCCAACATATTTTGTCACACCGTAGTGATGCAAAGTTCCACACTCTTGTAAAGACTATGGTCTAACTTTAAAACATAATCTTTATACATGAATTCAAAAGACCAAATCACTAAGAAAGGAGGGGCGAAAAGCACCGTTTATAATAAATAGACAAAAGTTTGCAAATGATGGTTTTATTACTATTCAGATAGTTAGCCGATGTCACTGTCTCACATGTTGGACCGTATGTGTTTTAGGTAAAGACTTTTCTTTGAGAGCCGTCAACATTTAGTGTTTATAGGAATAAATGACCGTTGATAATTTAAGTGATACTATTTCTGTTTGAGAACTAAATTGATACTTTGTGTGATTCCTCAACATAGATAGAGGGAAGGTTGCACTAAACAAAGTATTGACATGCTGCAAGTATTACTTACTTAAGTTACTTATAAGTAAGTATTAACGCGAAAAGTAAGCGCATGCTGTTTTACACTTAAACTATTACAACAGAATCGCACCTGACTATTGCACTGAGAGAGGCGTAATCATTAAGACTGTTAAACAAAGTTTGGTGGTTTAAAATTAATTCTAGTGATCAACTTGCTAAAAAGTAAATACAACATGAGCCATTTAAAGCAAATACGAAAAAACCACTTGTGATCAGTTTTGTATGTTTGTAATTGACATTTTATATACTAGTCAATTAGGCCGTTTACATCTTACTTCTTTTTGTTTTTGTACAGTTTGCAAAAACTATAGTCCTTCTACATGAGAGTGTTTAAGACTAAACAAATCATATTTCTTTTAGAATATTATTTCTAAAATTAGTTATTATTTTCATATTTCTGCTATGTCTACGAAACATCGACATGAAAGATGAGTATTGCTGTTTTTCTGTTACCTATAAAACTATTATACTTCAAACTCGTCTAGCTATTGCCCATTTCACAGCACAGTCGGTTATTTTTTCTACGTGGCTAAACAACGGTTAAGCTAATGAATTACCGTTGATATTTTTTACCTGAAAGCTGGGATGATTCAGTTTTTATTCCGTCTACACCGTTTCTTTGACACAAGAGTTTTAGTCAGGGGTCTTTTAGGCCTGATCCAGAAAACAGGCGGTAAGCAGTAAGTTATGAAATCATGTGGTAAGCAGTTTTTGGCCTCATCATCAAAATGTTTTAACATATCGCAAATATCAATTGTTAGATAAATTATATCTAACCATCAGCAGTTATATGTGAAACACGCTCAGTCACATTAGAGTTGGATTCTTGTTTATATTGAACATTGTTATTGAACCGCATGTTTAACAGTGCTAGTGTTCATCACGGTTTCATTTTTAACAACACTATCGTAACCCTTATCGTATTTTGTATGGTGTCTTCTTTACACTTTCACCCATGGATATCTGTTTCCTACAGTTAGCTGTAGTGAACTCTAGGGTCTTCTCTTTGATCATATACGACAGTATTCACATGAATTGGCTTGATTTAATAAAATGATACCACATTATTTTATTATACCATTTTTAAATAACGCTTAAATGTACATTTTATACTTTAACCCTAGAATACCGCACAAGGATCTCTGAAATATTTTTCCTTGTAAAACATCTTGGTAGATCTATGTTTTTAAAATCTATGTTTTAAAATCTCAAAATCTGGGCCTACAACTGTCACGACAGACTGACGGAAGCAAGTGCAGTTTAACTCTTTTATTTAAAGGTAGAAACAGTGAGAGAGTCCAACACAGGCAAACAGGTAAGTGGCGCAGGAACTCCGATGGTCAGATGGATGGTGATGCAGAGGTGCGGTGAACGGTGTCCAATAGTGATAATGTCCAGAAATCCAACAGAACGAGAACCGGAACAAGGATGGCAAGAGACTGGAACACGATAGGAACACAGACACACCGGGAAACCACATACAACGATCTGACAAAGGAGATGAGAAGTTGATGAGAATATATACACATGAATGATAGACTGCAGCTGGTGATGGGTGATTGCTGACGAGCGCTGATGAGCGGCCACGCCCCTCTAATCAGCACACACACAATAATAGAACCACGAGACAAGGAGCAGACATAGGATTTACCAACCGTGACAGTACCCCCTTCCCTAGGAACGCCTCCTGGCGTTCCCAGACTCCCTTACCTGCCGATTGTAATCATCGATAAGGGAGTGATCCAGGATGTCTCTAGCCGGTACCCAACTTCTCTCCTCCGGACCGTAACCTTCCCAGTCCACCAAGTACTGGAATCCGCGTCCCCTCCGTCTTGAGTCCAGAACACGATTGACCGAATTGTACACTGGAGGAAGGTTGAGACGGACTGTCACTGGACTAATGATTTTAGTGACAGAGAACGGGCCAATGAATTTAGGTGCGAGCTTATTCGAGACGGAGCGGAGAGGAATGTCCTTGGTAGAAAGCCACACTTTGGAACCGACGACGTATACGGGAGGCCTCCGCCGGTGGCGATCGGCTTTGGCCTTGGTGCGTGCCCCCACTTGGAGTAGAGTCTCGCGGGCTCTAGTCCAAGTGCGGTGACACCTCTGGACGAAGGCGTGGGCGGAGGGGACCGCAACTTCGGATTCCAGACTAGGAAAAATTGGTGGCTGGTAACCTACGCTACACTCAAATGGTGATAGGCCCGTAGATGACACTGGCAACGTGTTGTGGGCGTACTCCACCATAGACAATTGCTGACTCCAGGAGGAAGGATTCTTGGACACTAAACATCGCAACGTTCTCTCCAAATCTTGGTTGGCTCGCTCAGTTTGGCCATTGCTCTGGGGATGGAACCCAGAGGACAGACTGACAGTTGCCCCCAGAAGTTTACAAAACTCTCGCCAAAATTTGGACACAAATTGGGGTCCTCTGTCAGAAACCACGTCTGTCGGGAGGCCATGAAGCCGAAAGACGTGGTCAACGACAACCAGCGCTGTCTCCTTGGCTGAATGTAATTTGGGCAAGGGAATGAAATGGGCCGCCTTCGAGAACCGGTCCACCACGGTCAAAACTACCGTGTGACCCTGGGAGGGTGGGAGGGCGGTGATAAAATCTAGTGCGATATGGGACCAGGGTCTCGAAGGCACCGGCAGCGGTTGGAGTAACCCATCTGGAGGTTGATTGGAAGTCTTACCCATGGCACAAACTGAGCAAGCCAATACAAAACTGCGAACGTCACGAGCCATGAGAGGCCACCAAAATCGTTGCTTAACCAAAAACATGGTACGACTGACTCCTGGATGACAAGCCACATTGGAGCAATGACCCCACTGAATGACGCTGGACCGTAAACCCTCCGGCACAAACAAACGGTTCGGTGGGCAACGAGTCGGAGGCGTTACCCCTTCTAAGGCCTTCTTGACCTTCGATTCGACCTCCCATGTGAGTGTAGAGATGAATAGATTCTCTGGTAAAATGCACTCGGGAGTAGACGGGCGATCGGAACGGTCAAAAATGCGCGATAAAGAATCGGGTTTGATGTTTTTGGAACCCGGGCGGTACGAGAGAGTAAAGTCAAAACGTCCGAAAAAAAGAGCCCACCGAGCCTGCCTGGAATTAAGTCTTTTAGCAGTACGGATGTATTCCAGATTCTTGTGGTCGGTCCAGACGATAAAAGGTACCCCTGACCCTTCTAACCAGTGGCGCCACTCCTCCAAAGCTAACTTGACCGCCAACAACTCTCTGTTGCCAATATCATAATTGCTTTCGGCAGGGGATAAACGATGCGAAAAAAACGCGCAAGGGTGCATCTTGTCATCTGAGGGAGAGCGCTGGGATAACACTGCACCTACCCCCACCTCTGACGCATCGACCTCCACCATGAACTGACGTGATGGATCAGGGGTTATCAGGATGGGGGCTGAAACAAAGCAACCCTTGAGTTTAGCAAACGCAGCTTCTGCTGCGTCTGACCACCTGAACGTCGTTCTGGAGGAGGTCAAGGCGGTCAGAGGCGCGGCTAGTCGGCTGAAATTGCGAATAAAACGCCGGTAAAAATTGGCGAACCCCAGAAACCTTAGTAGGGCCTTACGGGAATCTGGACTTGGCCAATTCACCACAGCCTTAACCTTGTCAGGATCCATGCGCATTCCCTCAACCGAGATGATGTGACCTAGAAAAGGAACAGACTGTGCATGAAAAACGCATTTCTCCGCCTTGACAAAAAGCCCATTCTCTAGCAACCTCTGAAGCACTTGTCGAACGTGTTGCACGTGTTCCTGGAGAGATGAAGAAAAAATCAATATGTCATCCAGGTAGACATATATGAACTGGTCGATCATGTCTCGCAACACGTCATTGACAAGTGCTTGGAAGACCGCTGGGGAGTTGGAAAGGCCGAACGGCATAACCAAATATTCAAAGTGCCCCCTAGGGGTGTTAAAAGCGGTCTTCCATTCATCCCCCTCCCTGATGCGGACCAAATGATAAGCATTCCTTAAATCCAGTTTTGTGAAGATAGATGCTCCTTGCAACCTCTCGAAAGCTGAAGACATCAACGGCAAAGGATAAGTATTCTTTACCGTGATGTTGTTCAACCCCCGGTAATCAATACAAGGTCGCAACGATCCATCTTTCTTCCCCACAAAAAAGAACCCCGCCCCCGCCGGAGAGGAGGAAGGCCGGATGAATCCCGTTGCTAGAGAATCAGAAATGTATTTCTCCATGACCTCTCTCTCTGGGACAGAGAGTGAATATAACTTGCCCTTAGGCGGAGACGTACCTGGCAGTAAGTCTATAGCACAGTCATAGGGACGATGCGGAGGAAGAGAATCAGCCCGAGACTTACTGAACACCTCCTTCAGATCCCGATACTCCGTGGGCACGTTTGATAAATCCACTGTCTTCTCCTGTAACACATGAACAGGAACAGACGGACAGGCAGACAGAAGACAAGACTTATGACAAAAACTGCTCCATGATGCCACCGATTTGATCTGCCAGTCTATTTTGGGATTGTGACGGATGAGCCATGGGTGACCAAGAACGATGGGTGCTAGTGGAGTGTCCAGAATGTAAAAGGAAATAGTCTCAGAGTGATTGCCGGATGTGATGAGTGTGAGGTCTTCGGTGATGAGTGAAATCGTGGGGAGTCTTTGTCCATTGAGGGCGTGAACGTCGATTTGGGGTGAAATGGGTTTGAGGGGGATTTGATATCTGAGTGCAAATGAGTGATCCATGAAATTACCTTCTGCCCCTGAGTCCAGTAGTGCCCGACAGTCGTGGAGGTGAGTTGACCATCGGAGTCTTACCGGGAGGAAGGTAGATGTAGATGAGGGCTTCTCGGCAGAGATCCCACCCGACAGTAGCCTCATACTTACTGTCGGGCTGGGCCTTTTAACGGACAATTGTACGCAAAATGTCCAGCTCCACCGCAGTAAAGGCAAAGGCCCAGGGATCTCCGCCTCTCCTTCTCCTCCCGGGAAAGCCGGGCTCGACCCACCTGCATGGGCTCGTGATCGTAGACGGGGCTGACCGCGCCCCCGCCCCCGCCTCCCGAACGCATTGCCTCGGCACCTCCAGAGGGACGGTCCGGTTGAAAACGTCTGGTGCCTCGTGATAGACGATTGTCCACTCTTAGTGCCAGCGCGATCAGCTCATTAAGTCCGGTAGGCAGGTCCATGGTGTAAATCTCCCTTTGGACGCGGTCAGCCAGCCCATGCAGGAACATGTCCCACTGCGCCTCCTCGTTCCATTGGCTCTCAGCTGCCAGGGTGCGAAATTCGATCGAAAATTCCGATACGGATCTTTCTCCTTGTCGTAATTCGGCCAGCACCCTGGCAGCTTCTCTCCCCGTCGCGGCCCGGTCGAAAACCCGCCGCATCTCTTCGGAGAGCCGCTGGAACGAGGAACAGCAGTCGTCTTGGTTAGCCCACACCGCCGTTCCCCATAGCGCCGCTTTCCCCGTCAGAAGCGTCAAAACAAATGCGACCTTGGTCTGCTCCTCCTGAAAGGTTCTAGGTTGGAGAGAGAAGTGCATATCACATCTGGTTAAGAACGCACGACAGTAATTGGGTTCACCTGCATAGGACTCAGGGACTGGTAGACGAGGCTCTGACGGAGATGGGTCCGCTGGTGGTGGTGGGGGAATTGGCGGTGCGGGTGGCGCAGCGGGCACGCGAAGCTGTTGAATCTGTTGGGTGAGCCCGGACACCTGCGCCACTAAAGCCTGAACCGCACGAGCCGTATCATTGATATTCCTTTCTTGGATGTCCATTCTTTGACTGCTGTTACTCAGAAACGCCTCTAGTGATGAGGAAGGGTCTCCTGCTGCTTCCATGTTTGATGGTCAGATCGTTCTGTCACGACAGACTGACGGAAGCAAGTGCAGTTTAACTCTTTTATTTAAAGGTAGAAACAGTGAGAGAGTCCAACACAGGCAAACAGGTAAGTGGCGCAGGAACTCCGATGGTCAGATGGATGGTGATGCAGAGGTGCGGTGAACGGTGTCCAATAGTGATAATGTCCAGAAATCCAACAGAACGAGAACCGGAACAAGAATGGCAAGAGACTGGAACACGATAGGAACACAGACACACCGGGAAACCACATACAACGATCTGACAAAGGAGATGAGAAGTTGATGAGAATATATACACATGAATGATAGACTGCAGCTGGTGATGGGTGATTGCTGACGAGCGCTGATGAGCGGCCACGCCCCTCTAATCAGCACACACACAATAACAGAACCACGAGACAAGGAGCAGACATAGGATTTACCAACCGTGACAACAACAAAACACAGTTCATCAGAAAATTACTTTTGTCGCTTTGTTTGAAGAAACATTTTAATCAGCTGGTGCTTGATAACTAAATTATTAAACAACCCTCAATTCGGTAATGATGCGATATTGATATCACGTTTTAATTTCAACTCAATGCGCTAAAGGTCTATAACTGAACTTTAACGTCTTAATATTTGGTAAAAGTTAACTTAAAGCATGCGCAAAATAAAAAAACATCCTAGCTACTTTCGAATATATAATAACTTTTTACCTCCTATAGAATAAGTTGTGTAATACTGTTTTTATGAGCTCGGACATGACCCCAAAATACAATTGTCATTTTTTTATTTCAACATAGTGAAGTAAAAAAAGTAAAACAATGACGACATTTACAGGTGATCCAGCCAGAATACAAAGTCGCGGCATGCAATCATGTTTTGCTCTAGGGCATAGCTGACCAGACTTTGAACTATTTCATCAACATCTGTTTTTACATTTTTTGACAACAGTGACACACAGAGATCTGTTACAAACGTACACATGCAGAGTAGATCGTCAACTTCGAATTCCTCACGAGATTCATGCATCACATCCAGAACTTTTCTGAGGATTACGCCGACCGGTTCTTTGCCGTTTATAAACATCGGCGTAACATCTGTCCAGGATCCAACCAAGCCTCTTATGACATCCATTTCTTTTTTGAGATTTTTTACACGTTTGGTATCACTCGCACAATCGTTATTCTCATCAAACGCAGCCTCGATGATCCTGTCCATCAAGCTAACCATCGGGCCTCTAAAATGATCTTTAAACATAGAGTCTAGCGTGGCTCTTAAACGACACTCTTTCCCCGTGGCGCACTCACACGCCGGATGTGACAGGGAGTTGCTCTCCATCAGCTTTTGCGTCGCCATTTCTGAAGTTTTCAGATTTTTCGGTTCCCTATTCGATGGTGAAAGATTCTGTTAGGTCCTGGAATCTCCTGCAAGTCCTTACAGCACAATCGTACAGACCTTGTGCGTTAACAAAGTTTTTGGGTCAGAAGTGTGAGTCGAAAAAAGTGTAGTTTGCTGCAGACTCAGACAAACATGAAGGTTGAAGCGCAGTCCATGTAACAACCAGACAATGTTCCTTTGACTTTTGATCGATGATATGTTGCAGTAGCACAGCAGTCCGCGATTATTAGAGCTAGAGCCAGGGGTTGTGTGCGATAACTGAGGCTGGGCTCTGTGTAGAGTTTATCAGGACAACTGATAGTGCTCAGCCCGCCCCGCAGGAGGAGTTGTATAGGGGTGTCATCGTCATGACGTCGTGAATCGCTACGGAGGATTAAAGCCTCATTGAATCATAAGTAAAGTCATGGAGAAGTTATGCATATACCACCAGAGAGAATTCTATTAATTACACCAAAAAAATATATATATACAATTTTTTTTAACATAGGAATGGGTGAATGTTCGCAACAAGTTCCGTAAAAAGCGTCTAGAAAGTAAGGCTTTAAGTTAACTTTTACCAAATATTAAGACGTTAAAGTTCAGTTATAGACCTTTAGCGCATTGAGTTGAAATTAAAACGTGATATCAATATCGCATCATTACCGAATTGAGGGTTGTTTAATAATTTAGTTATCAAGCACCAGCTGATTAAAATGTTTCTTCAAACAAAGCGACAAAAGTAATTTTCTGATGAACTGTGTTTTGTTGTAGGCCCAGATTTTGAGATTTTAGAACATAGATTTTAAAAACATAGATCTACCTAGATGTTTTACAAGGAAAAATATTTCAGAGATCCTTGTGCGGTATTCTAGGGTTAAAGTATAAAATGTACATTTAAGCGTTATTTAAAAATGGTATAATAAAATAATGTGGTATCATTTTATTAAATCAAGCCAATTCATGTGAATACTGTCGTATATGATCAAAGAGAAGACCCTAGAGTTCACTACAGCTAACTGTAGGAAACAGATATCCATGGGTGAAAGTGTAAAGAAGACACCATACAAAATACGATAAGGGTTACGATAGTGTTGTTAAAAATGAAACCGTGATGAACACTAGCACTGTTAAACATGCGGTTCAATAACAATGTTCAATATAAACAAGAATCCAACTCTAATGTGACTGAGCGTGTTTCACATATAACTGCTGATGGTTAGATATAATTTATCTAACAATTGATATTTGCGATATGTTAAAACATTTTGATGATGAGGCCAAAAACTGCTTACCACATGATTTCATAACTTACTGCTTACCGCCTGTTTTCTGGATCAGGCCTAAAAGACCCCTGACTAAAACTCTTGTGTCAAAGAAACGGTGTAGACGGAATAAAAACTGAATCATCCCAGCTTTCAGGTAAAAAATATCAACGGTAATTCATTAGCTTAACCGTTGTTTAGCCACGTAGAAAAAATAACCGACTGTGCTGTGAAATGGGCAATAGCTAGACGAGTTTGAAGTATAATAGTTTTATAGGTAACAGAAAAACAGCAATACTCATCTTTCATGTCGATGTTTCGTAGACATAGCAGAAATATGAAAATAATAACTAATTTTAGAAATAATATTCTAAAAGAAATATGATTTGTTTAGTCTTAAACACTCTCATGTAGAAGGACTATAGTTTTTGCAAACTGTACAAAAACAAAAAGAAGTAAGATGTAAACGGCCTAATTGACTAGTATATAAAATGTCAATTACAAACATACAAAACTGATCACAAGTGGTTTTTTCGTATTTGCTTTAAATGGCTCATGTTGTATTTACTTTTTAGCAAGTTGATCACTAGAATTAATTTTAAACCACCAAACTTTGTTTAACAGTCTTAATGATTACGCCTCTCTCAGTGCAATAGTCAGGTGCGATTCTGTTGTAATAGTTTAAGTGTAAAACAGCATGCGCTTACTTTTCGCGTTAATACTTACTTATAAGTAACTTAAGTAAGTAATACTTGCAGCATGTCAATACTTTGTTTAGTGCAACCTTCCCTCTATCTATGTTGAGGAATCACACAAAGTATCAATTTAGTTCTCAAACAGAAATAGTATCACTTAAATTATCAACGGTCATTTATTCCTATAAACACTAAATGTTGACGGCTCTCAAAGAAAAGTCTTTACCTAAAACACATACGGTCCAACATGTGAGACAGTGACATCGGCTAACTATCTGAATAGTAATAAAACCATCATTTGCAAACTTTTGTCTATTTATTATAAACGGTGCTTTTCGCCCCTCCTTTCTTAGTGATTTGGTCTTTTGAATTCATGTATAAAGATTATGTTTTAAAGTTAGACCATAGTCTTTACAAGAGTGTGGAACTTTGCATCACTACGGTGTGACAAAATATGTTGGCGTGTAAAAATACATCCAAACATTTAAGCACAACTATTTACACACATACTAAGCAGGATAATATCAAATTGTAGATTGTGAACACACCATTATCTGATTATTTGGGGTCAGAGAACGATTTTTGAACAAAATTTTGTGCTGGATGTAAAAAAAATAAAGGTATTAGTTAATAACAAAAACTTTAAATCAACATGAAAACCATAATATAAATAAATAAAATATAGTTTGAAAATTACTTCCATAATATTTTCCTTTAATAAAGCTATGCCCGTATCACCCACCACAAAGTTTTGCGTTTGTGGTTGAGACCTCGCAGAGATTACACCAATATTAGGGTTCTCAAACATTGGCTGTTTTTTTAAGGAATACAAACTTTGCCATTGTTTATTATGTGCAATATATCATTATATGGCCAGTTTGGTTTCTTCTTACTTGTACAATATACTTGGTTCTAAATACAAAAATTAAAACTCCATCACCAATCAATTATTAAAAAACATTTTATTTTTTAAAAAACTGTTTAAGTACATAATGCCAAACAATTGGCTACAACAGTTGTTATTGCAGTTTCTTCATGAGAGATTCTTCATGCTTGAACAAAGCGTTGACCAGGTCGTTGGCAATGCTTTCACAATTCACATAGTCAAGCGGTTCCCTCGTCTTCATCTGGTGTGTTGGATTCGCTCACACATTTGTAACCGAATCATTGATTCATAACCAACAGGAAAAAGGAAAATGAAGGCAAAATGGGAAAGAATATAAAGATTGAATCTAACCTTGTATTATCCTGTTTCTCTTCTTTCCCAATATCCCTGTTTGGGCAGTATTTGGCTTTGATCAAATCTGCAGTCAATAAATAAGGTTGATAAGTCTGCAGTAAAATAAATGTCTGATAAAGGCTATAGTAATAGTTACAATTCTGAGTCTGAATAATCCAGGAGCATTACACCGCATAAAATAAATTCTACAAAACTCGATCCAATAGTACCAAAAACACAAAACAATTCTGTATTGCAAATTTGTACATGACACTGTTAGACCAGAATGTAACCTTCCTTAAAATTGGTCCCAAATAGTTAACTACGACTGATTAATTAAGAATAATTTTATACATTACATAGGCGAAAACTGGTTTAATAGTTTCTCGTGTATTAATAGTTTCTCGTGTATTACACTTACAATATGCAGGCACATTTGGTTTGGCAGAAGTCATATTGATCTCAAAGGAGTCAAGAGTTAAACCAGTTATGATCGGCGAAAACACATGGCCATCATCAGATGCAGAGATTTTGCCTGTTTACATAAAATATCTGTCAGTTCATCTGTCAATTGTTCATTATACATTGAGTGCAACAGTGCCTCCCCAACCCCTTTTCAGTCTTATTTCCCATAGTGATTTTAAAAAATATATATTTATATATAAATATGCAAAATATGCATATATAGCTTATACAGAGATTTCAGTATTTTGAAAGGGTAGGGAGATTATGTCATTCGCAGTGCGTCATGGGAGTGGCCAGAGCTATTTTGGAGTGTGTTGCTTTTTAAAAAAACTATGTTTGACATAATTTTCACTACAGCATAATGGCTCATGGGTAATGTAGTTTTCACCAGGAGTTCAACTGTGAAACACGATTATTTACAAAAAAATAAGCTGAAGGCTTTATCAGAAGCAAATACCATGTATTAACAACCTCTTAGCTCACAGTAGATCTGTCTTTAAAATTAATTTCCGTATGGAGAAAGTAAATGTTTTTACTCCCAGAAGCCACCTGCTGTACTCTATAATTTTTTTCTCATTAAAAATAAAATATAAACCATACTAACATGTTACTTGGATGCCTGATTGTCCTGCAGTGTTTGCTGTCTCTAGAGAGAGAGAGAGAGAGAGAAGGAAAGAACATGTTATTTTAAATGGCAATGAAAAGCGCTAGCCTATATAAATAGCTTTGACTTGACTTTTATATGTTTTGCTTATCACATTGTGACAGTGTCATTCATATAGCTTACATGTTAAACAATTTATCATGCAAATTGCTAAAAGTTAAAATCAAAGACAGCGTAAAAGAAGAATTAAAAAGTAACCTACCAACATTTAAAAAGTAAGTAACTGAAGAGGAATAAAATAGCCCTATGCACATAAGCATATCTGACTAAAATAATCTCTAAATAAGATTTAAAACTGAATAAATCCAAAACATTTATTTTAAGGTCCTTTATGGAAACCCCGCAGCTTAAAAAAACGATGCTGGAGATTTTAGTTACATCAGATAAAAAATACAAAAACAACATAGCATAATGCAAAATAAACATTGCTGTAAAACAGTCATGTTAAACTGATACTTTTGTGATATGGTTTAAAAAAAAACATAGCATAATGAACATAAACAATGTTGTACATTTTTTAAATCATACTTTATGATAAATTAATATAGTAGACAGATTGTAATATCTGTATCACATCAATATCATGATACAATGCTCCATATTAAAAAAAAAATCATACTTTGATAAATTAATATAGTAGATACATGTTAATATCTGTATCACATCGATATCATAATACAATGCTCCATACTTTTAAACCCATAGTTTGATAAATTAATATAGATACATTTTAATATCTGTATCACCAGTCACAGCAGATAAAAATACTAATACCATAATGTGGATAAAACAAATACCTAGTCTGGGCTATTTAAATCACTAATGAATTATACCGTCTTTTCCTTATGTATAAACAATTTTTCAAATTAAACATCATTGCATAATACAGATAAGCAGCACCGTAGCATAAATGAATTATAGAGAAAGTACTCACTGTTTTGTATTTTTGATGAGATGGTCATAGAAGAGAGGGTGCAAAAGTTTTTGGACCATACATGGGGGTATGGCACACGTCCATGTGTCTTGGCTATTTTATAGCCTTTTACAGTAAGAGCCTGTGGAAAACTATGGGAAAACGGCGGAGCTGTGTGTCCACTATATTCTTTCAGTACTCTATGAATGGAAGTGTTTAGGTTCAAGGCCAATTCACATTCCCAGGGGCTAGGCAGACCTTTTGGTTACACGAGCGCCATATTTCACTGATAACTGTCACTCCTGAAAATAAGTCTTATGAATTAAAAGTAATTTATTACCGGTGGTACGAAAACAGCGATGATATCACTTATTTGTCATGCACACTGTCCATGCTGGCAGGCACTACCTGTCTGATTTTTTTTTTTTTCTTCAATCCTGGTGAAAATGTAAGATGATTTTATTTTTATCTAAATCTAACATAATTGGTACAGTAAATTTGTAAAATATTTATTTTAAATGAACAGAATGCTTTTCAACTTCAGTAATTTAGTAAGATTGTTTAATGATAGGCATGATTTTCAACTTTAGTAATTTAGTAAGATTTTAAATGAACAACATGCTTTTCAACTTTAGTTAAATTAGTAAACTATTTATTTTATATATGATATATTTTAATTTATACACTTTTAAAAGAACACAATGCTTTTTAACTGTTGTGTAAGATATTTCTCAATGGGCTCAGGAACGTGTCACAAAAACAGATACCAGGCCAGCCACACGCTGGTGTGACAGAGAGAAAAGACTTCAGGGGAAACACTTGTGGTTTTTTTTTTCAACCATGGTGAAACAGTAAGATGATTTTATTTTTGTTTAATTTATATACTTTTAATTGAACAGCATGGTTTTTCAACTTGAGTCAGTGTCAAATATATTTGAATGACTAAATGTAAATTTTATAACCATTTCATTTAAATGAACATAATGTTTTTCAACTTTAGTGTGAAATATATGATACATATTGTCCTCACCTGTATGTTTTTTCTTCAACTCTCTAATACATTTTTAACTGTTTGCAATTTTTTGTGGCTCCACTTTATTTAAACTTTTTGTGTGAGGTTTTACATAAGCTGTATGTGTTTTTTTTCTTCAACTCTAATACATTTTTAACTGTTTGGAATATTTTTGTGGCTCCATTTTATTTAAACTGAAATGCTTGATTCAGTGAATAGTTGTACATTTATTTCATATATTTATTTAGTACATTTAGTGTTTTTTGTGTGAGGTTTTACATAAGGTGTATGTTTCTTCTTCAACTCTGTAATACATTTTTAACTGTTTGGAATATTTTTGTGGCTCTATTTTATTTAAACTGAAATGCTTGATGCAGTGAATAGTTGTACATTTATTTAAACTTTTTGTGTGAGGTTTTACATAAGGTGTATGTTTCTTCTTCAACTCTGTAATACATTTTTAACTGTTTGGAATATTTTTGTGGCTCCATTTTATTTAAACTGAAATACTTGATTCAGTGAATAGTTGTACATTTATTTCATACATTTATTTAGCACATTTAGTGTTTTTTGGGGTGAGGTTTTATTTTATTACATAAACTGTATGTTTCATATTATTCAACTCTAATACATTTTTAATGTCTCCGTTTTTTAATCGGAAATGCTTCACTGAATACATTTATTTTTTACGTTTGTGTCAGATAAACTATAGCAGTTTTTTCTTATCACTTTCACACAC
Organism: Tiaroga cobitis; assembly: GCA_030578255.1. Classification (NCBI taxonomy): domain Eukaryota; kingdom Metazoa; phylum Chordata; class Actinopteri; order Cypriniformes; family Leuciscidae; genus Tiaroga; species Tiaroga cobitis. The sequence continues at coordinate 43,705,757 of CM060591.1, forward strand.
ACCTGCTATGATAAGCTTAGGCATAGCGAGGGGATGCGCTAAAAAATAACAATCCATCGCTTTGTAACTGTAACAACAAAGTCCAATACATCTCAAACAGACTTCAAACGATTAAACAAACTGTCAGCATCCATCATTTTGACAGAAGCTGTAACCGCAAGGGGCGGAACTAGATCAAACAAACTTCAAACAATCCATCGCTTTGTAACTGTAACAACAAAGTCCAATACACCTCAAACAAACTTCAAACGATTAAACAAACTGTCAGCATCCATCATTTTGACAGAAGCTGTAACCGCAAGGGGCGGAACTAGATCAAACAAACTTCAAACAATTCATCATTTTGACAGAAGCTGTAACCGCAAGGGGCGGAACTAGATCAAACAAACTTCAAACAATCCATCATTTTGACAGAAACTTTTTAACTGCAAGGGGCGGAACTAGATCAAACAAACTTCAAACAGTTCATCATTTTGACAGAAGCTGTAACCACAAGGGGCGGAACTAGATAAAGGTCATCATCCATCATTTTGACAGAAGCTGTAACAGGAAGGGGCGGAACTAGGTCAAAGGTAACCGGAAGGGGAGGAACTAGGTCAAAGGTAACAGGAAGGGGAGGAACCGGAAGGGGCGGGACAGGAAGGGGAGGAACCGGAAGGGGCGGGGAAGATCAAAGGATAGCCATGCCCACCTGTCATCAATCATTTTGACAGGTGCCGCATGGTATTACTACTTCCATGCAACAATCAGTATTCTCAGTTATCAAATGATTTAAAAGTGTAATTAAAAAGTAAGGTGATGTGACACAGTGGTAAACATGCCTCTGTCCCAACATTTTTGGAGTGTGTTGCAGCCATCAAAATCAAAATTCGTTTACACTGTAAAAGCAAAAGTTGCTGCCTTAAATTATTAAGTACAATCAACTTTTGTCATTTCAACTTAAATGACATTAAACACTTACATTAAAAACGAATTGAATCTTGTATAACTTATAAAAAAGCTTAACTTATTTTGATGAGTTAAAGCAATGTAAAAACATATGTTGTCATAACTGATTGATCTTTTTTTTTTTTTACAGTGTATTTACAAAATCCAATTAAGCTGGCCATGCAGTGAAAACATTGGAAATTCAAATGTCGAACACCTAGGGATAGTCCTGTTCTTAATGAACAGTTTGAATTGTTGTATTAAAATCATGTGAACTTGTGAAATCATGTGGTTTGTTTCATTCTCCAGTGCAATGGCTCCGTCACTCTCGCAGGCCTACAGGAGGCGCTGGTGGATGGCTGTCTCGTCAATCATAGAAAACCTGCTCTTCTCTGCCGTATTGTTGGGTTGGGGTTCCCTTCTTATCATGCTGAAGAACGAGGGCTTCTACTCACACCTGTGTTCAGGTACATGATTAGAACACATCCACACTGACAGGCAAAGTCTTACTCTGAGTTGTTACTAGAATGTATAGGAAACAACAACATGCAGAGCTTTAAAGTATTTGGCTGTCTATTTCTTCCTTTGATACTATTAGAAAATGCCACAGAGAGTCACACTAACGCGAGTTTGACGGAGCGGCCGGTTTGGCTGAGCTGTATTGAACAGGAGGAGATTCTGAATCTGGGCTTTACGATTGGCTCGTTCATCATCAGCGCAGCCACTCTGCCACTAGGTGTCCTGATGGACAAATTTGGGCCACGTCCAATCAGATTGTTTGGCAGGTGAGAGACATACAGCTATCAGTATAAAACTTTAAAAGTTCCTCAAAACTAATGCGGAATGTTGGCTTGACTTTAAGTTTGAAGGCGTTCATCTGCAGCACGTCTGCTGCATGTGAACATGAAATTATATGAATATCCATCATCACTCTTGCCCTGTAACCCACATCATGGTCACTTCCTCCAATTCTCTGTTTTTATGACTCTTGTAGTTCATGTTTTGCATTCTCCATGGCTTTGATTGCTGTCGCATCTTATGATCCAAAAGGTCAGTATGTAGTGCTCATTTATGCTTATTTTATTGTTAAATGAACATTCAGAACCAACGTATAATGCACATAAAACATATACCACAGAAATAATAAAAAATTAGATATTTATATATATATATTTATTGCTAAATCATTTCACAGGTCTATAATTAGTGATTCTGTATTTTTAATGTATTATAAGTCATTTGTTTCTGTTTTCCCTCAGTGTTATCAGCTCTCATATTTCTTGCTGTCTCCATGAATGGGTTTGGAGGAATCTGTCTAACCTTCACGTCACTAACAGTAAGACACATTCACACATGTTCACATAGATAAAAAAAATACACAATAGGCTGACTAAATAGATACAAAATAGACTGACTTATAGCAATCTTACATCAATTCAGTTCTTATATACCCAAGATAACTATCATAATGATAACTATGCAAAGTTGCCATTCAAGCTGTTCTATATTCTGAAGCCGAGTTTGAATGTGTTTGGGTACATTATTATATCATGAACACTGTTTCTTAGTGGGTGCACAGTGATCATGTTGCCACTGGACTCCATTGGTGTTTAAATGTGTATATGTGTCTTTATACACAACCGGTCACAAGTTTAGAATAACTTTTTAATGTTCTTGAAAGAAGTCTCTTATGCTCACCAAGGCTGCATTTTTTTTAAATGAAAAATACAGTAAAAAACAGGAATATTGTGAAATACTGTATTATTACAATTTAAAAGAATGTTTTCTATATTAATATATTAATGTATTCAGCAAATCTGAATTTTCAGCATCATTACTCCAGTCTTCAGTATCACACGATCCTTTAGATCTAATATTCTGATCTGGTCTTTAGAAACATTTCCTATTATTATCAATGTTGAAATCAGTTTTACGGCTTAATATTTTTGTGTAAGCTCTGATCATTTTTTTTCAGGATTCTTTGATGAATAGAAAATTAAAAAGAACAGCATTTATTTGAAATAATTTTTTTTTGAGTGTCTTTACTGTAACTTTTGATATATTTAATGCATCCTTGCTGAATAAAGGTTTTAATTTCTTAAAAAAAAAACATTAAGCAGCTGTTATTAACTGTTTATTAACTGTTTCAGCATTGATAATAATAAGAAATGTTTATTGAGCAGCAAATCAGCATATTAGAATGATTTCTGAAGGATCGTGTGACACTGAAGACTGGAGTAAGGAATAAATTACATTTGAAAATATTTTTAGATATAAAAGGAATTTTACAATATTGCTATTTTACTGTATTAATGATCAAATAATCAAAAAATAATTGGAGAGCATAAGAGACTTGTGTAAGCTGAAATGTAAGTATTGTAAGTCTTTGGCTGATCACTTCAGTGCTGCACATGTTTTCCATCCCCTCACTCTACATTTTAGCATGCTGATCAGCCAATCACAGCACAGATCCGACTTCACGCCCTCAACTCCGCCAAGCCCACCTTCTCTCAACACAGCACACATTAACAACCACTGTCCTTGGTTTCTCTCACGCGCTTATGTCCCCCTTGCTTTTACCACACCAAAAACAACTGTGCAAAACAAATCTTCCGTAACCTACCATATATTAATGGACCATACATTTATTATAAGAATGAATCTAGATTATATTTCGTGATTCACTTCATGCATGTGGGTATTTGTTCCCATTTTACTTCCATAATACAATGTAGTTCTGAGTACAACAGCATATTCAATGAGCAAAAATGTATGACGGGAATTGATTTAATTCATCTGGGTTTGATTTGAGGGTGAAAAGAGTTTGTTTCTTGGTAGCTTTGTAAAACTGTGTGTGACTTGTAAATGTGCCCGATTATTTGCCAATTTTGTCTTATAGACATGCAAACATTGCCACTATGTTCCCTTCTAGCTTATCAACCTCACTGAACTCTCTTCCACCCACCTCTCTCTGACCCTCCCGTATCCTCTCTCTCTGTGATCTTTGTGAATTTACTGCTGGCATGTCCTCCTGGCTGTCAAATTTCATAGTTTCATAATGGCACACACACACACACACACACACACACACACACACACACACACACACACACACACACACACACACACACACACAAACACACACAAACACACACAAACACACACACACACACACACACACACAAACACACACAAACACACACACACACACACACACACACACACACACAAACACACAAACACACAAACACACACAAACACAGAGAGAGAGAGAGTCATATTATCCTATTCAAACTGAGACAAACACAAACAAGTGGCATGGCAAGAGGCTGTCAATGAGAAACAGTTCATTACCAGCTCTTAAAAATAACCCTACTATTTTAGCGTATAAATAGTCAGTAGAAATGAAATACTTTCAGGAAGCTGACATGTCCTTCCATGTGGCATGCTACTGTATACTCCATCCACTTTGTTTATATTATACATTCAAATTTTATGACCTCCTATTAATTGAACATGATTCAGGTCTTTATGTAAGTTCAATTCAGGACGTGTGTGTTTGTGTGTGTGTGTGTTTATCTGATTGGAGTGTTAGAGCATTGTTGGCACAGCAGCACAGGAATAATACTTAGGCCTATAGGTCAGCATTTTATTATGGCTGTTGCTACCTGTGCTTCATAATACCCACAAATGTATTATGATATACTAAGTGAATGAAATAAATCAGGGAACGTTTGATTTAAATTTACAAAGAAAGATGGGCAAAATGTTTGATAAATAACAAATGACTGCAACACGTTTGGAAACATTTATGCCATATCTCTTATTAAATCACTCTTGTAATTGTGTACACATTTACAGTATTTATTTATTTTTACATATCAAAGAACATATTAAAGAATTTATTATAATAATAAATGCATAAATAAAACAATATGCTAAAAATAAAATATAATTGTGTTTTATAATAGCCTATATTATTGTATGTACCAATTATATATAACTATTAAATAAATAAAACAACATACATTTATTTAATTATTTGTTTGTTTGTTTATTTATTTATTTGATGTACCACACATAATTACAAATTAAATACAATTATATATATTTAAATAATAATAAATAAATTGCATAGCATATAAATGATTTATTTTTTATGTACAAATCATCATCAAACTTTTATTTCTACTTGTATAAGCAGTAGCAAACACCATCATAAACAGTGGAAATCTTGACATGGTACAGAGAGGTGCTGTTAGTCTTCACATGTTGTGCTCACAATGCTCCCTAGTGGCAACAGACACACACTACAGTTTGAATACATATATTATTAGTACATTCATTTAGGATTCTCTCTTCTTGATTGATTTTCTCAGTTGCCGAATATGTTTGGAAATGTGCGCTCTACGATTCTTTCTCTCATGATTGGCTCCTATGCCTCCTCTGCTGTCACCTTCCCAGGAGTCAAGGTAATGAACAAACAACACTTGAACAACAGAAATACAAAGTATTTAGACATTATGCTCAAAGACTTTTCTCCTTCAACACAGCATTTGAACCAACATGTCCTCTCTCTGTCTTGTCCTTTAGCTGATCTATGATGTGGGCGTATCGTTTTCTGTGATCTTCTGGATGTGGGCAGGGTTCGCCTGCTTCGTCTTCCTCAACTGCTTTATTAATTGGCCGGGAGAATCTTTTCCTGCCCCTGAGGACATCAGATTCAAGTCAGTACTTGTCAAATACATACACTATATGCCTAATGCCCAAAAATATTCAGACATCTAAACATCACACACCTATGTGTTATTTTAACAGTTTAATTGGTTACACTTTATTTTACAACTCACGAGTTCTTACAGTGTAGTTACCCAATAAAGTACTTGTAATATAAGGTAACTACATGGGTCAAGGTTAGTTTTAGGGGTAGGCTCAGGGTTAGTGCCTAGTTATTTCCCAGTTATTGTAATTGCTATTAGTACGTTGTATGTACACGTGGAACAGTACTGTAAATAAAGTGCTAACGTTTAATTTCATTTCAAAATGAGTGTATATATTACCATTCAAAGTTTGGAGTCAGTTAGATTTGTTTTAAATAAATTGATACTTTTATTCAGGAAGGATGTTGGAAATTGATCAATAGTGACAGTGAAGACTTTTATAATTTTACAAAAGGTTTCTATTTTAAATCAATGCTGTTCTTTTACACTTTCTGTTCATCAAAGAATCCTGAAAAAGACCAGATCAGTGTATTAGACTGCGAACAGAAGAATATATACAATATCTAGAGTCAAACCAAAATTTATTCAGACACCTTCAACATTTCTCACATTATCACAGTTTATTCGCTATAGTTTAGAAAACGGTACTAAAATATGACAAGACCTCAAGAGTTACCAAATCAGTTGATATTTCACTGGTTTTGGCCATCGTTCTGTTAGACTGTCTCACAAATGAATTAGGTTGAATAGCTGTCAGCTGTTAAATTGAAGTACACAATTAGATAATACCAATTTAGGTCAACCAATTAGCAAGCAATGCTTAATTTTGTTCAGCCTGTGGTGTAAAAAGGTTGCAATAGCAATTAAAGAAAAAACACTTGTCAGGTCAAAGTGTCTGAATAATTTTTGGTCCCAAATTTTTTATACATTTTACTTGTAGTCCACTGTATGAATAATTTTTGAATATAATATGTCAGAGTTTACTTTATTTTGCTATCCTCACTTACATAAATTAACTAGTGTCCTGCACCCACTAGTATTAAAATATCAAAAATTATATCTGGTTTCTGAATCATTTTTGATTTGACTGTATATATTAGCTACACAAGATATACATAAATAATTGTGTCTATTATTGTAAAATTTCATAGTACAATGGTGAAGTTGAGTGGTAAGGTAGTGGACGATGAGATGACTGACACTGATGTGAGTCTTAAAGAGCGAGAGGTGACCAAAAAACAACCTTCTACTGATGAAGCACCCAGCGATGGAACAGTAGCAGAGAACCAGGGTAAGTCTCACAAACACACTGTCCCCAAAAAGGACAAAGAATTCTGAAATTGATAATAAAATAATCCTGTTTGCGGGACAGCAGGATCCCCTCCCTTTCGTCGCTCTGTGTGCTCACCGATTTTCCTGTGGAGTATCATCACGATGGCGATGACCCAGCTCCGTGTCATTTTTTTCATGGGTGCCATGAATAAGATGTTGGAGTTCCTGGTTACCCATGGTGACCCTAACCGTGAGCATCAGCTGAATATTTGAGTCATTTGTTTTAATGAAATAGAAAAATGTGAAATTAAAAGATATGCTCTTTTTAAATGTGTTTGTGTAACTTTGCTCAAGAGCAGATGGGTAAATGTAATTAGCAAAAGCTTACAGGCGTATGCTAGTTTTGCAGAAGCATGTGTTAGTGGGTGGTTGTTTGTAAGTGGGTAGTAAACATAGTTTTATATTTCACTATTTTCCACCGCCTGTTTGTGTCTGTTTTAGCCTCAGAGGAGTTGGAGAAGGTGGCAGAGGACCAAGGTAAGAAAAATCCTGTTATTTTCACCTAAACAAGATATGTTTCTTTTGGTTTTGGAACAAACAAAGAATTTGGACACTTACGACACACTTAATGTATGAAGATATTGCACTAGTAGATGATAAAATATCAAACCAGATAGTAATTATTTTTAAGGACTTTTCAAGTGAGACATTTCACAAAAAAAAAGTTTGTTGACCTTGATCCTAGTTGATAAAAGTTTCAAAATGGCTCAGAAAAGTTAAATTATTTCTGAGAAAAGATCTAGCATAATTTAATTGGTTTAATACATTTATGTCTAATGCAATGTGTCAGTAAAAGTATCAGTATAATATAAGTATAATATCAGTATTTTATAGAGGCCTTATTCCTAAATTCAAAGAGCTTGTGTGTGTGTGTGTGTGTGTGTTTGTTTGTGTTTGTGTTTGTTTTAAAATAAAAAACTGCATATTTAAAGTAATATTATGAAAAAAGACAAAATTTTGTATGTAATTTTTGTTTCTTCAAAATGACCAGAAACACTGGTCCCCTCTTGGCCAGTGTAGAGCGATAGTACCCTGTTAGTAATATAGACGTGTATGTGTGTGTGTGTGTGTTTGTTTTTGTGTGTTAGTGTTTGTTTGGTGGTGTATCCAAATCCAAATATCCAGTATCCAAAATATCCCAAATCCTTGTCCTTGTGGGACATTTTTTTGGTCAAAAAAGTGATGTTTTTTGAAAATATAAAAGTGCAGAACGTTTTCTGCGATGGGTAGGTTTAGAGGTTGGTTTAGAGTTAGGGGATAGAATATACAGTTTGTACAGTATAAAAATCATTACGTCTATGAAAGTCCACTCAAAACATGGAAACCCAACATGTGTGTGTGTGTGTGTGTTATAGTGAGTCTCTACTCGTCCATCTTTGGCACTCTTCAGCTGCTCTGCCTGATTTCCTGTCCTCTGATTGGCTACATCATGGACTGGAGAATGAAGGAGTGTGAGGACGTGGTGAATTCAGCTGAGGGAGAAAAAAGGTGAAGGTGGAGAAAGAGAAGGAGTGAAATGTTGAATTATTTGTATGTGTCAGTGATATGGTTACATTTTCCCTGTCATTGTTTTCTTCAGTCCATCTGGGCCTCCAAAGAGGGACAGAAAGATCCAAAAACTCACTAACGCCATCAGAGCTTTCATCTTTACTAATATACTGCTAGTCATCTTTGGCATCATCTCCCTCATAGACAATCTACCCATACAGGTTAGACACAAATTTGTCACAAATGTGCTTATTTGTTAAGAAATATTATTATTTATATAATTTAATTACATTGTTTAAATATTCCATACATTTTATATAATTATATAACCTGGAGAATTTTATTTAATTGTAGATTTTATACATTTTATAATATATAATTTATATAATCATATATTACTTTGCACATCATTTTAATGTAATAATACATATATTTATAAAATTAACTTATATATATAACCTTTACAGTCATATATGTTTATATTTTATTTTGAATATCAGATTTTCAATGTGGAATAATTTATTTGCTTTAACATATTGATATCTATTGCATTGTATCAGTGAATATAATATCAGTATTGGCAACACTATTATGGGATATGCTTTAATAGCAAATTTTATATATTTAATTTAATTTATATAACCTGCAAAATGTTAAGTACAAATTGTATATACTTTATATAATATATCTAATCATATATATCTTTGAATTGAATTGAATTTCATACAATTTTCCGGGTTTAAATTACAATTCAACTTTATTTTGGACCCCAGTTTTCAGTGTGGTCTATGATATTTTTGACCACGCTATGCTTATGCTGCAAAACAAATATTTTCAGCAGCTCCTCAAAGCAACAGCAGAAATGTAATGACTGTTAATATTATGTGTTACAGGTAGTGTCTTTTATTCTTCACACTGCAGTTCGAGGTTTTATTCACTCCTGCTGTGGTGGGCTCTATGCTGCTGTGTGAGTTTTACTTATCAAAATCGTCTCGGTTACGGATGTAACCCTCGTTCCCTGAGTAGGGAACGGAGACGTTACGTCGGATGACGGAGAATGGGGGTTTCGCCAGAAAGCCAATTCTCTTCGAGTATTTAAAAACGAGCCTATGGCAATGAAATGCCAAGGGTCTGCGGAATTTGCATAATGTATCTCCGCCTCACCGCGTGAGTATTTAAGGAGAGACAGGTGCAACAGCAGATCATGTCTTCGCTGAGGAGCCGAGACTGAACTCAGGCGTCTACCCAGCGGTACAGCGGAAGTGGCAGGGAGACGTAACGTCTCCGTTCCCTACTCAGGGAACGAGGGTTACATCCGTAACCGAGACGTTCCCTTTCGTAGTCACTCCGAGTTACGTCGGATGACGGAGAATGGGGGTCCCCGTGTAATCACGCCACCTTCACAGCTGTCTTCCAGTGCCCTGCGAAGTCTGACCTCCCTGTCGTGATATAGGCACGGACGAAGGAGTCCTACTTAACACAGGAATACCAAGGTACACTGGGAAGCATATCTCATGGGAGATATGCCGCAGCATGCCTACCCATAGGGAGGACTTAAGAATACACATATGGCCCAAGGGGGCTACATATGGAGGAACACTGGAGTGACCAGCCCGTAGGGTGGCATCTACTTTCAACTCCAGGAGTGGCAGGTGACTTGCCGAGGGAAAGACACATGCTCAAAGAGGCTTACAGTGGAAAATACACATGTGGGGGTTACTCAGAGGAGGAACCATGCACACGGAGGCACCTAGCCGACGCACAGGCAATAGACACTGGCGCCAGCGTCAACAGTGCTGGAGGAACTCGGGGCTTCAGAGAGGAAGGCTCACCTGAGGAAATATCGCACGTATCCAGTCCGTGGAGTGGAATGGCGAGCAAGCGAGACACTTCACAGCTCCCATGTTAGCTTGAAAAAGACAGTACATGGGCGGAGACTGGCTCCACTCGGAGATTGTAGAATCTGGCGAATGTGTTAGGTGTCGCCCAGCCTGCAGCTCTGCAGATGTCTGTTAGCGAGGCGCCACGCGCTAAAGCCCAAGAGGACGCCACACTCCGGGTGGAGTGGGCAGTCACACCAAGGGGGCATGGTCGACCTTGCTGCTGGTATGCCAAAGCAATGGCGTCCACTATCCAGTGAGACAACCTTTGTTTGGAGAGAGCCTTTCCCTTCAGCTTCCCACCATAACAGACAAAGAGCTGGTCTGAGGTCCTGAAACACTGCGTCCTGTCTACGTAAGCACGGAGTGCGCGTACTGGACAGAGCAGTGCCAAGGCTGGGTCTGCCTCCTCCCGGGGCAGCGCTTGCAGGTTCACCACCTGGTCCCGGAAGGGAGTGGTGGGAACCTTGGGCACATATCCAGGCCGGGGTCTCAGGATCACGTGAGAGTGGCCGGGCCCGAACTCCAGGCACGCTTCGTCAACGGAGAATGCGTGCAGGTCCCCTACCCTCTTGATGGAGGCCAACGCAACCAGGAGCGCTGTCTTCATTGACAGGATCTTAAGCTCAGCTGATTGCAGAGGCTCAAAGGGAGCCCTCTGCAGGGCACTTAAAACCACTGAGAGGTCCCAAGAGGGAACGAGAGGAGGGCGAGGAGGATTCAGTCTCCTCGCTCCTCTCAGGAACCTGAGGATCAGGTCGTGCTTTCCAAGAGACTTACCTTCAACTGCTTCGTGATATGCGGCGATAGCGGCCACATACACCTTCAGGGTGGAGGGAGACAGCCTTCGCTCCAACCCGTCTTGCAGGAAGGAAAGCACAACGCTGATCGAGCATCTCCTGGGGTCTTCTCGGCGAGAAGAGCACCAGTTGACGAAGAGGTTCCACTTCAACGCATAGACATGTCTCGTGGACGATGCTCTAGCGGAAGTGATGGTAGCCGCCACCGCTGGTGGCAGGGTACTCAAACCTGCCTCGTCCCGTCCAGGAGCCACACGTGGAGTCTCCAGAGATCGGGACGAGGGTGCCATAGGGTGCCCCGTCTCTGAGAAAGGAGGTCCTTCCTCAGAGGAATTGGCCAAGGAGGTGCTGTCGCGAGGAGTATCAGTTCGGAGAACCAGGTCTTGGTGGGCCAGTATGGGGCGACCAATATGACCTGCTCCTCGTCCTCCTTGATCTTGCACAGAGTCCGTGCGAGAAGGCTCACTGGGGGAAACGCATACTTGCGTAGGCCCTGCGGCCAGCTGTGCGCCAGTGCATCCGTGCCGAGCGTGCCCTCGGTCAGGGAGTAATACAGGGCGCAATGGGATGAGTCGTGGGAGGCAAACAGATCTATCTGTGCGTCCCCGAACTGGTCCCATATCAGCTGGACCGACTGGGGATGGAGTCTCCATTCGCCAGAGGTTGGCCGGAGCCGTGACAGCTCGTCGGCTGCACGGTTCCGCACTCCAGGAATGTAAATAGCACGAAGGGACCTCAGGTGCTTCTGACTCCATAAGAGGAGGTGGCGTGCGAGTTGCGACATACGGCGAGAGCGTAGACCACCCTGACGGTTGATGTACGCTACAGTCGCGGTATTGTCCGAGCGGACAAGTACGTGTTGACCCAGGAGCAACGCACGGAAGCGGTGCAGGGCAAGGCGTACTGCCAGCAACTCGAGGCAATTGACATGCATGAGGCGCTGGGGTCCTGTCCAGGAGCCCGCGGCTGCATGTCCATTGCACATGGCGCCCCAGCCCGTGGCAGAGGCATCTGTGGAGACGACAACATGCCTGGAAACTCGTTCTAGGGGAACTCCGGCCCGTAGAAAGCTGAGGTTCCGCCACGGGGTGAAGGTCTGACGGCAGGTCGGAGTTATTAAAACTCTGAGCGTACCGCGATGCCATGCCCACCTCGGGACTCGATCGCGACGCCACAGCTGAAGCGGTCTCATATGAAGCAATCCGAGTGGCGTTGCTGCGGCTGCGGATGCCATATGCCCCAGGAGCCTCTGAAAAAGTTCAGTGGGACCGCACTCTTGCCCTCGAACTGTCGAAGACAAGTCAGCAGTGAGTGTGCGCGCTCGCTCGTAAGCTGCGCGGACATGGCGACCGAGTCTATCTCCATACCGAGAAAAGAGATCCTCTGCACGGGGCAAAGTTTGCTCTTCTCCCAGTTGACCCGAAGGCCCAGACGGGCTAGGTGCCGGAGCACTAAATCTCTGTGTTCGCAAACCTGATCTCGAGAGTGAGCTAATATTAGCCAGTCGTCGAGATAATTCAGGATGCGAACCCCGTGTTCGCGTAGGGGAACAAGGGCTGCCTCGACGACCTTCGTAAAGACGCGAGGAGACAGAGCCAACCCGAATGGGAGAACCGCGTACTGGTATGCCTGCCCCTCGAAAGCAAACCGAAGAAACGGTCTGTGTCGAGGTAAAATGGAGACATGAAGTAGGCGTCCTTCAGGTCTATCGCTGCAAACCAATCCTGTGGCCGCATGCATTCGAAAATGCGTTTGGCCGTGAGCATCTTGAACGGCAGCCTGTGAAGGGAGCGGTTCAAGACGCGCAAGTCCAGGATTGGCCGTAACCCACCGGTTTTCTTGGGGACAATGAAGTACGGGGTGTAAACCCGTAACTCCACCTCGGCTGGAGGGACAGCCTCGATTGCACCCTTCGCCAGCAGGGTGGCAACCTCCGCTCTCATGATCGGGGCATAGCCACCGACCACAGTAAGCGGACTCCCCTGAAGCGGGGAGGAGACCGTGCGAACTGAATCGCATAGCCGAGCCTGATCATTCGGGCGACCCAACAGGACAGATGGGGAGCTCTAACCAAGCCACCAAACACTGATCCAGTGGAATCATCCGAGCCACAGGCGTCCCCCCGGAGGGGCAGCGGAGCGGAGTGACCGGCACAGGTGAGGGTGGCATAGCGGCCCAGCACGCGTGCACAGTCATGCTCCGCGTCCTGACAGAGGAGACCAGGGAAGGACCAGCGTTCCGCGGGGGTCTGCTCTGCCAGGGGTCTGGCGATAGAGGGGGACGAGAGTGGTGTGGTCTGGAGACGGCACGCACTGTCATCCGCACCCTCAGAGACAGAGGGGAACGAGAGTGGCGAGGCTCGGGGGCGTCGCGCACTGCCGTCCAGCTCTGCGTGCTCAGAGATGGGATGCAGCTCTTTTTAAAAGATTCTCCCCCAGCCCTCCACCGGGGGAAGGAGTGGGCCTGCAACCACTCCATGAGAACTGCAAGCCATAACTGAGCTGCCCGTAACGGGAGCGCCGCATAGCCTGGCGTACAGCGGGGCTGCGGGGCTGGTACGGGCAGGGGCACCTCCCTGCGACCACCTCCACGGCCCGGCCCGGTGCTGCTGGGGCCGGGCGGGAGGGAGCGGAAGTCGCAGGAGGGCGCATTCGACGGCAAGCGGACTGAAGCGTCTGAGCCGCCGGCTGATTGGCAGCAGAAGCCGCAGGGTCAGAAAAAAGCCACAGTCCACTTCTGGGCGGCCGAGAACTGTTGGGCAGAGTTCTCGACCGCGCCGCCGAAGAGGCCAGCCTGGGATATGGGGAAGTTGAGGAAACTGGTTCACTCAGCCTCGCGCACATCAACCAGGTTAAGCCAGAAATGTCTGACCACACATGTGGACATCACCTGACTCAGGGAGCGTGCGGTCACCTTCGTCGCTCGTAGAGCAAGGTCGGTGACGGCAGGCAGCTCAAGGATGAGCCCTGAATCAGCCCTACCCTCGTGCATGTCACTGAACACCCAGAAGGATGGCAATAACACACAGTGAGGTGGCAGCCTGCCCCGCAGCTCTATAGGTCCCCGCCACCGGAGTAGACAAGAACCTACAGGCATTGGGGGGGTGCTTAGGGTTGCCACGCCAGGTGGAGGCGCTGTGGGGACACCTAAGTGTTGCCACAGAACACTCCACAGGGGGGAACCCCAGTGTACCGTAGACTGCGGCCTCTACGAGGGCAGAGAAGGCGGAAGAGGCCGCAGAGCAGTCGCGAAAGTCAAAGGAGACTTCCACGATCTCATGGCCTCTTCATGCACATCCGGGTAGAAAGGATTTGGGTTCGCCACCCCCAAAAACCAATCATCAGCCTCAAGTGCTCGGGATATGGCAGAATTTTCCACACAAACCCGATACTCGTGGCAGCCCGGGAAAGCATAGCTGTGAATTCTGAATCAAGCTCGCTATGCTAGCACATCCGAGGACAGCAGCACAGACGAGCCATCTCCAGAGGACTCCAGCTCACCTTGTGATGCGGCGATAAACATGATTTCATCAGCTGGTGGACCGAATGAGAACGCGGGCCCGCGGGCGGGCCGGCGAATCCACTCGGGACCACGTGGGTTGCAACGTGAAAGACGGGGTGTGGACCGAGGAATTTTCGTCGGTTAGTTCCAGACCTGACGTCTTAGTCACCCTGGCCACCAGCCGAAGTATTATCTCACGTGGAGAAAAATAGATCGGGTGATGGATGAGGGGACTCTCACTCAAATGAGCTCACAGAGTCTCGACCGTATACATTGCGATGGTCACGTTCCCACTGAGAGAACGTGACACACCCACGAGCGCTGTCCGAGCGTGATCAAAGCCCAAACACGCCAAACAGCGCTCGCGCCCAACAGCTGAATCTATCAGAATACCGCACTCAGAAATACACGGGCAGATCGTCTTTAGAAAGACGCGTCTTTAAAAAGACGTGCCGCGTGCACGCTCTTTTAGTGAGAGGAAAAAAAAAAAAAAACTCTGCGGATGCTGAAGCGACCAGGGAGAGACACACAGACCGGCAGACCACTGCTCAGATCGCAGGCAATATGAAACTCGCTGGATACCGCCGTCACACCAACATCAGAGAGTTCGCTCGTCTCGAAGAGATGTAGTCACTGAGAATACTCAGGATTTGGCTTGTGGAGTGAAGAGATTCTCTTGGCTCCGAAGCGAAAACATGATCTGCTGTTGCACCTGTCTCTCCTTAAATA
Organism: Tiaroga cobitis; assembly: GCA_030578255.1. Classification (NCBI taxonomy): domain Eukaryota; kingdom Metazoa; phylum Chordata; class Actinopteri; order Cypriniformes; family Leuciscidae; genus Tiaroga; species Tiaroga cobitis. The sequence continues at coordinate 43,721,135 of CM060591.1, forward strand.
CTCACGCGGTGAGGCGGAGATACATTATGCAAATTCCGCAGACCCTTGGCATTTCATTGCCATAGGCTCGTTTTTAAATACTCGAAGAGAATTGGCTTTCTGGCGAAACCCCCATTCTCCGTCATCCGACGTAACTCGGAGTGACTACGAAAGGGAACCACATGATTTTTGAGCCGCTTAAAGGTGAAACTACCTGAACACAGCAAACAACAATATGCTCGCAGGAAGATTAGGCTAATAATTCCTGCTAAAAAGGAGAAATGAGGGAAAAGAATCATTTGAATCAGTGTTAATTTAGTATCACTAATATACTATCAGAGATTTTATAAATATATTTTGAATTAGAGTCTATTTTTTTATTTTGTTTTTATTTTTTAATTTGGTCATTTTTATTAGTGTTATTTATAAATATATGGTTAGTTTGTATTTTATAAAACTCTGTAGAAAAGGCCTGAGTAAGTTGGATATGTATAATATTTGCTATTTGTTTTATCTTCAAGCTGTTTATATGTGTATTTAGCTTCCCAACCAATCACTTTGGCACTCTGACGGGCATGCAGTCCATGGTTAGTGCTGTGTTTGCACTCCTGCAACAACCACTCTTTATGTGGATGGTGGGACCATTAAAGGGCGATCCTTACTGGGTGAGGCATACATTGTTGAGTGTAATACACCATTCATGTGTGCGTGACAAATGTATATTTATATATATACACCAAAGTACCAAACATGACACTTTTTGAATCAACAGATCAACTTGGGCCTGCTTCTGTTCTCATTGGTTGGATTCTTGCTGCCAGGATACCTCTTCTACCATCGGAGACAACTTATAAAGGAGAAGGCAGCGCGCGATAGTCTATCACTGGCGCAGGAGAGCGTCAGCCTCAACCAAACAACTGAGTCTTAATACCAAACCAACGGGAACGTCTGATCTGGAAAACATTTATTAGTGAGATGAATGTGAATTATAGACCTAAATTATGACAGTTATTGTTCCATTGCTTTTCAGAAACTGAATTATTAGGCTTCCTGTTCAGTCACTGTAGTGACCTGACAAATATCAAACTGAAAGAAAAAAAATCAAGTGAAAGTGCAATTTAAAGTATCAGCCAAGGCTTTGACTGTGTGACTGGGCGGGATGTATTTTCAAGGCTTTTATTATCACCTGCTCTACGTTGTTGACTTGTGGAGCAAATTGACAGACAAAATGAAAGGATGCCACACTTAGCATTTTGTTAGTTAACCTTAAAAGACTTAAAAGTCTCACCATCACAACGACATTTACAGTATTTTCGTGGCTGCACCAAACATAAAAACATTATGCTAGCGCCTAAAATATGTTTATATAAAATATATTTGGCTGCGGAAACACTGTTTTCTTCATTATTACATTGACACTTTGAAATGTCCAGGAAAATGGTTGTAAAACAACAAGGAGGGGTTAAATGTCGACAGTATGAAATCTAAATCAACTTTTTAATACTTGTTCGCAGTGTTATTGTGCATAATTTATCAGTGCATGTTATACCAAAGACAATCATTTAGTGTTTAATAATCTTTCAGAAAAAAACTTGATCCCACTTACTGAGATAGTTTCAGAAGGAAACGTGACCTCCATGTCTCATTCAAGAAGCCTCTGTCAGAGGTTTCACAATTTACTGTAAACTCGTATTCTACCATGATATGATCATCAGTATGTATGTGCGGGTCACAGACATATTCAAATTCACTAGTATGAATAGTCACTATTTTTAAATAATGTGTCATTTAGTGGAATTTTGCTGTATGGGTAAAACTAATGTCCCATTATGACTCAGGGCAGGTAAACGAGGCAAGGTTTCATGTAACGCTCTTTACCATGACATGGATCATTTTCAAATTAAACCTTAGGTCTGGAGTAGATCTTTTCATTGTAGGTTCTCAATTACTTATTGTCACATCCCACTCTCACTAAACTTGATGGACATTCAGCTTTATGTGACAACTGGTAAATGCATAGTAGTGTTTTTATTGCAGATGCCGGTATTGCACTATATTTTTTTGTTTCAAAAGTGCTGTTCTGTATGTTACAGAGCTGTGATCATGTGCTCAAGAGTTTCAATGATTCTAGTGATTTTTTTCAACATAATGGTGCTTGCATTGTGCTCGTGACTGTAAATATGCCTGAAGGGGGGAAAAATCGAATAAATACAAAGATTTTGTCACAAAAATCACCCCATTCTCGGCTGATTGTGTTTTATTTGTAAAAAGGGTTTAAAAAAAATTGAATGAAAAATGTTCCATTATTCATCAATCTCATAAATAGATACAGAGGCACTTATACACTTACAAATGCAACAGATATGATGGTTTACCAGGTAAATTATGTAACAATATACTCTGACACATATACGGACACACAAATCTGACTCTCACTGTAACTGGCCCCTTAAGGCCCAATTTTCCAGCTTGTGCATCACTTTAACTCCTTTAGTTCCTGGTTTTTCTGCCATCAAGGAAGTTCTTATCTTAAACTGCTGCTGCTGGGTTGAGCTCCAGTCATGCCTGGGTGATCAGGACTATGGCGATTCTGAAAACAGGCAAATAATACAATAATTAATAGAAATAATATATATATATATATATATCTGTATTTATTGGAAGATATCAGATGTACTGTTGATCACAATTTAATTATTAATGTAAAATTTTTATAAAGACTCATTAAATTGTTCAAAAGTGACAGTAAAGACATTTATGTTACTAAAGATTTCTATTTCAATTAAATGCCATTCTGGTGCACTTTCTATTCATTAAAGAATCCTAAACAAAATGTATCATGCTTTCCACAAAAAAAACTGTTTTCAACGTTGATAATAATAATGTTTCTTGAGCAGCAAATCAGCATATTAGAATGATCTCTGAAGGATCATGTGACTCTGAAGACTGGAGTGATAATGCTGAAAATTCAGCTTTGCCATCACAGGAATACATTACATTCTAAAATATATTCAAGAATAGAAAACAGTTATTTCAAATTGTAGATATATTTCACAATAGTACGTTTTTTCCTGTATTTTATCAAATAAACGTAGCCTTGAAGACTTTTATTTTAAACTCACTTTTGAATGTAGAAAACTATCAAATAAGTCCATTTGTAACATGTATTTTCATGCAAAGTGTGTAACAACTCCAATTAACCTTCTTTTTCTTTTTATCTTTCTTCTTTTTCTTTCTGTCTGGATCATCGTCCTTCTTTTTCTTCTTCTTCTTATGGTCTGAATCTGATGGAGTTTCTGTGGTAAAGAAGTCGGATTAACAGTCGATATGTAAGAAATCACATTCATCTCTTTGTGTGTTTTGTGTGTGATAGTTACCTGGTGGTAAAGGATCCTGAGGCCGATGATGTTTATGTTTGTGTTTGTTCTTCTTCTTCGGCGGTTGAATGTGCATCAGTCTGTATTGCTCTGGCAACTTTGGCAGGAGAAAGAGACACATAAAACATGCATGTAAAACAGCAATATATGATTGACCCACAAAACCATTCACAATCAACACTGACTAAGAAAGATATAGACAATCCTCAGAGTAACAAGTCCTTCTTTTGTCTTTCTCAGACACACACACACACACTTACAGGGCCAGTGTGTAGCCTGAAGCCGGTGAGCATGACCCCAGTGAGAGGACTGAAAGAGTTGTTGCACACTGGCGTCTTCTCAATGAGAGAGCGCAGAGAGCTGTTGTCCTGAATGCCTGGGCTGTCAATCATACCTGGAGTCCAGAAGGATAAAAAACCCCAATGTAGTTAGTTTCAACACAGGCACTAGGTTAACCCAGGCCTGGTGTTGTTATAAGTTAAGTTAAGTCTATACTACTGTGTTCCTTTTTCCCTACAGGAATATTTTTCGAGAACTGCTCTAGAATCTTGAAAGTATGGTGAAAATATGCACACGCACCAGGAAGCTCTGGAAGAAAATTGCTGAGTTTCTCCTTCACCTTCTTTCCACAGAACTTGTTATAAGCGTGCTCCAGGTTGTAGTGTGTAATGAGATTAGTGTGTCCCGTCAGCTCATTCTCCACTGTCAAGAAGATATAACAGGTTCACAGAGCAATGACATATCATTTTCCTCCCATCTCATATTTGTTTTTCTTCACCATGTCCCTTTAGGAACTTTTTAGGGTTCTAACTCTTTTTAAACGATGAATTTACATGACTTTTCCAGTCGTATGAGATTTACTGGATAAGAAAAAGGATTTAAAACATCTTTTTTTTTTACCTACAATTTCTACCCGATAAAATATTTTAGAGCTTGTAACCAGAGAAATTATACATAGTGTATATTCATTATAAAAATGGCATTTTAGGTTATATTAATTTACATGACTTTTACAGTTCTAGAAATCACACCTTTAAAATGCGGCTTCCTCATAATATCAAGTTATTTCAAGACCGTGGGAATCCTGATTCTTCATAGAAAAAAAAAACAGTTGTTGAAGGCTTAATTATAATAAGAAATATATTGATTACTTGTTGGTTTAGCTTATTTTAAAGCTTGCTGTCTTATTTTAAGTCATATTGAGGCCCCTTGGTTTGCTGAGGCCCTCTAGTGGGCCTTGGACCCCTGAATGAGAACCACTGATCTATATACAGTGACTATTGTTACTACAACAAAACCATAACAAAATGATATGCAATATAAGTGAATTATCTCAGCTGCTAACTATTGTTACCAGGCTAGTTTATAGTAAGGGTCTTACATGACATGACATATATTTCATACACCAGTACCAATACCATCATTGTGCATGTGTGTTGAAGGTATTAATAACGGTAAAGGTATTATTAGCACCACGGCATTGGTCACTATGGTATAATAATTAACGTTACCATGGTACAGTAAGTACAGTACCTAAACATGCCAAAGCTATGTGGACTTGGTACCTAACGTTACCAAGGTATTCTTATTATCATACCATACAATCACTATACAACGGCATTGACACTGACACAGTGCTTTATTACATAATTACTACGAAATCAATACTAAACCGAAAATTAAAAACACAAAAAGAGGCGCTCACTGGGCAGTTCTCGCAGGAGGTAGAAGGGCTCGTTCATCGCGGAGGGTTTTCTGATCGGACCCCCTTCATCCCCCATCTGATGCGGGAAACAGATCGGGCCCATGTTTTGGGGTACCTGAGGTTTCCCAGATCCAAAGCCCAGCGCAGACGGTCCTGATGGACCCTGGGAATCAGGCTGACCGTACAGCGAGGAGAAGATTTCTGTCATGTTGACAAAACTACCCTACGATGTTGTGATGATTGTGTGGACGTTTGGGGTTTACTATGGAGTGAACGTCCATCCCTTACGTTCTGTTGACAATTGCTTCCGGTTGTTCTTTGTACCTTCCTTGGGGAAATTTACCGTAATTTATCAAGTAAGTTACATACGTGATCGTATTGAGTCCAGTTCCTACGTCTGACTAAATAGACTCACATAATGCGTCCTAAAATGCATTATATAGTTTAATACTGCAATTTAATTGCAAAAATAGTTGTAAACGAGGAGATGAACAATTCATGTTTGTGTCAGTGACGCATGTTAAATCGTCGCTTGCCGTTTATGTATTACGGTAAACCCAACACTTCCGCTTGTCCTTCCCTTTATGTGACATCATGACCAATAAGCGACGTCGTTTCAGTAAAATTACCAATCAACAGGGCTGCTTTAAAGAGGAGGGGCGATTTTTTTCCCTTCGTCCGCAGTGACCTCTGTCCCTTTAAATCGTTTAATTCATTTGCCGACGAATATTGTCTCGCATTGATAGCGGTATTGATGCGGACTCTGTCGTCTCGGATCACCGCAGCAATCGTTTTCTGAAAAAAAAGAGAAGAAAAAGGAAAAATGGCATTGTTAACACCTCTGTTAGCATTTCTGTATCATTTGCCACAGGTTTACAAATGGCTGCTAAAACCATACTACATAGCCTCGTTATTTATGTCTAGCGCGTTCCTGCTTATCCGCAAAACGCCTGGGGTCTGTGAACATCTTTCGACGCAGCGCGAGGATGGCAATTCATGCGATTTTGATTGGGTATGTATAAAGCAGACCTTTGGGGTTTCATGCTGAATGATAACGCATATAACCTGCTTCGTAACAAGGGGACTGGGCAGTGGCCACTGGCAGCAAATGATGGTCTATAGAATTTGGGGGTGGGGGTTGCTATTTAGCTGGCACGGGAACAAGCTAAAATCATGGTAAAAGAGTTTGGCATACCATGCATATATGAATGATGCATGTGGAAAAAAAAACTTGACAACCTCTTCCACGTGTGGTGCAAATATATCACTGAATGATCACACTGTTTGTGTTGTTTCTTCGACTTTATGTTTATATTTATTATTATATTATACTTATTATAAGGGAACATGGAAACAAATAATGTTTTAATGTTAGATTTGGTTTTTAAAGTTGAACCTTATATATATACATATATACTAAGATACTAAGAGTACTAAGATAATTAATTAAACACCTTTTTGACATTGACCAGCTTTGTACGAAGTGTCAGATTTTCTTGCTTCTGTTAACTCTCACAGGATGTTCTTTGGAAATTTCTGGAATTACTCTCAAATTGTTATTTATTATAAATATGCTAATAGTATAATTTATAATTATGTATTTTAGCCTTATTGTATAGGACCCACTTAATATTAAGTGTCTACTATGTATGTACATTTAATATGATCTCAGCCATTTTTCTGCTCATTTTGTTTTTCAGAGAGAGGTGGAGATACTGATGTTCCTGAGCGCTATAGTCATGATGAAAAACAGAAGAGCAAGTAAGAGTTTCTCCCCCTTAAAACGCTCTTTTTTCCCCCAACTTTGTGCCAAAAAAGTATTTCCAATACAGCTTTGTTTATTGACATTCAAATTTCAGAAAATAATCTCTAACCATACTGAATCTGATGTCAATAGCCTGAGGTTGAATGTTAAGGTTTTGTTTATACACTAAACGCTCAGACACCTGTGTTCTCAGTGACGGTTGTCCTTGTGTTTGTTGTTAAATCAAATGTCCTTTGTCTTTCAATGTTTCTGTTATTCTCTCCCCCTCCTCAAGCTCCGCTGTTCAACTCGCCCCCTTTCACTATTCATTTTTGTATGACGACGAATATAATAATGTGTTTTCGTTTTAATCTTTGCTCCCCAGTTACCGTTGAGCAGCATGTGGGTAACATCATCCTCTTTAGTAAAGTAGCCAATGTGATCCTGTTCTTCAGACTGGACATACGTTTGGGGCTTCTCTACTTGACCTTGTGTATTGGTCAGTATTTTTTTTTAAATTTATTTCACTGTCAGTCAGTGGAAACGTTCTAATGTTTAAAGACTAAACCAAATATTTGTAGATACAATTAGTATGGCTGTCAACCATTTCTATGTATACTGATGTTCTTTTATCACTGATGCAGTTTTCCTGATGATCTGCAAACCTCCTCTGTACATGGGTCCTGAATACATCAAGTATTTCAATGATAAAACCATTGACGTGAGTATGATTTCACATCATACTATGAATTCAGTCACTCTTCGTGGGCTTCTGGTTCTCAAAACAAATTTAATTTGCACAGAATGGGAAAAAGAAGAACAAAATATTCAAAGCCAGGGGACTATTTAAGTTATAAGATATTTCTGGGATTTCTGCTGTAGTTATGACAAAGCAGCTTGTTTTCAAGGTGTATTAACAGAAACTGGGACTATAGACATATTAATTCTTTCCCTGCCATTGGCGGAATTTTTCACCGTTACACTGTATCTTCTGAAAGAGTCCTGAACCTCCAGATCAAAACGCAGCAGAAACAACAAGCGATCTCATATGTAAGCAGATGCATATGAAAAATAATGCGATCATCAACATTAAACAGCATATAAATCAAAACTGACGAATGTTACTGAATGAAATATTGACCCAGGATGAGCTACAGGACTTTGTAAGCATTAGGGGTGTTGATGGACTCGATCTACTCCATCTATGTTTTGAACAACGTTCCGAATCCGAGTCCAGACGTAGTCTTTGACAAAAACGTGATTTTTCTCAGCTTTTTGCTTAAAATGTTGCCTTTTTTTTTTTTTTTTTAAGGAAACACCCACATTCAAGTGTTGATAAAAAAAGAATGCATAAAGCTAGATTAAGATATTCATACAACTAAATATTCTGGGGGCCATGAAAGTTTTGTGAAAATGGTCCAAAATGGTGGGGAAAGAGTTAAATAAATTAACCACGATTCGTTTTGTGCTTCAAGAAGATCTAGAACTGCATATTCTTCAATAAAAACAATAGTTATTGAGGGGGAAATGGCATTATTTACGTTTACGTCTTCCATTTATGTTTAGCATTTAGAGATTATTTTAATATATCAATAATAATGTATTCATTTAAATACTTTTAAATCATCCTGCAGCCCCCTTGGAAATTTGCTGAGGCCCCTCTGTGGGCCCTGGCTCCTGGTTGAGAACCACTCATTCATTTGTATGATATTTGCTTATTCTTTATGTATTTTTTTATTGTTTCTTCATCTTTAGTTTCCGCTTCCCAATGCTTCGGTCATAGTGTCTCTCACAAGTGTGCACACTCTGCAGTACAACTTCTCATTGCATACTAGTTGCCCACTTTAAATATCAAAGGGAACAAGCTCGAGTGTCTTATTAGTGAGAGGAATTCAAAGCCTATAAATGTGAATGAACATTGCAGCCCAATACCCTTTGCAAATAAGCCATTGGGTGTTTAAGAAAAAAAGTAAGTTTTTACCCAATGTTAATGGTTTCAGCCACATTCATAGTTGAACTTTAACTTCAGCAGCCTGAGGGATATAGTGTGCAAATACATGTTGTTGGAAACTGAGTATAGATGTTCACCTTTCTTTTGTGTTTAGGAGGAGTTGGAGAAGGACCACCGAGTGACTTGGATCGTGGAGTTTTTTGCTAACTGGTCACCAGAATGTCAGTCTTTCGCCTCTGTCTATGCTGATCTGTCCTTGAAGTAAGAACATTGATCTTGATACACTGCCATTCAAAAGTTTCAGGTCTGTACTTAAAAAAAAAAAAAAATAATTTTTTTTTAAAGGATCAAGGATGCATTAAATAGATCAAAAGGGACAGTAAAGACATTTATAATGTAACAAAAGATTTCCATTTCAAATAAATGCGGTTCTTTTGAAATTCCTATTCATCAAAAAATCCTGCATTTTTTTCTGTTTTTCATGGTTTCCACAAAAATATTAAGCGGGACATTTTCAACACAATAATATTAAATGTTTCTGAGCAGCAAATCGGCATATTCGACTGATTTCTGAAGGATCATGTGACACTGAAGGCTGCAGCTTTGACAACACAGGAATAAATGAAATTTTACTACATTTACTACAAAACAACATTCATATAGAAAACAGTTATTTTAAATTGTAATAATATTTCAAAATTGTACTGTTTTGCTGTATTTTTGATCTAATAAGTTCAGCCTTTGTGAGAATAAGACTTTTCAATAATATTTATAAAAAATTACCCCAGACTTTTGAACTGTAGTGTACGTCCTGCTGCTCATCAGTTACTGTGAATTGAAATATTATGAATGGAGACGATTAACCTCTCTCTCATTCAGGTACAACTGTGCAGGGCTGAAATTTGGCAAAGTGGACATTGGTCGTTACAGTGAAGTATCCAAGAAGTAAGATGCCCAGTTGTGTCTCACTGTTTCTCGTCATACTCTGGTACACAGACTGTGACAATATCCTGTGTTTCTTCCCCCCCAGGTATAGAGTCAGCACCTCTCCTCTGTCAAAGCAGCTGCCCTCTCTTGTGCTCTTCCAGGGGGGAAAGGAAGTGATGAGGCGCCCTCAGGTGGACAAGAAGGGACGCGCAGTGTCTTGGACATTCACAGAGGTGAGGCTTGAAGTCAGCATGAAACGGAGGCTGCAATAGTCTTTCCTGTGAGGTATATCTGAGTGAAACAGCTTCTCGAACAAGAAAAAATTTAGGCTGGGACTTGATTCTGTCAATCAGGAACTGATTGGATGGTTGGGGTTTGCTATTGCTGTGATCTCATGCGAGTGACATGTTGTCCCGTCCTCACACTGAAAAACACATAATCAGAGAAGGGATGTGGTTGCAAGTGGGAGATGGAAGATATTTTGTTTAAAAATCCCAAGGGGCAGTATCATATTTTTTTTATTTAAATGAAGTATACGGATAAATCATTTATAATAAACACTGCAATATTCCAAAAAATAAGAAGCGCCAATTTTGATTTCATGGTGAATGAATCAACTGATCCTTCAAAAACTTCAGAAATTTCA